>CM057349.1:448940797-450166630 GCA_030015575.1 Agapanthus africanus | reverse complement strand
TTTGGCTTATCGATCGAAATTCTAAGATTACTTGGCTAATCGAGTTTTCTGTGTTTGATATATGATGATGAACGTCTGCTAATCGCTATACGTCGATTAGTGAGGATTGCACATATCTGTGATGCCATTGTGGTTTGTGTATGGAGTATTTGATCGTCGTGGATAAATAGCCGGGGGATGTGAGAAGAGTGTTTTCTTTTCTTTCATTCATGTAATTTGTAAAAGTGATATAATATTATTTTGCGAGGCACATCCGGGTTGAGATTGTAGCTACCGTTGTATTATTTCTTTTACTGTTTTTGCTCCTAGGAAAGACCCAAGACGGGGTGCACAAACTACCGGGTTCTTGAAGTGCCGAGTGGCCTACTCATTTTATTGAAGGAGGTTGCTTCACTTCGGAAATTTGGCAGGTAGTTTGCCACACCCGTAGGGGTCTAGGGTGGGGTTTAGCTATTCATCACGACCATGGAATCCGTCTTTCGTTATAGACTTAAACGAAACGCGGAATTCCTAATATATCCAATTTATTCGATCTGGAATGCCTATTATTGCGTGAGACGAATGGATATATATATATATATATATATATATATATATAGTAGGCGTTGCTTATGTTTTGCACCTGCGCTAGTCCAGCTCCCGCTCTGCCGGTAGTTAAGTAATCTAACGGTGCATATTGAGGAGATCAGAGGGCACTCTGCGGGAATCCAGGGAGACACCCGCTCTGCTCATTGAAGGATCTTCCTCTTCTGGATCCAACGCGAAAGCCAAGGGAGAGAAGAAGAACGCCTCCACCAAGCCGATAGGCGGTATCAGTAAGGTAGAGGGAAAGGACATGGCAAAATTTTCGGGGCTAACAGTAGGGAAAGAGGGATGTTTCTGTTTTCAAGGGAAAGCGCATTGTCAGAAGCACTGCAGGCTTGGAAAGCCAAAAACCAGGATTCAGAGCAAGTTGTGGTTTCGGCTTTGGGTGTGTTGATGATTGAAAACTGTATGTCAATTAACTCTACTTCCTGGGTACTAGATACCAGATCAGGATCTCATATCTGTAATTCATTACAGGCTTTGAGAAACTGTAGAGTTATCAAGGCAGGTGATATGACTCTCAGGGTTGCTAACAGAATGAGCGTGGACGTTGTATCCGTAGGGGAATATCACCTAGGATTGACAAGTGGGCAGATATTGATTTTACGTAACTGTAATCTGGCTTGTAATATCATATCTATATTTTTACTTTCTAAAGAAGGATATGATTTTATATTTGTAAGCTATGTGATACACATCTACCTTAATCAAAATTTAATTGGGTCAGGTACATTAGATAACGGCATATACGTATTAAATCAAGCTCAGGTTTTCAGCGTCCAGAACACAGTTAAAAGAAAGTTTCCGGAATTAAATCAGGTTTTCTTATGGTATTGTAGACTGGGTCACATCAATGAAACACGGTTGATGAAGTTACATAAAAAGGGATATTTGGATCCGTTTGAATATCAGTCCTATGCAACTTATCAATCATGTCTCAAAGGAAAGATGACAAAGACTCCGTTCACTGGACACGGAGAAAGAGCGAGCGAACTCTTGGGACTCATACACAACGATGTGTGTGGTCCAATGTCTACACATGCAAGAAGTGGTTATTCCTATTTCATTACTTTTACGAACGATTTCTCAAGGTATGGACATGTATTCTTGATGAAACATAAATCCGAGGCCTTTGAGAAATTCCGAGAATATAAGAATGAAGTGGAAAAACAAACCGGCAAAAATATCAAGACACTAAGATCTGATCGAGGTGGTGAATACTTAAGTGCCGAGTTCCTGGACTACTTAAAAGAGAATGGAATTCTCTCTCAGCTTACTCCTCCATACACACCTCAATACAATGTTGTATCCGAAAGGCAGAACAAAACACTATTGGATATGGTACGTTCCATGATGAGTAAAGCTGAGTTGTTGCGATCTTTCTGGGGCTATGTACTAGAATATGCTGCGTATCTTTTGAACAAGATTCCTACCAAGACTGTGCCTACCACACTATATCAGATGTGGAGTGGGAAGAAACCCTCTCTTCAGTATTTGAAGATATGGGGATGTCCAGCTTTTAGAAAAAAGCAGCATGCGGACAAGCTCGAGGCACGCTCAGTACTGTGCAAGTTTGTGGGATACCCAAAGAACTCCAAGGGGTATCTTTTCTATTACGCGGAGGAACAAAAGATATTTGTTTCTCGTCATGCCCACTTTTTGGAAACTCGGTTTTTAGAAAAAAAGATAAGTGGGAGCGCAATAGAACTGGAAGAAATTCTAGAACCACAAGCTATTACTGAAAGCATGGTGGAACCAAAATTTTTGAAAGAACCGGACATCCCCGCGCCACTCCGCAAAACTAGTAGGCAGTCTCATCCGTCTGAAAGATACTACGGTTTTCTCATAGACGGGGATAGAGAGGATTGCATCATCGACGATGATGAGCCAACTAGTTTCCAGCAACCCATTCAGTGCAGAGACTCGATAAAATGGCTGGATGCAATGCGGACCGAAATGGAGTCCATGTACACCAACAAAGTATGGACTTTGGACATTGCTCCAGAAAGGGTAAAACTCGTAGGCAGCAAATGGATCTTTAGAAAGAAGTTTGGTGTAGATGGACAGGTTCAAAACCTATAAGGCTAAACTTGTTGCAAAAGGTTTTCGTCAAAGACCTGGTTTGGACTATGATGAAATCTTTTCTCCAGTGGCTATGCTCAAATCTATTCGGATCCTTCTTGCCATTGCTGCCTTCCATGATTATGAGATTTGGCAGATAGACGTAAAGACGCTTTTCTAAATGGAAATTTGGAAGAGTGCGTCTATATGAATCAGCCGGAGGGTTTCATTCAGAGTGGGAGCAACGGAAAGGTGTGCAAGTTGCTTAAGTCCATTTATGGATTAAAGCAGATATCGCGGAGTTGGAACATCTGTTTTGATAAGATGGTCAAGGAATTTGACTTTATCAAAAATCTAGATGAACCATGCGTCTATACTAAAATTGTAGCGAGAACTGTGGTATTTCTCGTCTTGTATGTGGATGATATTCTCTTGATAGGAAATGACATTCTTATGCTACAATCAATTAAAGGATTCTTATCACAAAGGTTCTCCATGAAGGACCTGGGTGATGCCTCCTACATTCTGAGGATCCAGATCTATCATGATAGATCTAAATGGATGTTGGGTCTTTCACAGTCAAGGTACATCGACACCATACTAAGAAGATTCGGTATGGAAGATTCAAAGCGTGGTAATCTACCGGCTTGTCACGGAATCACCCTTTCCAAAGAGATGTCTCCTAAGACTGATTTGGAAAGGGATCGCATGTCTATTATACCCTACGCTTCTGCGGTAGGCTCTATAATATATGCGAGGTTGTGTACCAGACCAGATGTAGCTTACGCATTGTGCATTGTAAGCAGGTATCAGTCGAACCCAGAAGAAAGCACTGGACAGCAGTGAAGAATATTCTCAAGTACCTAAGAAGGACTAAGGAGATGTTCTTGGTGTACGGCAGAGAAGACCTCCAGATCTAGGCCTTCGCCGACTCCAGCTTCCAAAGTGACAAGGATGACTCCAGGTCCATGTCGGGTTATGTTTTTACCCTCAATGGAGGGACGGTCTGTTGGAAGAGATCCAAACAGGACACCGTTGCTAACTCGACCATGGAAGCGGAGTATATCGCTGCATGTGACGCCGTGAAAGAAGCAGTCTGGATCAAGAAGTTCGTATCAGAACTTCAGGTGGTTCCGTCCATTGTTGATCCAATACAGCTGTATTGTGATAACAACGGTGCTATAGCTTTGGCGAAGGAACCAAGGTCCCATCAGAAGTCCAGACACATCTAGAGGCGATTCCACCTGGTTAGGGAGATAATTGATCACCGGGAGATTAAGGTGCGGAGAGTAGAGACAGAGAACAACACTACAGATCCACTCACAAAGGCCTTCCCTCAAACACAGTTCGAGAGGTTGATCGAGATGATAGGTCTGCAATATGCCAATACATGGCCTTAATGCAAGTGGGAGATTGTTAGTGAGATATGCCCTAGAAGGCCATTATTGTATCATACTGGATTGTATATTACATATTGGAAGCTTGGGATATTCGCAGTTATGATAATAGTCTTGCTCAAAATGGTAGTATGCTACTTAGTTTGATTCTAGCTCAATATGTGCATGTGTTTCTTTTAGCATATAGCTTATACATATTGGTAGAGCCCTTAGGATCTTTGCTTGATTACCAGTGTTGTGATGGCAGTCACACTAGTGGGGGCTGGGTAGTCTATAAGCACATCCTTATATAGGTCCCTAGTCGTAGGATTATCGAGATGGGGCATCGATACTCCAGAGTAGACTTGTGTATACGCTTCTCATCCCAGCAAGGGAGATGGTCTGTTCCACAGCCATTAGTACGACGTACTGGAGATAGTATGCAGGTGCTCATTAGGTTATGAATTACACTGGATAGGACTTGATGGGAACTGCTGGTTGGTATTATACATATCGTCGGGAAGCAGTTCCCAGGTGACATGAGTACAGGTTAGTCCGTTGACTTGCCATTGCTACTTCGTCTCGAGTGTGTTCCTACTGCACTTTGATTACTACCCTATCACGGCTCAAAGGAGTCATGCAAACAGGTAGTAGTTGGGTGTGGTCCCGAAGCACTTGGAGGCAGTAGCGGCCAGATAGGATTCATCTCTCCCGGTATTGGGGGTTGATATCGCGCAATGTTCGGAAAGCCATTACACAAAGCACCTGACCAGGGCAGTCGAGAAATACTGGTAGGCACTCCAGTAGTTTCTCAGGGTGTATTGGGCTCTCCTCCGGCACGACTTATTGGGCTGTTAGGGGTCTGACGTTTACCATCCCTTAGACCCGATATGCGAGTATCTTAGACGAACAGACCAGACTGTTCGGAGATAGTCACAGACAGGCTCAATAGAAGTTCGGATGAGTTTGCTCATCGACCTTCTTATCGACAGATACCTGATAGCCGTTACGTGCAGCCAGTACAGCTGACGTTCTTGTGATTACACCCACTGCCAGCGTACTGTCGAATCTTTAGAGTCCCACACAGAGGGTTTCATTGCTTCGGGAAAAAGATGTAGAGGCCGTATGGTTTTACGGCAGGGCTACGATCACATATACTTGTACACGGATGATGTTCGGGCGGACAATACTAGTGGGCTTTGGTTTAAGACGGATCCTAGTATTGTATTATTGGATTGTTATCGTCTCAGTGTATTTGTATTTTTCGGAATACGTATACGGGTATGTATATATGGTGAGGGGTATTCTTGTAATTTTCTCAAGAATGCTTCTAGAAGGAGACACCTTATTATTTGGTATTATCCATTTTTGGTAAATGGATTAATGAGGTGGAATTGGAGGAGACATACTTGGCATGGTGAGAGGAATGACTCATAGATTATTATATTGGTTTGGGATCACTATTGAAGCATTGGAGATTTTTATATTGTGAAAAATCTTCATGGTTCAATAAGTGAGATGAGATATTAGCCATTCTCTATACTTAGCCATTTCACTCTTTGTTCATTTTTTGCTCTCTCACTTTTCTCTCCAAGTTCCATCTCCTTCTTCTTCTAGTAAACCCTTACACTTACATATGTTATGAAACAAAAGGTTTAGTGAGATAATACAATTCATTAGACATTCTCTACATCACCTAGGCTGCTTTGATTAGCGAACCAAGTACCCTAGTTACCTCAGTTTATAGGTTAGAGCTTGAAGCAAAAACTCTCGGATGGATCATCTTTGACACGGGGAGGCCGATCATGCAACCTTCATCCGTTCACCAAGAAGCCAAGGAGAGGAGGACGTGAAGACCCGAAAGACCGGTCCTAGGAGGTATAACACTCTTACAGAGTAGCTAAACCTCCTAGTTAGTTTAGTTAGTTAAGGTTTTAGTATAAATCCTGGAGTTGGTTGGTGTTGCGTAGTACGTTAAAATCATTTTTTGAAAATTCTGCCTACCTGCGAACCCGTGGGGTGTGCGACATCGGCTTACAGCCAGCGCTTCACGCGCTCGGCACGTGGGCGCTGAGCACCCGCGGGCCACGTTCAAGACGCATGGGCGCTGGGCGCCGGTACCTCATGCGCTCGGCACGTGAGCACTGGGCGCCTGCAGAAAAAGGAGCTTAGGTCCGGGATCTGGAGTTAAACTCCCAAAAGGATTTTTATTTTTTTATTGTGGAGTTCAACTCCAAAAGAATTTTTATTATAGAGTTAAACTCCAAAAGATTTTAAATGGAGTTAAACTCCTAAAAGGATTTTATTTGTGGAAATAGACTCCAAAAGATTTTGATTGGAGTTAAACTTCGAAAGACTCCAAAAGATTTTGACAAATGGAGTTGAACTCCCAAAAATTTTCTGAGATGATCAAAGGGGACCCCTTTCTTCTCCCCTTTAGCCCTGGATCTTCCCAATGTGGGATTTTTGGAGATGGGTCTCCTTCTTCCTCCTCTCTGTTGGCTGGATCCAAGTTCGAAGTTTAACTTCGAAAATGGGGTGAGACTTAAAAATCTCCCCTTTTGGATATTTAATGTAAGATCCGAGTTCCCCTTCAAGGGTTTTATGGTGAAAAACTATTTCTTTTTGGAAAAATAACAGTTAAACTCTTGATTTAATTTAAAAAAGAGAAGAAGATTTAGAACCTTGAGGAAAGAGAAGGAGGCACAAAACCCTAATTTTGGAGAGGATGAAAAGTTGTTGTTGATTTTTTCACCATGTTTGCCTTTATATGCTACACACTTTACATATAGTCTCTTGGGCTTTGCCAAATGGCACTTGTGCCACCCCATGCTTTATGTGCTAAATTCTTTTTGCACATAAGCCATGGGGTTTATAAAATTTTGCCTTTCTGCCCATTTTTCATACATTTATTTCTAAACAATTGCATTGAACTAATTTATTACTTCATTCTTGGCATGGAGCCGGTCCCTTCCATTCTTGGTCTTGACTTGGGCTTGGGCCCACTTTGCTTGAGCTTGGGCCCGCTTAGCTGGGGGTTGACTGATTTTGACTTTGTCAACCGGGTTGTAATTTTTGACCCCAACAGTTTGTTTGTTTTTCTTTCAGACGTCTGTTCTTCTGCTTAGGCTGCTATTAATGCTTGTGCTTGTTTGTTTTTTGTGGGATGCTATAAAAGGGTTTTCTAAACTATTTTTCATGGTTATCACTTCAAAAACTGAAACTTGAATATTCCAAGTGATCAAGAAAAGAAAAATCCTACATCTTGTGAGAATTTGATTGTACTTTCATTTGCTTATCCAAATCCTTCTCCCACACACACTCAAGAGCTATATTTTGATATCCATTTTCTTGAGTATTAGTTGAGCATTATCGAAAACTCTTTTGAAAGTATTTGTGCTTCATTGTAACCCTCTTCTTTTCTTTGTGTGAGAACTCTTGAGTGCAAGAGTATCTTTATATGAGATAATAGTATGATTTGTATTTCTTTCTTTGTGTGAGAATTCTTGAGTGCAAGAGTGCCTTGGTAAAAAAGGAGTGCACGATTTGTAGAGAGAAGAATTACTCGTGTGTCGAGTGACGTGTTGTAGTCTCATTGGAGACGTGTAGTCTTTGGATAAGACGTGAAGATAAAAGGAACAGGCTCGAGGGCCTAACGAAAGTGGACTAGGGACCGAGACGTTATCGGGGCGCCGAACCACTATAAATCCTTGTTTTTGCGTTTGCAATTTCTTATCTCTTTTAATTATTAGTTTAGAAATTACATGCTAGATATCTATATGCTCATTACTTAATATTGTTTCTTGCTTGTGGTTTATGTTGGACAATTTTAATTATCTTATCCTCTATCTCTATTGGATTATCTTTTTCTTAGCTATTTAATTGTGGTTTGTATTTGCAAGTATAGTTTAGATCTTTTAATTTGGCCATATCGGTAGTATATTCCTATTCACCCCCTCTAGGAATACTTTCATCCATACTTGTAGGGGTTTTGGTTATTCTTATGTAAGGGCTATTCACACGAATGTGGAATGTCGCGCTTCGTTTGCGGCTCAAATGAAACGCGAGATTCTTAGTATATTCGATTGTTCCATTTTCTGTAATGTTTACCGCTTGCCTATGATGTGATTACTTGCATGTGATGAATACATATATATATGTATGTATATAAAATATTTTTATATACTTTACAATTGCAAAAGTCGTGCGTTTGCCCTACTTTTAGTTTAGTAACCTAACAGTGAAGACCCGATGCCCCGTGGTGATTGCAATTGGCATATAAAAATATTCTATTTTCTTTCCTATCTTGTTTGGTGTGATAGGAACTTAAAAGATAGGACTACATTAATATGATTAATGTAAAAAAAAATAAACCTAAATCGATGTTGTAGGAACTAATCAGTTTTTCAAAAACAACCTGGTTTTTAAATCACTCGATTCCTTCAACGATATCAAGTTCATCACGTTAAACGTTTTCTTCAAAACCAGCAGTAACCCTCTGATTTGTGCATTTTAATACATATTTTATATCCATATTTATCTTTATTATGTCATAATTAATGTTGTGCAAAGGTATTTGATGATATTTGCAGATGACAGGGGCTTAATTGCAAAAGGAGAAGAAAAGAAACAAACAGGTGTGTTTTATGTCGATAAAATGAGTTAAAAAGAGAACAGAAGCGTATGGAAAGATTTGCAGAGAAATAAATGGCTTAAAACGATCAATTTAGAGCAAGAAAGCCAGAGTCCAAAGTGGGGCCCACTTTGCCAAAATTGGCCGGCGAATAGCCGACCCAAACCCGGCGTTTCGCCGACCCAATTTAGGAAAATGGGTCAAATTTTCTCGTGTTGATTTGTTATCTCATTTTAATCCTGTTGCTGTCCTGTATTCGATTAAAAGGCTATAAAAAAGAATCGAATATATAGGGCTAAAATCATGCTCCCTTGGAGGGATCATCTTTCTTCTTCTTTTGTTATTTTGGTGTCTAGGTTTTGGAGAGAAAGATCTAGGTTGTAAGAAACTTACCTTTTTATTTATTTTATAGCAATGTCTTCTTTTTATTATTATTTTGTTTTTTCTTTTATGCGTAGCTAATTCTTTATTTAGGGTTTAGATGAAACTTGATTTATGATTGGTATTTGTTCTTAAAAGTTCTTGTTTTTCTTTCATGATCTTAATGAAGACTATTTAAATAATAAAAATAGATTCTTTGTTTGCAATTCTGATAAACTAGATAGATCAATGAGTGATTGACAACCATGAGGTTTATTTAGGGAAATGATATGCATTGCTGATAAACCGGGTAAATTGATGATCGATTGACAATCATGAAATTTATCTAGGGAAAGTAAAGTTTATATTTTTATTGTTGTATTCGATATAGTTAATTAGGGTTAATTTTGACTAGCCAATAAAACTAGATAGATTTATGATTGAAAACCATTAGATATACCTAGTGGAAGGTTTGAATCAAATTAATTCCAAGTTAATTAGCACATAATTCTTAAGGTAATATTTTCCTCATTGTTGGTAGAGTACTTAGTATTCGTGTTGCGTTTGTTGATTATTCGTCAAGGCATAGTGTACGGTAGTTAAGTAATACTAATCTGCCTCATATGATGAGTTAGTTAGGACAATCGTATGGCCTTATTGATCATTCATTAAGGACTCGTACGGGTGGATCTATCTAATCAAGAAATGAGGGGTTCGAACTTGACTAGCATACTCTATGATTTTTTGTTTATTCATCAAGGTCATAGGGGTCTTAAGGGTAAAAACATTATTGGGGGTTTCAATGTTGAAATTTACAACGGGATTGTATACCTTCTATGGTGAATGGTGATTTGTTGATCATTCGTCAAGATTGCCGCGCCATGATAGTTGGATCCTGATACCCACTGTGAATAAAAGTTATTCTTGGAAGAATATCTCCTATGTAATAAACTAACTCAGTAGGTGTCTAGAAAGGTATTTACGGGGTTACACATCTAAGGAACACGGGTTATTTATGTTGGATATAGTGCTCTCAAGGAAATTATTGTATTTGCAAGTAGGAAATTATGGTAATTGAGGATAACTTATACGGGTAGAACAGTCTTGCTCGAGATGATAAGATGTTATCTGGTTTGTATTTATCATTATGTGTATACGTTTTATTACGTGTCACTAATACGTAATGATAAAGCCCATAGGATTCTTGCTTGACTACCAGTATTATGATGGCGATCATATAAGTGGGAGCTGGGTAGTCCATAAGCACATCCTTAAATGTCCCTAGTCGTAGGAGTATCGAGACTGGGCATCGATATTCCATGATAGACTAGTGTATACGTTTCTAAATCTCGACGAGGGGCGGTGGATGGTCTCACAAGCCATTGGTGTTTTGGCACCTAAGATTGTAGACAGGTGCTCATTGGAGGTGAGTACAACGGATGGAATTGCCGAGAACTTCTAAATGGTATTATACCTGTCATCAGATAGCAATTCTCTGGTGACATGAGCATAGGGTAGTATTTAGACTTGAGATCATCATTTGTCTTGTATGAGTTCCCACTGTACTTAGATTACTACCCTACCACGGCTCAAAGGAGTCGTGCAAATAGGTTTTAGTTGGGTGCTGTCCCGAGCCATATGGAGGCAGTGAGCGATTGTCAAGGATTCATCTCCCCCGATATAGGAAGTTGATGTCGCGCTGTGTTCGGTTGGCCATCATCATAAATCCCTGGCTAGGGTGGATGAGATTTACTGATAGGAGATCAACAGTTTCTCGTAGTGATGAGCTTTACACCGGCATGACTTATCGGGTTATTAGGGGTCTGACGTTATCCACTCCTAGACCCAGTATGCGACACTCATAGATGAAGAGACCATATTGTACGGAGATTGTCGCTTTCAGGCTCAGTAGGGTACGGACATACTTGATTGTCAACCTCCCTTTCGGTATATATCTGGGTAGCTGTTACGTACAGCTAGTGCCGCTGACGTGCTTGTTGTTATGGATTTATCCAGTAACTCACTGCCAACATATTATCGAGTCTTTAGAGTCCTACAAAAAGGGTTTTCCGGTTCATGCGGTATGACATATAGGCCATATATTGATACGTACAAGGTTCCAATTAATTACGTGTACTGGCTATCCAGACTTTAATCGGGCATTTGATAATACTAGTGATTGATACGAAAAAGTGTATGTTTGTAGTTAACCGCAATCAATAACGGTGTCGCACGTAGCTAGACCGAGATGAGTACGGGTCGTCCTCTGGGAAACGTGGAACCTTTTACTTTTACTTTAGATGTGTTGAGAAAGAGAGGAGGAATAAAGAATTTTATAGAATGGTTTCTAGATCTACGTTAAACAAGAATGTAAAATATAGATCTAGATTATTTTAAATATGTAATTAATATAATAAGAGGGCTTGTAGGGTTCGTTAGGATTTAGTAGTCATGGATGATTAATTAAAACTTACCCTTTTTATCCATTAATAGATTTAAAACTAGAACGACGGTGATGCGTGTAGATTAGGGTTTCTGGAGGGAAAAGGAATCCCACTCTTAACCCTTATCTCGACACGGAACTCCGTTCATATCTAGCCTTTACCAAAACAATCATTAATCTAATCTCTAATCGCGGTCGGAACTAGCAAAGAATTGTTAGCGCGCCCGATTAGGATGTTAATAATTCTTTTGATAAAGTTCATAAACTTTATAGGACTTAAAAAAAAGTTTAGAGATGTTCATCATCCATTAGCCTACCCTAATCCTACGAACCCTAACAAGCGGAGAATTACTCGCGCATGTTGGGAGAAAAAGAGATGGAAAGAAATTGCATCATTAAACTACGAAGAAATAGAATAAGAAGAAGAAAGCTACCTTTATTAATCAACAATATCAAGTACACTTTGATTCCTTAGAAAATGATTACAAAAACCCAGTTTGCTTCTCGATCTCTTCTAAGGAGGTAGATGAACCGTTGATGATCAGCCTGGATGCGTGAGCCGTCTTGGACTTCGTGATCTCTTCGGCTTGATAACTTTTCCAAGATGCTCTCGGTGCCTTTTTATAGTGCAAAGCCAGAATCTTTAGGTTGGAAACTTGGTAAAATTCAGCAGTGATTGATCTCCCAAAATTGTAGCAAAAGATCTCTCTAGATTGCCGCGGATCCGCGACCAACAGGGGGATTTGGCCGCGGTTCCGCGGCCAAAGGCGGAGATCTCTTGATCATTTTTCTTGGGCTTTGTGATTTTGACATGTGGCAATCCTAGGCACCTTCAGAATTCAGAAATCTTCTCTCGGTTGCTCCCAGACTTGGTCTCCAAGTTTTGCTTCTTAATTTGGCAAGTTTTCTTCAACAACTTGATTTGTTTGATAAATTCTGCATAACAACTTGGAAAATTCTGCACAATAATCTCAAATAATATTTAGTAGACTTAGTTCTACTAGGATTTGGTCAATGAATTTATTTGCATACATTTTCCTACCAAATGATAATTAAAATATATTAACACATGGAAAATGGTGTTTTTACACATAGACCCTCATATGTATGATATATTATAATAGAGTCCTTTTTTAATATGAAAATGGTAGGAAAAATGTAATACAAATGTGCAGTTTTATCAACTGAACAAATACTCCCAAACTTATTTTTGATCGTCCCGAGCAAAGTAGTTTATTTAAGAGGAGAAAAAGAAAGGAGAAAACTAAGCACACTTTCGTAGGCAACACGATTGCACTGAGCACGTGCAACAAGCCGTTAAACCTCTAGGTGTCCCTAGTAGGAGGAGTGTTGTCTTCTGAGGGTTTTCAGCGGATTACACCCACAAAATCCAATAACAAAAGAGAGATGGTGAAATTTACATATGAAGATAAGAACTATAAAAGAAATACTTTGAAAATTTAGAGTTTCCAACTACACTAGCTTTTCAGTTGTCATGAGCCCTATCTTAATAGTCATGAAAAAATGTTAGAAATCACATTATCCCTCAATAAAACATCGTCTTTATTCTTCATTCCTACCTTTCATCCAAACATTGATCATATAACCCCACGTGTGTGAAATGGACATCCCTACACTCGGAGAATTCAATTCAAGCTATCATACTCTTGTCCATCTACCTTAGTACTTTTTATTTTGATGAATATTAAGATTTGCTCACACATTTTCATGCGATGGTTAATACTTCTTGAGGTACTAACAGACCGATTACTCGTGTGCTTGCTGATTCGGTGATAATATTTTCCTCGTCTTGCACCACCTAAGGCTTAGCAGTGACTCCCAGACCAGTTGGCCTTAGGGCACTAGGTGAAGAGGCACCCTCGCCATATTTTTTTATTGTTGCCTTGGCGATAACAAAACCAGTGTTCATTTTTTTTTCTTTTCACCATTTTTATATTTTCTTCTCACCATTTTTATATTTTCTTCTCACCATTTTTATATTTTCTTCATTTTTTTCATTTCCTTTATACTTTGGCTTTTAGACAAGAGCATTTCAAGGTATCCTCTACTATCCCGAGTTTCAAGACGTGTGTAAGTGCATATAGTAGGGTATCAACATTCAAATGTTCGGCTTTCAGAATAGAAACTATTTTTCAGACTTATTTTTATCCTCAGATTAGTGACTTCCTTCATTTTACTAACCATTGGGACAACAGCTCAAAACTACTTATTACTAGTTCGTTTAAGAAAACTTCTAATTTTCTTGGTTTTCTTAAACTATTCCTATCTTTTGGATGTAATTTTTCACTTTCTACTCTTTTGTTATAATTTTTTTTTTGAAGATGCTGTGCTTATGCAAAATATGATGCAAATTGATGTGTAAATAAGCACAAACCTCCTCCAAACCTGTTTACAGCAGTGTCCTCACTGATATCATCCGTTAAGCTCAAAAACCTGTAGACTTGGGAGGAAATTATTAATGGGGGCAAGAATATATGAAAGTGAAAATCCTCCCCCAAACTTATTTTAGGCTCACAATTTTGTAAAAATCATTTTCTTTCAAGAGCCAAAATATACCACCCCTCCTCCAAACTTGAGTTAAACAATTTTAATCTTTTAAAATCACATGAGGGGGTCAAGGTTATTGGTCAATGCTAAGTTTTACAAAGACCGAAGGTTAACACCAACCATTCAAAAAATTTATCGATGAAGCACCAATGTTGGTGGAAGAACATGTCACCTATTGACGTGAAGAAGTGGGGAGGTGACAAGAGGTGTAATGGAAAAAGATTGCGTTTCCATTTGGAGAGACGGCACAGTGACAGTAATGATGGATTACTCGCATTATCATGATTTTCCAAAAGAGGGAGTGGAGGTCCAGTTTTTTCATCTTGGAGTTGATTCATCTCAACACCCGTGTCTTGTAAAAATGCGAGTTCATCAGCGAAAATTTTCTCAAAGCTTTCATCGATACCCCGAAGAATAATGTCATCAGAAAAAATGGGGTGATCGTCAGACTCTATAAAAAGTTTCTCATCAGTGTTAGATGTTGACCCGGACAACTCGGTGGAAGAGTCCGTATCAAGCAACAACATATGAATAGAGTCAGAATTATGAGGTTGATCAAATTCGCTGCTGTCGACATCCATTAATTCGACAGAACACACATGAGCATAGGGTTCGGAGGGATCACTTCCCAACTTGTAAATGTTAAGCTCAATTGACTTCTTTCCAAAGGATAGGGTCATAGAGCCATTTCTACAATTGATTACTGCGTTGGAAGTGGCCAAAAAGGGTTGACCGAGTATCACCGGGATTTGATTGCGTGGGTTCGCCACAGGTTGTGTATCTATAACGATAAAGTCCACAGGGAATATGAATTCCCCGACTTTGATTAACACATCCTCTAGCTCACCCCTAGGTTGGGTGATAGATCGATCGGCCATCTGAAGAGTGCAATGCACAGGTTTTAACTCTCCGATCCCTAATTGCTCATAAACAGAGTACGGAAGCAAGTTAACACTAGCACCTAAATCGAGTAGAGCACGATTGATATTTTTATCCCCAATAGAAATTGAAATTGTAGGACTTCCGGGGTCCTTTCGTTTCTTGGGTAGTTGTTGCGTAAAAGCAGTGCTCACATTACTCGCAAGGAAAACTTTTTTAGGTACTTGAACTTTTCTCTTCCTAGTGCACAAGTCCTTTAGGATTTTCACATATGACGGAACTTGTTGAATAGCATCTAGGAGAGGAATGTTTATGTTAACTTGCTTAAAAATTTCCACAATCTTCTCCATTTGTAGACTTGGTCTGTTGCCCCTTAACCTGTTTGAATAAGGTGCTTTATCAATAAGGGTTTGGTCCAACATTGGAGAGGATTGTGGGGACGGATTCGATCCCAAAACTGGAGTGGGAATCGACTTAGATAGATTTGGCGAAATGGGCGAAGGGTTCGAGCCTTGGGGAAAACGGAGAATAGGCTCGGGTGAAGGTGGGAGACTAGACGAATTAGGGGAAGAAGAAGAAGCTGGGGTATCATTGGTGTCACTATCATCACATTGCTCACTCACTCGGTTATTCAGCACTTTTCTCGATCTCAACGTGGTAACAGCACTCACATTATAACTTTGTGAGTGGCCAGGATTAGGTATGGGTTGAGATGGGAGTTTCCCTTTCTCTCTCGCACTCATTGCGGCGTTTAACTGTGCGATTTGGTTTTCTAATGATTTAATACTCTCACCATGGGAGGCGGAGTTTTTCTTTATGGTATCAATAGAAGACCTCATCTCAGCCGAAATTTGCATGGATTGTTTCATGAACATATCCAAAGTTTGTGAAAGTGAGTTGTCAGTACCGGCCACTTGTGGTGTAGAAATGTTGGCCGGATTTTGGAAATTTTGTGACTGAAAGGGGGGCTGATTCTGTGGTTGTGGTTGTTGTGGAGGAGGTCTTTGATAATTGCTTTGTTGGTTTTGATTCCAAGCAAAGTTAGAATGATTCCTCCATCCTTGATTGTATGTGGAAGAATAAGGGTCGTTTCTAGGTCGCTGCTGAAAAGCAGCATTAGCTTGAAACGATACATTCATAGGGCATTCTTCCGTTAAGTGTGAAGAATCCGAACAACAACCACAGACGGTCTTAGGAAGCGTGACCTGATTTAGGGAGAATGATGAAAATTTTTTCTCGATAGCGTCGAGTTTCTTCTGTATCGCTGCCATTTCGGCTTTTACTGCGATAGAAATATCGAGCTGGTGAATACCTCCCTTAGTTGAAGGTGGTCTTACGCTTTCCCACTGCAACGTGTCTTCAGCAAGGTCTTCCATATATTTCCAAGCTTCACCGTCATCTTTAGACATGAAATTGCATTGACACATTGTTTCAAGCATTTGCTTTGTCGCTGGATTAATGCCCTCATATATAATCCGACATAAATCCCATCTTTGTATTCCATGATGGGGGCATTGGACAAGCAGATCTTTGAAACGTTCAAAGCACTTCCAAAATGGTTCATTGGGAAGCTGGGTGAACTGGTTGATCTCGCTCCTAATATGGGCAGTCTTATGGTTTGGGTAAAACTTCTTAAGAAATGCTATGACAAATTCATCCCAATTAGTGATAGAGTGTGCGGCAGTATTATAAAGCCATTTTTCTGCCAAGTCGCACAGTGTGAATGGGAGAAGACGTAAGCGCATAGCATCTAAAGTCAATTGTGAAGTACCCATCATTGCGCATACGTTTTCGAATTTAGTGATGAAAACGTACGCGTCTTCCGACTCAAGCCCGTGAAATTTGGGCAGCAGATTGATGTAGTGGGGTTTAATTTCGAAATTATCCCAGTTAGGTGGTGGAAGAGATAGACAAGTGGGAAGAGGACCACGGATAGGATAGCATCTCTCTTGGAGAGAGGTGCGCGGTGGATTCTGCGCACCTACGGGCGGTGGCAGCGTGGTGTTATATTCTGATGAAGTGCCGTCCATCTCGGTCGTGGTATGTTGTGGGGGAAAAGAAGATGAAGAAGTACCGACTTCAGTGTCGATAGCAGGAACGCGGACAAGACGGGCACTAGGATCCCGTGTCCAGCCGAGCATGCACTAAGCGGGTTTAGTGCAAGTGGCAGCGTGTGTGTGATTTAAAATTGGCTTGTTTTGAAAAATGTGGGACTCAAGACAAATCACCCTAAGATGCACAAGCAACCCTAGAACTAAGGTCACCTAGGTCCAGTCTCTAGACCGCTCCTAGACTTCCAAAGGACAAGCCGCAGGAACAATCCTCTACCGCCTCCGTACTACCCTTATAGCCAGGTAAGTGCCAGGTAAGTGGGAAGGAACCACGTCGTGGGCCTAATTAAAAACCACTAGCCTTTGACACACTTGCCTAGGCACTACAAAAATAATGCAGATAAACGATAGATTACCCACGACCTTCCTTTGTCCTTATTGAGCGCGACAGTCCTTAGAGTCTGGTTTAGATATTTTTTAAATTAATGAAGGGTTGATCTAGATGCTCGGTTTGTGATTTGTGGGGCTTAGGAAGGGTGATGAAATCCCCACCTAATCTTGATTTGGTCTTTGCCCCTTAAAGTCCGTATTAAAATATGCAAAACAAAACCAATCACAAAACTTTTGCAAAAAGATTTTTGAGCGGCGCTATTTTGCAAAGAATCCTGCAGAAAATAGATTTTATTGGATTTGAGAGGAGAGAGAAGAAGTTGAGAATCTTACCAGAGAGTTCTGTAGCCCTAATCCCTCTAACCTGCCACGATTCCGCCGCTGGAAGCCCTTTGTGCCGCGGTTCCGCCGCGAGGTGGAAGGATCACTTGATGAAATTTTTTGTATAGCCTTCTGTGCTCCTCTGGATCTCTAAAAATGTCTTTGTTTCCTGTTTTCCTCAATTCTGTGACTCCAGATTTCCTCGCAAAATTCATGCACAAATCGTTAAATATGCAATTTGCAGTTTTGTGTTAATAATGATATGAATCGTCTAAGAATTCAACACAAATAGTAAAAATAAAAAATTACGCACGGATCCCCGGCAACGGCGCCATTTGATTGATACGAAAAAGTGTATGTTTGTAGTTAACCGCAATCAATAACGGTGTCGCACGTAGCTAGACCGAGATGAGTACGGGTCGTCCTCTAGGAAACGTGGAACCTTTTACTTTTACTTTAGATGTGTTGAGAAAGAGAGGAGGAATAAAGAATTTTATAGAATGGTTTCTAGATCTACGTTAAACAAGAATGTAAAATATAGATCTAGATTATTTTAAAGATGTAATTAATATAATAAGAGGGCTTGTAGGGTTCGTTAGGATTTAGTAGTCATGGATGATTAATTAAAACTTACCATTTTTATCCATTAATAGATTTAAAACTAGAACGACGGTGATGCGTGTAGATTAGGGTTTCTGGAGGGAAAAGGAATCCCACGCTTAACCCTTATCTCGACACGGAACTCCGTTCATATCTAGCCTTTACCAAAACAATCATTAATCTAATCTCTAATCGCGGTCGGAACTAGCAAAGAATTGTTAGCGCGCCCGATTAGGATGTTAATAATTCTTTTGATAAAGTTCATAAACTTTATAGGACTTAAAAAAAAGTTTAGAGATGTTCATCATCCATTAGCCTACCCTAATCCTACGAACCCTAACAAGCGGAGAATTACTCGCGCATGTTGGGAGAAAAAGAGATGGAAAGAAATTGCATCATTAAATTACGAAGAAATAGAATAAGAAGAAGAAAGCTACCTTTATTAATCAACAATATCAAGTACACTTTGATTCCTTAGAAAATGATTACAAAAACCTAGTATGCTTCTCGATCTCTTCTAAGGAGGTAGATGAACCGTTGATGATCAGCCTGGATGCGTGAGCCGTCTTGAACTTCGTGATCTTTTCGGCTTGATAACTTTTCCAAGATGCTCTCGGTGCCTTTTTATAGTGCAAAGCCAGAATCTTTAGGTTGGAAACTTGGTAAAATTCAACAGTGATTGATCTCCCAAAATTGTAGCAAAAGATCTCTCTAGATTGCCGCGGATCCGCGACCAACAGAGGGATTTGGCCGCGGTTCCGCGGCCAAAGGTGGAGATCTCTTGATCATTTTTCTTGGGCTTTGTGATTTTGACATGTGGCAATCCTAGGCACCTTCAGAATTCAGAAATCTTCTCTCGGTTGCTCCCAGACTTAGTCTCCAAGTTTTGCTTCTTAATTTGGCAAGTTTTCTTCAACAACTTGATTTGTTTGATAAATTCTGCATAACCACTTGGAAAATTCTGCACAATAATCTCAAATAATATTTAGTAGACTTAGTTCTACTAAGATTTGGTCAATGAATTTATTTGCATACATTTTCCTACCAAATGATAATTAAAATATATTAACAGATGGAAAATGGTGTTTTTACACATAGACCCTCATATGTATGATATATTATAATAGAGTCCTTTTTTTAATATGAAAATGGTAGGAAAAATATAATACAAATGTGCAGTTTTATCAACTGAACAACTAGCCGGCTTAGGATTAAGCCAGATTATTAAATCAAGTATTGATTTAATAATTTACACACACACACACACATACATATATATTCCAGTATTATGTTCACTATTCATTGTCTCTCTCTTTTGACTATTCATATTTTTATACGGATACGTGTATATGTAGACGATATATATACCGAGGTTATATTCTGTATTTATATGGAATACTTCTAGAAGGAGGATACCTTATTTATGCATTTCCTTTAATGGAAATTCAATTAATGAGGTGGCTTGGTGAGGTGTAAAGATAAGCATGTAGAGAGGGATAGCTTTGAGTTTTATATTGTAAAAGGAGTATGACATATTTTAAATAGGGTTTTAAAAATCTCTCTCTCTCTCTCTCATGCTCTTTAGCCTTAGCGCTTTTGAGAAATGAGAGTGCTCTCTCATGTTATCCTCCTTCTCTTCTCATGCTTATGTGTTGAGCTTTCTTGAGATGGTGAAATGAGAGAAATAATTAGTGGAAAAATCCTACATCGCTCACACTTTATTCGTAACGATCTTAGAGTGTAAGTTACTTCACTAAGTGAAGCTGGAGCATAGATCGGTTTCTCTCAGGTGGATTATTTTCGGTAAGGGCGGTTGCCTCTTAAGTGCGTTCCCGATGGCTACGCGGCTTGGAGGGGTCTTCCACGTTTAGATGGACATGCTACAAAGCTTGTATTTCACAACTGAGTAGTTAGCTTACTCTTTTTATGTTTCTAGTTTAGTGTTTGGTATGATCGCTAGGTTACGGTTTCCTCGGTCTCAAGGAAGTAAACTTGGTCCGAGTAATGTGGAGAAAAGATTCGCTAGGAGAATCAACGTGGGAACGAGAAGAAGACATGTGTGCAAGATACCTTTACTTATTTGTAAATTAGTCTTTATATAAATGTAAATTTCGAGAACGAAATTTTTATAAGGAGGGTAGAATGTAACGACTCTGAAATTACTGTACACAATTTTTTAGTTTAATGTACAGAAACGAGTTTACAAGCCTGAGTACAAGTTATAAATATATTTTGTTTAAGAACAGCAAGAAATAACTTGTAGCTCACTGGTGTTTACCGCCGAAAACAGAGACGGAACCGCGTAGGTCGTCTTGCCTGAATTTGGGGGCAGATGCTATTTGGTTTTGTCCATCACCTCTCCGAAAATACCAAGTTAATTTATAGCACCATGTATCGGAGGTTTGGACAGATGCGGCCGTTGTAGCAGACTTTGTCAGATTCCCCCTCATTGTGAGGGGATTTTGATTGTGGGGATGCTCTTCCCTGCAGGCGCAAGACCCTACAGTTAATTACATTATCGCATCGCGGTAACCACTTTCTCCTGCTCCAGAAGGTCACTTCGTGTCGTGTGTGTTTGTTTTATTTTTGGTTGTCCGTGGATTGTATACGGAGACTAATTTATGTTGTCGCCCGTAGGGCGTGGATTAGTCCAAATCCATATTTTCTTAAATTTGGGTTTGGGTTGGTTTAAGGATCGTTAATCTCATTTGAGATTAAGATCAACTTAAATGTTTGTTAAGGATAGTTAGTCTAATTTTAGACTAAGATCTACTTAACAGGGTTTTGGGATCATTTAGATCTAAAGAAAAGAGCATTTGGGCTCTATCGTCTTAGTTTAGGGACGTTGCGGTCCATTGGGTTTAAGGACATCATAGTCCATAGGTTTAAGGACCTCATAGTCCGTAAAGTTTAAGGACATCGTAGTCCATGAGTTTAAATACCTCATAGTCCATAAGGTTTAAGGACATCATAGTCTGTGAGATTTTGGTTTAACTGTTTGGGGATACGCCAAAAGTTATTGGTTATTGGGACCCTCCATCTCTCTGAAGACGTTGAAAAATTACAATGACATATATCAGAAGTATGAAAAGATATACCCTTGAACCAATGTTGGTTGGAAGATCTGTAGTCAGGTTTGGGACTAAGACCAATTAAAAAGGTTATGAGCACATAAGCTTAATTAATCTGAATTAGGGAATTGTGGCCAACTTGGGCTTAGCCCACTCAGTTTTGAATAAAATGTTGAACATTTATTCGGGTTTAGTCCCTTTTGATTCAACAATTCTGAGTATTGATTTGGGTTCTGACACCTCTTTTTCTTTTTGTCTTTTATTGAGTGTTGAACAATTTTTATTATGGCGTTGGGTTCTGTGTGATGAGTATAGAGCACTCTATGTCAAGAAGTGCCCATGTGAGGAGCACGTGGCACGCTTGGCGCCAATCAATGAATATAGAGCGCTCCTTATAAAAACAGCACCCACGTGAGAAGCACGTGGCGCGCTTGGCGCCAACCAACGAGTGCAGAGCGCTCCTTATAAAAACAGCGCCCATGTGAGGAGCACGTGGCGCGCTTGGCGCTTGGCGCCAACCAATGAGTGCAGAGCGCTCCTTATAAAAACAGTGCCCACGTGAGGAGCACGTGGCACGCTTGGCGCTTAGCGCCAACCAATGAATGCAGAGCGTTCCTTATAAAAACAGTGCCCAAGTGAGGAGCATGTGGTGCGCTTGGCGCCAACCAATGAGTGCAGAGCGCTCCTTATAAAAACAGCGCCCACGTGAGGAGCACGTGGAGCGCTTTGTGCTGAGCACCAGACTTGGAGCGCCGAAGCGCTTCTTTGGATGTTCTGGTTAATTTTGTGCTCTGAGAATTAAATTCTCGTTTATAAGAGACTTTGTTTCATGGATTTAAGAACTGAGTTCTTCTTTATGAGGAGATACTATGATCTCTTTTGTATTTCTTTATGAGAAGCTTTGTCTCATGGACCAAAGAACTAAGTTCTTCTTTTTATGAAGAGAGACTTTGTCTCATGGATCTAAGAACTAAGTTCTTCTTTTGTGAGAGTTAAACTCTCAAATATGGAGGAGATGTGATGATCTCTTTTCTTTTTATTTACCTTGAAGAAGGTTCTTCTTCTTAGAGCTTGCTCTCGTTTTTTTTTTAAGTTTCTTCAAGTTTATGGGGGGGTCCTCTATGTAAGACTTGAAGTCTTGGGTCCTTTATATAGGGGAGGCTGATTTGTTGAATCAGTTAAGGAAATCTCTCATTGGGAGATTTCTGATTGATTTGGGGAATGTTTCCCACCGTTCGATTTTTGATCCAAGGGCTTCTGTTTTACAGAAGATAGTTTTCTTGTTATTAACAAGATTGGGAAAGTATTTTTCCATACAGAACTTATTTTGTATCTTGGTGATTTTTAATCACCATTGGATCTTTGATCCAACGGTGCTCTGACTTACAGAGTACAATCTTTCTTATTTCGAAAGATTTGAGGAATTTTTCCTCAACAGAATTGAATTTTGTAATTTGATGATTTATTCATCTCAGTTGGATCTTTGATCCGATGGTGGAGAACATTTAGTTCTAGCGCTTGGCACTCTCGTGCTTTGCACGTGAGGTGCTGCCTCAGAGTATTTAGCGCTGGCGCTCCTGGCGCGTGTGCTCTCGTGCTTTGAACATAAGTGCTGCCTCAGAGTCTTTGACTCTAGTGCTCTTGGCGCTAGCGCTCTCGTGCTTTGCACATGAGTGCTGCCTCAGAGTCTTTGACTCTTAGCGCCGGCGCTCTTGGCGCTAGCGCTGCCTCAGAGTCTTTAGCGTTGGCACTCTTAGCGTTAGCGCTCTCGTGCTTTGCACTTGAGCGCTGCCTCAGAGTCTTTGACTCTGGCGCTCTTAGCGCTAGCGCTATTATGAGGCACTGCCTCATTTCAAATTTCAAATTTTGAATAGAGCTTTGCTCTCTGATTGGAGGAAACAAATGCCCCCCACCATTATGCTTACGTGGATCACACGTGAGTGCAGTGGGGGCAGCCTAGCCGCCGTTAGATCAACTTGGAAGTTGGATCGACTTCCATCGCCTATAAATAGGGCCTTTGGCCTTTGAGATGACTGCTTGTTCATCTTCTTATTTTCTTGTTCTTGAGAATTTAATTCTCCTTCAGAGCCAAGCTCTCCGCCTTATGAAATTTCTTAGAGTCAAAACTCTGCCCAAATTTGGTAAGGGTGCACTTATTAACAGAGCTTTGCTCTTCTCATATCGTAGATCTTAAAAAAGTTTTAGGGTTTTACCTATTAACAGAGTCGTGCTCATCTTTAGATCATAGATCTGTTCATCTTCCATGAAGAACTCTTAGAGTTTGTTCATAGATCTTGAACATCTTGGAGTTTTTAACTTAGTAAAGCTTTGCTTTTTTAGGGTTTTTGATGGGTTACTCCATCATCTTCACAGAGCATAGCTCTTCAGAATTTTTGGGGGAATTTTTATTCCCTTCATCATTAGAGTTGACAGATGTCACTCTCTTTTGCAGAGCACTGCTTTCGAGGGAGTTTAACTCCTTAGCCCGAGGGGCCTCTCATTAAATGAGAATCCTTTTAGGATTTCCTCATTAATCAGTGACCGTCTCATCAATGATGATCCATCATCTTGATTTTGTGGGTCCCTTTTGGTCCCTTTTCACTGCATTGTAGTGTGGTACCAATTTAAAGTACTAAGTGTCAGAATTTTGACTATAGCATTGACAGCTAACCCTTGTTCTTTTTCGTGCAGGTACTATGTCTTTTGACACTTCTTTCCCATTTGTTCGCCCGGAGAGCGCATTCCCTGACGTGCCAGTAGACCGGGAAGTCTTCACGCTGATTAAATATCACAACCCGGAGCAAAAGTCTCTTCATCTATGGGGGACGTGGTACAATCAAATTATTAGGGGCCGACGTAGCTTTTCTTGTGCAGCACCTTCAGATGTGATCTCCGCCATTCACTACGCCGACTCACCCCTAGTGAACTATGCCGTAGAGGAGGTCAACTGGACTTCGGAGGGTTGCCTTCAGCCCTCTATGGCTGCAATACCCATACAGCCTCCAATAGCTTTGGATATCTTGGGGTGACGTATATGTCAAGGCGAGTCGCGCCCTTGGGGACAGCCATACATGATAGGCTTGACTCCCTGCCATTCAGCCGGATATCTGCAGTGGGCTCGATACATCTTATCGGCTAAGAAATCGCATCTGCTGAAGCTCGGGTTGTATCCCGCGATTTATGCTTCTCTCTTCCATTATTCCACGCCCCCTGTATGGTGGGTCAAAGCGTTTTTGGAACAATGGACCGTTCTAACTCACACCTTCCTTCTATTAGATCGGAAAGTTTCAATCTCTTTAGTGGAGTTCGCGGAGATCTCCGGCTTGCCTGTCAGAGGGGAACATTATGAGGAGATATTACCCCCTGACGAGTACATTTTCGCCACTCGATCAGTAGTGATGGGTCTGACCCCAGAGAATGCCATTCAGCACTGATTCCCAAGCTTGATTAAGGTGTTAAATATTTACGACAGCCTGTTTCTCGAATCCGAAAGCCACGGGGTCAGCTTTACGGAATTCATCGCCCGTTTTCTTCACCCGGAAGTCTTGTCGAAACAAGGTGCGAAGTTTGCCAAGCTCGACGATCCTTTCAGTTTTGGCTTGGATAGCCGGCCGACAGCAGAAGCAGATCAAAAGAATTTCTTCCTCCCAAACGCCGCGGTCGTCCCCTTTGCAGAACTCGCCGCTCAATACATCGACGAAGAGGCGTTCTTTTTAGGGTTCCTTAGTTTATGGTTAAGCTGGTTTGCGCTCCCCATGCACCCTCGCTACATGAGGTCGTCCGTTTTCTACCTGGCTCATCGAATGGTTGAAGGGACGCAGCTTGCCGTTGGGATTGCTGGGCTGGCTCATTTGTATCACGGCCTTAGGTTGGCGGCAGACACCATTCAACCGGGGGTGCAGCCCGTAAACCTCCCGATGCATTATTTCACTTCATGGTTTGAGCTGCATGTGCTTGGCGCTTTTTGAGTTCACAAGCGGCCATGTTTTTACGAAGGTTATAACTTTCATCGGGTTATGCGGCTGGTTTACGCTTCCGTTTTAGAACCGATTCAGCGAGAGGCTCGGGGTTTGATTCTTCGCCCATGTACGGTCGGGGATGGCATGACCTTCATCGATAAGGTCATGACTATCGGTAAGGAATCCTCTAAGATGGTGCAGCCACTGCGAGACACCTTCAAAGATGGGGTTTCTACCTTGAAAGCTCGGGAGATTCTGAACTTATATTCAATCAGGCCGGGCTTTTTAGTGTTTAGGCAGAACGATGCGGCATTGTTCATGAGATACAACCCGCACCGCTTTGCTCAACAATCAAGCTACAATCAGGGTGTCCCGCTTGAAGCCTTTTTAGCTGAGCCTACTACTACAGAGGAAGGTATCCATAGTGCGCTGCACCATTTCATGCGGCTAAATACCGGGTCTAACTTCTTTATTAGCGAGCTAAGCTGCGTTCCGAAAGCTTTGAATGTGTACGTGGCGTGGTACCAGCACGCGATGGGCGCTGTTATTAGGGAAGAAAAATGAGTATTGCTTGATCGCAAGGGTGCTGTCCTAGCGGGTAATCCAACCATTCTATTGAAGCGACGGATCATCGTTCGTCCTCTCCTAAGAGAAGCTGCTGCGGCTGTGGTTCCACGCGCTTCTCCCGATAAGCCTCTACCTAGTGTGCCTGTAGAACTGGTGGCTGCAGCGTCTCCCGATTCTAGCGTGGGTATGGAGATCGGGACTCGTCGCCCAAAGTTGCCCGCCAAGCACAAGTTCCTGTTGCCGACTACCGGCGGCCGCTCGCACAAGAAGGAAAAGTCATTGTTTTCTGCCGACGTCATATTCGACCAAGAGCCACATGCTCCTTACAGCGAGAGCTTGAGAGAATACAGGACCAATGAGGGTTTATTCATTACGCTGGATGATACCAATCTAGAGGCTGCCATCGCAGTTTCCGAGCAACTAGCTCGCGATGAAGCAGCACTGATCACCATTGCACAATCAGGTAGACTTCAGTCGTATCTTTCCGCGGTTATATTTTTTTATTATTATGCTTTGACTGACGCTTTCTTCTTCAACAGGTATCTCCGCCGAAGAGGCTCTCGCGGCTTCCCTCAAGACTTTCGAAGAGGAAGAGAGGCTCCGTGCTTCTTTGGGCCTTGGTATATTTCGGCTTGTTGTGCCTTCATTACCTTTTTCTTTATTCGTGGTTTAACCATTTCTTTTATTTTGTTGCAGGGACTACCTGGACTCGGATTATCCCGAGTGTAGTGCCGATCCCCAGTGGTGATGCGGCGATGCTTCCATAGCCGGCTGCTGAGGCCCCAGCTCCCCCAGTATTGCCGCAAGAGGCTTCGCTTAAGCAGCCGATGACGGACGCCGTAGCGGCTCCAGAGGCAGAGCTTGGTTCGGACAATGACGTCCCTTTGATGGAGGTCTTGAGGAGATCGTTTCTCACCGCTCAGACTGACAAGAAGCGTAGGAAGCGTGCGGCGAAGGAACGTAATGCCAGCTTGGCTGTGGGTGCAGGTTCAAGCATTACCCTATCCGTCGCTATTTCTTCAAAGGATGCTCCAGCTGCCTTGTCTACCGCCCATAGACAGGTCGTCCGTGCGACTCGGGAGGCAACCCAGAATCTTTCGCAAGGTAATGTAATGCCCAGTCTTTTCATTAGAACTCGATCCGCGAATTCTGATATATACCATATCTTGCAGGGCTAAGTATTGGCGATGAAGTGGCAGGTGAGAAGACGACGACCACAGAGCCCGAAGCGGCTGCTCTCTCTCGGGAGTCTGGGACTGCCCACACCGTCGCTCTTTCTCCCTGTGGCTCCCTGATATCGGAAGGCGTCGCAAGCGTCACGTCGGCCCTTGTCGAATCAGGGGTCGAGGCTACGGGCGCAGAAACTATTCCAGTGGAGGAGAGCGAAGAAGCCGCTGAGCCTAGTGATGCTCTCGTCGTGGTTTCGATTGGCGACCTATCAGATAAACCTTGGGTCACTGTTTTCATTTTATCTTTCGATCCCGTTCAGCCCCATCTAATGACGTTTTGTTCGTTTTGAGTGTAGGTGC
This sequence comes from Agapanthus africanus, assembly GCA_030015575.1. Taxonomy (NCBI): domain Eukaryota; kingdom Viridiplantae; phylum Streptophyta; class Magnoliopsida; order Asparagales; family Amaryllidaceae; genus Agapanthus; species Agapanthus africanus. The sequence continues at coordinate 450,139,237 of CM057349.1, read as the reverse complement.
AGTGAATGCGGAGATTGCACCATCTGAAGCGCCTCTGGTCGCCGCCCTGACGGCTGTTGTTCCGTTGCCTTCTTCCATGTCATCTGGAGTGCTGGAAGGTATATGTTTGCGACTTATCGGTTTCATTATGGGTAATATACTCTTTGTATTGATATCGTATTGTTACAACCTTACAGGAGTCCTTTTTGACCATCTGTATCAGGTGCTGAACCCGCATTTCTCCTTCCAGTCAGAAATCATCCCGCCTACCGATGTCGGTGAGTATAGTTTTTTTAACCGACATCCTTTCCTTTCTTTTATGGGCAACCATGTCGTTGCTAATTCTTCTTTGAATTGATTGCAGCGTTACAGATTGGAGGAGGGGACGAGAGAACAGTCGCGCCTCTGGTACTCCCAACTTTGCCACCTGTCGCAGCCGGTATAGTAGACTTCATCGCTCGTGCATTTTCTTTATCTCTTGAGCTGACATTTGACCATAACTTGTTTTGCAGCAATCGCACCGACTCCAGATCCCTTCGAGTCTCGAATTCCAATGCCGGCAGGGCCCTTTGTTAAGCGCCCATCTTCCAGGGGTGCTGCAAATAGCCTGCGAATGTTAAGCGAGTTCGTTGAGGATCTTGACGCCGAGGCTTTCGCATCTGCTGCAGATTTTGCTGCCGAGGTTAATCTCATGTTGGCGATGCTCGTGAACTTCCACAGCGAGGGCGTCGTCAAGTCTTGGTTTAACTACTGTAGGAAGATCGAGGCCTGTCTGTATGAGATTGAGTTCAGGCGTTCCTCTCCTGAAGTGTTGGTTTTGAACTCCCAGCGGGCTGCATGGGTTGAGCAGAGCATTCCCTTCCTCCGCCATTTCGAACAAGAGGCAACCTTGAGGCGGAAGGAACGCGAGGAGGCTTCAGGCGAATCTGCCCGGCTGCGCGCCCAGGTTGACGCGAATGCTGCACAGCTGAAAGCTATCTTTGAGGGCCTCCTATGATGTATTTCTGACGGGCTAACGCTGAGGCAGAAGCTCGACCTCACTGAGCGGGATGCGCAGAGTCGTGAGGCAGCTCAGCGGGAAATCGATGATAAACTTTCATCCTGTTTGCTGCAACGGGCCCGAGTCGAAGCGGAGCTGGCCACGGCGACTGATCATGAAAAGGAGCTAAGAGGAGTGCGCGGGCAGCTTGCTGATTTGCTAAAATCTCCTCCTTCTCAATAGTCGTCTTTGTATCGATTGTACTTTATGAATAATATGTATTCATTTCATTTTCTATTTTATATGATGTATCTCGTATTCAATTGAATTCATGAATAAAGGACACATTTTTTGTATCTCCGACTATCATTTTCTTTTCTCTGCTGTGTTGTTGGCATGCGATTTTAGCAAATGTGGCCTGTAGATAGTAGATAGCTGTCCATCTTGAACTCTTTATAGGGTAGCGATGGCTTAGAAATCGTGTGAATCGTGAGGATTCCTAAGTGTGTTTTCTCTTGAGAGTCGTAAGGATCTCACAAAAGAATTTTCTCCCTTACAAGTTGAGAGAACTCATAAGTGGTTGGTGAGTTGACTTGTTTCCAAATCGAAGCATTGCTCCGATGGGGAGGTCGAGGGTTGACTTTCGCCGTTTTCTACGGCGTCAGGATTGACTTTCTCCGTTTTCTATGGTGTCGGGGTTGATTTTCTCCATTTTCTACGGTGTCAGGGTTGACTTGCTCCATTTTCTACGGTGTCAGGATCGACTTTCTCCGTTTTCTATGGTGTCAGGGTTGACTTTTTTCGTTTTCTACGGTGCCGGGATCGACTTTCTCCATTTTCTACGGTGTCAGGGTTGACTTTCTCCGTTTTCTACGGTGTCGGTGGTTGACTTTCTCCATTTTCTACGGTGTTAGGATCGACTTTCTCCATTTTCTACGGTGTCGGTGGTTGACTTTCTCCATTTTCTACGGTGTTGGGATCGACTTTCTCCATTTTCTACAATGTCAGGGTTGACTTTCTCCGTTTTCTACGGTGTCGGGATCGACTTGCTCCATTTTCTACGGTGTCGGGATCGATTTTCTCCGTTTTCTACGGTGTCAGGGTTGACTTTTTCCGTTTTCTACGGTGCCGGGATCGACTTTCTCCGTTTTCTACGGTGTCAGGGTTGACTTTTTCCGTTTTCTACGGTGTCGAGATCGACTTTCTCCATTTTCTACGTTGTCAGGGTTGACTTTCTCCGTTTTCTACGGTGTCGGGATTGACTTGCTCCATTTTCTACGGTGTCGGTGGTTGACTTTCTCCGTTTTCTACGGTATCGGGATCGACTTTCTCCGTTTTCTACGGTGTCAGGGTTGACTTTCTCCATTTTCTATGGTGTCGGGATCGACTTGCTCCATTTTCTACGGTGTCGGTGGTTGACTTTCTCCGTTTTCTACGGTGTCGGGATTGACTTTCTCCGTTTTCTACGGTGTCGGGATCGCCTTTCTTCGTATTCTACGGTGTCAGGGTTGACTTTCTCCGTTTTCTACGGTGTCGGTGGTTGACTTTCTCCGTTTTCTATGGTGTCAGGATCGACCTTCTCCATTTTCTACGGTATCAGGGTTGACTTTCTCCATTTTCTACGGTGTCGAGATCGACTTGCTCCATTTTCTACGGTGTCGGTGGTTGAATTTCTCCGTTTTCTATGGTGTCGGGATCGACTTTCTCCGTTTTCTACGGTATCAGGGTTGACTTTCTCCGTTTTCTACGGTGTCAGGATCGACTTGCTCCGTTTTCTACGGTGTTGGTGATTGACTTTCTCCGTTTTCTACGGTGTTGAGATCGACTTTCTCCGTTTTCTACGGTGTCAGGGTTGGCTTTCTCCGTTTTCTACTGTGTCGGGATCGACTTGCTCCGTTTTCTACAGTGTCGGGATCGACTTGCTCCGTTTTCTACGGTGTCGGTGGTTGACTTTAGGTTGTCTGTGAACCGCAAAGTCTTAGAACTGAGGACTTTGTCGTGGCTCTGATTGGTAGTGTTGCATCCGTGTCCTGCTGGCATGAGGAGGAACGCCGTTGCTGGTCTACTGGGATGCAGATATTGCCGGTGAGACCCGACTCTCCCTTTGATAGAGTTTGTTAGGACATGTGATTCCCTTTTCGTTTATGCCCATGGATTGTATACAGGGGTCAGTATGGACTTACCTGCAGGGCAAAAAGTTTCATTTCATTTTGTTTTATTTCTTTCCGTGATGCTCTATCATTTCAGCTTTTTGTAGGGTGTTTTTCGTCACCCCATTAAGATGGGAATGCACGCGCGCTGGTCAGGCGCAGTACAGATTCCCCCTGTCTAGGGTAGGCTGGGGTTTAATGATTGTGGGGATCCGAATCTCCGGCAGCCACGGACTAAGCTGCCGTTAATTACTCTTCGCCTATGGAGGGAGGGAATCTCTGATTAATGGGTTAAACTGGTCATGCGAACTCAATGTGCAGCGTTGTGTTTTGAAGGGGTTTTGGATATAGCGGGGACCCCGTAGAGTTTTTACGGGGGTCTCGCTACCCGGATAGCGGGCTAGGGGTCAAGGGGCTAGCAGCCCCCTTGCGGGATGTGGGACAGTGCCCCATTAGAAATTTTCTCTAACGAGAACAGTGTGGTGGGGTATATGTGTGTGTGTGTGTGTATGTACACACACACACACACACATATATATATAAGAGGGAAAGGACATCCAAAGGATGCGTGGGAGAAGGCGTCAGCGCCCCACGTGCCTGGCACGCGGGCACTGAGCGCCAGAGGGCCAACGCACCACGTGCCTGGCATGCGGGCGCTGAGCGCCACATCGCCAGCGCACCACTTTCCTGGCACGAGGGCGCATAGCGCCAGCGCACCATGTGCCTGGCACGAGGGCGCTACGCCAGAGCGCCAGCGCACCACGTGCCTGGCACGCGGACGCTGTGCGCCAGAGCGCCAGCGCCCCACGTGCCTAGCACGCGGGCGCAAGGCGTCGCTGCAAAAGGGACTTGGTCCCTGCACTAGGAGCTGTGCTCCCAATTTGACTTATGGAGTTGAACTCCTGACAGAGATTAATTTAGGGAGTTAAACTCCAATGGATCTAGAATGGAGTTAGACTCCTAAAAATATCTAGAAATGATCAAAGGGGGCTGCTTTATTTCTCCCTTTGGCTCTGGATCTTCCCAAGATGGGATTTTTGGAGATGGGTCTCCTTCTCCTCTGTTAGCCGGATCTTGAAGAACAAGAAGTATGAGATTTTAAAAATCTCTTATTTTTAAGATCTGATGAGAGATCTAAGTTCCCCTTTGTGGGTTTTGTGGTGAAAAACTATTTAGTTTTACAAAAGGAAGAGTAAAACTCTTGATTTAATTGAAAATGAGAAAGAAGGTTTAGAACCTTGAGGAAGGAGAAGGAGGCAAAAAAACCCTAGAGTTTGAGAGAATGAAAAGTGTCCCTTTTATTCATCATCATGTTGCCTTATATAGGCTTATACATTTACATATAGCCCCTTGGGCTTTACAAAATTGCATTTTGTCCATCCCATGTCTCATGTGCTATTTCTTTTTGCACATAAGCCATGGGCTTTACAAAAATTTGGCTTTATGCCCATTCATGCATAAAAAATTACATAAAAATTATTTATTACATGATTTCATTTTGGCATGGGGGGATGGCAACGGGCTCGACTTGGGCATGGGCCCGCTTGACCTGGGCTTGGACCCACCTGGTTTGGGGTTGACCTTGACTTTGACTTGGTCAACCGGGGTGCAAATTTTGACCCCAACACTTTTTATATTGCGAAAGTCGCCGTTGACCAATCATTTCGGCTATTTTTCGCGGTGCCCAATCATTTCGGCTATTTTTCTTTTTACTTGTTGTTTTTTTATTACGAGTTGCCCAATCATTTCGGCTATTTTTTGTATGCATATCTTTTACTTGCTGATTTGGTTGCAAGTTGCCTTATCATTTCGGCTATTTCATATGCATTTATAGCTCGCTGAATTTTTGCTGCGAGTATGGAACTTGAAATCTGATGCCAATCTTAGCATCAGCATCGCTGCGACTGGAATAATGCCAGGAGCGAATCATCACTTACCGTGAAAGGATTTGTAATTTGATACCGATTTAGGCATCAACATCGCTACCACTGGGGCATTGCTAGGAGCGAATCATCATTTTCCTATGTCGATGTCGAACAAAGGTGGCTTAGTAAACAGGGTTAGGATCCTGTCGACTGAGGCTTTTGACTTCATGAGCCGTAAGGGTCTCACAAAGGTATTTCTTCCTACGAGTCGTGAGGATCTCATAGGTGTGATTTCTTCTTAGGAATCATGGGGATTCTTAAGTGCGTTTTCTTTTTCAAGTCGTAAGGATCTTACAAGAGCGTTTTCTCTTTATAAGTCGAGAGGACTTATAAGGGTCGTTCACCATATGAGGATATCCTTCGTTGCTGGTGGGACTCTGTTGGAGAAATGTTTATTCGTGCCTGTGGATTGTATACAAGGGTTGTAGGGCAATATTGAGGTGTATGACGGCTTAAGTACAGGTTCAGATTCCGGTAGCTTAAGGCTTTTGAATCCTATGAGCCGTGAGGGTCTCATAGGGGAATTCTCCTTACGAGTCATGAGGATCTCGTAAGTGTAACTTCTCCTTAGGAATCATGGGGATCCCTTAGTGTGTTATTCCCTTGCGAGTCGTAAGGATCTTACGCAGGTATTTTCTCCTTACAAGGTCGAGAGGACCTTGCAAGTGTCCTTTAACGAGATTGCGCCCTTTTCTGGTTTTCACAAACTCGCCGGTCGCCCTGCTGTTTTTACTCATGGAGCTCTTTCGGGTTTTCATCCGTGTCCATTTCGCTTATGGACGTACCTTTTTTTGTTTTTTTTTTGCGTCAGCCTTAGGATGCTGCGGTTTGTAGACGCTTCGGTCCTTAGTTTTCTGTGTTTGGGATGGGGTATCGTTGGATACTATTTTTAGAGTCTGGATTCAAGAAGATAGCGAGCAGACATAGGCATCGTCATCTATCATTAATCTGGTTCGTGACTCGTCAAGCGTAGTACTTCTTAAGGAATCGTCCATTTATTGGTCGGAAGGGTCTTTTGCCATCCATATCCATGAGCAAGTAAGCCCCACCTTGATAAACTTTGTCTATGATGTACGGGCCTTCATAGTTCGGCTCGAATTTCCCCCGTTTGGCACGATTGGGGATCATAGGTCTCTTGACCACTAGCACGAGTTCGCTTTGGCGGAATGTTCTCGGCCTAGTCAATGTCTCGTATGAGCACGTCATCTTTGCTTTGTAAGTCTCCAAGTTTTGCTGTGCCATGAGCCGGGTTTCGTCAAGGGCGTCGAGCTCCTCAAGCCGAAGATGAGCATTCTCTTCGTTTATTAGCTCGTAATGAACCACCACTCATAGAGAGGGTAGCTCTATCTCTAAGGGGAGTACTGCTTCAGTGCCGAATACCAACATATACGGCGTTGTATTTGTGGCCGTTTTGAACGTGGTGCGGTAAGCCCAGAGAGCTTCGTGCAGTCTGTCGTGCCAGTCCTTCTTATTTTTGGACACCGTCTTCTTTACGATCTTTGTCAAGGTTTTGTTGAAAGCCTCAGCTAGACCGTTAGCTCGGGGATTATAGACCGAAGAGTGTCTCCAGTCTATATTATGCTGCTATGCAAAGCGGCTGATCCTGTGACTTCTGTAGGCCGACCCATTATCGGATATAATCCGTTGCAGAGTACCGAACTGATAGATGATGTGTGTCTTGAAGAAATGGAGAATATTCTCCGCCTTCACTTCTCTTAGCGGTACTGCTTCTGCCCATTTAGAGAAGTAAACGGTTGTCGCCAATATGAACCGATGTCCTCTGGATGACGCTGGTTCGATGGGCCTAATTATGTCGGTTCCCCACATTTCGAACGGCCAGCTAGCCACCGTTGGGTGTAGCGGGTTTGGATGCTGGTGGATGAAGTCTCCATGAATTTGGCACGGGTGGCACTACTTTGCATACTCGAGACAATCCTGAATCATCGTGGGCCAATAGTAGCCCATTCTTTTGATCTTCAGCTTCATTTTTGGCCCGGCTTGATGAGAACCGCAGAGTCCGTCATGAGTTTCTTGGATGACTCTCCTTGCTTCTTCCGGTCCCAGGCATCTCAGCCATAGAGAGTCGAACGATCTCTTATATAGTGTGTCATTGACGAAGGCGAAAGACAGAGCTCGTTTAATGAGCTGATGTCTTGAGGACGCATCTTCAGGTGTTCGACGGGATTTGAAGAAGTTTATAAAGACTTCTCTCCAATCCTTAGCCTTTTCCTGGTCTTTTATTTATAGGGCCGTTTGCTTGGTCACTCCCTTTTCTTCGGACAACTCCAGATATATTTCTGTCGGTGCAAGAACCCGACGGCTTTGCACGACGATCCTTACGTCAACGAGGTTTTCGTCAGCCAGTTCTTTAGCGAGTTTGGCTAACGCATCCGCTTTGCTATTTTCTGTACGCGGTATTCTTTCCAGAATGTAAGAAGTAATTTGAGTCAGCAATTGTTGTACTCTCTCGCCGTACTTCACCAACTCTGGTTTGCACGTTTGATAGTCGCCGTTTACTTGACTAACGACCAACTGGGAGTCTCCGTATATGAGAATGTTTTCGATTCCCATGTCGACAGCGATTTCAAGACCTGCTATCAAAGCTTCATATTCGGCTTCATTGTTTGTCTTTGGCTCTGCCAAGGAAAAAGCAAAGCGCATTATCCCTCCTTGTGGAGTCACGAAGATGAGACCTACCCCGGATTTGATTATGGGGGAGCTGTGCTTTCACTTCTTCATGGAAGATGCCCTATCAAAGTAGAGTTCCCATCGAGTGTCACTCTCTCCTTTCTCCCCGTCGATCGTGTCAAACGCGTGCTCGTCTGGCAATTCGCAATTTAGGGGTAAATCAGCAGGTATCGGATGCTCAGTGATGAAGTCGGCGATGGCCTAGCCTTTCACTGCCTTGAGAGGTCGATATGTTATCGAAAATTCCATTAAGAGTAGGGCCTATTTAGCGAGCCGTCCCGTTAGTATGGCTCTTGACATCAAATATTTGAGAGGATCCACTTTTGATATGAGATGGACCTCATACGCCAAAGCATAATGCCGGAGCTTCGTTATCATGAAGATTAACGCGAGGTAGTGTTTTTCGATAGGGGAGTAGTTGTTTTCTGCCCCCAGGAGAACTCGACTCAAATAGTAGAGGGCTCTCTCTTTCCCTTGGTCGTTCTCCTATGCCCATAGCGCGCCTAACAAACCTTTGAGGGATGTTGTGTACAGAATGAGGGGCTTTCCCCTGACTGGAGCGGTCAGTACCGGCGGATTCTGTAGGTATTGCTTGATTTCGTCCAGTGCGCTTTAGCATTTGCGATCCCAGACGAACGGGGTCCCCTTCTTCATTAGATGACTGTAGGGACGGCATTTTCTGGAGAGGTTAGCTATGAACCGTCGGATATATGCGAGCTTTCCTTGGAGAGATCGCAGTTGCTTGAGAGTTCTTGGTGGAGGCATTTCCATGACCTTGATCTTCGAAGGGTCTATCTCGATGCCCCGGTGTCATACGATGAATCCTAGGAATTTACCTGAGGAGACTCCGAACGCGCATTTGAGAGAGTTCATCTTCAAGTTGTATTTTCGAAGGCACTGAAACACGATTTTCAGATGCTCCCAATGTTCCTCGTACGATTCGCTTTTAACCACAAGGTCGTCGATATAGCATTCAACGATTTCATGTATGAGGTCATCGAAAATCTTCGTTATGGCCCTCTGATAGGTGGCGCTGGCGTTCTTCAGATCGAAAGGCATCACTTTGTAGCAGAATATGCCCAAAGGGGTCTGGAAAGCGGTATGCTTTTGGTCTTCGGGGTGAATCTTTATTTGATTGTATACCCTGATGATCCGTCCATGAAGGAGAAGACTTCGTGAGTGGACGTGTTGTCTATCATCAGCTCGGTAACCGGTACAGGAAAATCATCCTTCGGAAAAGCTTTGTTGAGATCCCGAAAGTCCACGCAGATGCGCACCGTCCTATTTTTCTTCATCACTGGGACGATGTTGGCAATCCAGTCGGGGTATTGAACTTTTTGGATGAAACCGAAGTTGATTAGCTTCTTGACTTCGACGTTGATATTCATCTCAAGCTCGAGCCGCATCCTTCTTGGTGCTTGTTTGACTGGCTTGACGTCTGGAGATATCGCCAATTTATGCACCGCTATCTCTGGATCTAGCCCCGGCAACTCGGAATAGTTCCATGCGAAGCATTCTTTATGCTGCATGAGCATGTCTTTTAGCGTAGCTACCTGTTCTTCTGACAGCAGCTCACTGACGAACGTAGGCCTAGGATCGTTTGCCGTCCCCAAGTCGATTTTCCTTATGTTGTTTGCAGTAGTATGTATTCTATCTTCCAGCTCTTTTGGCGCCGGTGGAAGTTCTGAGATTAACTCATCTTCATCCTCATTTTCGAAGCACCAGGAGAAGTCATCTATATCCTCGCGTACTCCTTCTTCTGACAGCGTTATCGCGTGACAAGTACGAGATCGTTTCCAAGCCCGATGTGGATCTAGTTCTACTCTTGCTATGTACGTTGCTTTTGGAACATGCTTCTGTGGTGGGGTTACCCTCCAACTGTTGGACAGAGCAAATTTGCCGAGTTGATATTGGTTTTCGACCCAGCTTTTGAAGGTGAAGCAGTCTTCAAGAGGGTTTCCTTTTGCTCGGTGATAGGAGCAATAATCCGGGTGATGAACTTCATTTGCTTGCTTGGGGTGCTTGGACTCCGGGAGCGTAATCATTTGATGTTTCACGACGAGGTTGAATATCTTCCCCGTCTTGTCTCGAGGGAAGAATATGCCCGACTCATCTTCTTCATAAGAGACGGATTCCAGCTGCTCAACTCTCGATCGCGTGGCTTCTTGGATCCGTTTTGTCGCTGTCGAACGTTTTTTCCGTTCTTTAGTTTGTTTTTGCCTCCGCGTCGGGTCTTCTGATTGACAGGCTGGCGACGAAGGGCATTGTCATTCTCTATAGCCTGCTGAAGGAGGCGCCGCGTCCTGGCTTTCTCGTAAATGGCCATTTCACGGTTGTGGTCATCCCGGACATTTTGACCCGCTTTCCTTATTAGCTTGTCTATCTGTTCTTCAAATGACGGACTTGGCATTTTTACGGCAAGATCTCATTTTGGATCAATTGCAGTGTCTTCTAACAGAGCATCTCCTTCTTCATCGAAGTCATGTATAATGTAGCAGCCATGGAATCGCTCCCGTTTCTTGGATTGAACACATCCAAGCCCGATTGTTTCCATTCTCCCGTTGGGCAATTTTCGCTGAGTTCCGGGGACATTCCAGATCCTGTTGTAGAACTGAGCTTGTCGAGCAGTCTGTTTGAAGGGTATGCCTTGACGCCTCAACAGTCTTTTTAATCCTTCTGTGTAGTATCTGGGCAGACGGATGGGCTGGAGCCTGTCGAGCGTAGAATCGGCACCATGCCAGATTTCTTTCTCCACTTTGGTTTCCACGGATCGATAAAAGAGGATCGCCTTTTCATGTTTTCGCCTGGGAGGGACGTAGAATGTCTGTAGTTCTTGCACACTATAGGTATCAAGTGTATCGAGCTCTTTGTAATGCTTTTACGGAACCATGGCGATTTGCAAACCCCGTTCATCGCCAGTGAAGGATTGTATTGATGGCCGAATAGAAAATACTGCATTGACCACATCTTCAGAGTCGTTGCTGAAGATCAACATAGGGGTAGACGGTTCGGGCTTGTTGTATTGGAGCGGCCCCGAATAGACCATCTCTTCTTCCTCCTCGGTATCGCCCCCGAAGACCGGAATAGTGGTGATAGATTTTTGCTTATTCTCTGGTTTATGGCATCTTTCCATGTCTTCAAAGTCTGGCAGGAAGTACTTTGCGTCTTCATACTTGCGGACTTCATTTACGGAGAATGGGTTCAGTTCCCCCATCACGGTATATTCGAGACCATCTTTAAAATACTTCATACACCAATGTTGTGTAGAAGTGATGATGTTATACTCGTGTAACCAAGGCCTGCCGAGCAAAGCGTTGCAGCAAGTCTTGGCGTCAATGACATGAAATTTGATATCAGTGACGAGCATCCTAAAGCGTAATGTCAGAATCACAGACCCGAGCGTCCATAATGACTGGGAGTCGAATCCGGAGATAGTGATTTTATCCCGAGCGAGGTGTTGAACGCTCATGCAGATTTCTTTTAGTACCCTCACATTCAGGAGATTGACAGAGGACCCATTGTCAATTAGGATCTTCCCTATCTTGATGTCATGGCAATACCCGGAGACATAGAGGGGACGGTTATGCTCGCACGTTCCAAGGAGGAGATCTTCATCGCCGAAAGTGACGTCAGCAGTGTGCATTTCTTCCAGCTCGTCCTTCATCTTTTCTTCGGCAAGGAAAGCTTGAAACTGTTTGGGCTCTTGTAGTGCCCTGATCAAAGAATCTCATGCCTCTTTAGACAACAGAAGGGCATCCAAGACGCTCAGCTATGAGGGTTTCTTCCTCAAGTGTGCTAGGACATCGTAATCCACTTTGGTTTTCTTGGGCGGGTATTTGGCTGCCAGCTCTTTGACGACTCGATCATCGAGGGCGATATCCTCAGGAACTTTTCCTTCCCCTTATCTTTTCTATCCGATCCCCTGTTTGTAGGTCCAAGATTCTTTTCGGGCAAGGTACGGTTGCGCAGCTGAATATTCTCACAGTTCTTCGCCTGTTCCTCTTTTCTTGAGATGGATTCTTTGAAGAGAGGGCCGAGGACTATTTCTTCGTCAGAATTGCTCCCGAAGGTGAGAACTTGCGATCCCTCGGAATCAACCATGTGACAGTCGCCGGCAGTTCTTTTGCGCTCATCTGTCGTGCTTCTCTGCTCTCGACGAGTTTTGCACTTCATCCGCTTGAAATGCTGTCGATGAGCAACGTATCCCTGCCACCAATTTTTAAAAGCCATGCATTCCTCGGTAGGGTGTGTGATCCTCCGATGGTATAAGCAGTAGTTTGAATGTGCATCTAGTTCGTCGGGGAACGTATTTTCTGAAGTGTCTTCTTTGAAAGGTGGCAACTTCATTCCCATCGACAGGGCTTTAGCGAACTACTTCCTTGTCTTAAACCCACTTTTGCTGGCGGCAGAAGTGCTTCTATCTGGTTGGGTTACTTTATGGCTTCTCAATACTGGAGCTTCTTCAACGTGACGCCGACGCTTGGCCCTTTCATATATGGCCGTTTCACGCTCTCGGTCAGATTTGCTTTTCTGAAGAGCTTCGCTCAGCAGTCTGTCAATCAATTCGTCCGATGGCTCCAGGGATTTTGATTCGGTTCTAGATCTACCCCTAGTTTCTCTGCATCAGGAGCTTCTTTGTCATTTATTGATGAGTGAGAGATCATGTGGCAGCTTGCCATATAATCCTCGGGCTCTTCTGAAGAATTGTCCCCTTCATCAGCGTCATCGGCTTCATTCTCAAAAATATGCTTAAAGAATGCATCCAACATGATTGGGGTCTGTACCTTCTGGTTATATTCTTCTAGCGCATCGATATATTTCTGCAGACCTATACGGCTGTCTTCGGGTTGGACGGGCTTCTTGGCCTTCTTCTTTTTCTTTAAAGACTTTGGAGGCTTGGCTTGAATGTTTTGTCCACCTTCACCAACTTTCAGCGTTGGGCGCGGCTTTAGCATCCCCTCAATAATCTCGGGCTCCAGCGGGCTCTTCCACCTAATCGTCGGACATGCTTTGAGATCATTCAGCATTCTTTTAGTTTTTTCTGAAAGAACAACTTCCCATGGAGCTTCCTTTATAAATGAGCATGATGCCCCCGGTGTGTCCATCTTTTTCGGAGCATGTGGTTATGGCGGGATTACCCTTCAGTTTTCAGACAACGCGAATTTTCCTTGCTGGTACTGGTCCTCAATCCAGTTTTCGAAGACAAAGCAATCTTCAACTGGATGGCCCATTATTCGATGGTAGGGGCAATAATTGGGATTGTTGACGTCACCGGGCTGCAGTGGGCATTTCGGATCCGGCAGGGTGATGAGCCTGTTGCGCACCGCCAGCTTAAACAGTCTCCTCGTTTTATCCCGGGGAAACGAATAAGGGCGTTTTAGCTTCTCGTTGAAGAATCGTTGTCTATAGTTTTGGCGATCAGCTGGTTTTGGATCACTGGGCTGCTGCTGAGCATTGGCGACGAAGGTCGCTTTTCCTTTCCCCTTTTCGTTTCGAGGCTCCATTTTCGAGGAAGACGGTATATAGCCCATCTGATCCATTTGGGCCAGCTTGTCAATCAAGGCCTGGAAGGTAGTCGGCTCGAAAACATCATGAACTAGGATATGGTCACCTACGGATCGAAGGCACCCATGAATATGCCTACTACAGGAGCTTCTTCGATGCGTTGTTCACATTTCGACCATAGGTTCCGCCACCGGATTGCATACTGAACCCATGTTTCTCTTGACTTCACCCTGGCATTGATCAATGTCGTGATTGGGGTGCGTTCGCTAGCGCTTATGAAACGCTGGGTGAATAGCAATTCTATCTTCGTAAAAGTTTTGACGGAGTCGTTCGGAAGCTCTGAATACCATTCGAACGCCGTCTCCGCCAAGCTATCGACGAATTGGCGAAGCAGTAGCTTATCGTCACCTCCAATGTTACCGCACAGAGCCCTGAACTGAGCGACATGTTGATGGGGATTGCCTGTCCCCTTGTATACGTAGAACTTAGGAATCGTGTATCCTAGCGGGTACTTAATCTGATCGTACCAGCTTGGATATGGTCGTCCAGTTCTGACGACTTGGCCAGTGGCTTCGTTCGCTTGATGAGCTCGTATCTGTTGAGCTATATAATTGATCAGTCGAAAATATTGCATTTTTAACACATCCCCTACTATTTGCAATCATCTAAAGGTGTTCGGTATGAATATAGCACATATTAGCAAAACATCTGTAAAATACGAAATAACATGTGTTATATATTATAACTGACATTTCTGAGGGAAATTGAGTGTTTATCATTGCATGCATCATTTGTGTATAGCGCAACACTTGTCTCGAGAATCTGTGCAGGAAATTCCAGGAGAAAAGCCAAAACAGTTAAAAGTGCTGACAAACATACGCCAAGTCCAAGACTTGTGATCTGGCAGTGAAAGAGAAAGTATAAAAAGATTCTACACATCATAAAAGTGCCACAAAGTCAGCCCAAAAACATCACAGAAATTTCAAGCCCCAAGGCTTCAAAAGGCCGCTGATCCGCAGCCAAAGGCCCATTCCCGCCGTGGATCCGCGGCGCTATGATGACGTCACCACTTCAGATTTTCTCCACCTGTCTCTTTATAACGGCAATGCTTTCAGAAGACTCCAGAATAACACGTGGCTTCATCCAGAAGGCTCGGCCTAACAACCTCACCCTAGAATATTCCTCATTCTAGAATATTCTCTCTAACAAACTTTTTCTAGAAGCCTCTCTCTAACAACCTTTTTGGAGGGAAATTTGAATTTGAATTCTAGATCTAGGGTTGAGGTGATTATAAAATGAGACCTAGATCTAGGATTCATGGGTTGTTCATGGGTTGTTGAAAATTGAGCCAAACACCCACAAGTTGAGTGACACAACTTGTGCATTCAAACCCTAACCCTAATCCAAAATCTAAAGCCAAAATTCAAGATCTCCGAATACAATTCAAGAAAGAAGCCATCAACCTTTTAGAAGCGAAGTCGATCTTCAACCGAGCAAGTGATCCAAGACGATCCGCGACTCACGGAGACGGTGCGGAGTGAAATCGATGCTCTAGTTCTTTCCTCGAATCTTGTAGATCTTGAGAGAATTGTAACAAAATTGTTGATAAATAAAAGGTGAAATTTCTTTATCTTGCTTACTTTTATATTTGAGCATTATGATTAGATTTCAATTCTTGATTGTGTTCTTTGATATGATACTTGAGTAAAAACTCCGCTCGTGGAGGAATCGAGAAAATTGATAAGTTGATGATGATTAGATTCTTGTACGATTCTTAAGTCCTATGAGTTTTGTAAACTCTAGTAAATTGAAGTATCGACAACCTAATTTCGAGCGATACTTTCTTGAATGTTTTCGCTCTTAATTAGCGATCCACGATCGATGCTTGAATTTACTAGAGGCTAGAATGTGAATGAAATCAACGAAAAGATAAGGGATAGATGATGAAACCCTAGTTTCCGCAAGAAATCCCTAATTCTCGTTGATCTTCATCGATCTAGCAACAAATCATCAATGGATAAGAAAACGTAATCACAAGTTTTCATCACTACTATCGATTCGATCGATTCCTACAAGCCTCATTTCAAATCTTGATAACTAATTCAATTTGGATAATTCTTGATTCTCATTTCTTGATCTTTAGTATTTCTTTAAAATTCTTGAAACTAAATTTCGAAATTCATGAATCATTTTCTTTTCTTCTTTTCATTTCGACTCATCTAAAACAATAGCAAGCAAAACAAACTTCTCTGTGGACGATCCGCACTCACTAACGCGCTACATCGACACCGTTATTGATTGCGGTAAAAAATTTCTTTGATTGTGATTTTTACACATTTTCAAAATACGACACACAAAGAATCATATCAATCAATAATCATCGAGCGTAGCTTTCGAGATTATTTCCTTCTTTGCAGCTGAAGAGGCCGGAAGAGGGTTTGATGTCTCCCCTCTATCATCTTCAATTATTACTGGAGGATCTTCGGCTGGGTGGTCTGGCTGGATCATCATGCCTACCATATCTTGGAACAATAGCGCCATTTTTTTTATATTAGCTGCTTGTTCCACGGCCTCTTTGTCTTTCCTCTCGAGCATTCTTCGGAGGAATTCGGCATCGGTTTCCTTCTCCTGACGCTGCTCCGACGATATCTCTGGGATTTCTTTTGGCCCAGTGAGTGCAACCATCTTTGTTAGCATTTCCTGGAGCTTTTGTTGTTGTTGCTCTTGAGCCTTTGTCACAGACCGTGTAAGTGGTCATGACCCGTGGAGATACGGCTATCGTCTTTCCCGGAAGCCATGTAAATGGTGTGCACCACCATGCCCCCAGATTTGGGGCATTTAGGTTCAGTGCCCTTGAGATGCGTCGCAGACACGGGGATTTTCTCCGGCCTTCTCCTTTTGTGGGCGGTCGAAATTGAAGGGGCCGTTGCAGCAGGCACCCAAGCAGACGACACCTTCTGTGGTACGACAGGGTGGTCCTTCTCTTTCCGAACCTTCATTTTCTTCGGTCGGCGGAAGTAGTCTTCATTAATCGCAGAGTCTTAGACCCTTCGCCATACCCTATGGATTTTGGAGGACAGTCGCTGAGGAGGCTGTGCTGGCTCCGCCTTTATAACATTTTCAGCAGGTGGAGGAGACTTTTTAACACAGCAGTTGGAGAGTTTTTTCGCACCCTCCTAAGTGGTTCAAAGCTGTTCCCATTTGGAACAGCAGCGTCGATTTTCACCATCGGAGCTAGTGGAGTCAGTTCAGAGGGAGAGCTGCCCCTAGTTTTCCTCACTCGGTGCCAGTGGCGACGTCGAGCGTGTCTTGCAGATGGTATTGACTCGGTTACGGGGGTGGCTTCATCATGCCCCCTGTTCTGGTGAAGGGCTGTCGTTGGTGCCAGCCTATTGAAAACTGACGTCTGTCGAGAGGAAACGTCCAACCTATCGAAGACTGACTTTCGGATGGGAGAAGCACTTGTAACAACTTTACCCGCAGTGGAAGTTGGAACGACCAGCCTTGCGAAGACCGATACCTTAGCAGGAGAAGCCTCTTTGACGACTTCATCTGTCGGAGTTGGAATGGCTATCCGCTTCGGGATAACTCCTTCAGGTATTGCAGGCTTCTTTACGGGCCTACTGGAGCTTAGGCTTAGCCTGTCGAAGACTGATGCAGTAGACTTGGAATTGGACGGCCCGTTGAGAGGGGCCGTGGTAGTTGTAAACCGATCGAAAACCGACTTCTTCGGAGCTTCCTGTGACGGTATTGGGGCGCTGAAGCTTGCCGGTGGGATCATGGTCCCAAAGAACAGTCCAGTGGTGACTTGAGTCACCTGTCCCACTGGCATGGTGAAGATGGAGGCCGCTTGGGGCCCATAGGTCACTCCTTCGGTGAGGACAGAATGGGAGTTATTGTTGCAGCTGGTGCAATTGGAAGCCATTTTCTCTCCATGGGAGCAAGACACCAAATCTTAGTATCTCGAGTCCAGGGGCAACCACATTAAACCGTGATTCGTTCGCGAATACGACACACGAAGTATGGATTGGAAATAGGAAAAGGTCCCGCCGGGCGTGCTCGAATCTGTTTACCGCCGAAAATAGAGACGAAACCGCGTAGGTCGTCTTGCCTAAATTTGGGAGCAGATGCTATTTGGTTTTATCCATCCACCTCTCTGAAGATTCCAAGTTAATTTATGGCACCATGTATCAGAGGTTTGGACAGATGCGGTCGTTGTAGCAGACTTCGTCAGATTCCCCCTCATTGTGAGGGGTTTTTGATTGTAGGGACGCTCTTCCCTGCAAGCGCAAGCCCCTACGGTTAATTACATTACCGCATCGCGGTAACTAATTTCTCTTGCTCCAGAAGGTCACTTTGTGTCGTGTGTTTTTTTTTTAATTTTGGTTTCCCGTGGATTGTATACAGAGACTAATTTATGTTGTCGTCCGTAGGGCGTGGATTAGTCCAAATCCGTATTTTCTTAGATTTGGGTTTGGGTTGGTTTAAGGATCGTTAATCTCATTTGAGATTAAGATCAACTTAAAAGTTTGTTAAGGATACGTTAGTCTAATTTTAGAATAAGATCTACTTAACAGGGTTTTGGGATCATTTAGATCCAAAGAAAAGAGCATTTGGGCTCTATCGTCTTAGTTTAGGGACGTTGCGGTCCATTGGGTATAAGGATATCATAGTCCATGGGTTTAAGGACCTCATAGTCCGTAAATTTTAAGGACATCATAGTCCATGAGTTTAAGGACCTCATAGTTCGTAAGGTTTAAAGACATCATAGTCTGTGAGATTTTGGTTTAACCGTTTGGGGATGCGCCAAAAGTTATTGGTTATTAGGACCCTCCACTCTGAAGACGTTGAAGAATTATAACAACATATATCAGATGTATGAAGAGATGTACCCTTGAACCAATGCTGGTTGGGAGATCTGTAGTCAGGTTTGGGATTAAGACCACTTAAAAAGGTTATGAGCACATGGGCTCAATTAATCTAAATTAGGGAATTATGGCCAACTTGGGGTCAGCCCACTCAGTTTTGAATAAAATGTTGAACATTTATTCGGGCTCAGTCCCTTTTGATTCAACAATTCTGAGCATTGATTTGGGTTCTGACACCCTTTTTTCTTTTCGTCTTTTATTGAGTGTTGAGCACTTTTTATTATGGCGCTGGGTTCTGTGTGATGAGTGTAGAGCACTCTATGTCAAGAAGCACCCACGTGAGGAGCACGTGGCGCACTTGTCGCTTGGTGCCAATCAATGAATGCAGAGCGCTCCTTATAAAAACAGACCCACGTGAGGAGCACGTGGCGTTTGTAAGTCTACAGTAGCGCCCCGGCCGTATTTCCGAGGCCAAAATGCGGAAACGAAAATTTTTCTTAACTTGAAAACCGGCGCTATCATATGCTTAAATCCCGGATCGAACCATTAACCTACAAACCAGCTATCTAGAAAAGGGATAGAAAGCTATACTGAGCGATCCGTGTCCTTCGGTCTTCGGCCACCATCCCAAGCTCCACGCGGCATCACTGATCTCCGGTCTCCTCGTCGGAAGGGCACCACATCGAGAAGTCTTTTTACGGGCTCCCATATCTGAACCGAGGCAACTCGGACACGAAGTTTGCTAGCCGACGTGTCCAAGATTGCTGTAGAATATATGTAGAAACCTTTGTCTCAAGGGGTTATTAGAAGTTGCCATTTGGATGGAGGTGGAAGAAAAATCTTTGGAGATGAACTAAAGAATTTTAGTGTAGAATCAGATGATTCATTTTTCACACAAATTGGGGGCTATCCTAAATGTAGTGGCCGGCCTTTTTTTGATAGGAGGGAGGAGAGGGAATAAAGCAAGAGGGAAAAATGTGTGATAACAAGAAAAAATGGTCACACTAATATCCATCACAATCCCATCTCCATAAAGCAAGTAATGATGAATAAAAGAATCAAAAGATGCTAGAACCATCAAGAGATCCCATGGAAATTCTGGAGCCCTAGGCACCACAAAAAAAACCCCATTTGCTAATTGCACATTTGCAAAAAGAACCCCCTCCATCAAAGGAATTTCAGCCAAGAAGGAATAAAGAAAAACTGGCCGAAACGGAATGTAGACTGGCAACTTCAAAAAGCGATCCCGTAATAAATTACAGGAAAACCCTGTGACTGTATATACATACCTGAGACAAAATCTATACTGTATAATACTAGGATCCGGCTTAAACCAAAGCCCGCTAGTATTATTCGTCCGAACCATAACACGTGTACAAGTGCACGCGTACGTTCGAACCCTGCCATAAATCCATACGACCTCTACAACGTTTCGCCCGAAACTTGAGAAACTGTCTGTGGGGGACTCTAAAGACTCGTCAATATTTTGATTGTGCATTTAACCACTAGCACGTCAGAGATATTAGCCGTACGTAACGGGCTACCGGGTATTGACCAAAAGGGAGGTCGATGAGCGAACTCATCCTGACACCCTACTGAGCCTGTCGGTGACAATATCCATACAGTCTGGTCCGTTCGTCTATGAGCATCGCATGGCGGGCCTATGGGGTTGGTAAAAGTCAGACCCCTAAAAGCGGTACAAGTCGTGTCGGAGTGTAGCCCAGAACACCCTGAGATACTATTGGAATACCTACCAGTAAATCTCCTGCCTTGGCCAAGGACTTCGTGTAATGGCTCTCCTAGACACAGCGCGACCTCACCCCCAATACCGGGAAAGACGAACCCCTGCCGATCCGTTCACTGCCTCCATGTGGTTCGGGACTGTACCCAACTAAAACCTGTTTGCACGACTCATTTAAGCCGTGGTAGGGTAGTAATCAAAGCACGGTGGGAACTCACACGAGACAAATGAAGGTCTCAGGTCGATGAACTAACCTGCACACATGTCACCAGGGAACTGCTATCTGACGTCAGGTATAATACCAACTAGCATGCTCCCGGCGAGTCCTGTCCGGTGTACTCATAACCCAATGAGCACCTGTATACATCTTAAGTGAACCAACTGGCACCAATGGCTTGTGAGACCGGCCACCGCCCCTCGTCGGGGTCTCGACTGTATACACTAGTCTACTAATGGAGTATCGATGCCCAGTCTCGAAACTCCCACGACTAGGGACCTTTTAAGGATATGCTTATAGACCCCAGCTCCCACGTATATGATCGCCATCATACTGCTGGTCGTCAAGCAAGAATCCTAAGGGCTCTATCAGCGTGCAATAGCAACCTGTAAGGTCACCTAAAGCAGTACACGATGATAAAGATAAACCATGGTAGCATACTATTCTCTATCAACGTGTAATAGTGAACCACAATGTCACCTAAAACATGTACACGATGATAAAGACAAACCAGATAGTATACTAACCTCTCGAGTAAGACTGTCCTACCGGTATAGGTCCTCCCTCAATCATTGCAATCACGTGCCTGTGATCCAATAATTGATTCTGAGGGCACTATATCCAACAATCTCCCACTTGCACTCAAGGATAATTATTGCGATGTCGCATACTCACAGCCCGTGTGATTCCGAACACCCAACTCCTCTACTAATCAGTCTCACAAAGCCCGTTTGCGAAACTATTGTGTTCGAGGAATAGCCTCAGCTAGTGTATCCGCCCTGATGTTTCTTTCTATGTCTCTCTTTATCTCAAGTTCACGGAGAAAGCCATCTTCCGAAATGAGCAATACATGTATTAGAATATGTCTGGATATCTGATGGGACCTAGTTCATAAATGAACTCCAAATCCAAACTTCTTAGACTGTATCGTCAACTGAAACCAATCAGTATCCTGCGCCATGCCTCCCTCAGTATCCGCTTGGACCACCTGTCCAAAATACTGCCCCTCGTCAGAGGGAAAACTATAACTCTGACAGCCACTCTGTCATCCAGGTCACCTTGGAAGCCTGGAATGATAACTTTCTCCTAAAAGAGGCCGTTGTTATCATATCCCTAGAACATCCACTTATGTTCTAAAATTGCTTCCGAACGTTTCTCCAGGATAGGATTAATATCAACTTACTGCATCTCGTGCAAGAACAATATCTGGTGTGGTACTTGACATCTCATGATTGACTCAATTGCCTTAAGCAAGTGATCAGCCAATCATGCACTTCCTTCTCCCCTTTAGTCTGTAAGACACCTTTAGAGAGGGTGACTCCATCACCTGCAGGTACACTACCATGCCAGGAGTCGTCCATTCTAAAACACCTTTAGAATGCTGTCTAAGTACCCAGATTGGGAAACCACCCAAATCTAGATCTAAAACCATAGATCTAGTGACCAGAATGTCTAATATAATATCCAATTCCTATGTAGAGAAACCACTGTGTGACAACCAAAGTATAACCGATCGTAGTATAGGAATTTCACTTTCTACTCTGTGTATGTCATCCAAATACCAGGATATCACACCCTACTACCTTCTTAACAGATCCATCCCCTATTCTGATGAAGTCAAACCTATGACTGTCACATCAGAAATAGATGATCTATCTCCGCTATATCTACTTTAGTCCAAAAATAGACATAAGCTACTTGTCCACTATACTTCCGCCTCTCCCACTGACTATGACAACCCTCTGGCAGAGTCATATACACGTACACTTCTAAAGCTAGTCTAGAACGACGCTATACTCATCCTCCTGCTGGGTCTCACAGTCTAGAACAACAGCAATGGCAAGTCTGGGTAAACAAGAACCTCCCTATCACCGTCCTTGAGGCTACCGGAGTACCTCTCGGGTGCCTGAGGTTACCCACCATATCTGCGGAGTGGCCAATGGAATGTCAAATCAGATTGAATCTTTAGGTTCTTATCAAATTTTCAGTAATCGTTTGCGGTTCTGGAATCACTTCCAATTCTACCATACTCCCACTACTGTTTTCTGAAAAAATCTATTTTACTAAAACTGTGGCGAGTCAAGAACAATATCACTATTGATCTTCCAGATGGTAGAAAGTCAACCCTTGTCATAGCCCGGGTCAACCCACAAACAGCCATTACAGAAACGTGCCTTGAGTTATCTAGAGTCTGGTTTTAAGCATAAGCCGGAAAACTCCCCGTACCTTAACAATGTTAAGATATGAACTATTCTATATCCAATATAGAAACAGAGGCACTGATTTAATTGGAACCAGATTCAAATCATGCAGCTGTCTCCAGTGCATGTCAACTAAATGGAGAGAGGCCGATCAGCATTACTCAACTTAGGAGTGCTTCCAATTATGAGTAACCTTAAAGAGAAGCAAGTTCTTTTAAACCATTACTATCAACTGAATACCATATACAAGTATCTATATCTTCGATCACCTTGAAGAATCCCGATACTTGCAACACCTGGTTCTCTACTTTATTCATATACCTATAACTTCTCAAAACTTGGACCTTGTGTTTATACGAAACACTTGTCTAAGACTTAGAGAAGTCATAAGTAAACAGAATATAGTATGAGGACCAACCCTCTGTCTTAATGGACACTGGACAGCATACAATACTCTGTATAAGTCCCCTGAGTTGAATAACTCAAACCCTGTACGTCGTAGGTTGAAAACTGTACTATGGTTAAGAAGAATTACACCGCTGTTTAATGCTCCTTACCTAACCATCCACTGATATAGGTAAATGTCATAGACATAATTTCAAAAAGTTATATCTCACTTTATAAAAATAAACATACAGATATATCAATTTGAAATTGGTGCATAACAACGGATATTCAAAACCAAATATTTGCCGTCCGGCAAACAACCCAGGCGATTTCCTCAAATATCACCAATTACAACGAATCCCGATATAATGAGGATTATCACCCAATTCCTAATAACTTACTCCCACTCATCATCTGTAAAACCATACAGATATGAGAATCAAACCCGGTAAATACATACACTGGAGCAAGGACTAATTGGGAAATCAATTTTCTTTTAACAATACACAGCGAAACTGAAACATGTAAATGTTTCGAAGGGGTATCCGGGTATTCTTAGTAATGCCTCTTCCATTATCAGATTCACAACTATAACCGTATATTTCTTTGTCATCTCTCCAAATCCCTTTATATGTCTTTAGTCATTACCATCTGTACACCCCTTTAGGCCAAATGGTTTTCTTCCTTCCGTACCGTTTGGCACCAGCCTATGGTTTGGAAGAAGACTATCCAATAAGCATAATGGATGTACTGTCCTAATCTTAGGAGCACTCGCAACCCGAGAGAAGGTAAAGATAAAAGACAACTGAATAAAACCTTATTCATATTTCTCCTGAACCAGAATCCATCCCAGAGCTGGAACAAGTTCCTTCGAGTTCGTATATAACCATACGATGGAGTATCCAAATAACTGTGGATCTTCGTAGTGATACGGAGTATTCTGGAGAAATACAAAGGTGATGTAGGATTGGCGAAGAAATACTTGGTTTGGTCGTAAATATCAGTCGCAATTTACTTTGCCCTCTTGCTAATCCCTTTATTTGTCTTTACTTAATACCTTCTGTACACCTTTTAGGCTAAATGGTTTTCTTCATTCCCTACCGTTCGACACCTGCCTATGGTTTGGAAGAAGACTATCCAATTAGCGTAATAGGTGTACTATCCTAATCCAAGGAGCACTCGCAACCTGAGAGAAGGTAAAAGGAAAAGACAACTGAATAGTCCTATTCGTTTTCTCCAGAACCGGAAACCATCCTCGAATCTGGAACAAGTTCCTTCGAGTTCGTATATAACCATACGATGGTTTTATCCAATGGAAGTGGATGTTCGTAGTAATACGGGGTGTTCTGGAGAAAAAAAGGGTAAAAGTAGGAGTGGCAATGAGATATGCAACTCTGACAATCCAAAGCCAGTGTTTTAAGAAGGTTCAGTCAACTTGGTCACTGAGTCATAGTCTAGGGTTAGGCCATGGCCGCTGCCAAAGAGAGAGAGAAAAGAAACACCCAGCGTGGACTCTAACCTAGATCAGAATGGTTATCACTTTATCTAATCAGGAAACCTCCCACTGTATCATCAAATTCTCCTCCAAACCTAAAAGAAAAATTAGTCGGGATCACCCGAGGAGTAAACCAACTCATCAGTGGGAATCGGGATCCAACTATCATCGCTTGATAAAGTGATGGAATCCACTCACATTATCACACTCCAGAAGGTATGCGCATATCTGGCAAGTTTCAGTTTCTTTAGAAACTCCCGATGTGATTTTTACCACATGCTCTTATGACCTTGAGTTTGGCCAACAAATCATAGGTCACATGTCAAGTTCTACCCGTCATTATCCAGGTTAATTTGAACCCACCCGTACCTACTCTTGACTTTGGCCAACAAGGCAGTACGACTGTCCCAAACCAACGCATCTATCTATGCAATAGAAAAGTAACAAATAGCTACCATACACTATTCCTTGACTTTGGCCAACAAACATAGCATGAATACTAAGTGCTACCCGTCTGAAATGACGGAGGTCTACGAATGGTTTTTGGCGAAAACCTTTAACGTAATGAACTTGATATCGTTGAAGGAACCGGATAGGTTTTTATAAAAATATAGTGGCGAAAACCTTTGCTAAAGAGGTCACTCCCGGTGAAGGGATCTCGGCTCTTTCCCCGTAGAATGAGGTGCAGGATATTCCAACTATATACCACGATGCAAAGCAAAAAGTAATCGACTATAGTGAAGTTATTACCCTGACGCAAACTTCTGTCCAAGGGGTCACTCCCGGTGAAGGGATCTCGGCCCTTGCCTCGTCGACTGAGGTGCTGGGTATTCATAACCGAATACCACTGTCCAAAACAAAAGAAAACATTCTTGCAATAACAGCTTTTTTTGAAATATATTCCAACAACATCAGAATAGCTTTGTATAGCTTTGCATTGATCCGAATCAATGCAGTCCCATCAATTAATCACACCACAAAAGAACGAAAATATGGTGTACGTATATGCCATCCGCATTCGCCACTGGGTCCCATCATCACCCGTTAGGTTACTTAACTAACGACAGAGCGGGGACTGGACTAGCGCGGGTGTAAAACATATACAACATCTACTAGTATATATATCAATATATAATATTCGCTCAAGGCGTGATAAAATGCAACATCACAGAGAGTAATAAGCATCACAGATCAATACAGATAATCTGGGATTCCCGGGTTTCATAGAGCCGCTACTGAAACCCGACGTTCCCCTGGTCGTGTGGATAGTCTGTGCAATGAAATCCTAGACCCCTACGGGCACGGCAAGTTACCCTCCAAAACTTGAAGCGAGGCAGCCCCCTTCAACAACGTGAATGGACCACCCAGCACTTCATGGAATCCGGTAACTTGAGCACCCCTCCTTGGGTCAACCTGTACCCCCTACGAGTGCGGGGAATAGCCCGCCAGTTCTAGAGTGAAGCCCCCTCCGTCTCAAAGCCATTAGATGCGGGCCCGTTGCCCTTTAGAACCCGGCTATCCGTGCACCCCTCCGCAGGGTAATCCTAGTACAGAAAGTAAAAATATATATACAACGGGTACATCGACCTCAGCCCGGTCGTGCCCCAAAAGAATAATATACAAACAGACAGTGACGGCAGTCTACATGTCGGACGCTCGCCCCGCAATATCAAATGTACAAATATAACCAAACTGTACTAACATTGCACCCAGGCTATCCACCACGACAAATCCGCAACATCACAACACAGAACATCAACGTGAATGTCACGTTCGCAAATCCGTCTAAAAGAACTATAGCAATTAGACAGGATTTACCGATCAAATGACATTCACGGTCGCAGATACAATGTAAATACTGTGAACTAACATGTTTAAAATTTTTGATCGACAAAAATTCCCGAAGTGGGCCCCAAGCACAATACCCAGTGCTCAAATAAATCTGGGCCCAAAATAAAATTATCAGAAACCCCATTTCCAAGTCAGAGAGCACTGTAGGAAAAATGGTGCCATGAAACTACTATTCAGCTGCGGAACCGTGGCCAAAACGGGGTTAAGGCCGTGGTTCCGCAGCGCTACAGTAAGATCATGGTACCAAATTTCTGCAGTGTTCTCAGAAAACCCTGCCTGAATTTTTGCAGTGCTCAAAATAATTTTTTGACGATAAAAAAAATTCGACAGAAACTCAGAATTTAAAAATGCAGTTTTTGGAAATTCTGTCCGATCGAAGTTCTAAACACGTTAGAGCAAGCTAGAAAAGCGTGGCTCTGATACCATGTAAGTCTACGGTAGCGCCCCGGCCGTCTTTCCGAAGCCAAAATGCGGAAACGAAAATTTTTCTTAACTTGAAAACCGGCGCTATCGTATGCTTAAATCCCGGATCGAACCATTAACCTACAAATTAGCTATGTAGAGAAGGGATAGAAAGCTATACCGAGCGATCCGTGTCCTTCGGTCTTCGGCCACCATCCCAAGCTCCACGCGGCATCACTGATCTCCGGTCTCCTCGTCGGAAGGGCACCACAACAAGAAGTCTTTTTACGGGCTCCCACCTCTGAACCGAGGCAACTCGGACAAGAAGTTTGCTAGCCGACGTGTCCAAGATTGCTGTAGAATATATGTAGAAACCTTTGTCTCAAGGGGTTATTAGAAGTTGCCATTTGGATGGAGGTGGAGGAAAAATCTTTGGAGATGAACTAAAGAATTTTAGTGTAGAATGAGATGATTCATTTTTCACACAAATTGGGGGCTATCCCAAATGTAGTGGCCGGCCCTTTTTTGAGAGGACAGAGGTGAGGGAATAAAGCAAGAGGGAAAAATGTGTGATAACAAGAAAAAATGGTCACACCAATATCCATCACAATCCCATCTCCATAAAGCAAGTAATGATGAACAAAAGAATCAAAAGATGCTAGAACCATCAAGAGATCCCATGGAAATTCTGGAGCCCCAGGCACCACAAAAAAAAACCCATTTGCTAATTGCACATTTGCAAAAAGAACCCCCTCCATCAAAGGAATTTCAGCCAAGAAGGAATAAAGAAAAACTGGCCGAAACGGAATGCAGACTGGCAACTTCAAAAAGCGATCCCGTAATAAATTACAGGAAAACCCCGCGACTGTATATACAAACCTGCATTTGTATTCTGACCGAATACAAATACAATGAGACAAAATCTACACTGTATAATACTAGGATCCGGCTTAAACCAAAGCCCGCTAGTATTATCCGTCCGAACCATAACACATGCACAAGTGCACGCGTACGTTCGAACCTTGCCATAAATCCATACGGTCTCTACAACGTTTCGCCCGAAACTTGAGAAACCGTCTGTGGGGGACTCTAAAGGCTCGTCAATATTTTGGCTGTGGATTTAACCACTAGCACGTCAGAGGTATTAGCCGTACGTAACGGGCTACCAGGTATTGACCAAAAGGGAGGTCGATGAGAGAACTCATCCTTACACCCTACTGTGCCTGTCGGTGACAATATCCGTACAGTCCGGTCCGTTCGTCTATGAGCATCGCATGGCGGGCCTAGGGGGTTGGTAAAATTCAGACCCCCAAAAGCGGTACAAGTCATGTTGGAGTGTATCCCAGAACACCCTGATATACTATTGGAATACCTACCAGTAAATCTCCTGCTTTGTCCAAGGACTTCGTGTAATGGCTCTCCTAGACACAGCGCGACCTCACCCCCAATACCGGGAGAGACGAACCCTTGCCGATCCGCTCACTGCCTCCATGTGGCTCGGGACTGTACCCAACTAAAACCTGTTTGCATGACTCCTTTGAGCCGTGGTAGGGTAGTAATCAAAGCACAGTGGGAACTCACACGAGACAAATGACGGTCTCAGGTCGATGAATTAACCTGTACACATGTCACCAGGGAACTGCTGTCTAACGTCAGGTATTATACCAACTAGCATGCTCACGGCGAGTCCTGTCCGGTGTACTCATAACCCAATGAGCACCTGTATACATCTTAGGTGAACCAACTGATACCAATGGCTTGTGAGACCGTCCACCGCCTCTCGTCGGGGTCTCGACTGTATACACTAGTCTACTAATGGAGTATCGATGCCCAGTCTCGAAGCTCCCACGACTAGGGACCTTTTAAGGATGTGCTTATAGACCCCAGCTCCCACGTATATGATCGCCATCATACTGCTGGTCGTCAAGCAAGAATCCTAAGGGCTCTATCAGCGTGCAATAGCGACCTGTAAGGTCACCTAAAGCAGTACACGATGATAAAGACAAACCATGGTAACATACTATTCTCCATCAACGTGTAATAGTGAACCACAATGTCACCTAAAGCATGTACACGATGATAAAGACAAACCAGATAGTATAATAACCTCTTGAGTAAGACTGTCCTACCGGTATAGGTCCTCCCTCAATCATTGCAATCACGTGCCTATGATCCAATAATTGACTCTGAGGGCACTATATCCAACAGCGTGCTTGGCGCCAACCAATGAGTGTAGAGCGCTCCTTATAAAAACAGCGCATACATGAGGAGCACGTGGCGCGCTTGGTGCTTGGCGCCAACCAATGAGTGTAGAGCACTCCTTATAAAACCAGTGCCCACGTGAGGAGCACATGGCGCTTGGCGCCAACCAATGAGTGTAGAGCGCTCTTTATAAAAACAGCGCCCACGTGAGGAGCACGTGGCGCGCTTGGCGCTTGGCGCCAACCAATGAGTGCAGAGCGCTCCTTATAAAAACAGTGCCCACGTGAGGAGCACCCGGCGTGCTTGGTGCCAACCAATGAGTGCAGAGCAGTCCTTATAAAAACAGCGCCCACGTGAGGAGCGCGTAGAGCACTTGGTGCTGAGCACCAGACTTGGAGCGCCGAAGCGCTTCTTTGGCAGTTCCGCTTAATTCTGTGCTCTGAGAATTAAATTCTCGTTTATAAGAGACTTTGTCTTATGGATTTAAGAACTGAGTTCTTCTTTATGAGGAGATACTATGATCTCTTTTGTTTTTCTTTATGAGAGACTTTGTCTCATGGACCGAAAAACTATGTTCTTCTTTTTATGAAGAGAGGTTTTGTCCCATGGATCTAAGAACTAAGTTCTTCTTTTGTGAGAGTTAACTCAAATATGATGGGAGATGTGATGATCTCTCTTCTTTTTAATTACCTTGAAGAAGGTTTTTCTTCTTAGAGCCTGCTCTCGTTTTTTTTGAAGTTTCTTCAAGTTTATGGGGGGATCCTCTGTGTAAGACTTGAAGTCTTGGGTCCTTTATATAGGGAAGGCTGATTTGTTGAATCAGTTAAAGAAATCTCTCATTAAGAGATTTCTGATTGATTTGGGGAATGTTTCCCACCGTTGGATCTTTGATCCAAGGGCTTCTGTTTTACAGAAGATAGTTTTCTTGTTATTAACAAGATTGGGAAGGTATTTTCCCATACAGAACTTATTCTGTATCTTGGTGATTTTTAATCACCATTGAATCTTTGATCCAACGGTGCTCTGATTTACAGAGTACAATCTTTCTTGTTTGGAAAGATTTGAGGAGTATTTCCTCAACAGAATTGAATTCTGTAATTTGATGATTTATTCATCTCAGTTAGATTTTTGATCCAATGGTGGAGAATATTTAGTTCTAGCGCTTGGCGCTCTCTTACTTTGCACGTGAGACGCTGCCTCAGAGTCTTTAGCGCTGGAGCTCCTGGCGTGAGCGCTATCGTGCTTCGCACGTGAGCGCTGCTTCTCCTGGCGCGAGCGCTATCGTGCTTCGCACGTGAGCGCTGCCTCAGAGTCTTTGACTCTGGCGCTCTTGACGCTAGCGCTCTCGTTCTTTGCACGTGAGCGCTGCCTCAGAGTCTTTGATTCTGGCGCTAGCGCTCTCGTGCTTTGCACGTGAGCACTGCCTCAGAGTCTTTGACTCTAAGTGCAGGCGCTCTTGGCGCTAGCGCTCTTATGAGGCACTGCCTCATTTCAAATTTCAAATTTCAAATTTTGAATAGAGCTTTGCTCTCTGATTGGGAGAAACAACTGGTAAAGCCCTTGCACAGCAGTTACGTAGCCCCTGTGTTTGAATCCCATCAGATACATTAATTTTTTCTGATTTATTTTTTAAAACTTTTTGGAAGCCCAAAATTTTACACGTGCAAAACACACAAAAATGACAAGTCAGAAAATCAAACATGTGCAAAAGGGTGATAACACTGGCTTGAACACGTGGCAGCAATCTGACGGCCCCACCCCTTCAAACGACCGATGGATATTGTAATTCGGCCGGTACCGACGGTCGATCCAAAACCAATGAGGCCCGGGGTTTGCACACTCGACCCTTCCCCTACCTCTAACCCCCCTGCACTGTTTGATTGCTCTGCAATCAAACAGAGACCCTTCAATTCCCCATTTATCATCATTTTAATTCCAAAACCCTAATTCTACACTATAAATACCACCCCATACCCTAGCCCTTCATCATTCTGAAATTCCTAGCCAAAACTCTCAAAAAATTTCTAAGTACAAGTGAAGTGCAAGTGGAGTTAGCAAGCGGTCAACTTCCGGCGAAGAATCGAAACTTTTCCGACGATCCCGCGACACCACGAAGTTCAACCCTCTCTCTTCTACCTTTTCATAGGCTAACTAGCTTGTAAGTCCCTCTCAATCCATCTTCTTCTTCCTTGAAAATTTTATTTCAAAACATATATCGGTAAGTGTAGTTAATACCGACATCTTCTTCTAAACTCTAGAAATTCCATTTTTTCTTAAACATTGCTCATCCATATTCTTACACCATGCTTGTTATGATAAAACCAATGTTTAGAACCAACTTTTAATCAAAAACATCATGCAAAATTACTTTAACTTAACTTTTAGATTAAAATATCATGAACTTTGTATATCATCTTTTAATGTTTTGTTAAAACATACCTTTAGAAAACTTCATGGGGTAACGACCTACCCCTCATATACACACATGATTCCATAGCACGATATATCCTTTTATGAATTTTTGTTATGAATACCATATTACATGAAAATACCATTTACTATAAAAATCGTTTTCGTTTAAATTGTATTTTAAATTCCTTTGCAAATCTGCCTCTACAACCCTCTTTAGGGGACCCGCTATTGGATGATGCAGATTATCGCACATCCTTGGGCTAGTAGAGCGAAATGTAGACCTTCTCACGGAGCATTCGGTCTCGAAAGTGTTTTTAATATGGTTTTTAAGAAAAACGCAATTTTCTACTTAAATAAAAAATTTAATTTTTAATAATTATATAAATATTACAAAATCCATATATTTTCAAAATATAATAAAATTAAATTTTTTTAAAAGAAAGAATTACAAGTTTCATCAAAATACTATCAAGATACCAACAAAAAACAAGTTTACATTAAAATACCATGAACTTTCCAAACTAAGCTATTATCACTAAAATACCTCAAATCCTTAAAATTCACATCCATGAAAACCCTAAATAATATAAATAACTTCTCGAGCTTTATTTTGAAATTTTATTAAAAATATTTTTCATTAAACCTCCTCGAGTTATATAAAACAATATTTAAGGACCTTAATAAATATAGGTTTAAGAGGGATCAATTCTCTTGAGCCCCAAGAAGCCGGAGAAAGTGAGTGCTTACCTATTTAAGATAGAAAACTTAACGGAGTTATCAATGGTAATTATCTTGGAAAAAACACAAATCCTGCAGTCCATGTACAGCAGTTACCGATAACTCCCGAACCAAATTCAAGATCTAAACCAGTTATAAGTGTCTGACTAAAGTCTGAGTCTAAATCAAACCTGAATCCAAACTCAAATCAGAGTTCAATTCAAACATGAATCCAAAGTCTAACATGTATACTTGAATATGAACCTGAATACCTGAATTCAAACTTCAATATCAAACCTGAATACATGAATTGACTTGACCGAACCATGGTTATAACTTGACATGACTACAAGATTACATCCTGAACCTGATTACTTGAACAACTTGTATCCATGGTTTTGGTAAGACTTGTAAATATAACTCTATACAATACAATACGCGGGGATAATGGGGTAGATTGGTACGGAACGTATTAACGTGACACGAGATGGTCACTAAAAGACACCTACATGAACTCTCGTGCCGTTGTCCCGTGGGTTTTGACAGGGCCTTATATTACATGTTACCATAATCCACGGGGTAAGATAGACTCCTCTCGTATACACAAATACCTTCTGTACCAAGCTACAAACAATTACGTTAGAATAACAAGCTTATACCTGTACAACTTACTATTTTCAATTCTCATTACTTGCGCTATTCAATTCTTTCTTTTGGAACTTACCGAGCGCTAGTTCGCTGACGACATTCCTGTCTTTTCTTTCTTTGGAATGTTCGTCAGGAGGACCGGACTCTCAGGAGATCGAGCCGAGGCAGGAGGACTTGGACCAGTTCACTGCCCAGCCGGACTTCTAGCTCATCTTGTACTTATTTCAGTTTGTATGCCACTGTTTAGGCATTGCTTTATTTCATTGTATCTTTCCTTTTCAAAACAGTTGTATTATAAAGATGAATGTTAATAAAAGTTGCTGTTCATTTTAATTCTCTTATCATTATTGTGCATTATATATATATATATATTGCTTAATTACGCATAACGTATTTATTTTTTAGTAAATACGGTGCGCCCCGCTACGTCTCCATTTTCGTACACTGGGAAGCGGGGCGTGACAGGTTTTGTTGGCGGCCCATGCAGGTCAGTTCTGCATGAAGTCTTAAGAAATATATCATAAGAATTATAAAAATCAGCAACTATACATTCCTTACATTTCAAATTCCTTGAATCTATCCTAACCTTTCTTTTTCTACCAAGGTCATGGATTCACCGAACAATACCAGTACCAACGTTAATGGAAACACTCCACCACCTACTCTACCACCACCATCTAGCGTTGGAGCTCCTATCAACGAGCAAACAGTGCTGCTTGAGGCTATCAAGAGCCTTGTGGAGGGTCAGCAGCAGCAGATTGTTATCCTCATGCACCGCCCAGAAGCCGAGGCACCCGGAGTCAAACAATTCCGGGCACTGCACCCAAAACACTTTTCAGGAAAAGAGAGCCCACTAGAGGTATAAAAATGGGCTCAGTCGATAGAAGATGACCTGGCAGCAGCACAAGTGCCAGAGATTTCTTAGGTGAGAGTTGCGAAGCTGCAACTAACAGACAACGCTAGAGTCTGGTGGAAGGCTGAAAAAAGCTGACTCGCCCAACCGATTAAATGGAAGACGTTTCGCCAGAGTCTGGTGGAAGGCTGAAGAAAGCCGACTCGCCCAACCGATTGAATGGAAGACGTTTTGCGATATGTTCGACGCGGAGTACTTCCCTGAGACTGCCCGTTTCGATATGGAACAACAGTTCATCCACTTACAACAAGGATCGATGTGGAGCAAGTCCATGGATGAATACAATACTGAGTTTATCATGCTTAGCAGGTAAGATATTGTCTTAAATTCAAATTCATGAAATCACTTATTACACTGCTAACACAAGAACATAACAGGTTCACGGAACACCTCATCCCAACTGCTGAGATCTAGGCATGACGATTTCTGCTAGGGTTGGACCCGGAAATCCAAGCTGAACTAGCTACATGGGATTTCCCAACCCATGATCTTGCTCTAAAGCCTGTCCGAAGCTATGAGGCAGTGATGAAGAAGAAGGGCAGACTGCAGACTACCGGTGTGAAACGCCCTGCCACACAGATGGCAGGAGGAGCCTCTTCTAGGCCAACTTTTGCACCCAGAAGACCGAGAGGAACATTTAACCGATCCAGTTCAGACTTTTGTTTCTACTGCAAGAGAAATGGACATTTGGCAAAAGACTCCAGGCGTAAAAATGGCCTGTGTTTGATTTGTGGCGCATCCACTTATGCCATAGGAGCATGTCTATATCGACTCAACCCAGCTCCAGCACCTAGACCTGCAAGCACAGTTCCGCAGCGGCCAGCTATTCAGGCTCCTGCACCTCGTCTTTCTCTACCTACTCCACCTCTACGTGGACCTCCTACACAGCCTCCTCGTCAATTCTATCAGGCACAGAGGAACATGCCTCAAGGGTAGAGAAACATGCCCCAAGGACAGAGGAATGTGCCTCCAGCAAAGATAAATGTACCCAGACGTCAGGCTTTCACAATAACAGTTGAGGAAGCCGAAGCCACTGGTCAAGTAATCATTGGTAATTCCCAATCCTTTCATTTTTTCAATTCTTGTATACCTCTATTTTTTTCCTGTATCTAAAACCAACCTCACACAACTTAGGTACTATACCAGTAGCCACCTTTCCTGCACTCGCACTTTTCGACACTGGAGCGCCACACTGCTTCTTGTCGCAACGATTTGTGAGAACGCATACGATTCCTATGAAGCCACTCATTTTAAGATGGAATGTCAGTTCTGGGAATGGAGTATTGAAGGCAATTATGGGATATGATCAGTGTCCAGTTGTAGTTTGTGGACGAGAATTCTACACGAATTTCAAAGTATTGAACATCCCAAACTTCGATGTTGTGTTGGGAATGGACTGGCTGGGAGTTTTTTATGCTATGATTGACTGCCGTCAAAGGAGGGTAGTATTTAAGATACCAGATCACCCAGTCTTTTACTTCAAGAGTGGAGACAGAATATTGGAGCCAGGAATTTTCTGTGCCAAACCAAAGAATACAGAAGTGTTTACTCTACCGGCGAAAGAAGAAAAGCCAGAGATAGTTCGAGAGTTTGAGGATATGTTCCGTGAAGATATAACAGGTTTGCCTCCTTATCAAGCTCTTGAATTCAGCATTGCTTTACTACCTGGTGCACAACCGGTAATCAAAGCTCCATACCGGTTTAGTCCGGAAGGATTGAAGGAGATCCACACTCAGTTGGAAGAACTTCTGAAGAAAGGTTGGATTTGTCCCAGTACTTCAAGTTGGGGATCTTCGGTATTACTTATGAAGAAGAAAGAAGGTTCATACAGGATGTGTGTGGATTATCAAGCTCTGAATGAAGTAATGATAAACAATAAGTATCCACTACCACGCATTGATGACCTTTTCGATCATCTAAGTGGGTCTTGTGTATTTTCAAAGCTAGACCTTCGTTCGGGTTATCATCAGGTGAAGGTCAAAGAGTCCGATATTCCGAAGACGGCGTTCAGGACTCGATAAGGTCATTACGAATATCTCGTGATGCCATTTGGAGTGACCAATGCACCTGCTATATTTATGAATCTGATGAACCAAGTTTTCCGAGAGTACTTAAACAGGTTCGTTGTCATCTTCATCGATGACATCCTGGTGTATTCAAAGGATCGGAAAGAACACACCGAGCATTTATGGATTGTCCTGGAGATATTGCAACAGCATCAACTCTATGCCAAGTACAGTAAGTGTGAATTTTGGCTAGATCAAGTCGGATTTCTTGGACATATCGTTTCAGGCGAAGGAATCTCGGTAGATCCAGCTAAGGTGTCAGCTGTTAGCAAATGGCCGACACCAAAGACGGTGAAGGATATACGAAGTTTCTTAGGATTAGCAGGATACTACCGAAGATTCATTGAAGGTTTTTCGAAAATTGCAACACCCTTGACCAAGCTCACATGTAAAGATGAAGCATTCGTGTGGTCAGAAGCATGTGAACAAGCTTTTGTAGAACTCAAATCAAGACTAACTTCAGCTCCTATCTTTATAATACCGGATCAATCTGGAGGATTCGTCGTACATTGTGATGCGTCCGGTAAGGGATTAAGATGTGTTCAGCATCAGCGTGGGAAAGTTGTAGCTTTTGCATCAAGACAGCTAAAGGTTCATGAGCACAACTATCCAACACATGATTTGGAGTTGGCAGTCGTTAACTTTGCACTTAAGATTTGGTGCCACTATCTTCTGGGAGAAAGAGTGGATATATACACTGACCACAATAGTCAGAAGTATGTATTTACTCAGAAGGAATTGAACATGAAGCAGAGAAGATGGTCAGAACTCATGGCGGACTTCAACATCAACCTACAGTATCATCCAGGAAAGGTGAATGTAGTTCCTGATGTATTTAGTCGCCAACCATTAGCAATGAATCTCACCGCTCAGTGGAAGCTACAACAGGAATTGCACAGATTGGCGATCGAAATAGCTATGCCAGGTAACGCTTCGTATTTGATGAACTTACAAGTCTATTTTACTCTTGTCAATCAGATCAAAGCAGCTCAAGCAAATGATGCCAAGCTACAAAAGATCTGAGAACAAGGAGAAAGTGGACTTCAAACTAACTTCATCATCCATGAAGATAGATCCTTACGATATGGAAGTAGATTGTGTGTACCAAACGGCTCAGTTCGAAAAGAGTTGATGAAAGAAGCTCACAGCTCTCCTTACTCTGTACACCCCGGTGGTACAAAAATGTATAAGGATCTACGGCAACACTACTGGTGGTATGGAATGAACCGCGAAGTAGTAAGGAGCGTAGCCAAGTATTTGGTGTGTCAGTAAGTAAAGACTGAATATCACAGAACTGCTGATCTACTTCAGCCGTTACCAATCCCGGAATGGAAATGGCAGCACATTACCATGGACTTCGTGAATGTCCTTCCTCGCAACACGAAAGGTAACGACGCAATATGGGTTATTGTGGATCGACTCACCAAGTCGGCTTACTTCATCCCATTTCGAGTTAGCCAATCTACCGAGATGTTAGCAAAGAAGTACATGGAGGTAAGTATGAATTTAAAGTAAGATTTAACCTCAAAATATACTATATTGATACCCATGAACTCATGCAGGAGATCGTGAGATTACATGGAGTACCAGTTTGCATCGTCTCCGATTGTGATACCAGATTCTGATCACAATTTTGGCAGAGTCTGCAAGCTATCCTGGCAAGGAGTCTGAACTTCAGCACGGCTTACCATCCACAAACGGACGGACAGTTCGAGCAAATAATTCAGATTCTGGAAGACAAGATAATAGCTTGTATGTTAGACTTCGGAGGTTCGTTGGAAGATCACCTACACCCTATGGAGTTTTCATATAAAAACAGCTATCAAGCGAACATTGGAATGGCACCATTCGCAGCACTCTACGGATGGAAGTGTCATTCACCACTAAGCTGGGACGACATCGAAGATCGTGAACTCCTTGGACTAGAGATTATCATGGCAACCGTGGACGTAGTTTGCACGATCAGGGAAAGAATGCGCATAGCCCAAGACCGACAGAAACATTGGGCAGATGTAAAGCGCCGACACTTAGAGTTTCAACCTAGAGACCATATTTTTCTGAAGATTTCTCCAAACCGAGGAGTGATCCACTTTGGAAAGAGGGGTAAGCTCAGTCCCAGATACATAGAACCGTTCTACATTCTCCAACGAGTCGTAGAAGTGGCATACCGTTTGCACTACCATCCTTATTGAAAGGAGTGCACAACGTGTTCCACATATCCCGGCTACAAAGATATATGAGCGACCCAGTCACATCCTTGATCACTCAGAGCTCACAGTCCAGAGTCCAGAATGACCTAACTTACGAGTAACAACCGGTTGAGATCCTTGATCGAAAAGTGAAGACATTACGGAACAAAGAAGTAAACTTGGTCCGTGTAATGTGGAGACAAGATTCGCCAGGAGAATCAATGTGTGAACGAGAAAAAGACATGCGTGCAAGATACCCTTACTTATTTGTAAATTAGTCCTTATATAAATGTAAATTTCGAAAACGAAATTTTTATAAAGAGGGTAGAATGTAACGACTCTGAAATTACTGTATAAAATTTTTCAGTTTAATGTACAGAAAGGAGTTTACAAGCCTGAGTACAAGTTATAAGTATATTTTGTTTAAGAACGGCAAGAAACAACTTGTAGCTCACTGGTAAAGCCCCTGCACTGCTGTTAGTAGCCCCTGTGTTCGAATCCAATCAGACACATTAATTTTTTCTGATTTATTTTTTAAAAATTTTTGGAAGCCTAAAAGTTTACACGTGTAATACACACAAAAATGAAAAGTCAGAAAATCAAACATGTGCAAAAGGGTGCTAACACTGTCAGGAACACGTGGCACCAATCTGACGGACCCACCCCCTCAAACGACCGGAGGATATTGCAATTCGGCCGGTACTGACGGTCGACCCGAGCGCAATGAGGCCCGGGCTTTGCACAATCGACCCTTCCCCTACCCTTAACTCCCCTGCACTGTTTGATTGCTCTGCAATCAAACAGAGACCCTTCAATTCCATATTTATCATCATTTTAATGCATTTTAATTCACCATTTTAATTCCAAAACCCTAATTCTACACTATAAATACCACCCCATGCCCTAGCCCTTCATCATTTTGAAATTCCTAGCCAAAATTCTCAAAAATTTTCTAAGTACAAGTGAAGTGCAAGTGGAGTTAGCAAGCAGTCAACTTCCGGCGAAGAATCGAAACTTTTCTGACGATCCCGCGACGCCACGAAGTTCAACCCTCTCTCTTCTACCTTTTAATACGCTAACTAGCTTGTAAGTCCCTTTTAATCCCTCTTCTTCTTCCTTGAAAATCTTATTTCAAACCATATGTCGGTAAGTGGAGTTAATACCGACATCTTCTTCTAAACTCTAGAAATTCCATTTTGTCTTAAACATTGCTCATCCATATTCTTACACCATGCTTGTTATCATAAAACCAATGTATAGAATCAACTTGTAATCAAAAATATCATGCAAAATTACTTTAACTTAACTTTTACATTAAAATACCATGAACTTTGTATATCATCTTTTAATGTTTTGTTAAAACATAACTTTAGAAAACTTCACGGGGTAATGACCTACCCCTCACATACACACATGGTTCCATAGCACAATATATCCTTGTATTAATTTTTGTTACGAATACCATATTACAAGAAAATACCATTTACTATAAAAACGGATTTCTTTTAGATTGTATTTTAAATTCCTTTGCAAATATGCCTCTACAACCCTTTTTAGGGGACCCGCTATTGGATGGTGCGGATTATCGTACATCCTTGGGCTAGTAGAGCGAGATGCAGACCTTCACACGGAGCATTCGGTCTCGAAAGGTTTTTTAATACGGTTTTTAAGAAAAACGCAAATTTCTACTTAAATAAAAAATTTAATTTTTAATAATTATATAAATATTACAAAATCCATATATTTTCAAAATATAATAAAATTATATATTTTTTTAAATGAAATAATTACAAGTTTCATCAAAATACCATTAAGATACCAACAAAAGACAAGTTTACATTAAAATACCATGAACTTTCCAAGCTAAGCTATTATCACTACAATACCTCAAATCCTTAAAATTCATATCCATGAAAACCCTAAATAATATAAATAACTTCTCGAGGTTTATTTTGAAATTTTATTAAAAATATTTTTCATAAAACCCTCTCGAGTTATATAAAATAATATTTAAGGACCTTAGTAAATATAGATTTAAGCGGGATCAGTTCTCTTGAGCCCCAGGAAGCCGGAGAAAGTGAGTGCTTGCCTATTTAAGGTAGAAAACTTAACGGAGTTATCAATGGTAATTATCTTGGAAAAAACAAAAATCCCGCAGTCCATGTGCAGCAGTTACCGATAACTCCCGAACCTAATTCAAGATCTAAACCAATTATAAGTGTCTGACTCAAGTCCGAGTCTAAATCAAACCTGAATCCAAACTCAAATCATAGTTCAATTCAAACATGAATCCAAAGTCTAACATGTATACTTGAACATGAACCTGAATACCTGAATTCAAACTTCAATATCAAACCTGAATACATGACCTGACTTGGCTGAAGCATGACCATAACTTGACATGACTACAAGATTACATCCTGAACCTGACTACTTGAACAACTTGTATCCATTGTTTTAGCAAAACTTGTAAATATAACTCTATACAATACAATACGTGAGGATAACGGGGTAGATTGGTACGGAACGTATTAACGTGGCACGAGATAGTCACTAAAAGACACCTACATGAACTCTCGTGCCGTTGTCTCGTGGGTTTTGATGGGGCCTTGTACTACATATTACCATAGTCCATGGGGTAATATGGACTCCTCTCATATACACAAATACCTTCTGTACCAAGCTACAAACAACTACATTAGAATAACATGCTTATACCTGTACAACTTACCAATTTCAATTCTCATTACATGTTCTATTCAATTCTTTCTTTTGGGACTTACCGAGCGCTAGTTCACTGACGACATTCTTGTCTTTTCTTTGTTTGGAATGTTCATCAGGAGGACTGGTCTCTTAGAAGATCGAGCTGAGCCAGGAGGACTTGGACCAGTTCACTGCCCAGATGGACTTCTAGCTCATCTTTTACTTATTTCAGTTTGTATGCCACTGTTTAGGCATTGTTTTATATCATTGTATCTTTCCTTTTCAAAAATGTTGTATTGTAAAGATGAATGTTAATAAAAGTTGTTGTTCATTTTAATTCTCTTGTCATTCTTGTGCATTATATATATATATATATATATATATATATATATTGCTTAATTACGCTTAACGTATTTATTTCTTAGTAAATACGTTGTGGCCCACCACGTCTCCGCTTCCATACACTGGGAAGCAGGGCGTGACAGGGCCATAACTTGGCCGACCAGAAAATGCTTTTGGCTGACTGGGGTGGCCAAGTTGTAGTCCCTTGCCTTGAAATTTGTGCAGTAGTTTTATATGTTAGAAACTTGAATTTTTGAATAATTCTTTTTTTCCCAGGTCTCTGTTTGTGTGATCTGTAGTTGTTTTGGTCAGTCGGGAACTTTTCGGTCGAAACTTAAGCATCGTTTATGATCCGTGGTTTTGTATGTGTGTTGTTAAACGTCGTCTAGTTGCTATATGTTCGATTAGACAGGGTTGCACATATGTTGTTGCTTGTTCTTGTGAGATACATATCTTATTATAGTGTAACCGGATTGTCGTGATGGATAGCCCCTCGTGTGATGCTTGTACAGTTTGTTATACGTATTCATTTATTCGGGATGAGCGGCCGGATTGTGGTCGTCGTTGCCGTTTAATATATATTATTTTATTAGGACATGACCAGAATGCGGTCGATGTCACCACTGTATATATTTCATTTCTGTACTGGGATTAACCCAGGAGAAGTGCTCGAGTAGCCGTGTTCTAGAGTGTGGTAGGTGGTCGTCTCATAGTGATGAGTTTGAGCCACCTCGCTCTAGAATTGGAAGGTTGCTCGCCGCACTTGTAGGGATAATAGGATAGATCCAAGGAGGAGCGCTCAAGTTACCGGATTCTAGAAAGTGCTGGGTGACCTACTCATGATATTGAGGCTAGGTTGCCCTATTTCTAGGATTGGCGGATGGCTTGCCACGCTCGTAAGGGTCTTGGATCGTTGATGTACGGGCTATCCACATGACTAGGGAATGTTGCGGTTCATTAAGGCTCAAATGAAACGTTGGGCTCTTACTTTATCCGCTATTCCATATTTTTTGCCGCATGTATATGATGTTTATTACTTGTCTGCAATGATATATATATATATATATATATATATATATATATATATATATATATATATTAGATACTTCTATATGTTTTGCATCCACGCTAGCCCTGCCTCCTACCTACCGTAAGTTATGTAACCTTACGGTGAAGATCCGAAGCCCCATGGCGAATGCGGATGGCATATAAAAGCATGCTATTTTGGTTGTTTCTGTAGCTAGAAACTTAAAATGATGGGACTGCATTATATGTTTAATGCAAGGAAAATAAACCCAAAATGATTTTGTTAGAACAACATTATAAAACTATAGCCTTATTCTTTTACTTTACATAGAGATATTCGGTTAGGAATATCATGCACCTCATTCGATGAGAAAAGAGCTTTGATTCCTTTACGTTGAGTTATCTCTTAAGAAAAAGTTTATATTGCTATAAACCACTCTGTTTTCTTCAAAACCCACTTAATTTAAAAGCGGAGCCTAAACTACTCATTTTCAAATCCACTCGGGTTCTTTCAACGATATCAAGTTCATTACGTTAAAAGTTTTTCGCCAAAAACCAGCCGTAGCCCTCCGTCATTTCATACGAGTAGTGCTTAGTATTCGTGCTACGTTTGTTGATTAAGTTAAGGCGTAGTGTACGGTAGCTAAGTGTCGCTTCTTTGTAGCATGTGATGCGATTAACTAGGATAGTCGTACGACCTTGTTGACTAAGTTAAGGGTCATGTGGGTGGGTTTAGGGTAATCAAGATAATGATGGGTTGAACTTGATTTACGACTTATGATTTGTTGACTAAGTTAAGATCATAAGCCGCTTGGGGAAAAAACTATATCGAGAGTTTCAAATATAAGGGAAACTTGTCAAGTATGAGCATACCTTCTGGAGTGTGGTGATTTTGGTCGGCTTCAGTCAAGATTATCACACAATGATAGTTGGGTCCTAATTCCCACTGATGAGTAGGTATTACTCTTCGAGAGATTTTCACTTCACAACTAGCTAACCTATTAGGTGTCTAGAAAGTTTTAACGAGGTTACGCCTTTGCGGAAACAATGTTATTAAATTGGGTCTATGCGAAAGCATGGGGGCCTCCCACGGAGTACCAACACTGACCTGGCTAAACGGTTAGCAAACTTGTAAGGCGTAAATGATCCTGACTAGTTCTTATTTTAAGGTTTGAAGGAGAATTCGAGGTAACAGTGGAAGCCATCCCAATTAGATAAATTAATCAACCGATCTATTCTTGATAGAGTGCACGTTGAGTGTTTCTTCTCTCTCTCTGGTTTGCGACCATGACTGACCTTTAACTAAAACTCATAAACCAAGTTGACTGAACCATTTTCCCATCTGGTTTTGGAATGTCATGATTCACGACAAAGTCGCATATATCCCTGCTACTCCAACTTTCCCTTTGCCTTCTCCAGAACACTTCGTATCACTATGAAAATCCATATTGTTTGGAAAGGCCATTTTGTATAGTTATATACAAGCTCGAACAAACTTGTTTCGGTCCTAGGATGGCTATCGGTTCTGGAGAAATTGAATAGAATTATTCGGTTGTCTCTTCCTTTTACCTTTTCTCAGGTTGCGAGAGCTCCTTGTATTAGGAGTGTACACCAGTTACACTTATTGGATAGTTTTCTTCCAAATCTTAGGCTGGTGCTGAAAGGTAGGGAAGGAAGAAAACTAACAAGCCTAAGTATGGTGTACAGAAGGTAAGATGTAGAGAAATATAAAGGAGTTGAAGTGAGGGTACGGAAATTCGCAACTAGTGTCATGAATCTGGGCATTAGAAGAGGCATTACTAGGAATACCCGGCCACCCCCTTGAAACATTTTTAATGTTTCAGTTTGCCTGTGTTATTGTGATTAAAAATCGTTTCTCAATTAATTCTGACTTCACGGTATGTGTATACCGGATTAGAATCCTACATCTGTATGATGTTACAGATGGTGATGAGTAGAATATTAGGAAATATGTGATTTGATCCTCAATATCGGAATTCGTAGCAGTTGATGATATTGGATTGAATCACCTAGTTTTACTTAATAGCAAATATTTGATTTTGAATAACCGTTGTTATGCACCAATTTTTAAAACTGATATATCTGTCTCTTTATTTTATAAAGTGAGATATAATTTTTGAAATACATTTACCTTTATCAGTTGAGGATAAGGTAAGGTGTATTGAATAACGGTGTAAGACATTCATAACCAAAATACAGTTTTCAACTTACAATACATGGAGTTTGAGTTATTGATCTTTTGGGACTTATACATGATAATGTATGTTGTCCGATGTCCTTTAGGACAAGGGTTGGTACTCTTATTTCATTCCATTTTACTTATGAGTTCTCTGGTTTTAGACATGCATTCGTTGAAATGCAGGGTCCAAAGATTTTGAGAAGTTCATAGGGTATTAGAATAAAGTATAGCACCAAATGTTGGAAGTATCATGATTCTACGAAGTGCTCGAAGATGTAGATACTTATGCTAGGTATTCCGTCGTAGTAATATTGAGAATTTGATTCTCTCTTAGGTTACTCATCCGTGGGTGTGCTCCTTGATGAGTAACGTTGTATGGCCTTCTTCCATTTAAGGATATGCACTGGATACAGTTTCATAACTTTTGAATCTTGTTCCATCTAAATTAGTGCCTTTGATTCTATATGGATATATAATGGTTGCATATCTTGAGATTGTTAAGATATGGAGTAATCTGGTTCGTGCTGATAGCAGAATCCGGATATACTCAAGGCACGTTTCAGTAATGGCAGTTTGTGAATTATCCCAAGCATTCACAAGGGTTTAATTTCTACCATTTTCAAGGTCAATAGTAAATTGTTCTTGACTCGCCGTCTTTTTTTATAAAAAAGACTTCTTTGCAAAAGAAAATTAGTGGGAGTACGTTAGAACTGGAAAAGATTCCAGAACCACAAACGGTTACTGAAAATTTAGTAAAATCTGGAGATTCAATTGGAACCAACAA
Source organism: Agapanthus africanus (assembly GCA_030015575.1). NCBI lineage: Eukaryota > Viridiplantae > Streptophyta > Magnoliopsida > Asparagales > Amaryllidaceae > Agapanthus > Agapanthus africanus. The sequence goes on along the minus strand of CM057349.1, from coordinate 450,094,647 downwards.
AGCTTAGCCGCTCCGTGGATTTTAGTAGGTGACCTTAGCCACCCGAGATACTTCAGTTTTCTCATAGATGGTGATAGGGAGGTCAGCATATTGTGATGATGACCCTACTAGTTATCAGCAGGTCATATGAAGTGGTGACTTCCGGATGGCCAGATGCAAGATATCCAATTTGGACTTCACGTACTCCAGCAAATTTTGGATTTTGGACTTTACTGGATGCTCCCGAAGGGGTAAAACCCATTAGGAGCAAGTAGGTCTTTCGAGATCAGTGCAGGTGGAAAGATAGTAACATAGTAAGGATAGACTTGTAGTAAAGGGTTTTTCATCAAATGCCTGATGTGGATTGTGATGGAGCTCTTACTTCAGTGTCTATGCTGAAGTCCATATGGATATGACTTGCAACTGCTGCTATTCATGACCATGAGATCTGGCAGATGGATAACTATAACATCTTTCTAAATGGGAATTTAGAAGTGCACGTATATATGCCTCTGCCAGAGTGTTGTCGTAGTTAATGAGTGTAGCAAAAGGTGTGCAAGTTTCTTATGTCTATTTGTAGACAAAATCAGGCATAGCGGAGACGGATCATCTGTTTTGATGTAACAGTCAAGATATTTGAATTCATCAAAACAACATATAAACCTGGTAAGAAGGATGTATGGAGTACTATTCTGGTATTTGGATGACATACTCATGATAGGAAGTGATGTTTCTATACTACAATCGGTCAAATTTTTGTTGTCACAGATGTTTCTCCACATAGCATCTGGATAATATATCAAGAATTCTGATGACTAGATCTATGTCAATCTATCTAGATTTGGGAAGTGTTCTAATCAGAGTACTTGGACACCATTCTAAAGGGGTTTAGAATGGACGACTCCTAGCATGGCGGTGTATCCGCATGTGATGGAGTCACCCTCTCTAAAGAGATGTCTTCTAGACTGATGAGGAGAGAGACTCGCGTGAATGACATTTTAATTGCTTTGGCAATTAGGTCAATCATGCAATGTCATGTACCAGAGCAGATATTACTTTTGCACTTGATGTAGTAAGCGGATATTAATCCAATCCTGAAGAAACAAACGAAAGCAGTGAAGAATATATCAGGATGTTCTTGGAGTATGGTAATAGCGGCCTCCTACAAGAGGCGGTTACCGGTTCTGACTTCCATGATGACCTGGATGATAGAGTGGCTGTCAGAGTTATATGTTTACCCTCTTCTGAGGGGCAGTATGTTGAAAAGTGTTCCAAGCGGATATTGAGGTAGACATGGCACAGGATACCGATTAGATTCAGTGGAGGATAAGCCTAAAAAGTTTGTTGGTTAAAATTGTTCATTTATGAACTTGGCCCATCAAGTATCCAGAAAAATTCTAAGGCAGGGCATCGTTCATTTCGGTAGATAGTTGATCTCCACGAAATTGAGATATAGAGAGATAAAGTAAGGAGCATTATAGTAGATTCACTCACTGATGCTATTTCTCGAACATGGTTGTTTCTCAAACACTCTTTAAGAAACTGATTAGTAGAAAAGGTGGGTATTCGATAGCACACAGAGCTGTGAGCATACGATACCGCAATAATTGGCCTTAAGTGCAAGTGGGAGATTGTTGGATATAGTGCCCTCAAGGAAATTATTGTAATTGCAGGTAAGCAATTATGGTAATTGAGGGAGGACCTATACTGGTAGAACAGTCTTGCTTAAGAAGATAATTTGCTATTTGGTTTGTCTTTATCATTATGTATATACGTTTTATTGCATGTTGCTAATATGTAATGATAATGCCCATAGGATTCTTGCTTGACTACCAGCATTATAATGGCGATCATATAAGTGGGAGCTGGGTAGTCCATAAGCATACCCTTAAATGTCCCTAGTCATGAGAGTATCGAGACCGGGCATCGATATTCTAGAGTAGACTAGTGTATACGTTTCTAGACCCCGACAAGGGGCAGTGGCCAATCTCACAAGCCATTGGTATTTTGGCATCTAAGATTGTATATAGGTGCCTACTGGAGGTGAGTACACCGAACGGACTCGTCGAGAACTTCTAGATGATATTATACCTATCGTCAGATAGCAGTTCTCTGGTGACATAAGTATGGGGTAGTCTTTAGACCTGAGATTGGCATTTGTCTCGTGTGAGTTTCCACTGTACTTAGATTGCTATTCTACCATGGCTTAAAGGAGTTGTGCAAACAGGTTTTAGTTAGATACAGTCCCGAACTACATGGAGGCAGTGAGAGATTGTCGGGGATTCGTCTCTCCCGGTATAGGGAGTCAATGTCGTGCTGTGTTCGGTTGGCCATCACCATAAATCCCTAGCCAGGGTGGATGAGATTTACTGATAGGAGATCAGTAGTTTCTCGGTAGTTATAGTTTGACACCGGCATGACTTATCAGGTTTTTAAGGGTCTGACGTTATCCATTCCCTAAACCCGGAATGCGACACTCTTAGACGAAAAGACCAGACTGTACGGAGATTTTCATTTTCAGGATCAGTAGGGTACGGGCGGATTTGATTGTCGACCTCTCTTTCGGCATATACTTGGGTAGCCGTTATGTACAACTAGTGCTGCTGACGTACTTATGCTTATGGATTTATCCAGTAACTCACTGCCAACGTATTGTGGAGTCTTTAGAGTCCCACACAGAGGGTTTTTTCGGTTCAGGCGATATGATGTAGAGGTTGTATATTGATACGTGCAGGTTTCCGATTAAATACGTGTACTGGCTACACAGACTTTAATTGGACATTTGATAATACTAGCCAGTTTAAGATTAAGCTGGATTATTAAATCAAGTATTGATTAAATAATTTACATATATACATACATACATATATATATTGATATATATTCTAGTATTATGTTCACTATTCATTTTCTATCTCTTTTGGCTATTTGTATTTTTATACGGATACGTGTATATGTAGACGATATATATATCTGGGTTGTATTCTGTATTTATACGGAATAGTTCTAGAAGAAGGACACCTCATTCATACATTCCTTTATGAAAATTCATTTAATGAGGTGGCTTGGTGAGGTGTAAAGGTAAGCATGTAGAGAGGGATAGCGTTGAGTATGACATTTTTTAAAAGGTTTTTAAAAATATCTCTAGTTCTTTTGAGAAATGAGAGTGCTCTCTCATGTTCTTCCTCTTCCTTCTCTTCTTATGCTCATGTGTTGAGCTTTCTTGAGATTGTGAAATGAGAGAAATAATTAGTAGAAAAATCCTACATCACTCACACTTTATTCGTAGCGAGCTTAAAGTGTCAGTTGTTTCACTAGGTGATCGGTTTCTATTGGGTGGATCATCTTCGGCAAGGGCGCTTACCTCTAAAGCACGTTCTCGACGGCTACACAGCTTGGAGAGGTGTTCCACGAATAAGTGGACACGCTACAAAGGTTGTATTTCGCAACCGGGTAGTTAGCTTGCTCTTTTTATGTTTCTATTTTAGTGTTTGGTACGATTGCTAGGTTACGGTTTCCTCGCGCTCACGAAAAATTTTGTTCGCAAAACACTTGCACTTTGTCCTCGAGCTAGAGGGGACTCCAACAATTTAATTAGGTCTGTGCGAAAGTATAGGAAGCCTCCCTCTTAGTACTTACACTAGCCTGGCCGACCAGTTAATGAACGTGAGGGGTGATGATGATTCCGGTTAATTCTCTTTTCAGGTTTAAAGAAGAATTTGACTATACAGTGGGAGCCATCAATCTAATCTTTCAAGAGCGCACGGTGAGTATTTCCTTTCTCTCTCTCTCTCCAGGTAGCGACCATGACCAGCCTTAAATTAACACTAGAAAACAATAATTTGACCGGACCCAATTATATTAATAGGCTGGGGAACGTTGTGTTCGCTTTAACTTATGACAATTGTCACATGTATGGGCATGGAATAGAGGAATACAAATGTTTCCAGGATATCCTAATGAAGGAGAAGTATACTGATACCTCTTCTTTGGGTGTATTGGTTATTGAAAATTGTCTCTTAATTAACTCTACATCCTGAGTATTGGATACCGGATCATGATCCCATATCTGTAATGTGTTACAGGGGTTGAGAATGAGTAGAGTATTAGGAAAGGGTGGTATGCTCCTCAGAGTCGAAAACGGATCAAATGTTGCTGCTATTGCTGTAGAAGAGTATTACCTAATGTTGCTAAGTGGCGATGTCTTGATTTTGATCAACTATTATTCTGTAACAAATTTACTTTGCAATATTGTATCCGTTTCTTTATTAGATAAAGAAAGATACAAATTTTCTTTGGAAAATAATGTTATGAACATTTACCTTGATCAATAGTTGATTGGTATGGTACAATGAATAACGATATATATGTTCTGGATTAAAATACAGTTCTCAATATACAACACATAAACAAAAGGAAGACTTCAGAGCTAAATGAAGCCTTCTTGTGGCATTGTAGATTCGGTCACATCAATGAGACCAGATTGACCAAGTTATATAAAGATGGATATTTAGATCCGTTCGATTATATATCTTATGCAACTTGTCAGTCATGTCTCAAAAGTAAGATGATCAAAACTCTATTTACTGGACACGGAAAAAGAGTTAGTGAACTCTTGGGGCTGATACATAGTGATGTATGTGGTCCTATGTCTACACATACAATTAGTGGGTATTCATACTTCATTATATTTACCGATGATCTCTCTAAGTTTGGATATGTGTTCTTATTGAAACACAAGTCCGAAGCTTTTGAGAAGTTTAAAGAATATAAGAATGAAGTAGAGAACCAAATAGGTAAAAGTATTAAAATTCTTCGATCAGATCGAGGAGGAGAATACTTGAACACAGAATTCCTTAACTATCTAAAAGAGAATGAGATTCTCTCTCAGCTTACTTCTTCTTATACACCATAGCACAACAGTGTATCGGAGATGAGAAATCGCACGCTATTAGATATAGTGCACTCTATGATGAATTTTGTTGAGTTACCTCTTTTATTCTGGGGGTATGCACTTGAGACAGCTGCATACTTATTGAATCAAGTTCTATCCAAATCCGTGCCTAAAACACCATATAAGATATGGAGTGGAAAGAGACCGTGTCTTAAATTTGTTAAGATATGGAGTGTCTGGTTTATGTTAAAAAGAAAAATCCGAACAAACTCGAGACATGATCGGTTCTATGCAAGTTTGTGGGATATTCCGAGCATTTGCGAGGGTATCTTTTCTACCACCTAGAGGTGCAAAAAGTGTTTGTTTCTCTACATGCCACCTTTTTAGAAAAAGAATTTTTTTTAAAAGAAATTAGTTGCAGCACGGTAGAACTGAAAGAGATTCTAGAACCAAAGAAGACCGCTGAAGATTTGGTGGAATCTGAGAATTCGATAGTGCCTGACGAGCTTCAGCCGCTCCGCAGATCTAGTAGACGACCCCACCCACCTGGGAGATACTACAGTTTTCTCGTAGATGGTGACTGGGAGGATTGCATCATAGAAGATGATGACTCTACTAGTTTTTAGCTGGCCATCATGAGTGGTGACTCAGTGAAGTTACTGGATGCTATACGATCCGAGATAGAATCCATGCACACCAACAAAGTATGTACTTTGGAGGTTGCTCCTGAAGGGGTAAAACACATTAGAAGCAAATGGATTTTCAAAAAGAAGATCGGTGTAGATGGTTTGAGACCTTCAAAACTAGACTTGTAGCAAAAGGATTTCGTCAAAGACTAGGTGTGGACTATGATGAAACATTTTCTCCAGTAGCTATGCTTAAGTCTATCCGGATTCTACTTACCATTGTTGCCTCCCATGAATATGAAATCTGACAAATGGATGTCAAAACTGTTTTTTTAAATGGTGATTTAGAAGAGAGCATGTATATGATCAGCCAGAGGGCTTCGTAAACAGTGGGAGCAACGGAAAAATATGCAAGCTGCTTAAATCCATATATGGATTGAAGCTGGCGTCACGGAGCCGGAACATCTGTTTTAAAGTAGCAATCAAAGAGTTTGACTTTATCAAAAATATAGATGAACTATGCATCTATAAGAAGGTTGTAGGGAGTGCTGTCACATTTCTCGTATTGTATATGGATGATATTCTCCTGATAAAAAATGATGTTCCTATACAACAATCGGTCAAACTATATTTTCACAAAAGTTCTCCATGAAAGACCTGGATGATACTTGCTACATTTTGAAAATTAAGATCTATAAAGATAAATCTAAAAGGATATTGGAATTTTCCCAGTCCAGATACATTGATACCATACTAAAGAGGTTTAGTATGAAAGATTCCAAGCGTGGTAATTTACCCGCTTATCATGGAATCACCCTCTCTAACGAGATATCTCCTAAGACAGATGAGGAGAGGGCTCGTATGAGTGTTATACCCTACGCTTTGGTGGTGGGCTCTATCATGTATGCGATATTATGTACTAGACTAGATGTAGCTTACGCACTTAGTGTGGTAAGAAGGTATCAATCAAACCCAGAGAAGTAATATTGGAAAGTTGTGAAGAACATTCTTAAATACTTACGAAGAACTAAAGATATATTCTTGGTGTATGGTAATAGCGACCTCCAGATGGACGGCTTTACCGATTCGAGCTTCCAAAGCTACATCGATGATAGCAAGTCTGTCTCGGGTTATATGTTTGTCCTTTACAGAGGGACGATCTATTGGAAGAGTTTCAAACAAGATACCATCGCAGACTCAATGATAGAGACTGAGTACATCACCGCCAACGATACTGCCAAAGAGGCTGTCTGGATACGGAAGTTCATTTCAGAGCTTGGTGTGGTTCCAACCATTGTTGATCCAATACTCTTGTAATGTGGTAAAAATGGTGCTTTGGCGTTAGCGAAGGAACCCTGGTCCTATTAGCGATCCAGATATATTTTGAGGCGGTATCACCCGATCCAAGAGATAGCTGATCACCGCGAGATTGAGATTCAGAGAGTAGACATAAAGGACAACACAGCAGATCCACTCACCAAGGCCATATCTTAGACGCAGTTTGAGCGACTATTCGAGACGTTGGGTATAACATACTGTAATAATTGGCCTTAGTTCAAGTGGGAGATTGTTTGATATAGGTTCCCTAGGGGCAATTATTATGATTGTAATTGGACCCATATATACAGAACATTCTTGCTCGATATGAAAATATGCTATCTAATTTGCTTTATCTTTCATACGTATATGTTTTAATTGATATTACGTATGCTAATATAAATTGATAAAGCCCTTAGGATCCTTGCTTGACTATCAGGATTATGATGAGATCATACTAGTGGGGCATGGGTAGTCTATAAGCACATCCTTAATTATTCCTAGTCGTGGGAGTATCGAGATGGGGTATCGGTATTCCAGAGTAGACCGCTGTATACGTTTCTTGACCCTGACCAGGATAGTGGTTGGTCCTACAACCATTGGTGTTTGACATTGAAAATTGTATACAGGTGCTCATTGGAGAATGTGTGTACTGGACGGACTTGCCGAGAACTCCTACATGGTATTATACCTATTGTCAGATATCAGTTCTCTGGTGATAATGGTATATGGTAGTCTTTTGACCTGAGATCGTCATAATGTCTTGTGTGTGTTCCCACTGTACTTTGATTACTACCCAACCACGGCTTTAAAGAGCCATGCATACAGGTTTTAATTAGGTACAGTCCCGAAGCATATGGAAATAGTGAGCGGTTGAGATGGGATTCGTCTCTTCCGGTATATAGAGTTGATGTCGCGCTGTGCATGACAGACTATAACCATAACTTCCTAGTCAGGGCGGTTAAGATAAACTGATAAGGGTTGTATCTCAGATGGTTATAAGTTTGATATCGGCATAACTTATTGGGTTATTAAGGGTCTGACAGTTTCCACCCCCTAGACTTGGTATGAGACACTTTTTGACGAAGAGACCGAACTGTACGGTGATTGTCACCGATAGATTTTGTTGGGTACGGATGAGTTTGTTTGTCGACCTTTCTTTTGACATATACCTAGATAGCCGTTACGCACAGCTAGTACTGCTGATGTGCTTGTGGGTTATGTATATGATCCAGTAACTCACTGCCAGTGTATTGTTGAGTTTTTAGAGTCTCACACAGAGAATTTCTCCGCTCAGGTGAAACGATGTGGTATGCATATAGTGATACGTGCGAGAGTTCGATTAAACACGTGCATATGATATAGGTGTATTAATCATGTACATGTACGGTGCTAGGATCACAACACTTGCGGATCGCGGCGGAATATAGAACAAAGTTTTTTAACAATAGCACCAAACACTACACCTAAAACATCCAATAACTAGCAATTGTAAAAGATTAAAGGAGCTAATCTAAGGGTTTTAGGGGGTACAACCGTTTTAGCGTGTCCACTCTCTAGTGGAAAACCTAAACTAGGCTTCTTAATGTAGTGATCGAGCTTGATTTACGACATTCTCGCCGAAGATGATGCATCTTGAAAGCAACCCACCTAAACTCTCACTTCACTAGAGAACACTTCTATTGTGAAGCTACCAGCTCTCACAAATTGCTAGTAAGTAAGAGGTAGAAGATGATAATGAAAAACTCTATCTTTTCTTCTCTTTCTCTTTCTCTCTTGGAAAAAAATGGAAGAAGAGTAATGAATAATCAATCTCTATTTTTCTCTCTCCTCTACTCTTATTTGTCATGAGAGGGCTTGAGAAAATGCATAGCATTTTCTCAAGTAGCCCCCACAACCCACATGCCTCATATGTCACAAAGTGACAAAAGTTGTATATGTAACATATATAATTTGCATGTTGTATCAGATACAAATGAGAGAGGGAGAGTGTGTGTATATCTTACATATTTTAAAACATTAGTATCATATACTAATGAGAGAGTGTGTGTGTGTATCATATACACTGTAGGATTGCTAGGCACACGCACAAGGGTCTACGAGGCATCAACCATGCCCGATTTAAAATTTATTCGTGTCGAACAACCCAAAGCCGGATCTTTAAACTAGAGATTAGGCGGAAACAAGCATATTAAACACTTTAACACTAAGTGAGAGGGATTACAACCTTTGTAGATCCGGTCCTTCACTTCTTAAGCTCCGTGTTGTGGTCCCTTCTCTGCGATCATCGTGTTCCGGACTCTCGAGAGACTCCGCGAAGAGAAAGACGCAAGCTTACTTCCGATCTTCGATAACAAAGATGATCTACCTTGAAGTTTCATTAACACAAGCTAACACTCACTAAATGAAGTGAACACTCTCATCTAAAGGGCAAGGGTAGATGAGGATGATGAAGTAGGATTTTTGCTCTCATTTGTTTTCATATTCTCACTCATTTTCATCACTTAGGAAAAACCTAGAAAGCTTTTCATGAAGCTCAAAGATGAAGAAGAAGAATAGTAATCCTTTTGTGATGAATAATGAAAGGATAATAATGATGAATAATGCAACTATGGTTAAACAAACCTTTGTAGAGATTTAACTAGCACTAGGGTTTGGGTTGAGTTAAAGATGAGTCACTTTAAAATATCTAACACAAAACAAAAAGAAATCTTCTAGAAGGTTCATGAATGCACTAACCCAAATCAAACCCTAACCTTATTTAATCTCCACTAAACATATTGCATTAGTTATCATATCATGTTATAATATTATATATCACATATATAATATTTATTGTAACAAAATAAAATAATACAATTAACATATATCGCATATATATCAATGTATTACCCGAGTGGGAAAAAGAATCTTTTAGTAAGCTAATATTAGTTAATGTAATTTAATATATCATATATATTATTATACATTAAATTATCGAATCAACTCTTGATCCGATAATCCGGCTATATCGCATATAACTGACTAATATCTCATTTACCGATTCATCGAATCAACACTTGATCCGATGACCCGGCTGATATCAAATATCGCGAGAATATAATACGGTATCTCATATCTCATTATCCTCGGTCCTGCACATATCACATATGTGCTCCTACTCCGTTTTTCCTGAGTCAAGAAACCTCTGTGTAGGACTCTAAAGAATCGTCAATACGCCGGCAGTAGGTGATGATCATATCAAACACCCACAAGCTGCAAGCGGTCAGCTAAACGTAACAGCCACCCAGGTATTGAGCGCTCAGAAGATCAACAAGTAAGCCTGTACATTCTCCTGCAAATCCAATCAGTAACACTCCCGTACAGTCCGTACTGATCGTCTGATATGTCGCATATCTCGCCTAAGGATGGTAAACGTCAGACCCCGGTAGCTTGATAAGTCGTGTCGATATGAGGTCTATAGCAGTTCGAGAAACTACTGATAACACTTACCGGTAAATCTCAGCAATCCTGGCCAGGAATTTCCAGTTATAGCCAATCGAACACAGCACAACATTAACTCCATATACCGGGAGAGACGAATCCCCTCCTATCGCTCATTGCCTCCATGTGATTCGGGACTGTACCCAAAAGCCACCTTTTTGCATGCCCTCTTGGACGTGGTATGATGGAAATCAAAGCACAGTGGGAATCACACAAGACTCTATGATGATCTCGGGTCAACAGACTACTCTGTACCAGTGTCACCGGAGAACTGCCATCTGACGTGAGGTATAATACCATCTGGGAGTTCTCGGCGAGTCCATCCAGTATACCCAGTCTCTACTGAGCACCCGTACACCATCCTTGATGTCAAACACCGATAGATATGGGATCATCCACTGCCCATCATATGGGTCAAGATGCGTATACGCTAGTCTACTCTGGTGTATCGATGCCCTGTCTCAATACACCCTCGACTAGGAACAGTTATAGGATGTACTCGTCGACTACCGTGGCCCCACTAGTATGATCTCATCATAGTCCCAGTAGTCGAGTATATATCCTAAGGGCTTTATCAACATGTAACATAGAGACAATCAGAGTATATGTTAAGATAAAGAGCAACCAGATAGGGTACTATTATGTCGAGCAAGAGAGTCCTCCCTATATATGTCTAAGCATCCATTACAATATACATCATATGTACAATAATGGCCTCTAGGGCATACATATAATTAACAATCTCCCACTTGCACTAGGGCCATCTGTTGTGGTATCACATACCCAACAATTAGTTGTGGTTTAAGTATCTCATACTCAACCATCCCATAAAAGTCTCTACTGGGAAAAAGGCCTTTGTGAGTGGATCCGCGCTGTTGTCCTCTGTGACTACTCTCCTAACCTCGATCTCCCTGGAGATCAACCATCTCCATATTCAGGTGATACTGTCTAAGAATTATATCTGAATTTCTGATGGGACTGGGGGTTCCTTAGCAAAATCCACAACTCCATTGTCACACAATGGTAGGAACGAAGTTCATCTCATGAACTTATATTTATCCAGACTGCCTCTTTGGTAACGATGTATCTTACCTTTAATCGTCTAGTAAGTCACGGTATCTAGCTTGGAACTCTTCCAACATACCATCTCTCCACTGAGGGTAAAGGCAATGCCTGCGACTGACATTCAGTCGTTCTTATCACCCTGGAATCTTTCCAGTGATTCTCCCCAGGATCGATTGATACCATCTCACTACAACTAGTGAGTATCCTAACATCCAATTAGATCTATCTCATAGATCCAAAAATCCAGGATTTAGGAGGTATCACTTTGATCCTATATGGAGAATCCTTGTGATAAGCGGAGATTAACTGAGCGTAGCATAGGAAACTCCTTCCCTATCAAGAGTATGTCATCCACGTACTCTACGAGGATCACCACCATACTCCCTACTACCTTTTTGTATATACAAGGTTCATCTACCATTTTGATGAAGTCAAACTCTTTGACTACCACATCAAAACAGATGTTCCAACTCTGCGATACCTGCTTTATCGTATAAAACATCTTGCACACGTTTCCGCTGCTCCCACTTTCTACGAAGCCCTCTGACTGTGTACTTATAGACGCTCTCTTCCAAAACATCATTTAGAAAAGCAGTCATGACACCCAACCACCAGATATCGTAGTCATGGTATGTAGCAGTGGCAAGTAGGATCTGGATGGACTTAAGCATAGCTTTGAAAATCTCAACTTTTCCATGTACACCAAGTAATCTTCTCAAGATATACTTGCTCCTGATGGGGATTTAACCCTTCAGATAAAGCAACCAAAGTCCATACTTTGTTGGTGTATAAGGATTCCATCTCAGATCATTAAGCATCCAGCCATTCTTACGGAGTCCCACTGCTGATGGCTGCTCGAAACTAGTTGGATCATCATCTCATGATATAATCCTCGCTTCCACTGTCATAGAGAAACCTAAGTATCTCTCAGGTGGGTGAGAAACCCTACTAGATTGGCGGAGAGGCTGAGGTTCGTTGGAAACTATTGAATCCACATTCAATAGGTATGCAGCTTCTCAAGTGCACAACTCCCAAAAGGAAATAGGAAACTCAGTAGTACTCATCATAGAGCACACCATATTACATAGGGTGCTATTGCTCCGCCCGATATACCATCGTGCTATGGTGTATACGGAGGAGTGATAATGAGAGAGAATCTCATTCTCCTTTAGAATAGTCCAGGAATTCCGTGCTCAAGTATTCTCTTCCTTGATCTCATCAAAGGACATAATACTTATACCCGTTTTGGTTCTCTACTTCTAACTCATATCCATTGAATATCTCAAAAGCTTCAGACTTGTGTTTCAACAAGAACATATGTCTGAATCTTGAGAGTTCGTCAGTGAATCTAATGAAGTATAAAGAACTGGTCTTGGCATGTGTAGACAGGAGACCTTCATACATCAGCATGTATTAATCCCAAGAGTTCACTAACTCTTTCTCTGTTTCCAATAAACGGAGTTGTGGTCATCTTATCTCTGTACATGACCGGCAAGTTTCACAAGATGTAAATTCAAACTAATTTAAATATGCATCTATATGTAACTTCAGCTAGTCGGGTCGCATTGATATGACCTAGTCTACAATGCCTCAAGAAGGATTCGTTCATTTCTGAACTCTTCCTCTTGTGTGTGTTCTGTATACTAAGAACTGTAGTTTGATTTAGAACGTCTATGCTTTTAGATAACGTACCTGAACCGATCAACTCTTGATATAGGAAATGTTCAAAACATTATCCAACAATACAAAATTATATCCTTTCTTTACTAATAAAGAGACTGATATGATGTTGTATATCAGGTTCGGTATCTAATAACATTCGTTCAGAATCAATGTATTTTGGTAATACAGGGTGATAGTGACCAACAGACTTGGCTGCAACACTTGCACCATTTCTATCTCATGAAACTTATCACCCGTTTTCAGTTCTCTACCTATCTGTAGCCCATGTAATAGATTACATTTGCGGGATCCTGATCCGGTATTTCATACCTAGGACGTAAAGGATACTGAGAAACAGTTCTATGTAATGAACACACCCGAAGATGATGCATCAGCATGCACTTTCTTCGTTTGGGCGGCACGGGAAATCTGGTATTCCCCAATTTCCTGCTATGTTTTATAACAATTATAAGTTTGAGCGGGATCAACATTCCTTAGCGCAGTATAACAAGCGGGTTCGGTCAATTCATCCATATTATTATCTTGATTAAGGCGTGACATAGTCGTAACCAGGAGAGAGAGAGAAGAAAACACTCAGCGTGCGCTTTTACAAGATTAGATTAGTTATCGATTTATCTAATCAGGATGTCTCCCACTGTTTTAGTCAAATCTTCCTTCAAACCCTCAAAGGAAAGACTAGCCGGGATTAATTACACGCTACAATTTCGTCAATTTTTCAGCCAGGCCAGTGCCGGTACTTTGAGGGAGGTTCCCCGCGCTTTCGCACGGACCTAATTAAAATAAATCTCGTTTTCCCAGGGACGTAACCCCGTTGACACCTTTCTAGACACCTACTTGATCGGTTAATTGTAATGTGTAAAACTCTCCCAGGAGTAACTCTTACTCGCAGCGGGTATCGGGATCCAACTATCTCATAGAAGGTATGCAATCTCATTGTAAATTTCAACACTTGAAATTCCCGATAATATTTTGCCCCAAGCGTCCTATGACCTTGACAGAGGTCAACAAACCATAGGCTGCTAGTCAAGTTCAACCCGTCATTTCCTGATTGAAGTAAACCCACCCGCACGACCCTTGACAGAGGTCAACAAGGTCGCACGACTACCCTAAATCAATCTCATCATATTTTTATACAGATAAGCACTAATCAGCTACCGCACACTATGCCTTGACAGAGGTCAACAAACGTAGTACGAATACTAACTATTACTTATCTGAAATGACAGAGGGCTACGACAGGTTTTTAAGAAAACCCTTTGCGTAATGAACTTGATATCGTTGTAGAATCGAGTGATTTTAAATGGAGTGTTTTTGAGGGCTTTTCTAGTTTTGCTAAAGAGGTCACTCCCGGTGAAAGGATCGTCGGCTCTTTCCTCATCGAATAAGGTGCAGGATATTTCAAAAATATCACTATGCAAAGCAAAAACTATAGAAGCAATCAAAAGACAAACCGAGGGTTATAGCATCTTCTAGTTTCGCTAAAGAGGTCACTCCCGGTGAAGGGATCTCGGCTCTTTCCTTATCGAATAAGGTGTTGGATGTTCTACAAGGAACACCGCTATGCAAAGCAAGAACTAGAGCTACCAGTTTTTTAAACAAGTTTCTACAGCATCTTTAGGTTTCTTTTATTTCATTAATCTCATTAATGAAGTCCCTTTTTATTATGCTTCACAAGTATCACATTTGAAACGAAATCTACAATATAACATATATCTCATATATATAATATAAACATTCGTCTCAGGCAGTAATATGATCTCATCACAGAACATTGCAGCAGAAGAACATATATGAAATATTGGATATACTAGGACGCCCGTGTTATAATACGAGCCTGTATAAAACACGGATTCCACGGTCGCGATGACTAGCCAAACCCACATCCCTAGACCCCTATGAGAGCGGCAAGCAACACTGCCAATTCTAGGGTTAGGAGACCCGGTCTCGACTCCTCGAGATGGTCTCCCACTGGACCCTAGAACCCGGTTACTTCTGCTCCCCGCCTTGGGTCTACCTAATGCGGAAAAGTAAATAATATACAATGGTGACAACATCCTCAGCCCGGAAGTGCCCCAATAAAAGAATATTACATACTATGAATTTTACATGAATGAAAAAGAAAAAACTGTCATCTCACATAAAACCCCCGGCTATTCAGAACGCGACGATCCAATATAACATATCACAGCAATACATAATATCTCATATCATCAACGTAAGTAAATATGCGTATCCTAATTGTCATTGATGTATAGCAACGAAACCGGCGATACACCACATATTACACTTACGGTCGTAGAAAAGAAAGTGTAAAACTACAACAGTTGGAATCCGCAACCTCCTTAGACATCGCATGCCTAACCAAATGAATTCCTTAGACATCGCATGCCTAACAATTATAAACCCCACATTTTAGTCTCAATATCGAAAACACTTTTCAATATCCAGTCGGGCAATTCAACAAGATTCCCGACAACCTGATCGAATGCTCGTCGCAAACTTTAGTAGACGGCCGCACCCCCGGATGCCGTCGACGAAGTGCACTAAGGCGGAACACCGCTGCCGCGAGCACCCGAACGGATGCTTTTGGCGACGGGGTTCTCCTACAGTCACTTGGTCGGGGCTATGGGGCGTGGCTGTCTATTAAGTTTACCTGGCGAGTATCCGCGTACGCTGCGTGATTGTGATGGACTTTTGATCACATCAAAATTCCGTGGCAACCGATCATCTGAAACTGAACTGCTAGATTTATAACATTCAAATTAGTTATCTCATAACTACATATGGATTCCAAATATTGTATCACATTCCAAATAAATAGACAATATTAAACTTTCCGATCGAATAATCAAATACCCAAGTTTTCCAAATAGCTCAACACTTGAGCGGAGTTTAAAAGCATCTATCACATGCCATGGTACCAATGGTCCAGCCGTAGAAGGGTCAAGCCAACGCCTCACATGTGACAACGTCGTACTGCCCTAAACCCTAAGGTTCAGAGGCAGTTCAAGACGGTCACATAATCGAGTTAAGGTTTGTTGTCTTCTAGAGGGTCCACCGAGTTACTTGCATGATTTTCCGGAAGTTTCAAACTCAAGAAAAAATCCAACTTTTGAAAAATTTTCCGATAGGGGAAAAAGTGAGTTATTGATATCCGTTCGAACTTTTTAACACGTTCTAAAAAATTATCCGGAAAAATTAAACGAAGTTAAATTTTCGATCGAATCAACGAGTCCCCGATACAACCCAGAAAACTCAATACTTGAGTATAATTAAAAATTCCCAGAAGAATCAAGAAGTTGGTACTGAAGTTACTGTACAAAACCCTAACCCTAATTCTACTATTCCGCCGCGGAACCGCCGCGCAAGCAAGGTATTGCCGCGGTTCCGCGACCCTTTAGTGGAATTAAGATGTCGTATTTCACAGTAATTCCTAAAATACCCTGCTGATTTTTTTGAGTATTTTTAATATGAAAAAATCAACAGTTTTACAAAATTTCCAGAGAAGGGTATGTTTTGGGGTTTCGGGGTTCGATCGAACTTTAAACTTCGCCCAGACTTCACCTAAAGCTCTAGCTTGGTTCTGATACCACTTGCAGGGTTGCTAGGCACACGCACAAGGGTCTACGAGGCATCAACCATGCCCGATTTAAAATTTAGCCGTGCCGAACAACCCAAAGCCGGATCTTTAAACTAGAGATTAGGCGAAAACAAGCATGTTAAACACTTTAACACTAAGCGAGAGGGATTACAACCTTTGTTGATCCGGTCCTTTACTTCTTAAGCTCCGTGTTGTGGTCCCTTCGCTGCGATCATCGTGTTCCGGACTCTCGAGAGGCTCCGCGAAGAGAAAGATGCAAGCTTGCTTCCAATCTTCGATAACAAAGATGATCTATCTTGAAGTTTCATTAACATAAGCTAACACTCACTAAATGAAGTGAACACTCTAATCTAAAGGGCGAGGGTAGATGAGGATGATGAAGTAGGATTTTTGCTCTCATTTGTTTTCATATTCTCACTTATTTTCATCACTTAGAAAAAACCTAGAAAGCTTTTCATGAAGCTCAAAGATGAAGAAGAAGAATAGTAATCCTTTTGTGATGAATAATGAAAGGATAATAATGATGAATAATGCAACCATGGTTAAACAAACCTTTGTAGAGATTTAACTAGGGCCAGGGTTTGGGTTGAGTTAAAGATGAGTCACTTTAAAATATCTAACACAAAACAAAAAGAAACCTTCTAGAAGGTTCATGAATGCGCTAACCCAAATCAAACCCTAATCTTGTTTAATCTCCACTAAACATGTTGCATTAGTTATCATATCATGTTACAATATTATATAACACATATATAATATTTATTGTAACAAAATAAAATAATACAATTAACATATATCACATATATATCAATGTATTACCCGAGTGATAAAAAGAATCTTTTAGTGAGCTAATATTAGTTAATGTAATTTAATATATCATATATATTATTATACATTAAATTATCGAATCAACTCTTGATCCGATAATCCGGCTATATCGCATATAACTGACTAATATCTCATTTACCGATTCATCGAATCAACACTTGATCCGATGACCCGGCTGATATCAAATATCGCGAGAATATAATATGGTATCTCATATCGCATTATCCTCGGTCTTGTACATATCACATATGTGTTCCTACTCCGTTTTGCCTGAGTCAAGAAACCTCTGTGCAGGACTCTAAAGAATCGTCAATACGCCGGCAGTAGGTGATGATCATATCAAACACCCACAAGCTGTAAGCGGTCAGCTAAACTTAACAGCCACCCAGGTATTGAGCGTTCAGAAGATCAACAAGCAAGCCTGTACATTCTCCTGCAAATCCAATCAGTAACACTCCCGTACAGTCCGGTCTGATCATCTGATATGTCGCATATCTTGCCTAGGGGTGGTAAACGTCAGACCCAGTAGCTTGATAAGTCGTGTTTATATGAGGTCTATAACAGTTCGAGAAACTACCGATAACACTTACCAGTAAATCTCAGCAACCCTGGCCAAGGATTTCCAGTTATAGCCAATCGAACACAGCACAACATCAACTCCCTATACCGGGAGAGACGAATCCCCTCCTATCGCTCATTGCCTTCATGTGATTCGGGACTGTACCCAAAAGCCACCTTTTTGCACACCCTCTTGGACGTGGTATGATGGAAATCAAAGCACAGTGGGAATCACACAAGACTCTATGACGATCTCGGGTCAACAGACTACTCTGTACCAGTGTCACCGGAGAACTGCCATCTGGCGTGAGGTATAATACCATCTGGGAGTTCTCGGTGAGTCCGTCCAGTGTACCTAGTCTCTACTGAGCACCCGTCCACCATCCTTGATGTCAAACACCGATGGATATGGGATCATCCACCGCCCATCATATGGGTCAAGATGCGTATACGCTAGTCTACTCTGGTGTATCGATGCTCTGTCTCAATATACCCTCGACTAGGAACAGTTATAGGATGTACTCGTCGACTACCGTGGCCCCACTAGTATGATCTCATCATAGTCCCAGTATTCGAGTACATATCCTAAGGGCTTTATCAACATATAATATAGAGACAATCAGAATACATGTTAAGATAAAGAGCAACCAGATAGGGTACTATCATGTCGAGCAAGAAAGTCCTCCCTATATATGTCCAAGCATCCATTACAATATACATCATATGTACAGTAATGGCCTCTAGAGCATACATATAACTAACATACACTTTAATACATTAGTATCATATACCAATGAGAGGGAGAGGGAGTGAGCGTGTGTGTGTATCCTGTACACAATACTAGCAACTATATCGCATAAATGGATATTAAGTCAACACTTTACTTACTTATTAGGCTCATAAATAAACCCACTGGTATTATCAAACGACCGATTAATAAATGTGTATCGTATACACGTGTTTAATCGAACTCCCGCACGTATCAACTATACGTACAATACTAATCTACATTATCGCTTCATTTAAGCGGGTACTTTCAGCGTGGGACTCTAAAGACTTGATAATATACTGACAGTAGGTTAATAAAATCATATCTGATTGAATCTGAAACACTTTCAGATTAATCCCCGAATAGGTTAACCCAAAAGCATGTCAGCAGTACTAGCTGCACGAAACAGCTACCCAGGTATTGATCAAAAGGTATGTCGACGAGCAAACTCATCCGTACCCAACAAAACCTATCAGTGACAATTACCGTATAGTCCAGTATCTTCGTAAAAGAGTGTCGCATACCAGGTCTATGGGGTAGAAACTATCAAACTCCCAATAACCTAATAAGGCATGCAGACTCATAACCATCCAAGATACAACTAATAACACTTATCAGTTTGTCTCAACCACCCAAGCCATGAATTTCTGGTTATAATCATATCATGCACAGCGCGATATCAACTCCCTATACCTGGAGAGACGAATCCCCTCTTGACCGCTCACTGCCTCCATGTGCTTCGGGACTATACCCAACTAAAACATGTATGAATGGCTCTTTAAATACGTGGTTAGGTAGTAATCAAAGTATAGTAGGAACACAAACAAAACACTATAGGATCTCAGGTCAAAAAACTACCATGTACCATTGTCGCCAGAGAAATACTATTTAAAAAAGGTATAATACCATCTAGGGGTTCTCGACAGTCCATTCAGTGTACCCATTCTTCAATGAGCACTTGTATATAATCTTCAGTATCGAACACCAATAGCTATGGGACCAGCTATTTGCCATCGAAAATCCCCGGTTTCTCTCTTTCTGGGAGAGGGCCCATGTTTAAGGGGTTAGATCGATGCGGATCCGCCTGGCTCCTCATTGTGACGCATTGTTACGACCATATGGATAAGGGGTTCAAGCAGATGCGACCGATATAGTGTGACTTCACAGATTCACCCTTCGGAAAGAGCTTTTTAATTGTGGGGACTAGATTTCCTACAGACGCAATCCCTTATAGTTAATTATCTCTCCGTATTAAACAGAGAGAACTTGCTACAAGCGGTTTATTTCTAAGTGTATTAAACGCAAGAGCAACACGAATGGCAACGACATGCATATATGTATTCAACAACAAAAGTATATAGAGACAAAAATTGGAATATGAATTTCATAATCATCATATACAACATTGTACATCTCAATTTACAGCTATTCTGCCACATCATGAAATACATCTCATGTTATATATGTTTCTGCCATCGGGAAAATATGTACTCGAACTGCTATTTACGCCCGTGGATTGTATACGGTTTTATAGAATGTATTATCCAGACCGTCGGGCAGCTGTGGGAAAACATGTAGTATGTGCTTGTAAGGAGAAGCTCGTAGATAGTATACATGAGACTAACATAACATAGCCTGCAGTAGGGCATGGTGAAAACATTGCTTACAAGTTAAATCAAGCGTTGTTCAAGATAATAGATGTTTTTAAGACGACAATCATCAATCAGCACGTCCGGTGGGACTTGATGGGTGGTAATGGTTATGCCAAGTAGGACTTGATGGGTGGTAATGTCTATGAATAACGTATGACTGTAGGGTGTTTTTCGTCACCCCATTGAGATGGGAATACGCATCGCTTATCAGGCGCGTTACAGATTCCCCCTGCCTAGGGTAGACTAGGGTTTATTGATATTGGAGATCCAAATCTTCGGCAGCCGCGGACTAAGCTGTTGTTAATTACCCATAGCCTTTGGAGCTAAGGAACCTCCGATTGATGGGTCAAATTGGTCATGCGAACTCAATGTGCAGTGTGCGTGTGTTGTGTTTCAAGGGGTCTTGGGTATATCAGGGGCCTTGCGGAGTTTATGGGGGTCCCGCTACCCGGATAGCTGGCTGGGGATCAAGAGGGCTAGCAGCCCCCTTGTGGGGTGCGGGGAAGCGCCCCAAAATTTTTTTCTAACGGGGGATAGTGTTGTAGAGTATGTATATATAAAAAAGGGTGAATAGCGTCCAAAGTATGCATGGGCACCAGCGCCACACGTGCTAGGCGCTGGGCGCCAGCGCTTCACGCGCTCAGCACGTGGGCGCTGGGCTCTAGTGCCTCACGTGGGCACTGGGCGCCAGCGCCTCACGCGCTCGGCATGTGGGTGCTGGGCGCCCCCGGAAAAAAGGGGCGTAGCCCCTGTACTGAGAATTGTACTCCCAATTGACTTTTGGAGTTAAACTCCTGAAAGAAGGACAAAGGGGCTTAGCCCCTGCAGTAGGAGTTGTACTCCCAATTGACTTTTGGAGTTGAACTCCTAAAAAGAGAGATTTATTATTATTATTATTATTATTATTATTATTATATATATATATATATTGTGGAGTTAAACTTCTAAGATATTTTTGGAGATGATGAAAGGGGACCCTTTTCTTCTCCCTTGAACCCTAGGTTTTCTCTTGAGCCTTGGATTTTTCCCAAAGTGGGATTTTTGGAGATGGGTCTCCTTCTTCCTTCTCTCTGTTGGCTGGATCTTGGAGGAAAAAGGGGGGTGAAGCTTAAAAATCACCCCTTTTCAGGATTTGATGGGAGATCTGAGTTCCCCTTCAAGAGTTTTATGGTAAAAAACTGTTTCTATTTGGAAAAAGAAGAGTTAAAACTTTTAATTTAATTCAAAAAAAAGGGAAGAAGGTTTAGAACCTTGAGGAAGGAGAAGGGGGCACGGAAACCCTAGATTTTGAGGGGAATGAATTCTTGTCTTCATTTCATCATCATGTTACCTTATATAGGCTTACAAATTTACACATAGCCCCTTGGGCTTTACAAAATGGCATTTTGCCCATCCCATGCCTTATGTGCTTATTTCTTTTTGCTCATGAGTCATGGGCTTTACAAAAATTTGGCTTTTTGCCAATTTATTTTACATTCATGCATGAAAATTATATCAAACTTATTTATTACATAATTTTCTTCTTGGCATGGGGGAGGCCAGCCGATTCATGTTTGGGCTTGACTTAGGCATGTGTACACTTGGCCTGGGCTTAGGCAAGTTTGGCTTAGGGTTGACTTTAATTTTGATTTAGTCAACCGGGATGTAAATTTTGTCCCCAACAATGACAAGCTATTTTACTTGCCATAGAGCAATATATATGATTTTTAGGGTTTTTGACTTCAATGTCACGAAGTTTTCCCATAGATTGTGTTGGCTATAGTGCCCTCAAGTCAATTATTGCAACCGCAAGTACGCGATTATGATGATTGAGGGAGGACCTATACGGAAAGAACAGTCTTACTCAAAATGATAGTATGCTATCTGATTTGCCTTTATCATCATGTACATGCATTATGTGGTATTACAGATCACTGTTACATGTTGATAGAGCCCATAGGATTCTTGCTTGACTACCAGCATTATGATGGCAATCATATACGTGGAAGCTGGGTGGTCTATAAGCACATCCATAAATATCCCTAGTCGAGGGAGTATCGAGACTGGGCATCGATACTTCGGAGTAGAATAGTATATACTTATCGAGATCCCGACGAGGGGCGGTGGCCGGTCTCATAAGCCATTGGTGTCAGTTAGTCACTTAAGATAGTATACAAGTGCTCATTGGGTTATGAGTACACTGGACGAACTCGCCGGGAACATGCTAGATTTTATTATACCTATTGTCAGATAGCAGTTCCCAGGTGACATGAGTACAGGTTAGTCTGTCGACCTGAGATCGTCATTTGTCTCGTGTGACTTCCTACTGTACTTTGATTACTACCTTACCATGGCTCAAAGGAGCCGTGCAAACAGGTTTTAGTTGGGTACAGTCCCGAGCCACATGGAGGCAGTGAGCGGATCGTCGGGGATTCATCTCTCCCGGTATTGGGGGTTGATGTCGCGCGGTGCAAGGGTGGCCATCACCAGAATTCTTGGCCAAGGTAGACGAGAATTACTGATTTGGATCAGTAGTTTCTCAGTGGGTGATGGGCTTCATACCGATACGAAATATCGCGTTATTAGGGGTCTGACATTATCCACCCCCCTAGACTCGATATGCGATACTCGTAGACGAACAAACCGGACTGTACGGAGATTGTCACAGACAGGCTCAGTAGGGGTTCGGATGAGTTTGCTCGTCGGCCTTCCTTTCGCTCAATACCTGATTAGCCGTTACATACAGCTAGTGTCGTTGACGTGCTTATGGTTAAACCCACTGCCAGCGTATTAACGAATCTTTAGAGTCCTACACAGAGGGTTTTCACGGTTCACGCGATATGATGTAGATGACGTATGTTAGTACATATAGGTGTCCGATTAAATATGTGTACAAGCTACACAAATTTTTATCGGACGGTTGATAATACTAGTGGCTTAGGATTGAGCCATTAAATCAAGTTTTGATTTAATAATTTATATATGAATAGTGAACAATAATACTAGAATACATATATATATGTTCATTTTCTCTCTTGGCTATTCGTATTTTTATACAAATACACGTATATGTATTTCGATACGTATACCGGGTTGTATTCCGTATTTATACAGAATGTCTTCTAGAAGATGGACACCTCATTATATGATTTTCTTTTTAGAAAATCATTTGGAAATGAGGTGGAGGGTGAGGTGACATGAGCATGGTTGGAGGTATATAGAGAGGTATGGCTCTTGCTTGTTTATTGTGTGAGATATTTTCTTGCATGGTTGAAAAATACTTAACCATTCTTTCTACATGCTACTCATTCATTCATTCACTCTCTTGGACACTTAGCCATTTTTCTTGATTTGCTTATGCCTATGGTTTTCCTCACCTCCTCTTTCTTCTTCTTTGATTGCTCACTTGAGCATGAGGTATGAGAGAAAAAGATAGTGAAATATTCTTACATCTCCACTCTCTATTGCTAGCGACCATGGAGCGTCGGTTGCTTCGCTAGGCGAAGCTGGAGCTATCATCGTTTCCCTCGGGTGGATCATTATTCATCTCAGAAAACTGCATTTTAATACCACTCATTCATTATCTATTTTTTGTATATATTGGTACTATTAACAGTGTCTGCTCAGTAATTACAGATTATAGGTATCCATGACAAAATACTGGAAATATATTCAAAATCACGGATATAACGTTTGTGAGCCGAAACTGCAACCAGAATTGGAAACCGACCGATATCTCAAGAGTTTCTTTGTGCAACATGCATGTGTACACACTTTTTATCTAAATGGACCAACACAATACAAGTGTGTACACTAGCTTGTTGGCACTAGGACCATGGTGGGGCTGCCATGATGCAAAAGGGGAGAAAGTGGACACATGAGAAGTGATGTGTGTTAAATGCTAAAAGGTTTGATGTGATATAAAGTATCAAGTTTCCCTCCAAATCCCTGAGTGTAGACCAAATCCATAAAGACAAATCTAGCAGCACCAGTGGACTTATCGAGAGAACACCAGACCACAGCACAAACACGAGCCAGGATGCTCGGATTTTGGCCGGCCACATACCCCAGAAGTCCGAGCTCGCCGGCCCCCTTGACCCAATGGTCCCCATATTTCTCATGTCCTTCCCTTGATGCCACGTCATCTTATTTTTATTGCTTGTTTATTCTTCTTTTGTGTCTATAAAAGCATACCAGTGAGCAAGGGAGAGGGGGTCCAAGTTTGTTCAAGACTTCATACTCTTTTTGTTTCTCTTTTTTGTGTTCTTGTACATAGCTTAGTTTTCCTTGAGCTCTTTCTTTTGATCTTGCAACCTCTTCATTGAGCTTGAAAGTTTAAGATTAGTTATTGAACTCAAGATTGTATCACTTGGACATAATAAAGATTTCATTTACACTTTGGGTTTCCAGTATTTATATTTCTTGCATTTACTTTCTTGCAATTTATTTCCATGCCATTTACTTACTTGCAATTTAATTACCATGTCATTTGCTTACATGTATTGCTTTTCTTTTCTTTTCTCTTTTCTCTGCTCTTTTTGTTTGTTGTTGTGATTGGTTGTGAATATGTTGTTGTTAGGAAAGAAACCGATCTTGTAAGTTAAGATTTCCTTTCTCATTTCCTTTTCCCGATATTTTCCATTAAACTCCGCCCAAACCTTACGAAAGCGCTCCGTTAGGTACCCTACCCTACCATGGTATCGATGATTCCTAACCGTGACCGGTTGCGTTCGGATTGGCCGGAGGCGAAAGCAAGCGACAAGAACGGATGGACAAGGGTCAATAAGCCAGATTTCACAAATACCGTGGTTAAGCACCCTAATCCACGTTGTTGCCGATTGCTCTAGCTTTAGTGGTCGAGCTCGGCTCAAAGGATTGAGTACGGATTTGCTTAACTTATACTATCCTATCTAATCCTAACAAGCGTTCACTTTGCACATAAACACATAGGGTAGATACGAACATTTCCGTCCCGTGCATTAACTCGTGAAAACAAAAACTTAAAACGCCCCGTCTCCCTGCGGATGACCCGTACTCATCGCGGGTAGCTGCAAAGCGATACCGTCCTGATTGCGGTTAACTTTAGAACTTTAAAACTCGACATGCCAAAAGCGTGCAATCAAATGGCGCCGTTGCCGGGGAGACGGTAACGTTTTTATTCTTGTTATTTTGGGTTAATCTTGTTAATATCCACTAACACTTTTCTAAAAACAAACTAAAAATTTCAAAATTTCAAAACCAAAACAAAAAAATTGACTTTGCTAATATTTTTGTTCTCTGGATTTCAGATCTGCTACCATTTTGGAACTTAACAAAAAAAATAAACAATACCATCGAGACAATAATAGAGCACATAGACACCTGAAGAAATTTGGAGCCCAAACTCTAAGGTAAAACCGGCGGGACATCCTAAAAGTCCGGCCTCGCCGGCCCAAGCTCCCCTATTTGCTCCAAAATTTGGCTCTCTGCTCCAGTGTTCTGATATTGTCCCAATTTTATTGCTTGTTTTTTTAATTCTTAATGTGCAGGTGTTTGGGCATTCATATCGCTTTTTCGCACTAAAAATCTGTTTTCCGATATTTTCAAATTTTACGGATTTACGAACTGCGATTGTGTGGAGCAAAATGTACTTTCAAGGCTAAGGTGATTGCGAAGTACAGTGCCAAAGATCCGGGTAGTTTGACCCGCGCAAGCGAACTTTCCAAGCTATTCGGATTCAATTCAACGAGGGTTTCTTAACCCGAAAAATTATCGGTACGTACTTTACTAACACCATCTTCTCAAATCCGACGCATCCAATATAATATCTTTGCAGGATTCTTTGCAAGTTCGCTAGCAAACGTTAAAATTGACTAACCCGTATTTGTTGCAGTGCCGTGCTTAAATACAAAAATCGATTTTTTTAGGTTTTTAACAACCTTTGTATTGAATTGCGCATTGCATCCATTAATACGGATTTAAGGGAAAGCGAACCCCACAACATACGGTAAAGGATTTCATCATCTTTTTCGTAGCCCACAAATCACGAATTGAGCATAACATTTACCCGCACAAAATTTTAAAAGAAACTAGACTTTAAGCCTTTAAGGACTTCGCACTCACTCACTAGGAGAAGTTAATTGTGTTTAAAACACCGCTTAACGGTATATCGTTCACGTAGTATCTAGGAAAGTGTTCACGGCGAAACCGCCAAAAGAGAAAGGGTTATCTAATTAAGGACCTTCGCGAAAGCGTTGGAAAACCTCCCCTTATCTCTGCACTTACCTGGCCTCGTGATCAGTATATCTTGAGCCCATTTCTTGACACAGTTTTACTTCGACAATCAAGTTCTTGAGCAGGTCTAGTTGACCTAGATGAACCCTAGACCGATTAGGTGTGTGGCATTTTGTGTCGTGATTAGTTTTGTGTGTATATTTCATTCTTTTGTTGATAACTAATAATATATAAAAACAAAAACAAAAAAACCCACATTCTTTTTCCCCTCCTTTTCTTTTCTTCTTCTTCTTTCCTTCATATCATGGGTACCCCACCTAGAAAAACTCTTTCTGAACTTTGGTACCCACAACCAAACATTACTTCTTACGGTTCTTCGTTTGGTCGAACGTCGAACGATCCCTCCATACCCAAAATTTCTTTGAAATATCGGATAGACGTGTCTAGGACAAACAATTAGACTCTGCAATCTACCTTATATCAACCATTTCAACCTTCACCACCTTCTTACGTTAATACCCCTTTTAAGAGTCCTATTGTAACTCCAAGACCTATTTTTATTGCTGAACGTATTGTACAATCCCGTAGCCGATTTTTCACTCCTTTCACCATTTTCAATTCTTGGGATCAACAATTCCATTCACCTTCTTATCCAAATGTTGATCCTACCCCTATCCAACCATTTAATTCCTATCCATCCTACCCGACTTTTACCCCTTCCCTAAATATAGCTTCTGAACAGCCTTTTAAGAGTTTTCAGTATCCAAACGAGTTTGAATCTTTTACTGAAACCCTTCACAACCCATGTCTAGTCTGGAACAGTCATTAGAAGACTTTCGGGTAGCGTCGTACATACAGATGATGGATTTGAATGCTTCCATAGCCGCCCTCATATAACCTAACGAACCGGTAGCTAGTTTCCAACTAGCTCCACATTTTCCAATATATGATGAGGCGGTAGGACAGATTGAGAATTTGAGTGGTGAGAGTGAGCTGTACACCCTTCCAAATCAAACCAACCCATTAAAAATTGAATCCCACAACTCTGGTTTTGAATGTCTATCAAGTGTCCCAAATGATTTACCAATTGAAGATAGAATGTTTAATGAGTTGTGAGACTTTGTAGTGTTTGATTTACCCGACTATGAAGGGTCCATCCCAAGTGAAACCAATCCCAATCCTTTTGACCTCTACACCTCTATCTTAGAAACACAATTGATAGAAATCCATGCTTTTGATAAGGTGTCTGAGAAATTTAACTTTCATTTGATTGAGAATATTGACGCTCGGAATATTTTGGATGATGAACCCGCAGTTTTGAATGAGTTTTTCTCTCCAATTCATCATGTCCTTTCACTTCCATGTGGACATCATTCCGAGTCATTGACTGTCTTTCCCGAACTCCATATGCGTCTGGAAATTGATGATAAATGCATAGATAAGCTAAATTTTGAGGAGAATTTTGAGGATAGTTTTGAGGATGAATCAGTTTTACTTGATGAGTCGGATTTTCCAATTCATCATGTCCCTTTCACTGACTGTGTACACCCTCCTGAACCTTTAACTGATACCCTTCCTCGATCACTTCCCTCCATCTTTTCCATCGTTCCGACCTTGCAAGACACTGTATCACTTTCATTTACTATGTTTGGTTTACCAAGTTCGGTCTACCCATGTTTTCTCACGAATCTTGAGGGATTTGACCCCATTTCTTAGTGGGTTGATAGATTAGCACAAACGCTTTTTACACATCGGTCATTACAAATTGTGCTAATCTATTCACTTCATTTCCACCCTCAAGTTCGTACTCCATTTATTTTTCCCTTCCGCCATTCTTCACCTCCACCGAGACCATATACCACTTCTATCCCCATACGGTCTCGCGTATTCTCCATTTCTTTTCTCTCCGCATTCTTTCACCAGCCCGGGCCTTATCCCGATAAAATTTTTGACTGGTTGGTGTTAACTTTTGGCCTGTGTAAGGCCTTATATAGATTGATACTGTTCTTTCCACGCTTAACAGTGGAAACACTATTTCACTTAAGTTTGGGAGAACCTTTTTGTGTATATATTTTTGGTTTGCTTTTTTCTTTTATGTATATAAAAGAAAAGAATAAACAGGGGAGCGCCAACAATTTTGACCCTCTTGGTATAACCTGACAGTGAGGGCACTGTCAAGTTTAAGTTTGGGGGTGTGCTCGGTAAGCTTTCTAGCTTCGCATTCATATGTATATTTTGCATTTGCATTCTTATTAAAAACCCACAAAAATCGAAAAAAAAAACCAAAAAAAATATAAAAACTTTGTCGTCAAGTTAGCTAATATGGTAACCTGGATTTTGATTCCGAAAGTTTAGTTGATACGTTAGAAATAATTAAATCCTAGGCTTAGAAATTGAAAACCCTAAAATTAACCCTCCTTCTGTTTAACCTTGGTAATTATACGTCTTTACAGTTTTTTTTATAGAAGTAGGTAATCTTGAGTTCAGTTCTTGAGTTAAGTCGAGATGAAGGGAAAGTATTAAAGCTTTACTGAAGGATAAGTCTGAAAAATAGTTTCAATTCTTAAGTCCAAACTTAGAAAGTATATATCCTACAAACTGCACATACACGCTTGAAACTTGGGATAGTAAAGGATACCTAGAAATACTCTTGCCTGAAAACCTATTATGAAAGAAAAAACGGTATTTAAAGCTAACCACCAAAAGAGCGTCATTGAAAAATATATCCGGTCTTGAAAAAGAAAAATAAAGAAAAAAAGAAGAAAAAAATAAATAAAGTCAAGACCTGGAAACTGCTATTTATGCTTTAAGCTCGCACATTCAGTAATCGGCTGTTAATGCCTCAAGAAGCATTAATAGTCACATGAAAGGTGTGTGAGCAAAAAAAAAACCGTCCATCATTAAATGAAAAGAAGTAGTATTAGGCATTAGGGTAAGGGTACTATAGATTGAATTGAATTCTTATATGTAGGGGTGAAAATTTACACACGCGTAGGGGTATACAATCGATGTTTGGAGGAAAGATGGGAATAAAGAATAAGACTTATGTTTTCCGTAAAGAAGATAAAAATCCCAGATTGGAGATCGCACTTTTAGAAGGAAAACTCAGGAAAGACTGAGATCTTTCTAAACTGTAAAACGTATAAGATCTGGGGTTGAATAAATAGGAGGCATGAAATATAAGGATTGAATATTTCTAACTTAGGGTGATAGAATTTCTAACTTAGATACTAAACTGTAGGAGTAGAATCGACGTTAACTTATAAAACTAGCTTGACGGGATTTTGTGGGTGTAATCCGCTGAAAACCCTCAGGAGAAAACACTCCTCCTACTAGGGACACCTAGAGGTTTAACGGTTTGTTGTACGAGCTCAGTGCAATCGCGTTCCCTGTGAAAGTGTGGCTAGGATTTTTTGTTTTGCTCGGGACGAGCAAAAGATAAGTTTGGGGGTATTTGTTCATATCAGAAAACTGCATTTTAATACCACTCATTCATTATCTATTTTTTGTATATATCGGTACTATTAACAGTGTCTGCTCAGTAATTACAGATTACAGGTATCCATGACAAAATACTGGAAATACATTCAAAATCACGGATATAACGTTTGTGAGCCGACACTGCAACCAGAATTGGAAACCGACCGATATCTCAAGAGTTTCTTTGTGCAGCATCCATGTGTACACACTTTTTATCTAAATGGACCAATACAATACAAGTGTGTACACTAGCTTGTTGGCACTAGGACCATGGTAGGGCTTCCATGATGCAAAAGGGCAGCAAGTGGGCACTTGAGAAGTGATGTGTGTTAAATGCTAAAAGGTGTGATGTGATATAAAGCATCAAGTTTCCCTCCAAATCCCTAAGTGCAGACCAAATCCATAGAGACAAATCCAGCAGCACCAGAGGACTTGTCGAGAGAACACCAGACCACAGCACAAACACGAGCCAGGATGCTCAGATTTTGGCCGGCCACATACCCCAGAAGTCCGAGCTCGCCGGCCCCCCTTGACCCAATGGTCCCCATATTTCTCATGTCCCTCCCTTGATGCCACGTCAACTTATTTTTATTGCTTGTTTATTCTTCTTTTGTGCCTATAAAAGCAGACCAGTGAGCAAGGGAGAGGGGGTCCAAGTTTGTTCAAGACTTCAAACTCTTTTTGTTTCTTTTTTTTATGTTCTTATACATGGCTTAGTTTCCCTTGAGCTATTTTGCCTTCTCTTGATCTTGCAATCTCTTCATTGAGCTTGCAAGTTTAAGATTTGGTTATTGAACTCTAGGTTGTATTACTTGGACATAATAAAGATTTCATTTGCACTTTGGGTTCCTAGTATTTATATTTCTTGCATTTATTTTCTTGCAATTTATTTCCATGCCATTTACTTACTTGCAATTTAATTACCATATCATTTACTTACTTGTATTGCTTTTCTTTTCTTTTCTTTTCTTTTCTTTTCTCTTTTCTTTGCTCTTTTTGTTTGTTGTTGTGATTGGTTGTGAATATGTTGTTGTTAGGAAAGAAACCAATATTGTAAGTTAAGATTTCCTTTCTCATTTCCTTTTCCCGATCTTTTCCATTAAACTCCGCCCAAACCTTACGCAAGCACTCCGTTAGGCACCCTACCCTACCAAGGTATCGGTGATTCCTAACCATAACCGGTTGCGTTCGGATTGGTCGGAAACGAAAGCAAGCGACAAAAACGGACGGAAAAGGGTCAATAAGCCGGATTTCATAAATACCGTGCTTAAGCACCCTAATCCACATTGTTACCGATTACTCTAGCTTTAGTGGTCGAGCTCGGCTCAAAAGATTGAGTACGGATTTCTTTAACTTACACTATCCTATCTAATCCTAACAAGCATTTACTTTGCATATAAACACATAGGGTAGATACGAACATTTCCGCCCTGCGCATTAACTCGTGAAAACAAGAACTTAAAATGCTCCATCTCCCTGCGGACGAACCGTACTCATCACGGCTAGATGCAAGGCGATACCGTCCTGATTGTGGTTAAGTTTAGAACTTTAAAACTCGACACGCCAAAAGCGTGCAATCAATCATCTTTGACGGAGGAAGACCGGCAATCAAGCTCGATCCAGGATACCTCTAAGAGCTAAAAATGATGGTAGAAGACCGAAGGACATGGATCATTCGGTATAACACTTCTATCATAGTAGTTTAGCTCTTTGTTAGTTAGCTAGTTTAGGTTTATGGTTCGATTCTACAACGGATTCGTTAGCGCCAAGTTTTTAAACATCATTTTTGTTTCGCATCGGTCACGGTAGATGGCCAGGGCGCTACCGTAACCCAACAGATTGTATACAGTAGGTTGACATAATGTCACCCACTATAGAGCATGATATAGTTTAAAGTCATTTCAGATATGAATATTAGTTTAGAGTCATCTCGGACGTGGGTATTAGTTTAGAATCATCTCGGACGTGAATGTTATTTTAGAGTCATCTTGAACATAAATGTTAGTTTACATTCATCTTGGACAATTCTAGTTTCAGGACGTAGAGGTCTAAAGTTTCCAGTTTAAGGAGTAAAGGTCCATTGGATAGTCTTCACATGTTGACTTCTATATCACGAATGGTAGCCCGTAGATAGTGTATGGAAAGTTATTTTACTTGCCATAGGGCATAATTCCATTTTAAGGACGTAGTGATCCATTTCAGAAGCTTTAGCAGAGTTTCTAGTTTAAATAAGTAGAGTCCAAAGCTTCCGGTTTAAGGACATAGAGGTCTATGGTGGGGATTTGTGTCTCGGATGGGCAATATGGTCATTTTTTCCACAGAAGGACGATATGGTAATTTATGCCACAGAGGAGCGATATTGTAATTTTCACATGTTGGCTTCTATGTCACGAATGGTAGCCCGTGAATAATGTATGAAAAGTTATTTTACTTGCCATGGGGCAACAAGGGGTATTTGACTTCTATGTCACGACAGCAGCCCATGGATCATGTATGATAAGTTATTTTACTTGCCATAGGGCATAATTCTAGTTTAAGGACGTGGTGGTCCAACGCTTCCAGTTTAAGGACTAGAGATTCATTGTGAGGATTTTAGCAGAGTTTTCCAATTTAAGAACATAAAGGTCCATCAGATCCAGTTTAGGAACTTGGTGATCTAATGTCGGGGACCTCTGGAGGTCTCCGCCATTGGATTTGGTAGGAGCGGGGACCTCTGGGGGTCTTCGCCATTGGATTTTGCCCGTTTGTTTATTGTCTGTTTGTCCATTTATCATAACTCTGAGATCTGTTCTGGGTATTTATGGGTCCCCGATATTAACTATTTTGTCAACGAGTCATTCAAGGCCTTGAATATGTGTTGTATGAGACATTTCCAATATGCATATGCATATTTTTTGTGCATTTATTCATCTTTCATTCATGTATATGCCCGTGGAGTCCATTATGGGGACAATCTCATGGGGGATAACTTTAAAGAGCATCCAAATATATGGAAATAACTCCGAAGAGTATCCAAGATAGCTTTTGCAAGCATCCTATGACTTAACCTTTAAAACCATCATAAGTTCATAACAGAGTATCATAAGTTCATGACAAAGCTATAGAACTTGTATTTTAGGATAACTCTATTGAGCAGCCTTTCAATCCCAAGTTTAAATATGTTTATAGCAAATTTCGAGATTAATCACTGATGCAGATAGATTTTGTAAAGAAGAGGAGCCCAATTGCTCCACACTTACATGAATTCAAGTCTTTTCCTCTTCTTCTCCCTTATAAAAATTGATTTGTGAGTGCATAATGCCTTTTCTAGTGATTTTCAATGATTAACCCTCGCCTGGATCCATAGGGAGGGTATTTATAGCCTGTGAGGCGATTAAGTACGTGGGCATGAACGTAGGCCATGAAATGAGGACGTAGGGGCTTGGTTATCACCACTTCCCCACATTTAGCGGAGACCTCCTGTTTCCCCCAATCAGAGAAAAGCTCATTTCAAAATTTCAAAATTTGAAATGAAGCAGTGCTTCCTAGCGGCACCAAGTGCGCTGCACTCTAAGCGGCGCACCACGTGCAAAGCATGTGAGCACTGGCGCAAAGAGCGCCGCACTCTAAGCGGCGCACCACGTGCAAAGCACGTAAGCACTGGCGCTAAGAGCGCTGCACTCTAAGCGGCGCACCACGTGAGTACTGGCGCTAAGAGCGCTGCACTCTAAGCGGCGCACCACTTGCAAAGTATGTGAGCGCCAGTGATAGAACAAAATGTTCTAGGCCTTTGGATCAAAGATCCAATGAACATGATTAAAAATTATCAATTGACCAGAATAAAATTCTGTTAAGGAAACATTCCTCAGGATCTTTCCAAACAAGAAAGATTATGCTCTGAAAAGCGAAGCATCGCTGGATCAATGATCCAATGGTGATTAAAAATCACCAAAATATAGAATAAATTATGTATGGAAAAAGATTTCCCAATCTTGTTAAAAACAAGAAGATTGCCTTCTGTAAATCAGAAGCCCTTGGATTAAACATCCAACGGGGGAAACATCCCCAAATCAATTAGAGAAAAGATCTCTTCAACCGATTCAACAAATCAGCTTGCCCTATATAAAGGCCCCAAGAATTCAAGTCTCATAGAGAGGAACCCCCCATAAAGTTTGAGAAATTTCAAAGACAAAGAGCAAGCTCTCAGAAGAAGAAGATTTTCTTCAAGGCAAAAAAAAGAACAGAGAGATGAAATCATCTCATATAAGAAGAAGAATTTACTTCTTTTTCTTCAGATCATAGATCTATAAGACCAAGGTCTTTCACAAAAATAGATCAAAGTATCTCATCATAAAAAATAAGGGGAATAACTTAATCTTCTTCAGATCATAGATCTATCAGACAAATTGTCTTTCAGAGATTATAATATCTCATTAAAAAGGGGGGAGAATAATTCAATTCTCTTAGGATCATAGATCCATAAAGGCAGAGCCTTTCACCAAAAACATAAGAGATTGAAACATCTCCTATAAAAAATAAGAACTTTGTTCTTAGATCCATGAGAAAAAGTCTCTTATAGAGAGAATTTAATTCTCAGGGCGCAAAACTGCCTAAAAAGAGCCTTAGCGATCCAATTAAAGAAGAGCGCCTCAGCGCTCCAAATCTAGCGCATATAGCGCATAGCGCTGTAGAGCCTTAGCGCTCCAAGCTTAAACAGAAGCACATTGCGCTCATTGACTGGCGCTCAACGCCAAGCGCGCCACGTGCTCCTCACGTGTGAGCTACTACGCTCTTTGAACTAGCGCTCAACGCCAAGCGTGCTACGTGCTCCTCACGTGTGCGCTACCGCACTCTTTGAACTGGCGCTCACCACCAAGCGCGCCACGTGCTCCCCACGTGTGCGCTACTTAAACAGAAGCGTTTTGCGCTCTTTGGACAGGCGCTCAGTTCCAATCGCGTCATGTGCTCCTCACGTGTGCGCTACATCACAAGAAGCGCTCTGCACTCATTGACTGGCGCTGAGTGCCAAGCGCGCCACGTGCTCCTCACGTGTGCGCTAAGAGAACATAAATTATTCTATAAATAAAGTCCAGATCCATAATGAATGCTCAACATTCCATAAAAGACAAAAAGATTGTCAGAACTCAAATCAATGCTCAGTATTGTTAAATGTTTAACATTTTGACTGAATGGGCCGAGCCCAAGTGGGCCACAGAACCCTACCTCAGATTAATTGAGCCCGTATGCTCATAAGTCTTTGATCTTAGTCCCAAATTGGACTACAGATCCCAACCAATATTGGTTCAAGGGTACATCTCTTCACTCCTCTGATATTTGTCGTTGTAATCTTTCAACGTCTTCAGAGAGGTGATGAGTCCTGACAACCAGACATTCCACGGACTGTGGGGTCCTTAAACTCATGGACTATGACGTCCTTAAACTTTACGGACTGTGGGGTCCTTAAACTCATGGACTATGATGTCCTTAAACTTTATAGACTATGATGTCTCTAAACTACCACGGACTGTGAGGTCCCTAAACTCATAGACTATGACGTCTTTAAACTATGGACTATGATGTCCTTAAACTCCATGGACTATGATGTGCTTAAACTTCTGGACCGCAAAGTCCCTAAACTAAAACAATAGAGCCCAAATGCTCTTTTGTTGGATCTAAATGATCCTGTTAAGTAGATTTTAGTCTAAAATTAGACTAACGTATCCTTAACAAACGTTTAAGTTGATCTTAGTCTTAAATGAGATTAACGATCCTTAAACCCAACCTAAAACCCAAATCTAAGAAAATACGGATTTGGACTAATCCACGCCCTATGGGCGACAACATAAATTAGTCTCCATATATAATTCACGGGCAGCCAAAAACAAAACAAACACACATGATACGAAGTGACCATCTAAAGAAGGAGAAAGTGATTACCGCGATGCGGTAGCGTAATTAATTGCAGGGGCTTGCGCCTGCAGGGAAGAGCGTCCCCACAATCAAAAAACCCCTCAGCGAGGGGGAATCTGACGAAGTCTGCTATAAATCAACTTGGCATAAATCAACTTGGCCTGTATTTCGATACATGGTGCCATAAATCAACTTGGCATCTTCGGAGAGGTGGACGGATAACACCAAATAGCATCTGCCCTCGAAATACAGGCCGGACGTCCCAACGTCCCGGTCGCGTCTTTCGGCGGAGAACAGATTCTAGCACGCCCGGTGAGACCTCTTCATCTTTCCACTCCATACTTCGTGTGTCGTGTTTCGCGAACAAATCGCGGTTTGACATGGTTGCCTTTGGATGTGAAGTACTAAGATTTGGTATCTTGCTCCGTGCAGAGAAAACAGAAGATCAATGGCCTCAAACTGCACTAACTGCAACTGCAACTCTCACTCCGTCCTGTCCGGAGGAGTGACTTACGGGCCCCAAGCGGTCTCCATCTTCGCCATGCCGGTGGAACAGGTGACTCAGGCCACCACTGGACTGTTCTTCGGGACCATGCTCCCACCAACGAGTTTCAGCACTCCTATACCATCGCAAGAAGCTCCGAAGAAGTCGGTCTTTGATCAGCTTGCAACTACTGCGGCCCCTCTCAACGAGTCACCCAAATCCGGTGCCTCGGTTTTCAACAGACTGGGACGAAGCTCAGATGGGCCCATGAAGAAGCCCGCAATACCAGAGGGTGTTATCCTTAAGCGGATAACCATTCCTACTCCTGAAGTCACCAAGTCACCAAGGCGGTTTCTCCTGCTAAGGGGTCAGTCTTCACAAGACTGGCCGATTCAGCTCCTACTCCACGCGAAGTCACAAAGGATGCTTCCCCTGTTCGAAAGTCGGCCTTCGCAAGACTGACTATCCCTTCTCAACAGACATCAGTCTTCAACAGGCTAGCGCCAATAACAGTTTCTCCTCAAAGCAAGGGACATGAGGAAGCTCATCCAACAGCGGAGGTGATCCCAGCCGCACGACATGCTCGACATCGCCACTGGCGCCGAATAAGGAAAGCTGGGGGCAGTTCACCCTCTGGATTTACGCCGCCAGCTCCAACGGTGGAAGTCGATGCTACTGTTCTAACTGGGAACAACTTTGAACCACTCAGGAGGGTCCGCAAGAACTCCCCGACTGCTGTGCTGAAAAGATCTCCTCCATCTGTGGAGAATGCCACAAAGGTGAAGCTTGAACAGCCCCCTCAGCGGCTGTCATCTATAATTTACAAGGTCTGGCGTCATGTCTAAGACTCGATGATTGATCAAGATTACTCCTGCCAACCGAGGAAGATAAAGGTTTGGTAAGAGAATGCTCTGTCGTACCACAAAAGGTGTCGTCTACCTGGGTGCCCGCTGCAACGGCCCCCTCAACTTCGACCCCCCACAAAAAGAGAAGGCCAGAGAAAATCCCTATGTCTGCGACAAATGTCAAGGGCACTGAGCCTAAACGCCCTAAGTATGGGAGCATGGTGGTGCATACTGTCTATATGGCATCCGGAGAAGAGGATAGCCGTATCTCCATGGGTCATCGAACGCTTACGCGATCAGTGACTAAGGCTCAGGAGCAACAACAACAAAAGCTCCAAGAGATGCTAACAGCCATGGCCGCACTCACGGGACCAAAAGCAAGCCCAGAGACGTCCTCAGAACAGCGTCATGAGCAGGAAACTGATGCCGAATTCCTTCGGAGAATGCTCGAGAAAAAAGAAAAAGAGGCCGCGGAACAAGCGGTCAACATAAAACAAATGGCCTTTCTATTCCAAGATATGGTGGGCATGATGATCCAGCCGGACCCTCCAGCCGAAGATCCTCCGGTAATAATTGAAGATGATAGAGGAGAAACATCAAATCCTCTGCCGGCTCTGTCAGCGGCCAAGGAGGAGACCATCTCCAAAGCCACGCTCGATGATTTTATAGCTCAACAAATATGAGCTCATCAAGCGAATGAAGCGGCTGGCCAAGTCGTCAGAACGGGATGGCCCTATCCGGGTTGGTATGATCAAATAAAGTACCCGCCAGGATACACGATTCCTAAATTCCATATGTACAAGGAGACAGGCAATCCCCATCAACATGTCGCTCAGTTCAGGGCTCTCTGCGGCATCACTGGAGGGGATGATAAGCTACTGCTTCACCAATTCGTCAGCAGCTTGGCGGAGACGGCGTTCGAATGGTACTCAGAGCTTCCCAACGACTCCGTCAAAACTTTTACAGAGATGGAATTGCTGTTCACCCAGCGTTTCGCAAACGCTAGAGAACACACCCCAATCACCGTATTAATTAACGCCAGAGTAAAGCCAGGCGAAACATGGGTGTAATACGCGATACGGTAGTGGAATCTATGGTCGAAGTGCGAGCAGCACATCGAAGAAGCTCCTGCAGTAGGCATGTTTGTGGGTACTCTTGATCCGCAGGCGACCATATCCCAGTTGATGATGTTCTTCAAGCCAACTACTTTCTAGGCCTTGATTGACAAGCTGGCCCAAATGGATCAGATGGGTCATAGACCATCTTCTTCGAAGCTGGAATCTCGAAATGAAAAAGGGAAAGGGAAAGCGACCTTCGTCGCCAATACTCAGCAGCAGCCCAGTGGTCCAAAGCCAACTGATCGCCAAGATGAAAGACGGCGATTCTTCAATGAGAAACTGAAGCGCCCTTATTCGTTTCCCCAGGATAAAATGAGGAGACTGTTCGAGCTGGCGGTGCGCAACAGGCTCATCACCTTACCGGATCCAAAACGCCTATTGCAACCCGGTGAGGCCAATAATCCCAATTATTGCCCCTATCACCAAGTGGTAGGCCATTCAATCGAAGATTGCTTCGTTTTCAAAGGTTGGATTGAGGACCAATACCAACAGGGAAAATTCGCACCGTTCGAGAACTAAAAAGTAAGCCCGCCTTAGCCGCACACTCTTAAAAGGGGGGACACGCCGGGAGCATCATGCTCTTTTATAGAAGAAGCTCCATGGGAGGTCGCTCTTTCAACCAAAACAAAAAGAATGCTAAAGTATCTCCAAACATGCCCGGCGATTAGGTAGGAAAGTCCGCTGGAACCTGAGGTCATCGGGAGAATGCTGAAGCCGCGCCCGACGCTAAGAATTGGTGGGGATGGTCAAAATGCCCATACCCAACCGTCAAGGTCTTCAAAGAAGAAGAAGACTAGAAAGCCCGTGAAGCTTGATGACAAACGTACGGACCTGCAATGACATATTGACGCGCTGGAGGAATATAACCAAAAGGCGTGAACCTCGGTCACACTCTAAGAGTTTCTCAACCACATCCTTGAAGATAGAGATGGCGATGAAGATGAGGCAAAGGACTCGTCAGATGAACATGAGAACTATGTGGCGAGCTGCCACATGATCTCTCACTCGTTAACAAATGGTGAAGAAGCTCCTGATACAGAGAGACTGAGGGCAGATCCAGAACCGGAACCAAAATCCCTGGAGCCATCAGACGAGATGATTGACGTATTCCTGAATGAAGCTCGTCAGAAAAGCAGAGCCAATCGAGAGCGTGAAATGGCCATGTTCGAAAAAGCCAAACGTCGACGACTGGAGGAAAAGGTTGAAGTACTCCAACTAGATCGAAGCACGCTCGCGGCAGATAAAAGCAGGCTTAAATGAGGAAACATTTCTCTAAAGCCCTATCAATAGGAATGAAGCTGCCATCCTCCAAAGGAAACACTCCTGGCAGGATACACCTTGGCGAAGCAGATGTACATCCTAGTTACTGCTTATACCATCAAAGGATTGTGCACCCCACAGTCGAGTGTAACGCCTTTAAAAACTGGTGGCAAGGATACATTGCTCACCGGAAACACTTCAAGAGGATGAAGCGTGAAGCTCGTCGGCAGCGAAAAATGCGACAGACGAACGAGGAAGAGCTGCCGGCAACTGTCACATGGTTGATAGCGGGAGATCGCAAGTTCTCACCTTCGGGAGCAATTCTGAAGAAGAAATGGCCCTCGGCCTTCTCTTCAAAGAAACCACCTCAAGAAAAGAGGAAGAAACGAAGAACTGCGAGAACATTCAGCTAAGCAATCGTACGCTACCTGAAAAGAATCTCGGACCCGCGAACAAGGGATCGAACAAAAAGGATAACGGGAATGAAAAGGTCCCTGAGGAAATTTCCCTCGATGATGGAGTCGTCAAAGAGTTCGCGGCCAAAGACTCGCCTAAGAAAAACAAGGTGGATTACAACGTTCTGGCACACCTGAGGAAGATACCATCGCAACTAAGCATTCTTGATTCCCTTCTGCTATCTAAGGAGGCAAGAGATTCTTTCATCAAGGCACTACAAGAACCCGAGCAGTTCCAAGCTTTCCTCGCCGAAGAAAAAATGAAGGACGGGCTGGAAGAAGTGCACACGGCCAATAGCACCTTCGGCGATGAAGATCTCCTCCTCAGGACGTGCGAGCATAACCGTCCCCTTTATGTCTCCGGATACTGTCATGATATCAAAATAAGCAAAATCCTGGTTGACAATGGGTCCTCCGTCAACCTTCTCAGAGTGTTGAAGGAAATCTGCATGAGTGTTCAGCACCTCGCTTGTGATAAAATCACCATTTTCGGATTTGACTCCCAGTCATCACGGACGCTCGGGTCTGTGATACTAACGTTACGCTTTGGATTGCTTATCACGGACATCAAATTTCACGTCATTGACGCCAAGACATGTTACAATGCTTTGTTCGGCAGGCCTTGGTTGCACGAGTACAACATCATCCTTTCTACACGACATCAATGTATGAACTATTTCAAGGATGGTCTCGAGTATACCGTGACAGGGTAGTTGAACCCATTCTCCATGAATGAAGTCCGAAAGCACGAAGTTGCAAAATACTTCTTACCAGATTTCAAAGACACGGAAAGATGCCATAAACCGAGGAACAAAGCTATCACCACTATTCCGGTCTTCGGGAGTGATACCGAAGAGGAGGAAAAAATAGTTTATTCAAGGCCACCCCAATGCAACAAACTGGGACCGTCTACCCCTATTCTGGTCTTTGTCAGTGACTCTGAAAATGAAGTCAATGCAGTATTCTCAGCTCGTCCATCAGTGTAAGCCTTCATTGGTGATGATCAGAGTTTGCAGATCGCTATGGTTCCGCAAGAGCATTAAAAAGAGCTCGACACACTTGATACCTACAGTGTGCAAGAACTGCAGACGTTCTACGTCTCTCCCAGGCGAAAAAATGAAAAGGCGATCCTCTTTTATCGATCTGCGGAAACCAAAGTGGAGAAAGAAATCTGGTATGGCGCGGATGTTGGGGTAAAAATTTACACCCCGGTTGACCGAGTCAAAGTCAAGGTCAACCCCCAAGCTTGGTAGGCCCAAGCCCAGGTCAAGCGGGCCCATGCCCAAGTCGAGCCCGCGGCCAGCCTCCCCATGCCA
Source organism: Agapanthus africanus (assembly GCA_030015575.1). Classification (NCBI taxonomy): domain Eukaryota; kingdom Viridiplantae; phylum Streptophyta; class Magnoliopsida; order Asparagales; family Amaryllidaceae; genus Agapanthus; species Agapanthus africanus. Next base: position 450,053,153 of record CM057349.1, on the reverse strand, counting down.
ACAACGAAATCATGTCATAAATAATTTTTATGTAATTTTTTTATGCATGAATGTAAACAAAATGGGCATAAAGCCAAAGTCTTGTAAGCCCATGGCTTATGTGCAAAAATGAAATGGCACATGAGCCATGGGATGGGCAAAACGCCATTTTTGTAAAGCCCAAGGGGCTATATGTAAATATGTAGGCCTATATAAGGCAAGATGATGATGAATAAAAGAAGAATACTTTCATTCTCTCAAAAAAACCTAGGGTTTGTATTTCTTTCCCTTTTCTGAAGGTCTCAAACCTTCTTCTTTCTTCTGAATTAAATCAAGAGTTTTACTCTTCCTTTTCAAAAACAAAATAGTTTTCCACCACCAAACCCACAAATGGGAACTTGGATCTGTCTTTAAATCCCAAAAAGGAGAGATTTTGAGATCTCACATCTCTTGATCTTCAAGATCCAGCTAACAGAGGAGGAGGAAGAAGAACCCCTTTCACTAAACCCAAAAAAAAACACACTCAGGAGTCCAACTCCTCTCTGATTTCTCTCCCGAGAAATTTTTTTGGCTGAGAGCCTCTTTTCTCGCCGGCGCTCAAGCGCAGAGCGCCCGCGTGCCGACGCGTGGCGCGCTTGCGCTCAAGCGCTCGGCGCTCGAGCGCAAAGCGCCCACATGGCGCGCTTGCACTACAACGCCCTGTGCTCAAGCGCAAAGCGTCCATGTGCCAGCACGTGGCGCGCTTGCGCTCAAGCGCAAGCACTCGAGCGTAAGTCGCCCCGGTGCCGACACGTGGCGCGCTTGCGCTCAAGCGCAAGTGCTCAAGCACGTGTCGCCCCCGTGCCGACACGTGGCGCGCTTGCGCTCAAGCGCAAGTCGCCCCCGTGCCGACACGTGGCGCGCTTGCGCTCGAGCGTCAGGCGCTGAAGCGCAAAGCGCCCACGTGCCGACACGTGGCACGCTTGCGCTCAAGCGCCCAGCGCTCAATCACAGAGCGCCCACGTGGCACTCTAGCGCCTGAGCGCACAGCGCCCAAGGTGCTGCCCCTACACATCCTTTGGATGCATTTTCCCCCTCTTTTTATGTACATACATATATATATACATATGTATACATATTTACACACACACATACTCCACGACACTGTCCCTGTTAGAAAAAAAATTGTAACGGGGCGCTGCCCCGCACCCCGTAAGGGGGCTGCTAGCCCCCTTGACCCCCAGCCCGCTATCCGGATAGCGGGACCCCCGTAAAAACTCTGCGTGGCTCCCGATATACCCCAAAACCCCCTTTCAAAACACATCACATGCACACTGCACATTGAGTCCGCATGACCAATTTAACCCGTTAATCGGAGGTTCCCTTGCTCCAAAGGCGAGGGGTAATTAACGGCAGCTTAGTCCGCGGCTGTCGGAGATTCGGATCTCCACAATCATTAAACCCCAGCCTACCCTAGGCAGGGGGAATCTGTAGTACGCCTAACAAGCATGCGCGTATTCCCATCTCAATGGGATGACGAAAAACACCCTACAGCCGATTCTACACTTGACAGGCTCCAGCCCATCCATCTGCCCAGATACTACACAGAAGGATTAAAAAGGCTGTTGAGGTGCCAATGCATACCCTTCAAACAGACTTCTCGACAAGCCCAGTTCTAAAACAGGATCTGGAATGTCCCCGAAACTCAGCGAAAATTGCCCAACAGGAGAATGGAAACGATCGGGCTTAGATATGTTCAATCCAAGAAACGGGAGCGATTCTATGGCTGCTATGTTATACATGACTTTGATGAAGAAGGAGATGCTCTGCTAGAAGACGCTAACCCTGAACCAAAACGAGGTCCCGCCATGAAAGTGCCAAGTCCGTCATTCGAAGAACAGATGGACAAGCTGATAAGGGAAGCGGGTCAAAAGGTCCGGGATGACCATAGCCGCGAAATGGCCATTTACGAGAAAGCCAGGACGCAGCGCCTCCTTCAGCAGGCTATGGAAAGTTATGATGCCCTTCATCGCCAGCCTGTCATGCGGAAGACCCGACGCAGAGGTAAAAACAAACTAAAGAACGGAAAAAATGTTCGACAACAGCAAAGCAGGTCCAAGAAGCTACGCAATCGAGAATTGGGTAGCTGGGATCCGTCTCTTATAAAGAAGATAGGTCGAGCATATTCTTTTCCCCAAGACAAGACAAGGAAGATATTCGATCTTGTCATAAAACATCAGATGATGACACTCCCGGAATCCAAACACCCCGATCAAAAAAACGAGGTTCATCACCCGGATTATTGCTCCTATCACCGAGCGATAGGACATCCTCTCAAAGACTGCTTCATATTCAAAGACTGGGTAGAAAACCAGTATCAGCAAGGCAGGTTCGCTTTATCCAGTAGTTGGAAGGTAACCCCGCCACAGAAGCATGAACCGAAGGCCACGTATACAGCGAAAGTAGAGCCGGATCAACATCGGTCTTGGAAGCGATCTTGTACCTGTCACGCAATAACGCTGTCGGGAGAAGGAGCACGCGAGAATATGGTTGTCCTCTCCTGGTGGTTTGAAAATGAGGATGACAAAGTGATCTCAGAGTTTCCACTGGCACCAAAAGAGCTGGAAGATGGGATACATACCACTGCAGATAACTTCAGAAAAATCGACTTGGGGACGGCAAACGACCCACGGCTGACGTTCGTCGGTGAGCTGTTGTCTGAAGAAAAGGTGGCTACGCTTAAAGATATGCTCATGCAGTATAAAGACTATTTCGAATGGAACTATTCCGAGATGCCAGGATTAGATCCAGAGATAGTCGTGCACAGATTGGCGATATCTCTGGACATCAAGCCAGTCAAACAAGCACCGAGAAGAATGTGGCTCGAACTTGAAATGAGCATCAATGCCGAGGTCAAGAAGCTAATCGACTCCGGCTTCATCCAAGAGGTTCAGTACCCTGACTGGATTGCCAACATTCCCAGTGATGAAGAAAAATGGGACAATGCGCATCTACGTGGACTTTCAAGACTCAACAAAGCTTGCCCAAAAGATGATTTTCCTATACCGGTTACCGAGATGATGATAGATAACACGTCCACTCACGAAATCTTCTCCTTCATAGACGGATCATCAGGGTACAATCAGATAAAGATGCACCCCGAAGACCAGAAGCATACCGCTTTCTGGACCCCTTTGGGCATATTTTGCTACAAAGTGATGCCTTTCGGTCTGAAGAACGCCAGTGCTACCTATCAGAGGGCCATGACGAAGATTTTCGATGACCTCATACACGAAATCGTCGAATGCTATATCGACGACCTCGTGGTTAAAAGCAAATCATACGAGCAACATTGGGAGCATCTGAAAATAGTGTTTCGGCGCCTTCGGAAATATAACTTGAAGATGAACCCTTTGAAATGCGCGTTCGGAGTTTCCTCGGGTAAGTTCCTAGGATTCATCGTCCGACACCGAGGCATCGAAATAGACCCGTCGAAGATCAAGGCGATCATGGAAATACTACGCCTGACGAGTTACGGCCTAGGTTAATGATAGATGACGACGCCTATGTCCGCTCGCTATCTTCCCAAGCCCAAACTCTATAAGTAGTATTCGTGTGACGGACCGAGATGTCCCAAAACTAACAATGGACCGAAACGTCCCTAAACTAACGACTGACCGAAACGTCTTTAAATTACTACAACCCGCAGCATCCTAAGGCTGACACAAAAAAAACGGTACGTCCATAAGCGAAATAGGCACGGATGAAATCCCGAAAGGGCTCCGTGAGTAAAAACAGCAGGGCTACCGGCGAGTTTTGTGAAAAGCCGAAAGGGCGCAATCTCGTTAAAAGATACTTACAAGGTCCTCTTGACCTTGTAAGAAGAAAATACCTACGTGAGATCCTTACGACTCACAAGGGAGCAACACACTTAGGAATCCCTACGATTCCTAAGGAGAAATTACACTTACGAGATCCTCATGATTCGTAAGGAGAACCCTCTTATGAGACCCTCACGGCTCATAAGATTCAAAAGACTTAGGTTACAGGGATCTGAACCTGTTCTTAAGCCATCACGTTTCCACAGTTCGCCCTATAAGCGGTTCAATATTGACCCTTATATACAATCCACGGGCAAAAATAAATGTTTCCCTAACAGAGTCCCACCACTGACGAGGGATATCTTCATATGGCGAATGACACTTGTAAGTCCTCTCGACTTATAAAGAGAAAACACTCTTGTAAGATCCTTATGACTTATAAGAGAACACACACATAGGAATTTTCACGATTCCTAAGGAGAAAATGCACCTACGAGATCCTCACGACTCGTAGGGAGAAATACCTTTAAGAGAGCCTTACGGCTCGTAAAGTCAAAAAGCCTTAGTCAACAGGATCCCAATCCTGTTTGCTAAGCCATCTTTGTTCAACATCGACAGAGGCAAATGATGATTCGCACCTGGCAATATCCCAGTTGTAGCGATGCTGATGCCTAAATCGGTATCAAATCCTAAACTCGTAGCGAAAAGTCAGCGAGCCATAAATGCATATGAAATAGCCGAAATGATAGGCAACTTGCAACAAAATCAGCAAGTAAAAATATATGCATACAAAATAGCCGAAATGATTGGGCACCGTGAAAAATAGCCGAAATGATTGGGCAATCGCGACTTTCACGATACAAAGGCTGAAATGATAGAGCATCACGGAAAGAAAAAAATACATATAAAATGAAACTTTTGCCCTACAGGTGAGATCACATCGATCCATGTATACAATCCAGGGGCAAAAACAAAGAGGGAACCATATCATCCCACCAGGCTCTATCAGAAAGAGAGCCAAGCCTCGACGACAACATCTGCATCTCAAGAGATCAACAACAGCGTTCTTCCACATTCCAGCAGTGTTCGGACGCGACAATCAATCACGGAGCCATGGCAGAGTCCCTAGTTCCAAATCTCGACGGCAACATCTACAGCTTGGAGACCTACAACAGCATTCCTCTTCATTCCAGCAGGGTTCGGACGCGGCAATCAATCATGGAGCCACGGCAGAGTCCCTAGTTCCAAGTCTCGACAGCCTCATCTACAGCCTGGAGACCCACAACAGCGTTCCTCCTCATTCCAGCAAGACTCAGACGCGACAATCAATTTCGGAGCCACGGCAAAGTCTCTAGTTCCAAATCTCGACGATTCACAGATAACCTCGAGACCACCTCGACATTCGTCTCATTACAGCAGACGCAACGTCAGCAAATTGGAGCCGTGGCAAAGTTCCCAGTTCCATGACTCGGCGGTGCACAGACAACCGAGAGTCAACCCCTGACCCCGTATGGCTAAATTCAATCCTGACCCCATATGGCTAAAGTCAACCTCTGACCCCGTATGGCTAAAGTCAATTCTGACCCCATATGGTTAAAGTCAACCCCTGACCCCGTATGGCTAAAGTCTATCCTGACCCCATATGGCCAAAGTCAACTCTGGACCTCCCATCAAAGCAACGCTTTAATTCGGGAGTAGGTCAATTCATCAATCACTTACGAGTCCTCTCGACTTGTAAGGAAGAAAATTCTCTCGGGAGATCCTTACGACTCTCAAGAGAAAAACACACTTAGAAATCCTCACGATTCCTAAGGAGAAAATACGCCTACGAGATCCTCTTGACTCGTAGGGAGAAAAGTCTTTATAAGACCTTCACGGCTCATAAAGTTAAAAAGTCTAGATGGCAAATCCTAACCCTGTCTCCTAAGCCACCACTTTCCTGTAAGGAGGTCAAGATGGACTATCCACAGGCCATACTCTCCCAAGTCGAATATCGACAATGAGGGGAACAACCACTTACGAGTTCTCTCGACTTGTAAGGAAGAAAATTCTCTTGTGGGATTCTTACGACTCTCAAGAGAAAAGCACACATAGGAATCCTCACGATTCTTAAGGAGAAAATACACCTACGAGATCCTCTCGACTCGTAGGGAAAAAAGTCTTTATGAGACCCTCACGGCTCATAAAATTGAAAAGTCTTAGGCGACAGATCTGAACCTATCTCCTAAGCCATCGCTACCCTGCAAAGAGTCCAAGATGGACAGCTACCTACTATCTACAGGCCACACTTGCTAAAATCACATGTCAACGACACATCAAAGAGAAGAAAGCAACAGTAGAACAAAAAATGTGTACCTTTTATTCATGAATTCAATGGAGTACAAGTTGAATCATATGAAAGAATAAAAAAATGGATACATGTTACTCAAAAATTACAAATGTTTAATTGATACAAAGGTAGCTACTGCGAAGGAGGCGTTTTCAATAAGTCAGCAAGTTGCTCGCGCGCTCCTTTTAACTCCTTGTCATGGTCAGCCGCTGCGGCCAGCTCCGCTTCGACTCGAGCCCGTTGGTGCAAATTCGATGAAACCTTCTCATCGATTTTCCGTTGGGCAGCTTCACGACTCTGCATAACCCGCTCAATGAAGTCGATCTTCCGCCTCAATGCCAGCCCGTCCGAAATACATCGCTGTAAATTGTCAAAGACGGCTCTCAGTTGCGAGGCATTCGCTTCAACTTAGGCGCGCAGCCGGGCAGATTCACCTAAAGCTTTTTCGTGTTCCTTCCGCCTCAAGGTCGCTTCTTGTTCAAAATGGCGGAAGAAGGACACGCTCTGCTCAACCCATGCAGTCCGCTGGGAGTTCAAAGCTAACATTTCCGGAGCAGGACGCCTGAGCTCAATCTTATATAGACAGGCTTCAATCTTTCTACAGTGATTAACCAAAGACTCGACGACACCCTCGCTGTAGAAGTTCGCAAGCATCGCCAGCATGAGATTAACCTCAGCAGCAAAACCCGCAGCAGATGCGAAAGCCTCGGCGTCAACATCTTCGACGAACTCACTTAACATTCGCAGGCTGTTCGCGGCACCCCTGGAAGATAGGCGTTTAACAAAGGGCCCTGCCAATATTGGAATTTGAGACTCGAAGGGAGCTGGAGTCGGTGCGACCGCTGCAAAACAAATCATAGTCAGATGTCGGCTCAAGAAATAAAGAAAATACACGAACAATAGAGTCTACTATACCGGCTGCAACAGGGGGCAGAGCTGGGAGCACTGGCGGCGCGACGATACCCTCGTCCCCTCCTTCAATTTGTAAGGCTGCAAGTAATACAAAGAAGAATTAGCAATGACATGGCTGCCCATAGAAAAAAGGAAAAGACGTCGTTTAAAAAAGGGGGGACTATACTCACCCGTACCGGTAGGTAAAACGACTTCCGACTGGAAGGAGAAGTGGGGGTTCAGTACTTGATACAGATGATCAAAGAGAACTACTGCAAGATTATGATGATACATGGTCAGTACACAAAAGATGCTGTCCCCGATTTAAATTAATCGTAAACCCATACCTTCCAGCATTTAAGAGGATATAAGAGGAGACGAAGGGGCAATGACCGTCGAAGGGGCAGCTGGTAGTGCTTCTTCAGGTGGCACAATCTCAGCGCTCACCACACCTACATTCGAAAGGAATAAAATGTCATCAGAAGAGATTGCAAAACGAAAAGAATGCAGCGACCCGAGACCTACCAGACAGGTCATCAGCCAAAACTGTGACGGAAGCATCACCAAGTATCACGAATTCTTCGATTTCATTCGGGGGGATGGTTTCGCCGCTGGTGGCTTCGTCCCCTGACTCCACGAGAGCTGTCGTGACACTCGCAATGCCAGGCGATGGCAGGGAACTGCAGATAGAAAGAGCGGCAATTGGACCAGTCCCGGACTCCTGAGAAAGAGTAGCCGCTTCGGACTCGGTGGTTGCCGTCATCCTATCTGCCACCTCCTCACCGGGACTTGGCCCTTCAGGGTAGGATATGAGAATCTGAAGATCAAACTCTGACAAAAGGATCCAGTGTTACGTTACCTTGGGACGGCTTTTCAATTGCTTCCAGAGCCGCGCGTACCGCCTGTCTATGAGCGGTAGACAGGGCGGCCGGAGCACCCTCTGAAGAAGCAGGGACAGGGGAAGCAGCGCTCGAGCCTGCACCTACAGCCAAGGCGGCGTTATGTTCTCTTGCTGCACGCCTTCAGCGCTTCCTTTCTGCTTGGGCCGTGAGAGCTGGTCTTCTTAAGATCTCCGCTAAGGAGACATCATCGTCCGAGCCAGGAACTACCTCTGGAGCCGTTATGGAGTCCGTCATCAGCTGTTTAAGCGAAGCTTCTTTCGGCGATATTGAGGGAGCTGGGACTTCGACAGCTGGCCCTGGAAGCGTTACAGCGCCACCTTGCATGATCAGCACTGCACTTGGGATAACCTGAGTCGAGATAGTCCCTGCAATAAGATAAAAAAATGAGATCAAACTACCCATGAAGAAAAAAGGAATGGGGGCACAATGAGCCAAAATGTACCAATGCCCAAGGAAGCGCGAAGCCTTTCCTCCTCTACAAAAGTTTTGAGAGAAATCGCGATAGCCTCTTCAGTGGAGATGCCTGTTGAAGAAGAAGTGTCAGTCAAAGCATGACAATAAAAACGTAACAGTGTAAAGATACAACTGAAGTCTACCTGACTGTGCAAGGGTGATCAGTCCTGCTTTGTTGCTAGCTAGTCGCTCGGAAGCTGCAATGGCAGCCTCTAGATCGATATCATCCCACACCACAAATAAACCCTTGTTAGTCCCGTATTCACTTATGCCCTCGCTGTAAGGAGCATGAGGCTCCTGGCCGAATACAACGTCTGCAGAGAGTATTGACCTCTTTCTCTTCTGCGAGCGAGTGCCGGGAGCCGCTAGCACAATCTTACGCTTGGTGGGCACCTTTGGACGACGAGTCCCGATCTCCGCACCCAAGCCGGACTCAAGAGATGCAGCAGCTACCACTTCGACGGGAGCACGGGGTAGTGGCAGCTCAGGCATCACGCGTGGTACCACAATCGCAGCAACCTCTCTCAAAGGAGGACGAACGACGGTCCGTTGCTTCAAAGGAATAGCTGGATTACCAGCAGGGGCTGCACCCTTACGATCAAGCAACAACTTCTTTTCCTCCCTAATAACGGCGCCTATCGAATGTTGATACCACGCCACATAGACGTTCAAAATTCGCGGGACGCAACTAGGCTCACTGATAAAGAAACTTGAGCCGGTGTTTAACCGCATAAAATGGTGCAATGCATTTCGAATGCCTTCTTCTGTGGCAGCTGGCTCAACTAGAAAGGCTTCGAGCGGGACACCCTGACTATAATTTGATTGCTGGGCGAAACAGTGGGGGTTATATCTCATGAATAAAGCCGAGTCGTTCTGCCTGAACACCAAGTAGCCCGGCCTGATCGAATATAAATGGAGAATCTCCCGAGCTTTCAAGGTAGAAGCTCCGTCCTTAAGGGTGTCCCGCAGCGGCTGTGCAGAAGTGGGCTCACTTTAGTTTTGTTCATTCTCATCTCTTAAGCTCATCTTCTTCTTCCTTGAGCTAAAGAGCTTGCTAGGGTTTTCTAAAAGAGAGAAAATATTACCGTATTCTATTCTCGCGATTTGTGTCATCGGTCGGTTATATGCGATATAGTCGGGTTATCGAATCAAGTGTTGATTCAATAGATTGATACACTAGATATTAGTCAGTTATATGTGATATGACCGAATCATTAAATCAAGTATTGATTTAATGATTTAATGTATAATTATATATTTGATATATTACTTTACATTAACTAGTATTGGCTCACTTAAGATTGTTTTTCTCACTTGATTATGTATTAAGTATATATGTGATATATACTTGTGTACATGTTTGTGTCATGCTTGATGATACATGCAAACTTGGGTGTGTGTGTGTGTGACTTACACCATGCTTACATATAATGTGGGGTTTTATTTATCTTAGTAAATTAAAATGAGGTGGAAAATTGGTCATGGCTTGAAGCTTCATGAAGCTTGTAGACCATTGACCAAAGTCCACTCATTTTGTTTTACTTAAGATATTTTAAACCCAACCATTATAATTAATCCATGGTTAAGTCTCTACAATAGTTAGTATATGACACCAACTCATCCATGGTTGCTATTCTCACCTCATAGTTTTCCTTCTTCATTTTTTTCATGGTTGCTTTCTTCATCTTCTTCCTCTTGCTTACTAGCTCCATGAAACATGAAGAAATATTATGAGAACATAAAATCTAAAGTGAGCCCACTTCCTATTTCATCATCCTATACACTTTCTTGGGTAGCAAAAGGTGTTCTCTTCACAAAGTTCTTGACCTAATGAAGAGATAGCTTGGGTTTGAGTCTCCTCGACGTAGATCATCTTCGGCCTCGAAGACTTCGTGCAAGCTTGTTCATTTCTCCGATGGAACCATTCTAGAGTTCGGGAAATCTTCACTTGCCATGATCGCAGTGAAGGGACGTCAATATGGAGCTTTAGAAGTGAAGGACCGATCTACAAAGGTTGTATTCCTCGCTCACTACTTGTAATGGTAGATTACATGTTCATTTTGTCTATTTACTCTAGCTTGATCCTAGCTTTGGATTGATTAGCACCTTAGATTTTTTAAATTTGGCATGGTAGTTGCTATAAAAACTCGGTAGGGTGCTAAGGAATCCCAGCAGTGGTATCAGAGCCTAACTAGAGAATTAGACGGATTGTGTTAGATTACGAAACCGAAACGAACTCCGAAACTTGAAACATTAAAACCTGCATTCTGTCGATTTTTAAATGAGCTCTAAAAAATTTTCAAACAAGTGCAGAATCATATTTGAGTGAATATAGGAGCATGGAAGAAAATTGGGACCCAGTGCTCGGATTTTGGCTGAGCACATGGGGGGAATTTCCGAGCAGGCCGGCCCTAGTGGGGTATTCTAGTCCCAATTTTTTTTCATGTTCTGTGCTCTGGGTTTTGGTGTTTCAGGTGTTTTTTTGTTTTTGCTAAGTTTTCATGGTTGAGACTTAAATGTAAAATTTGCATTGTTAGGCAAAAAATCCAGAATATGTGATATTCCGGGTTTATGATGTCTAAGGGCAGTGCGAATTTCAATTGTTGTAGTTTTTCACTTTCTTTTCTGCGACCGTGAGTGTAATATGTGGAGTATCGCCGGTTTCGTTGCTATATGTCAACGACAATTGGGATACGCATATTTACTTACGTTGATGACATATGATGTTATGTGTTGCTGGGATATGTTATATTGGATCATCGTGTTTGGATAGCAGGGTTTTTTTATGTGAGATGAGAGTTTTTCATTTTCATTCATGTAAAAAAAACTTGTATGTAATATTCTTTTATTGGGGCACTTCCAGGTTGAGGATGATGTCACCATTGTATATTATTTACTTTTCCGCATTAGGATAGACCCAAGAAGGGGAGCACAAGTAACCAGGTTCTAGAGTCCAGTGGGAGACCATCTCGAGGTGTCGAGACCGGGTCTCCTAACTCTAGAATTGGTAGGGTTGCTTGACGCTCTCATAGGGGTCTAGGGATGTGGGTTTGGCTATTCATCATGACCGTGGAATCCGTGTTTTATACAGGTTTAATATAAAACCCGGAAATCCTAGTATATCCAATATTTCATATGTTGTTTTCTGCTGTGATATCTGTGATGTGATCATTTGATATGTTGAGATAGATACTGTATATAGTATATATGATATATTATATAGACGTTGCTTATGTTTTACACCCGCGCTAGCCCTGCCCCGCTCTGCCGTTAGTTACTTAACCTAACGGTGCATGACGGGATATCGAGACGAATGTGGATGGCATAAGCGTACGTTGTATTTATCTGTGATGTTTAGATAACTTAAAATGATGGGACTTCATTAATGAGATTAATGAAAGAAAAAAAACCTAAAGATGTTGCAGAAACTTGTTTTAAAAACTGGTAGCTCTAGTTCTTGCTTTGCATAGCGATATTCCTTGTAGAATATCCAGCACCTTATTCGATAAGGAAAGAGCCGAGATCCCTTCACCGGGAGTGATCTCTTTAACGAAACTAGCAGATGCTACAAACTCGGTTTGTTTTTTGATTGCTTTTATAGTTTTTGCTTTACATAGTGGTATTTGTGAAATATCCTGCACCTTATTCGATAAGGAAAGAGCCGAGATCCCTTCACCGGGAATGACCTCTTTAGAAAAATTAGTAAAGGCTTCAAAAACACTCCTTTTCAAAATCACTCGATTCTACAACGATATCAAGTTCATTACGCAAAAGGTTTTCTTAAAAACCTGTCGTAGCCCTCCGTCATTTCAGATAAGTACTTCATAGTATTCGTGCTACGTTTATTTGCCTGCGTCAAGGCGTAGTGCGTGATAGCTATTTATGCTTATCTGCTAAAGCATATGATGCTGATTGAGTTAGGGTAGTCGTGCGACTTTGTTGGCCTGTGTCAAGGGTCGTACGGGTGGGTTTAATTCAATCATGAAATATACGGGTTGAACTTGACTAGTGGACTATGGTTTGTTGGCCTACGTCAAGGTCATAGCCTGCTAGGGGTAAAATATTATCGGGAATTTCAAGTGTTGAAATTTGCAATGAGATTGCATACCTTCTATGAGATAGTTGGATCCCGATACCACTGCGAGTAATTGTTACTTCTGGGAGAGTTTTACACATTACAATTAGCCGATCAAGTAGGTGTTTAGAAAGGTGTCAACGGGGTTACGCCCCTGAGAAAACGAGGTTTACTTTAATTATGTTCGTGCGAAAGCACGGGGAACCTCCCTCAAAGTATCGGCACTGGCCTGGCTGAAAGATTGGTGAAATTGTAGGGTGTAATTAATCCCGGCTAGTCTTTCCTTTTAAGGTTTGGAGGATGATTTGATAAAAACAGTGGGAGACATCCTGATTAGATAAAATAATAATCAATCTGATCTTGCAAGAGTGCACACAGAGTGTTTTCTTCTCTCTCTCTCCAGGTAGCGACCATGTCACGCCTTAATCAAGATAATAATATGGATGTATTGACCGAACCCGCTTGTTATACTGAGCTGGGGAACGTTGGTCCCGCTCCAACTTATAATTGTTATAAGACCGAGCAGGAAATATGGGATTACCAGGATTCCCGTGCCGCCCAAACGAAGAAAATGCATGATGATGCATCTTTTTCGGGTGTGTTCATTACCGAGAACTGTTTTTCAGTATCCTCTACGTCCTGGGTATGAGATACCGGATTAGGATTCCGCATATGTAATCTGTTACATGGGCTACAGATAGGTAGAGAACTAAGAACGGGTGATAAAGTTTCAAGAATTGGAAACGGTGCAATTGTTGCAGCCAAAGTGTTGGCAGTTATCACCATGTATTATCAAGTACATTGATTCTAAACGAATGTTATTAGATACCGAACCTGATATACAACATCATATCAGTCTCTTTATTTAGTAAAGAAAGATATAATTTTGTATTGTTGGATAATGTTTTGAACATTTCCTATATCAAGAGTTGATCGGTTCAGGTACGTTATCTAAAATCATATACGTTCTAAATCAAACCACAGTTCTCAACGTACAGAACACACACAAGAGGAATAGTTCAGAAATGAACGAATCCTTCTTGAGGTATTGTAGACTATGTCATATCAATGCGACCCGACTAGTTAAGTTACATTAAGATGCATATTTAAATCAGTTTGAATTTACATCTTGTGAAACTTACCAGTCATGTCACAAAGATAAGATGACCATAGCTCCGTTTACTGGAAACAGAGAAAGAGTTAATGAACTCTTGGGATTGATACATGGTGATGTATGTAGATCCCCTGTCTACACATGCCAGGACTGGTTCTTTATACTTCATTACATTCACTGATGATCTTTCAAGATTCGCACATGTGTTCCTGTTGAAACACAAGTCTGAAACTTTTGAGAAATTTAATGAATATAAGTTAGAAGTAGAGAACCAAAATGGGTATAAGTATTATGTCCTTTGATGTGATCAGGGAGGAGAATACTTGAGCATGGAATTCCTGGACTATTCTAAAGCAGAAAGAGATTCTCTCTGAGCATTACTCCTCCGTATATACTACAGCACGTCGGTGTATCGGAGCGGAGTAATCGCACCCTATGAGATATGGTGTACTCTATGATGAGTACTACTGAGTAGCTTATTTCCTTTTAGGGAGTTATGCACTTGAGAAGTTGCATACCTATTGAATAGGGTTCCAGCCAAATCAGGTGCCTACCACTCCATATGTGATATGGTATGGGAAGAGCCCATCTCTTAAGTAAGTTAAGATTTGGGGTTGCCCGTCCTATGTCTAAAAGCAAAATTCGGACAAGTTCGAGGCAATATCAGATCTGTGGAAGTTTGTTGGATATCCCAAGCATTCGCAAGGGAATATCTTCTACCACACCGAGGAACAAAATATGTTTTATTTCTCAGCATGCCACCTTTTTAGAAAAGGAATTTATTTTGGAAACAAATTTGTGGTCATGAGGTAGAACTGGAAGGAGTTCCAGCTATACAAACTGCAGTTGACGATTTGGTAGAACCAGAGGATTCAATAGCTCCCGACGAACCTCAGCCTCTCCGCCGATCTGGTAGGGTTCCTCATCCGCCTGAGAGATACTTCGGTTTTCTCAATGACAGTGGGAGCGAGGATTGCATCATGTGATGATGACCCAACTAGTTTCTAGCATGCCATCAAGAGTGGGGACTCTGTAAGATGGCTGGATGCTAAGCGATCTGAGATGGAATCCATATACACTAACAAAGTATGGACTTTGATTGCTATATCTGAAGGGTTAAATTCCCATCAGGAGCAAGTATATCTTGAGAAGATTACTTGGTGTACATGGAAAAGTTGAGACTTTCAAAGCTAGACATGTTGCAAAAGGTTCTCGTCATCGACCAGGTGTGGATTATGATAAAACCTTTTCTTCTGAAGCTATGCTTAAGTCCATCCGGATCCTACTTGCCATTGCTACAGACCATGACTACGATATCTGGTGGTTGGGTGTCATGACTACTTTTCTAAATATTGATTTAGAAGAGAGCGTCTATAAGTACACAGCTAGAGGGCTTTATAGACAGTGGGAGCAGCGGAAACGTGCGCAACTTGCTTTACACGTTAAAGCAGGCATCGCGGAGTTGGAACATCTGTTTTGATGTGGTAGTCAAATCGTTTGACTTCATCAAAATGGTAGATGAACCTTGTATATACAAAAAGGTAGTAGAGAGTAAGGTGGTCTTCCTCGTATTATACGTGGATGACATACTCTTGATAGGGAAGGTGTTTCCTATGCTACGCTCGGTCAATCTCCTCTTATCACAAAGATTCTCCATATAGGATCAAGGTGATACCTCCTAAATCCTGGGTTTTGGATCTATGAGATAGATCTAAGTGGATGTTAGGATTCTCACTAGGTGTAGTGAGATGGTATTAATCGATCCTGGGGAGAATCTCTGGATAGCTTCCAGGGTGGTAAGGTCGACTGAATGTCAGTCACAGTCATTGTCTTTACCCTCAGTGGAGGGATGGTATGTTGGAAGAGTTCCAAGATAAATACCATAGTAAACTAGACGATAAAGGCTGTATACATCGCTACCAAAGATTCTACCAAAAAGGAAGTCTTGGTGTATATTAGTTCATGAGATGAACTTCGTTCCTACCATTGTGTGACAATGGAGTTGTGGCTTATGCCTAGGAACCCCCGTCCCATCAGTGACCCAGACATTTTCTAAAGCAGTATCACCTGATCATGGAGATGGTTGATCTCCAGGGGATCGAGGTTAGGAGAGTAGACTCAGAGGACAACACGGCGGATCCACTCACAAAGGCTTTTTCCCAGAGAGACTTTTATGGGATGGTTGAGTATGAGATACTACAACCATTGCTATATGATGGCCCTAGTACAAGGGGAGATTGTTAGTTATATGTATGCCCTAGAGGCCATTACTGTATATGAGATGTATATTGTAGTGATGCTTGGACATATATAGGGAGGACTTTCTTGCTTGACATGATAGTATACTATCTGGTTACTCTTTATCTTAACATGTACATTGATTGTCTTTCTGTTACATGTTGGTAAAGCCCTTAGGATGCGTACTTGACTACCTAGATTATGATGGAGATCATACTAGTGAGACAAAGGTAGTTTGTGAGTACATCCTTTAATGTCCCTAGTCGTGGGTGTATCGAGACGGGGCATCGATATACCAGAGTAGACTAGTGTATACCTTCTCGACCCATGTAGATGGGCAATGGATGATCCCATATCCATTGGTGTTTGACATCAGAGATGATATATGGGTGCTCAGTGGAGACTGGGTACACTGGACGGACTCGCCGAGAACTCCCAGATGGTATTATACCTCACGTCAGATGGCAGTTCTCTGGTGACACTGGTATAGGTTAGTCTGTCGACCCGAGATCGTCATAGAGTCTTGTGTGATTCCTACTGTGCTTTGATTTCTACCTTACCACATTCAAGAGGGCGTGCAAAATGGTGGATTTTGGGTACAGTCCCGAGTCACATGGAGGCAGTGAGCGATAGGATGGGATTCGTCTCTCCCGGTATTGGGGTTGATATTGCGCTGTGCTCGATTGGCTATAATAGGAAAGTCCCTGGCCAGGGCTGATTTAGAGATTTACTGGTAAGTGTTACCAATAGTTTCTCGACCCGTTATGAGCCTCATATCGGCACGACTTATCAAGTTACTGGGGTCTGACGTTTACCACCCCTAGACGAGATATGCGACATATCAGACGAAGAGACCGGACTGTACGGTAAGTGTTACTGATTGGATTCGCAGGAGTATGAGCAGGCTTGCTTGTTGATCTTTTGATCGCTCAATACCCGGATGGCCGTTACATTTAGCATGCCTCTTGCGGCTTGTGGGTGTTTGATATTATCATCACCCACTGCCGGCGTATTGACAAGTCTTTAGAGTCCTACACAGAGGTTTCCTGGCTCAGGTGAAACGAAGTAGGAGCACATATGAGATATGTACGGGACCAAGATTAATACGTGTATGAGATACCGTATTCTATTCTCACGATTTGTATCATCGGTCGGTTATATACGATATAGCCGGGTTATTGAATCAAGTGTTGATTCGAAAGATTGATACACTAGATATTAGTCGGTTATATGTGATATGACCGGATCATTAAATCAAGTGTTGATTTAATGATTTAATGTATAATTATATATTTGATATATTACTTTATATTAACTAGTATTGGCTCACTTAAGATTGTTTTTCTCACTTGATTATGTATTAAGTATATATGTGATATATACTTATGTACATGTTTGTGTCATGCTTGATGATACATGCAAACTTGGGTGTGTGTGTATGACTTACACCATGCTTACATATAATGTGGGGTTTTATTTATCTTAGTAAATCAAAATGAGGTGGAAATTGGTCATGGCTTGAAGCTTCATGAAGCTTGTAGACCATTAACCAAAGTCCACTCATTTTGTTTTACTTAAGATATTTTAAACCCAACCATTATAATTAATCCATGATTAAGTATCTACAATAGTTAGTATATGACACTAACTCACCCATGGTTGCTATTCTCACCTCATTAGTTTTCCTTCTTCATTTAGGGTTCCATAAAACGACAAAAATTTGAAAATGGCATGGTAGATGCCTCCCGAAACCTTGCTGTCGTTCATAGGAACCCTACAGTGGTATCAGAGCCTAGATAGAGAATTAGACGGATTGTGTTAGATTACGAAACCAAAACAAACTCTGAGTTGCCAATGCAGTAATACTTACCATACAGTCCGGTCTCTTCGTCTGATATGTCGCATATCTCGTCTAGGGGTGGTAAACGTCAGACCCCAGTAACTCGATAAGTCGTGCCGATATGAGGCTTATAACTGGTTGAGAAAATACTGGTAACACTTACCAGTAAATCTCTAAATCAGCCCTGGCCAGGGACTTTCCTGTTATAGCCAATCGAGCACAGCGCAACATCAACCCCAATACCGGGAGAGACGAATCCCTTCCTATCGCTCACTTCCTCCATGTGACTCGGGACTGTACCCAAAAACCACCGTTTTGCATGTCCTCTTGAACGTGGTAAGATGGAAATCAAAGCACAGTAGGAATCACACAAGACTCTATGACTATCTCGGGTCGACAGACTAACCTGTACCAGTGTCACCAGAGAACTGCCATCTGACGTGAGGTATAATACCATCTGAGAGTTCTCGACGAGTCCGTCCAGTGTACCCAGTCTCCACTGAGCACCCGTATATCATCTCTGATGTCAAACACCAATGGATATGGGATCATCCATCGCCCATCTACATGGGTCGAGAAAGTATACGCTAGTCTACTCTGGTATATCGATACCCCGTCTCGATACACCCACGACTAGGGACATTAAAGGATGTACTCACAGACTAACTTTGTCCCACTAGTATGATCTCCATCATAATCTAGGTAGTCAAGTACGTATCTTAAGGGCTTTACCAACATGTAACAGAGAGACAATCGGTGTATATGTTAAGATAAAGGGTAACCATATAGCATACTATCATGTTGAGCAAGAAAGTCCTCCCTATATATGTCCAAGCATCCACTACAATATACATCTCATGTACAGTAATGGCCTCTAGGGCATACATATAACTAACATGCTGCACTGTCTTGGTGGATTCCTTACTGATATTCATGACCTTATCAACAAAGGTCATGCCGTCACCAACTGTACGCGGGCGAAGAATCACACCCCGAGCCTCTCGCTGACTTGACTATACAGTGGAAGTATCGACCAGCCGCATGATCCGTGGAAAATTGCAACTTTCATAGAAATGGGGCCGCTTGTGCATTCCAAAGGCACCGAGCACATGCAGCTCGAGCCATGAAGTAAAATAATGCATCGGGAAGTTCACGGGCTGCACCCCCGGTTGAGTAGTGTCGGCCGCTAAGCTAAAGCCATGATACAAATGAGCCATCCCAGCAATCCCAACAGCAACCTGTCTCCCTTCAACCATCCGATGAGCTGGGTAGAAGACAGACGGCCTCATGTAGCGAGGGTGCATGGGAAGCGCGAACCAGCTTAACCACAAACCGAGAAACCCTAAAAAGAACGCTTCTTCATCGATATCCTGAGCGGCGATTTCTGAAAAGGGGACGACCGCGACGTTTGGAAGGAAGAAACTCTTTTGATCGACTTCCGTTATTTGCCGGCTATCCAAGCCAAAACCGAAAGGATCATTAAGTTTGGAAAACCTTTCACCTTGTTGCGATAAAGCTTCTGGGTGGAGAAAACGAGCGATGAAGTCCGCAAAGCTAATCCCATGGCTTCCAGATTCAAGAAATAGGCCCTCGTAAATGTTTAGCACCCTAATCAAGCTGGGGAATCGGTGCTGAATGGTATTCTATGGGGTTAGACCCATCATCACCAGTCGGGTAGCGAAAATATACTCGTCAGGGGGCAAGATCTCCTCATAATGCTCCCCTCTGACAGGCAAGCCGGAGATATCCGCAAACTCCTCCAAAGAGATGGAAACTTCCCGATCTAGCATAAGGAAGGTGTGAGTTGAAACGTTCCATTGTTCCAAAAAGGCTTTCACCCACCATGCTGGAGGTGTGGAATACTAGAACAGATAAGCATAGATCGCGGGGTACAACCCGAGCCTCAGCAGCTCTGACTTCTTTGCCGATAAGATGTATCGGGCCCACTGTAGATATCCAGCTGAGTGACGGGGAGTCAAGCCTATGTTGTATGGCGGTCCCCAAGGGCGCGACTCACCCTGACATATACGCTGCCCTAAAATGTCCAAAGCCATCAGCGGTTGTACAGTATTGCAGCCATAGAGGGCTGAAGGCAACCCTCTGAAGTCCAATTAACCACCTCCATGGCATAGTTCACCGGGGGTATATTAGCATAATGAATCGCCGAGATAGGCTCCGAAGACGTCGCGCAAGAGAAGCTGCGCCGACCCATGATGATCTGGCTGTACCATGTTCCCCATAAATGGAGATTCTTCCGCTCTGGGTCGTGATCCTTGATCAGTGCGAAAACTTCTCGGTCTACTGGCGCTGTAGGGAACCTGCTTTCTGAATGGATAAAGGGAAACGAAGTATCGAAAGACATGGTACCTGCACGAAAGAGAACAAAGTTAGCCGTCAATGCTACAAGTCAAGTTCGGTACTTGGTACTTTAAATCCGTACCACACTGCAATGCAGTAAAAAGGGGAAAAAGAGGACTCACACAATCTAGATGATTCTCACTATTAACAAAACAATCTCATCATTTGATGAGACTGTCATTAAATGAGGAAATCCTCACAGGATTCTCATTTAATGAGGGCCCCTCGGGCCAAGGAGTAAATCTCCCATCGAGAGCAGTGCTCTGCAACAGACAGACATCTGTCATAATTAATCACGAAGGGAGTAAAATTCCCCCCAAAATTTCTAAAGAACAATGCTCTGTAAGGAAGATGAAACAATCCATCAAGAAACCCTAAAAGCAAAGCTTTTAATGAATTAAAAATTCCTAGATCTTCAAGATCTATGAACAAACTCTAAGAGTTCTTCATAAAAGATTAACAAATCTACATGATTTGAAAGAGCAAAGCTCTGTTAAATGGGTCAAGAGACCCTAAGAAAGATCTTTGTAGATCTATGATTTCAAGAGAGCAAAACTCTGTTAACAAAACCCTAAAAAGTTTTCTTTAGATCTATGATCTGAAATGAGCAAAGCTCTGTTAATGGGTGAAACCCTAGATTAATGACTAATCTCTTCAAAAGATTTGATCTTTTACCTAAAAATTTGACAGAGTTCTGTCTCTAAGAGAGTTCTTAAAACAGAGAGCTATGCTCTGAAAGAGAATTAATTCTCAGAAAAAACAAGGAAGGAGATAAACAGAGATCATTTCAAGGGCCAAAGGCCCTATTTATAGGCACTGAGAGCCGTTTCAACTTCTAAATTAGTCTAAGGGTGCAGATGCTGCCACCGCTGCACTCATGTGTGGGCCACGTAAGCACAACGGTGGGGGGGCATTTGTTTCCACCAATCAGACCAAAGCTCTGTTCAAAATTTCAAAATTAGAAATGAAGCAGTGCTTCATAGCAGCACCAAGTGCGCTGCACTCTAAGCAAAGCACGTGAACGCTGGCGCTAAGAACGCTGCACTCTAAGCGGCGCACCACGTGCAAAGCACGTGAGCGCTGGCGCTAAAAACGCTGCACTCTAAGCGGCGCACCACGTGCAAAGCACGTGAGCGCTAGCACTAAGAGCGCACCACGTGCAAAGCACGTGAGTGCTAGTGCTAAGTGCGCTGCACTCTAAGACATACACCACGTGCAAAGCATGTGAGCGCCAGCGATAGAACAAAATGTTCTCGGCCTTTGGATCAAAGATCCAACGAACATGATTAAAAATCATCAATTGACCAGAATAAAATTCTGTTAAGGAAACATTCCTCAGGATCTTTCCAAATAGAAAAGATTATGCTCTGAAAAGTAAAGCACCGTTGGATCAATGATCCATTGGTGATTAAAATTCACCAAAATACAAAATAAATTCTGTATTGGAAATGATTTCCCAATCTTGTTAAAAACAAGAAGATTGCCTTCTGTAAATCAGAAGCCCTTGGATCAAAGATCCAACGGAGGAAACATCCCTAAATCAATTAGAGAAAAGATCTCTTCAACCGATTCAACAGATCAGATTGCCCTATATAAAGGCCCCAAGACTTCAAGTCTCATAGAAAGGAACCCCCCCTCATAAACTTTGAGAAATTTCAAAGACAAAGAGCAACCTCTCAAAAGAAGAAGATTTTCTTCAAGGTAAAAAAAGAACAGGGAGATAAAATCATCTTATATAAGAAGAAAAATTTACTTCTTTTTCTTCAGATCATAGATCTATAAGACCAAGGTCTTTCACAAAAAGAGATCAAAGTATCTCATCATAAAAAATAAGGAGAAGAACTTAATATTCTTCAGATCATAGATCTATCAGACAAATTGTCTTTCAGAGATCATAATATCTCATTAAAAAGGGGGGAGAATAATTCAATTATCTTAGGATCATGGATCCATAAAGGCAGAGCTTTTCACCAAAAACATAAGAGATTGAAACATCTCCTACAAAAAATAAGAACTTTGTTCTTAGATCTATGAGACAAAATCTTTTATAGAGAGAATTTAATTCTCAGGGCGCAAAGCTGCCTAAAAAGAGCCTTAGCGCTCCAATTAAAGAAGAGCGCCTCAGTGCTCCAAATCTAGCGTATAGCGCTGCAGATCCTTAGCGCTCCAAGCTTAAACAGAAGCACATTGCGCTCATTGACTGGCGCTCAACGCCAAGCGCACCACATGCTCCTCACGTGTGCGCTACTGCGCTCTTTGAACTGGCGCTCAACGCCAAGCGCACCACGTGCTCCTCACGTGTGCGCTACTACGCTCTTTGAACTGGCGCTCACCGCCAAGCGCGCCACGTGCTCCCCACGTGTGCGCTACTTAAACAGAAGCGCTTGCTCTTGGACTGGCACTCAGCGCCAAGCGCGCCACGTGCTCCTCACGTATGCGTTACATCACAAGAAGCGCTCTGCGCTCATTGACTGGCTCTCAGCGCCAAGCGCTCCACGTGCTCCTCATGTGTGCGCTAAGAGAACATAAATTGTTCTATAAATAAAGCCCAGAGCCATAATGAATGCTCAGCATTCCATAAAAGACAAAAAGATTGTCAGAACTCAAACTGATGCTCAGCATTGTTAAATGTTTAACATTTTAACTGAATGGGCCGAGCCTAAGTGGGCCACAGAACCCTAGCTCAGATTAATTGAGCCCATATGCTCATAAATCTTTGATCTTAGTCCCAAATTGGACTACAGATCCCAACTAATATTGGTTTAAGGGTACATCTCTTCACTCCTCTGATATTTGTCGTTGTAATCCTTCAACGTCTTCAGAGAGGTGATGGGTCCCAACAACCAGACATTCCACAGACTGTGGGGTCCTTAAACTCATGGACTATGACGTCCTTAAACTTTACGGACTGTGAGGTCCTTAAACTCATGGACTATGATGTCCTTAAACTTTATAGACTATGATATCTCTAAACTAGCACGGACTGTGAGGTCCCTAAACTCATAGACTATGACGTCTTTAAACTATGGACTATGATGTCCTTAAACTCCATGGACTATGATGTCCTTAAACTTCTGGACCGCAAAGTCCCTAAACTAAAACAATAGAGCCCAAATGCTCTTTTGTTGGATCTAAATTAGACTAACATATTCTTAACAAATGTTTAAGTTGATCTTAGTCTTAAATGAGATTAACGATCTTTAAACCCAACCCAAAATCCAAATCTAAGAAAATACGGATTTGGACTAATCCACGCCCTACGGGCGACAACATAAATTAGTCTCCGTATACATTCCACGGACAACCAAAAACAAAATAAACACACACAATATGAAGTGACCATCTAGAGAAGGAGAAAGTGGTTACCACGATGCGGTAGCGTAATTAACTGCAGGGGCTTGCGCCTGCAGGGAAGAGCGTCCCCACAATCAAAAACCCCCTCAGCGAGGGGGAATCTGACGAAGTCTGCTACATCGGCCACATCCATTTAAACCTTCGATGTATGGTGCCATAAATCAACTTGGCATCTTCGGAGAGGTGGACGGATAACACCAAATAGCATCTGCCCTCGAAATACAGGCCGGACGTCCCAACGTCCCGGTCGCGTCTTTCGATGGAGAACACCCCCCCCCCCGACGTCGGGGACCTCTATGTTGGGGACCCCCTTAGGTATGGAGGGGACCTCTATGTCGGGGACCCCTTTAGCTTGATAGCGGGGACTTCATGTTGGGGATCCCCTTTTGACTTGATAGCGAGGACCTTCATGTCAGGGACTTTCATGTCGAGGACCCCCCCTTTGGCATGATAGTAGGGACCTTCATGTCGGGGACCCCCTTTGAGTGTCTTCATGGGCTTTTGAACCCTGTTTGATGGCTCAGATAGCTTCATCAAGTGGGTGTACTCTTTCTGAGGCTGTAAGTTTAGGGAGCGGACATAAGTATCTTCATCCAAAGCGGAACCAGTCTTATTCAGAGTGGGCCCACTCAATAAGATAGTTAGAGTATATCTGCCTGGTATTTTTATAGAGTTTAACACTAGCCATTATCCTGGTCGGGATCAAGAAATGTATACACTGATCTATTCTGGAGTACCGATGCCCTGTCTCGACACTCCCACGACTAGGAATATTTAAGAATGTGCTTATGGACTACTCAGACCCCACTAATATGATCACATCATAATTCTGACAGTCAAGAAAAGATCCTAAGGGCTTTATCAACATGTATTAGTGATACATAATAGCAAATAAAATATATACACATGAATGATAAAAGCAAACCAGATAGAATACTATCATCTCGTTCTAGCATGTTCTATCCATATAGGTCCATGTTCAATTACAATAATTGTTTTCAGAACATCTATATCTAACAAATCAGACATTTGATAATATTAGCCGGTTATTTTAAAGCCCTCAATTTAAGTCAGGTGTTGACTAAAAACCATATATGATATGATTAGGGTTTGCTAGTATTATACTCTTCCTCTCTCTTTGTAACATTTCAGAAAATATAAAAATATTATTTTTGGAATTTAATATTAAAATAATATATTTCCCGAAAACTACCCGATTTGCGAAATTGGGGTTTTCGTAAAAGGGTATACATATATACCAATAATTATGAAATAATTGAAAATTAAAATGATTTATTCATTTAAAAATATATTTAAAGGATTTGGTGTTTTTAAAATCAATTATATGCAGTTTAAATGAAAACCCGATTAGTGCACTGCTAATCGCGATTAAGCCAAATCTGCGTTTATATAGTTTTCCATGGTTGGTGCACCATGTCATGTCGCATTTGATTACATGTTATTTCTTATATTGTTTTGGGTATTATATGCTTTGGTTTTAAAATTTAAAAGATAAGAAAAAGAGAAAGGGTAAAAGGGTAATATTTGAGAGAGAGAGGGGTGAGAATAAGAGGGGAGGGAGAAAGAGGGCAGCCATATCATATTTCCTCCTCATTTCTTTTCTTCCTTTCCTTCTTCATCTTCATCCCCCTCCACTTCAACCCATGAAATCATCTCCAAATGTTCACCAAAATCCTAAACCCCATTCACAAAAGTTGATCCCCTCTTCACCCTCTACACGAAGCAAAGTTGGATTTTGATGACATTGGGAAGCTATGGTTTTTCTTGAGTTTCCCAAAAGAGGTATTTCTTACACCATTAACTTAATAGTTTAGTTGCTTTAGTTTTAGTTTAGTTTAGAATTCGTTTAGCGGTGGATTTATGAACTTGGAAATTCCAAGAGAAGGATTAGGGTTTGAGTTGTGTTGTGATGATGTAGTGGCTGTTAACAAGACTAGAGTGGTGTTGTCACTGACCTAAAATAGAGAATACGAACTTTAGATTTGCCGATATCGGGTTTTTGTGGATTTAGTGAGTGTATCTGGGAATCTGGTATGACCCGAGACCCTTATAAAATAAGTTCCCATGACCATAAGACGTGCAGGCAACCATGAAGCAACACCTAAAACCCTAGCCCCTATGGACCTTTTCTGGCCGCAGATTTAATGAGAATGGCCGCAAATTGCAGTCAAGTCAGAGTGAAACCTTGTAATTTTTGGTATGTAGCATTGTTATCCTATATCTAGAGCAACCCCATATGCAAAATTGGCTAATTTTACCTGATGGAAAATCTGGGAGTGGTTTTCCTATATTGTTGTTTTCGTTTTTTCTGTATTTTGAATGCTTAGATTTGGTTATTGGTATTGTAATTGGTTGTTGAGCGTTTGTACGTCAACAACAAGAGTTGTTTGATTGTTTTGCACGCGTAGGCTATAGGTTCTAACCTATGAGCGCACCGTGTGCCGTATCGGTTTTCCGGATTCGATTTTAATAGAGATTGCAATATATGTTGATATTGTAGGTACCTTCGCGTGGATTCCAAGGTGACGGAGCATGGCGTCTTCTACTTCGGTAAGCAAGGATCAAGGTGAGTAGATCTATATCTACGGGGGAAGTCGGGTGGATGGTGTATAGCACCCCCGCAAACTTTGATGGAAACCGATTTATATATAGAGTATGGTTAAGGGAACCTTTAATAGAAAACTATAGATAGAGTTAAAAGATAGTTAGAGAAACTATATTAGAAGCTAAAGGATAGTTAGAAGTGATATGATACGACTAATATGTGTGACGGGATTTGAGGATGATGTTTGATGATATTACCGTTTAGGGTACTATAAGACTAGATAGCCGACGTAAATGTGTCATCCGAACCATATCTATTTCCAAACTGAAGAATCATATGCATCTTTTAAACAGATATCTTGAGGGACGTTACGGATTTTCAAATGATATCTTTTCCTTAAAAACACCGTAGCCCCGACTTTCAAAACTACGATTCGCATCTTTTAAAAAATGATTGTATAGTTTGGGTGTGTATGTTAGATTAGATACGTATGCTTATAGTAAAGGTAGAATGTAATTATAAATTGACCTTATGTGAGATATCGATGCGATGAAAAGAGAATACGATTTGGCATGTGATATGATGATATGTTGGTATACGGATACGAGTCGATTGAGATGGTGATACCTTTCCGGTCCCCTGATATGAGATTGTTGTGGATATGACCTGGGACATAGGTATATAGATATAGTTATATATGTTATGAATCGTAAGAGATTGCCGCGCAAGACCTTAGGTCGTACCCTCGTTGTCATATAGGCTGATAGGATCCCTAATGGTTTAATGCCGCCGTATAATGATTTTCCGTATATGATGAGTTTGACTTGATGATTGATCCATACCCTTGACTAGAGGATGCCGTACGATAGATTATACCGTACGTGATGTTGTGGGGCTGGACGCCGATTGATAGATTCACTGACTCGATCATGATTAGACGCGTATACCTTATAGCTCTTAGCTGATGATTTACCTTATGCTGCATTCATGTTATTCTCATTGCATTGCTTATACCTGTGCTAGTACACCTGCACCATTATCGATGATACGTATGTTACACTTACACAGATTTGCCGGCTCACACACTTCATCATCGATAATTACCATGTCACTACACAGTAGAATTGTTGCATCATGATATGACTCCTTGCACGATTTACTTGCTATAGTTGCATATGTACCTTTATACGATGTTGCATTAGACTTTGGAGAATTTAGGAACCGCGGGATATATTTTTAAACTGATTCATTTAAAAGAGCGGTTTTTCCTCAATATGTGCATATTATTGTTCCATATTGCATGATATACGGATATGCTTACATTTCTGTTATATGTCGCATACATCATGCTTTACGTTTTTACGCATTGTGATATGTTGTTTTTATGAGATTTATGGATTTGAGAACCGTGGCTATTTCAAAAGAAAGCATGTACTGTTTTAAAAACCCGGTTTCTCTTGATATGATATTTCAGTGCGTCCACCATACGTTTTCTCGGTTCTGAGATGTGTGACATATGAAACTCGATCCGAGGAGCTGGATGAGGCCGATTGTGGGTACATGGTGGACCCGGTATGGTATCCCGTGGCGAAAAAGGATTGCTGTGCAGTAGACGGTGAGCCTAGCAGAGGGACTACTACCTACCGATGATAGTATTTGGGCTCAGCGGATATCCGGAGGATACCGACCGGAGTCGAGAGATGATATGGGCCGATCCGGACTGACGGAGCTCGTGGGCCGATCCGGACTGACGAAGCCCGAGATATGAGAGTTTACGTGTCGATGCTGGACACGGGTTTCATGATATTTTTGAGTATCGATGCTGGACACCCAGGTTCTATGATTTTGATGTGTCGCGAGTGACACACGTTGATTTATATCCTCATACTTCCATGCATATGCTTTTATGATATTTACATGCATGATATTGTTGTGTTATTGGTTGACATGTGGATGAGATCCACATGCATACAGACATTGACTATATTGTTAGATGATATCCACATGCTGATTGACATTGATATTAGTGTTGGCACATATACAGATACGGTCACCCTAGATATCATAGTTTTACCTTCATGATATAGTTGACCTAGGAGTCATTGTTTATTCGATTTCTACTTGTTGATGTTTTTCTACTCACGAATTGGCAACTCACCCCCGTTGTGCCACAGTTCTTGCAGGTTGACCGCACGGATCAGTAGCGGTATCGCTGGCACACAATTGCTTTCGGGTGATTGCTTTGGTAGGTGGGACATTTGTATCGTACCCACTCTTGTATTTATATTTCATATTGTATCTAGTCAACTCCATCAGTCAAAAACTAGTAATTGTATAAGTAATGAGACTTAGTGAGACTTGTAGTTGTGAGACTTGAGCGATGGGTTTTATGTTCGCCTTTTGGGTTAATATCTCGCTTTATTCTTTATTTTTGGTGTTGATCTTCGCCGTTGGGCGTCGTATACTTATATATACTATCTTGCGTGGTTGTGATCCGCCGTTTGGCGAAAAGCTAGCTCCCGCTTGGGGATGCCTTTATTATCATTATGTATTTGTGGTTTGGATCAAAAAATACAAAGGAGGTGCTGCCTAAATTTTTAAAAGACGAAACATGTTTTCAAACTAGTAAATTTCACTTGCATTATTCATGTTCCTTTTCTATACATTTAAGAAAACTTGATTTCATTATACTTTTATTTCAAAACTTCATCTCCTTGTTTTTTTTCTTAAAAAGGATTAGATTTCTGGGTTTCGGCTTACTTGAATTACGTGACGCCTTTAGACGTTGCGTGATTTAAGTGCCGGTCATGAACTAATATTTCGGGTCATGACACTCTTATTTGTATGTTGTATATGATACATAATGCAAATATATGTATATGATACATATACTTTCTTGTCTCCTAGTACTTACATGTGGAGGGGAGTGGGCAAGTGAGGGCCACTTGAAGAGATAACTCTCATTCTCTCTCTCTAATATATGATATAAGAGAGAGAAAATAAGAGAAATCCATCTCATAATCCTCCTCATCTTCTCTTTCATATGTTGAGGCTAAAAGAGAAGAAAACTTGAGAGAAAATAGTGTGAGCTCTCTACATCTTCTTCTTCTTTCATTCTTGCACTTTATGCGAGCAAGTAACTTCACAAAGTAGTGTTTTTTGGTGAAGTTGAAGCTTGAATTGGGTTGTTTTCGAAGTGGATCATCTTCGGCGAGGTGGTTGTAGATCTAAATCGATCCCTACACCTCGAAGCTTAGCTTGGGTCATCTACTTAAGTGTGGACACGCTTCAAAGGTTGCAGCCCTCACTAAACCCGAGTCTAGCTATAGTTAGCTCTCAAGTAGTTTACAAATAGTTGTATTTGGATGATCTTGGTTTAAAGTTTGTGGTGTTAAGTTTAGAATTTTTGTTCTATGTTTCCGCCACGGTCCGCAAGTGTTATGACCCTAACACCATACACTTACAGGATGCGCATGTGCTTCGAACGTGTATAGATTCCCCTTTCCCCATGATTGGCAGGGCTTATTGATTATAGGGATTCTAATCTCCGGCAGCCACGAACAAACCTGCCGTTAATTACCCCTCGTTTCGATATGAGGGAACCTCCGATTGATGGGTTATGCGTATCATGCAAACTCATTCTGTGATATGTGCGTCGTGCTTGAAGACAATTTTAGGCCTCTTTGACATATCAGGGGCCATCACACGGGGGTCCCACGCCCGATCAGCGGGCTGGGGGTCAAGGGGGCCAGCAACCCCCTTACGGGAATCAGGGCAACCCCCAGCAATAAAATTCTATTTGAGAAGGGTGACATGAGTGCGTCGGAGAACTCCGAGAAGGGGAAATTGGAAAGAGTAAGAAGCAGGGGGACCCTTTTGGGGGGGTCCCGAAAGCAATAGACCACATTAGATGGGTCCCGAAGCAGTGGACCCTTTTGGGGGGTCCCGAAGTCGGGAGCCTTCTATTTAGGGGTCCCGAAGTTAGGAGCCTCCTTTTAGGGGGGTCCCGAAATAAGGATCTCACGAGGGGGCCCCAAACCATGGAACTCCATATGAGGTTCCGAATGCGGGAACCTATTTGGGGGGTTCCGGAACTGGGACCCCAGAGGGGGCCCCTAAATAGGGATCCCAAGACTGAACACGGAGTGTGTCCCGTGTTCACATGATAGGGAACATGGGTTGCGACCCATGTTCCCATGGATCTCATGGGGAGATCAAGCGCCGGTGTGATGAAAGCTATGGGCTTTCACCGAGTTTATTTGTTCAAAAATATGCTTGCCCGGGGTGTCAGTTATGTGCTTTCACCCCGGGGTTCCTTCTTCTCCCTTATTATTCAATTTGATGAAGAAAGGTTGCTCCTTCTCTTGGTTTTGGTCTTAAATCTTGAGTTCTTAAGATGGGTTTTTCTTAAAGAGATTGGTTCTCTTTAATGGATTATTTTTTGGGTAGAAGGAGATGAGAGAAATACAAAAGGAACTCTCTCTTTTGGGTTTCCCTCTCTCTTTGAGGAAGAAAATGAAAGAGCAAGAGACTTGCCTCTTTCTTGATGGAGGCTCAAAATACTAGCAAATTTTATGAGGGGAGAAAAACTTATCATTTCATTCATTTGGTGGGTTAAATACCCTTACACATTTGCATATTAGCCTTTGGACTTTACATAATTGGCCTTTTGCCTATATCTTTCTATGTTGTACATTTATTTAAATATTACATTTAGTATAATTTCTTATTTTCTTGGCATGGGGGCCGGCTCCATGCTTGAGCTTGGACCGGTCTGGACTTGGGCCCACCTACTTGGACTTGGGTTCGGGCGTAGGCCCGGCTTGAGTTTGGGCATGGGCCCGGTGTAGATTCGGCAGTAGGGTCCACTTACTTTGGTTTGGGCCTACTCTTTGACCTTGAATTTTTGACTTAGGGTGTAAATTTTGACCCCCAACACCGCGTTAGTTGACTAATAGGGCTCCTACTGTTTTTAGTCGTTTGAAGAAAATACAATCATCCCATGCCAGTGGACTAGAAAGTCCATATATCTCATAAGAACCTATATCTTGACCAACTGTTGCCTTTTGCGGTAGTTTCTTTTGAGGAACCGAAATTTGCACAACTCATTGCAGCCACTCTGAACATATTAGCCTACAAATACGTGTCCCTTCGAGTTATCTCAAGGGCCCAACTTATCATACGAACGCGAAGTGGTAAATGTATTAAAGCAGTATATGATATGGGTGCAAGTGACCCTCTTGATCTCCCGCTCGTCCATATCTAATAGATGCTGACAATACTAAATTATGAAGATATACGGTTAAGTAACATAAGCAGCTCTCTAGAGAATATCTTCCCAAAAATGATATAGGAAAATCGATTTGCACCGTCATGTTGCTTACCATACTTAAAGTATTTTATTTCATCTGTCTGCAATATCGTTTAATCGCAATGCATGGGATTGTTAGCTTTTCGACAATTCCATCTTCTCGCACAGTTTCCAAAACTGCTCGAATCGACACATATGCCTTGAGTTCAATTTCCAAACCAATCAATCAAATATGCACATTTTAGAGTGCATAAACTCATCACTCCACTAATGTAGCAATAGATTAAAATCGACGCTTCAGTTCTATACGAATATACCGACCATGTGTCTGGTAATCATTTGCGAGATTCGAAATAAGCAATACCAACATGTGTCTTCACATTTATTTTGGTCTGTATTTGTTAGAGTAAATTAATTACAATGAACATATTGATAATTTTACCTTCTGTAGCAATGCCACATAAGCAGCGCCTATAGGTAGATAAATCGACGTTCGGCCTAAATGCCAATCAAGCCGACCTACACGGTCAAGTCAACCCAAACGGTGAATTCGACCAACTATTTGTTGACCCATTCTATAATGTCACATATACATGTATAAAAATGTCAACCTGCAAAAGCATAAATCGCATAAACACCAAAACATTTTATTAAACTAACTAATCATTCTAAGTCCATAACAAAACCGTTTTAACTGATAGGGAATAAATGGACAGCCACCCGTATCTAAATTCAGAACTAAACTCATATGTATCCGACACACGAATCGCTTCCATAAGTATAATTACTCATGGTGACTAACTGCTTCGACTTAATCCAATAACGAGCAAAGCTGTTAATACTTCTATAGGCAAAACAATTTGTGACTTGCTCTTTTTCATTATTACCACCTTGCTCCATCACATAAGATCACTTAATATTTTGTCACTTTATTTTATGTTTCAAATGAAGTGCATGTGCATTTAGGACATAAATTCTTACGCACTGAATACTTTACCAATATGTTAGTAACGCTCTTGGCTTACCGCCCACAGTGACGTAACCATAAGGTTCAGTTATCCAAACGTACATGCAAACATCATACGCTCGCTTTCCGGATAACTAAACATATAGGAAAATATCATTACACTCACTTTACGGATAACTAACTGCTTATTATTGTTGCTCGATAGATAGACTGGAGCAGCACGGCTGCTCAACAAGAAAACTAGAACACATGTTTCACTCAACAAACTGAAGTAATATTTTTTGCTCAACGGACAAATTGGAGCTTAAATTAAAAGTGATCTATCTGAATGGAAAAAAAAATAATGATATGTCGTTACCATATGACACATCTCGCCATTTGCTTAGCACTTAGACAACAAAATATCTAGTGCACAACATATTGCTCCGCACAGCACGCAGTCGTTTGGTGCGTGGATAACCGTATACATATCGCACTCATATACCACGTTGGTTTAGCAATCAAGAAAAAAATCCAACGACTACTAATGACTTCGTTTTGTAAAACGACTTTGATACGTCAAGCCTCCAATGGCTACTGCATCTCAGCAGTGCTGCGTCATGAAACAGTTTCCACCTCGTCACTAACATATGGTCCTCCAACTTGTCCATGAAACATTGACAAAAATATTTACTTGGACATTTTATAGATTCATTAAGATTCTAAGCATTTTAATTTGGAGTAATATGCAACAGTTTTAAAATTCCAATATTTAACAAAGGATAATAACAACAAAATTATTTCTATAATTAAGAAAACAGAAGCTAGACGATTCTAAAACTACATTCCATATAATATAAAAATAAAAATGTCCTATAAGTAATTGTTAAAAACTATGGAATCTCGTTCTCAAGTGTAAAGGTATAGTTTGTTACATCTATTTTATCCGAAATCTCCAACTTGAAATATTTAGTTTTAGAAAATCTAACTCTAATTATTTTATCTAAATGATTAACCACCCAAAATCAAATTTAAGATGTTAAAAGTTTTCTTGGATTGACTTACGCACCTATGTGCGCTCACACTTAAATTAACTATTTTATGCATCCCTAGAATATTTAGGATTTTTAAAAAAACTTGTTTCGGCATCATAAATTTATTTATCATGGCTCCCACTTAAGCAAAAATGTTCCAATAGACTCCAAATAATTTCTGAAATTGAAAATTAATTATCCTGAATTTTTCGGATTAAAACAAAATTCAGAAAAGAAGAATTATAAAAGAATTGAAATGACCTAAGCCTCGTGGGCCCAGCCCGAGCCGTGACTCCGGGCCTACTCAAGAGCCTGGCTCGGCCGAGCCGCGGCTACTCGGCTGGCTCCACCGAGCCGTCGGCTCCGGAGTCGGTTCTACTGGCTCGGTCCAAGTCTCAGCTCCTTCATTCTTTTCCTTTTTCCCTTTTTAAAAAAAAATTGATTTTCTCAACAAAAAAAAATCAATAATTCTTTAAAAAATCCGAGAATCTCTTAAAAATATTTTCTTATGAAAAAAATATTTTCTCCACTTAAAAAAAATTTACCTAAGAATATATTTTCCAATCCTATTTTTTGAGAAATCTTCAAAAAGGAATAAAAAAAATCTACAAAAATCCCTCAATCTTTTTTAAACATTTCAAAATTAAATTTTAGGTTATCAAACATAGTGGCCGCCATCGCTAACATCACGACACCATCCTACATGTTAATGAAACAATTTTTAATAGTGATAAAAAATTCATAATGTGCCTAAATTGATTTTACAATAATTTTTAAAACAAAAAAATATCAACTTTTAAAATCACAAGTTAAATTAATTTAGGACAATGATCACGGGAAAAAGTCTATAAAAATATTATGGCTTCTTTTGGATCATAAAAATAAAATAAATAAATTTTTTAGCATGGATCATCAAAAGGATTAAAGGGTCTTCCTTAGATCTAATTAAAATCATAAACTCTAATGATCTAAGACACCAAAATAAGATAGTTCTATTAGAGAAAAGATCAGAAACCCTAGAAGGACTGTGATACCAATGTTGGCTAACAAGGATATATGACTACATCTTGGATCTTTCTATAGATGCAGATCCATTGGAGGATCAATACAAATACAGCTGAAGAAAATATGTAACTAGTGGACTACACGAATACTAGGATCTTGCAAATTTTAGCGGGGTAGAAAATCTCACTTATTGTTTAATAGATCTTTGATCTTTATTTCTTGTCCCGTTCCCCTCTCCTCTTTGCAATGGTCGACGAGAGACAATCACAACATTGATCGGAAAGCCCTTTTATCCACCGCGGCTACTACTATGTGGAAGAAGATGTGGAACCTAGAAAAACCTTGTTTTCTCTCTTGTTTTTCTATCTCATATGAAACACTTGATTGATTAAACCCTAGCCTTTGCATGCATATATATAGCAGAAGGCAAGACAGCGAACGACTTAGATTACGTCTAGGGAGTCGAGTCCTAACAGGATTTGCTCTTCATTAATAGGCAGATCCCACCCCTAAGCCGACTCCCTATGATAATGCTCAATATTGGCGATCCCCAAGATCAGGACACGTGGCAGATGGCATATCCCGGAACTCAGAAGAAAGGGCACACAGAGGCCGACCAGGCCACCCCCGTACCCGACCTGCATGCACAAGCTAGCCCTCCTCGGGGCCCCGTGCAGATTGGCCTCCTCGGCCCCTCAGCTCGTCCCGAGCTGCCACAAGTCCAAAACTCCTCGGCCTTCTCGCTCATCCCCGAGCCCCCCAGCCGAGGCCGTCTTCCTCGGTCCTCCAACCAACTCCACCGCTCACAGGCGTAACCGCCGCTCCGCGAATCTCGCCATGCGCGGATTCTCCGCCAGCAACATCCCACGTTCCACGCCTTCACGATCCCCATTAATGGGCGATCCGCTCTCTAAGCGGGCATGACGTCGGGAGCGTAACTGCCGGCGAGATTCTCGCGCCTGCTGCTGCGTGCCGCCACCGCTATATAAACCCCCATTACAGAGGGGTCAAGTAAGCCATTTTTTACTCCACTTAGCCGTTATGCTGCTCGGATTTAGTACTAACTTGATCGTCGGAGGGTCCTCGGTGGTACCAAACCACCCCGGGACTTCTTTGCAGGTACTCAGCGCTAAACTCCTCAAATCACCAATCTCCTCAAAACCCATTGAGATCCACACACAACAGGGGATCCCCTCCAGAATCCACCGAGAGATCGACGGAAGACAACATCTGAAGGAGACCCGAAAAGGACCTCCATTAGTTGGCGCCGACTGTGGAAACACAAACTCCACAAAAACAAAGTTGGCCTTTCGATCTCCGTCCACATGGCAAGCAACCATCCTGAAGATCCGGGTACTAGCCGCCGCCTCCCTCTCACCGGAGGTACGGATGAACCTCCTCCGGCGACCATCATCAACGCCCTCACCAGCCGAATAGATCGGCTACAGTCCCTTATAAAGGGGAAGTTCTGTATTCTCGACGCTCTGTTTACAAGGAAATGAAGGGCTAGTGCTCCTTCAGCCTTATATAGCTCGCTGCGCCCCAACGGAACTCAACGGTCTCCTGCTCTCGCCCAAGAAGTCGCTGCCACACAGCGATCATCGAGCCTTCTCTGACGGAATCGAAGCGACGCGACCCTGGCGCTTCGTCTCCCCCCCATATTCAATGCGCATACTACGCGCAAACCCGCCACGACTGTTCCTGTTTCCCATGCCTGCAACTGGATGGTCGGGCGAAACCTCATGAAGATTCGGCTGAGCAGCTGCCCTGCCTGGTTATCCTTAGCCGGCCTCCTCAGGCCCCCCCAGTGCTAAGGATCAAAGTCCTCCGTAGAGGCAGCCGGGCGGCTCCTCTGCTCAGCTATACCTGGCCGGTAGCTTCCCTACTCATAATGCCAGAGATCAAAACCCTCACCAAGAGGCAACCCAGAAGCTACCCTGCTCGGTTATCCCTGGCGGGTAGCTTCCCTACCGCAACACCGGGGATCAGAAAGTCCTCCCAGAGGCAGTCGAGCCCAACCGTCGCTCGGCTATCCCTGGTGGGTAGCATCCCTACCGCAACGCCAGGGATCAGAAAGTCCTTCCAGAGGCAGTCGAGCCAGAGAATCCCTCGCTCGGCTATCCTTCAGGACAAAAGCCCTCGCCAAGAGGCACCGGGCAGTAACCCTGCCCGGCCAAAGGTCCTTGGTAGGCTTCTACAGCCCCCCTCCCACTCCAAGGACCAAAGTCCTCCCAGAGGCAGTCGAGTCCTTGCTCGGCTATCCCCGGCCGGTAGCTTCCTACCACAATCGACAGGGATCAAAGTCCTCGCCAAGAGGCACTGGGCAGTAACCCTGCTCGGTCCCCGTCCTGAAGGATCAAAGCCCTCACAAGAGGCAACCGGACAGCTACCCTGCTCGGTCATCTTCGCCTGGTAGCTCCCTACCCATAACGCCAGGGATCGAAGCCCTCGCAAGAGGCATCCGAGCGGCTGCCTCGCTTGGTCATCCCAGGCTGGTAGTTGCCTACCCACGGCGCCAGAGATCCCATCCTGAAGTTATCCCTGGAGGGTAGCTTCCCTACCGCAACGCCAGGGATCAGAAAGTCCTCCCAGAGGCATTCAAGCCCAACCGTCGCTCGACTATCCCTGGTGGCAGGTAGCTTCCTTACCGCAACGCCAGGGATCAGA
This sequence comes from Agapanthus africanus, assembly GCA_030015575.1. Classification (NCBI taxonomy): domain Eukaryota; kingdom Viridiplantae; phylum Streptophyta; class Magnoliopsida; order Asparagales; family Amaryllidaceae; genus Agapanthus; species Agapanthus africanus. The sequence goes on along the minus strand of CM057349.1, from coordinate 450,016,291 downwards.
AAGCCCTCCCAGAGGCAGTCGAGCCCGAGGATCCCTCGCTCAGCTATCCTTCAGGACAAAAGCCCTCGCCAAGAGGCACCGGGCAATAACCCTGCCCGGCCAAGGGCCCTTGGTAGACTTTTACAGCCCCTCCAGCGCCAAGGACCAAAGTCCTCCCAGAGGCAGTCGAGTCCTTGCTCGGCTATCCCCGGCTGGTAGCTTCCTACCACAACCGACAGGGATCAAAGTCCTCGCCAAGAGGCACTGGGTAGTAACCCTGCTCGGTCCCCATCCCAAAGGATCAAAGCCCTCGCAAGAGGTAACCAGGTAGCCACCCTGCTCGATCATCTCCGGCTGGTAGCTCCCTACCCATGACGCCAGGGATCGAAGCTCTCGCAAGAGGCATCCGAGCGGCTACCCTGCTCGGTCATCCCAGGCTGGTAGTTGCCTACCCACGACGCCAGAAATCAGAAGCCCTCGCCAAAGTGGAACGGAGCAGCTTCCCATCCATCCTCGGCACAAATAAGGCGGACAGCCTTCTGCCCATCACATGCAGAGGATCCGAGCCACTAACAAGGGGCATCAGATCTATCCAAGTCTCGAGCGATCTCCCTGTAAGTGCACGGCGGCGCCCCGGCCGTCAATCCGACGCCGGAATGCGGAAGCGGTGAAAAACTAAAATTTTGCGGACTTTGCAAACCGGCACCACCGCGCACTAAACTTCGGATCGTAACCATTAACAAGTCTAGCTAACCAAAAAGAAAGGGAAGAGATGTATACCGACGATCCAAGTCCTCCGGTCTTCATCTCCACTCCGATCTCCTCGCGGGATCTCCGTCCACATCATCGCCTCCTCGCCGGAAAGGGCACCACATCGCCTTCGTCTTTTACGGGCTCCCGCCTCAATACCGAGGCAACTCGAGCATGAAGCCGGCAACTCGACATGCTCAAGATATGCTGTAGGAAGTGTAGAAGATCATGCTAGTCTCATTTGGGGTTTGTAGTTGCCTTGATGGAGGAATGGGGTTAGGAAAAATGGTGCTTTCATTTTTCCATAACAAGAAGAAGAAGGATATGAAGAATTCCTCACAAAAATAAAGATGAACTCTCTCATTCTTTTTCTTCTCTCTTTTCTTCTTTCTTTTCTCAAGTGAGTATCATAATGTGGTGGAGGAAAGATTATGAAGTAAGAAGGGAGGTGAGTGTAGGAGATGAAAGAGGGTGACCACACCAAGAGACAAATAAACATACAACCATGCTTCACACTATTCAACCCATAACCTTTCAAATCTCTCATTTCAAAAGCATGGAGCAAAAGAAACAAAACTATCATAATCAATATATATACAATAAAAACCCTCCACAAAATGTTATTTGCAAAACTGCAAATAACACCCTCCATCGAAAAAGTCCGGCTGGGAAAGAACAAAGGAAAACCGGCCGGAACGGAATGCAAACTGGCAACTCCAGAAAACTGGTCCCGTAATAAATTACAGGAAAAACCCCGATACTGTGCATACACACCCGCATCTGTATTCCGTCCGGATACAAATGCAATGAGACAAAATCTACACTGTACTAAACTAGGACCGGCTTAAACCAAAACCGGCTAGTAATATCCGTTCGATCCTGATCCGTGCAATACCGCACGTATCTGATCGAACCCTGCCATATAACTATACGGCCATTAGTACAAAACTGTCCGATCCTGATCCGTGCAATACCGCACGTATCTGATCGGACCCTGCCATATCTCCATACGGCCTCTACAGCGTTTCGCCCGAAACTTGAGTAACTGAAAGTGTGGTGGACTCTAAAGACTCGTCAATACTATGGCTGTGGATTTAACCACTAGCCCGTCAGAGGTATAAGCCAATACGTAACGGGCCACCAGCTATTGACCAAATGGGACGTCGATGAGGAAGCTCACCCCGACACCCAACTGAGCCTGTCAGTGACAATATCCGTGCAGTCCGGTCCGTTCGTCTATGAGTATCGCATGGCGGGCCTAGGGGGTTGGTAAAAGTCAGACCCCCAAAAGCGGTACAAGTCGTGTCGGAGTGTAGCCCAGAACACCCTGAGATACTACTGGAATACCTACCAGTAAATCTCCTTGCCTTGGCCAAGGACTTTGTGTAATGGCTCTCCTAGACACAGCACGACCTCACCCCCAATACCGGGAGAGACGAACCCCTGAAGATACGCTCACTGCCTCCATGTGGCTCGGGACTGTACCCAACTAAAACCTGTTTGCACGACTCCTTTGAGCCGTGGTAGGGTAGTAATCAAAGTACAGTGGGAACTCACACGAGACAAATGACGATCCCCAGGTCGATGAACTAACCTGCACACATGTCACCAGGGAACTGCCATCTGACGTCTGGTATATGACCAACTAGCATGTTCCCGGCGAGTCCTGTCCGGTGTACTCATAACCCAATGAGCACCTGTATACATCTTAGGTGATCCAACTGACACCAGTGGCTTGTGAGACCAGCCACCGCCCCTCGTCGGGGTCTCGACTGTATACACTAGTCTACTAATGGAGTATCGATGCCCGGTCTCGAAACTCCCACGACTAGGGACCTTTTAAGGATATGCTTGTAGACCCCAGCTCCCACTTATATGATCGCCCTCATACTGCTGGTGGTCAAGCAAGAATCCTAGGGGCTCTATCAACGTGTAATAGCGACGTGTCATGTCACCTAAAGCAGTACACGATGATAAAGGTAAACCAGATAGCATACTATCATCTCGAGTAAGACTGTCCTACCGGGATAGGTCCTCCCTCAATCATTACAATCACGTACCTGTGACCTAATAATTGACTCTGAGGGCACTATCTCCAACAATCTCCCACTTGCACTCAAGGCTAATTATTGCGATGTCGCATACTCACAGCCCGTGTGATACCGAACATCCAACTCCTCTACTAGTCAGTCTCACAAAGCTCGTTTGCGGAACTATTGCGTTCGAGGAATAGCCTCAGTGAGTGGATCCGCTTAGTTGTTTCTTTCTATGTCTCTCTCAAAATCTCAAGTTCGCGGAGAAAACCATCTCCCGAAAAGAGCAATACCTGTCTTAGAATGTGTCTGGATGTCTGATGGGACATAGCTCATAAATGAACTCCAAATCCAAACTTCTTAGACTGTATCGTTAACTGAACTTAATCAGTATCCTGCGCGCCATGCCTCCCTCAGTATTGCCTTGGACCACCTGTCCAAAATACTGCCCCTCATCAGAAGGAAAACTATAACTCTGACAACCTCCTTGTCGTCCATGTCACCTTAGAAGCCTGGAATGATAACTGTCTCCCGAATGAGGCTGTCGTTATCATATCCCTAGAACATCCTCTTATGTTCTAAAACTGCTTCCGACTGTTCCTCCAGGATTGGATCAATATCAACTTATTGCATTTCGTGCAAGAACAACATCTGGTGTGGTACTTGACATCTCATGATTGACTCAATTGCCTAAGCAAGTGATCTGCCAATCATGCACATCCCTCTCCACTTTAGTCTATAAGACACCTTTAGAGAGGGTGACTCCATCACCTGCAGGTACACTACCGTGCCAGGAGTCGTCCATTCTAAATGCTCTTAGAATGCTGTCAAAGTACCCAGATTGGGAAACCACCCAAATCTAGATCTAAAAACCATAGATCTAGTAACCAGTATGTCTGATATAAAATCCATTTCCTTTGTGGAGAAACCTCTGTGTGACGACCAAAGTATAACCGATCGTAGTATAGGAGTTTCTTTTCCTACTTTGTGTATGTCATCCAAATACCAGGATATCACACCCTACTACCTTCTCAACAGATCCATCCCCTATTCTGATGAAGTCAAACCCATGACTGTCACGTCAGAAATAGATGATCTATCTCCGCTACATCTGCTTTAGTCTATAAATAGACATAAGCCTGATGTCCACCAATGCTTCCGCTGCTCCCACTGACTACGACAACCCTCTGGCAGAGTCATATAGACGTGCACTTCTAAAGCAAGTTTAGAACGACGCTATACTCATCCTCCTGCCGGGTCTCGCAGCCTGGAACAACAACAATGGCAAGTGTGGGTAAACAAGAACTTCCCTGTCACCGTCCTTGAGGCTACCGAAGTACCTCTCGGGTGCCTGAAGTTACCCACCTGATCTGCGGAGTGGCCAATGGAATGTCAATCCAGATTGAATCTTTAGGTTCCTTATCAAATCTTTAGTAATCGTTTGTGGTTCTGGAATTACTTCCAGTTCTACCATACTCCCACTACTGTTTTCTGAAAAAATCCATTTTTAATAAAACTGTGGCGAGTCAAGAACAATATTGCTATTGTTCATCCAGATGGTAGAAAATCAACCCTCGTCATAGCCTGGGTCAACCCACAAACAGCCATTACAGAAACGTGCCTTGAGTTGTCCAGTGTCTGGTTTTAGTCATAAACCGGACAACTCCCCGTACCTTAACATCGTTAAGATATGAACTGTTCTATATCCAATATAGAAACAGAGGCACTGATTTAATTGAACCAGATTCAAATCATGCAGCTGTCCCCAGCGCATGTCAACTAAATGGAAGGAGGCCTATCAGCGTTACTCAACTTAGGAGTACTTCCAATTATGAGTAACCTAAAAGAGAAGCAAGATCTCTTTATCATTACTATCAACTGAATACCATATACAAGTACCTACATCTTCGATCTCTTTGAAGAATCCCGATACTTGCTATACCTGGTTCTCTACTCTATTCAAATACCTATAACTCCTCAAAACTTAGACCCTGTGTTTCTACGAAACACATGTCTAAGAACTAGAGAAGTCATAAGTAAACCGAATATAGTACGAGGACCAACCCCTCTGTCCTGATGGACCCTGGACAACATACAATACTCTGTATAAGTCCCTTGAGTCTGATAACTCATTCACTGTGTGTCGTAGGTTGAAAACTGTACTTATGGTTATGAAGAATTACACCGCTGTTAATGTTCCTTACCTAACCATCCACTGATATAGGTAAATGTCATAGACATAATTTCAGAAAGGTATATCTCACTCTATGAAAATAGACGTACAGATATATCAATTTGAAATTGGTGCATAACTGCGGATATTCAAAACCAAATATTTGCCGACCGGCAAACAGCCCAGGTGATTTTCTCAAATATCACCGATTACAACGAATCCCGATATAATGAGGATGATCACCCAATTCCCAATAACCTACTCCCACTCATCATCTGTAAAACCATACAGATGTGAGAATCATACCTGGTAAATACATACCCTGGAGTAAGTATCTAATCGGGAAATCAGTTTTCTTTTAACAGTACACAGTGAAACTGAAACATTGAAATGTTTCGGTGGGGTATTCTGGTATTCCTAGTAATGCCTCTTCCAGATTCACGACTGTAACCGTATAGTTCTCTGCCACCTCTCCAAATCCCTTCATATGTCTTTAGTCTTTATCTTCTGCACACCCCTTTAGGCCAAATGGTTTTCTTCCTTCCCTACCGTTCGGCACCAGCCTATGGTTTGGAAGAAGACTATCCAATAAGCATAATGGGTGTACTGTTCCAATCCTAGGAACACTCGCAACACGAGAGAAGGTGAAGATAAAAGACACCTGAATGTACTTTATTCCTATTTCTCCTGAACCAGAATCCATCCCCGAACTGGAACAAGTTCCATTCGAGTTCGTATATAACCATACGATGGAGTATCCAAATAAACTGTGGATCTTCGTAGTGATACGGAGTGTCCTGGAGAAATACAAAGGTGATGTGGGAGTGGTAACGAAATATTTGGTTTGGTCGTGAATATCTGTTGCAATTTACTTTGCCCTCTTACTAATCCCTTGCTTTGTCTGAACTTAATACCTTCTGCACACCATCGTTATGCTAATTGGTTTTCTTCATTCCCTACTGGTCGGCACCAGCCTATGGTTTGGAAGAAGACTATCCAATTTGCGTAATAGGTGTACTACTCCTAAACCAAGGAGTACTCGCAACCTGAGAGAAGGTGAAAAGAAAAGACAACTGAATAAACCTATCCGTTTTCTCCAGAACCGGAAACCATCCTCGAATTCCTTCGAGTTCGTATCTAACCATACGATGGTTTTGTCCAATGGAAGTGGACGTTCGTAGTAATACGGGGTGTCCTGGAGAAAAGGGTAAAAGTAGGAGTGGCAATGAGGTCTGCAACTAAGACAATCCAAAAGCCAGTGTTTAAGAAGGTTCGGTCAACTTGGTCACTGAGTCATAGTCTTAGGGTCGGGTCAATGGTCGCTGCCAAAGAGAGAGAGAAAAGAAACACTCAGCGTGCACTCTAACCTAGATCAGAATGGTCACCAATTTATCTAATCTGGAATCCTCCCACTGTACCTCAAATTCTCCTCCAAACCTGAAAGAAGAATTAGTCGGGGTCACCCGAGGAGTAAACTAACTCATCAGTGGGAATCGGGATCCAACTCTCATCGCATGAAAACGTGACGGAATCCGCTCACGGTATCACACTCCAGAAGGTATGCGCATATCTGGCAAGTTTCAGTTCTTTTGAAACTCCCGATGTAATTTCTGCCCCATGCTCTTATGACCTTGACTAAGGCCAACAAATCATAAGTCACATGTCAAGTTCTACCCGTCATTGTCCAGGTTGATTTGAACCCACCCGTACAAGCCCTTGACTAAGGCCAACAAGGCTATACGACTGTCCCAAACCAACGCATCTATCTATGCAGCATATGAATACCCAATAGCTACCAAACACTGTGCCTTGACTAAGGCCAACAAACACAGCTTGAATACTATTGACTACCCATATGAAACGACGGAGGGCTACGAATGGTTTCTGGCGAAAACCTTTAACGTAGTGAACTTGATATCGTTGAAGGAACGGATAGCTTTTTAGAAAATATAGTGACGAAAACCTTCACTAAAGAGGTCACTCCCGGTGAAGGGATCTCGGCTCTTTCCCCGTAGAATGGGGTGCTGGATATTCATAACCGAATATCACGATGCAAAGCAAAAGTAATCGGCTATAGTGAAGTTAATGCCCTGACGCAAACTTCTGTCCAAGGGGTCACTCCCGGTGAAGGGATCTCGGCCCTTGCCTCGTCGACTGAGGAGCAGGATATTCTAAATGAATACCACGATGCAAAACAAAAGTAAACGTCCTTGCAATAACAGCTTTTGAAAAAGTGTTCCAACAACATCAGATTAGGTTTGTTTTTAACTTGCATTGATCCGAATCAACGCAGTCCCATCAATTGATCACACCAAAAAGAACGAAAATATACTGATGTACGTATATGCCATCCGCATTCGCCACTGGGTCCCGTCATTACCCGTTAGGTTAGCTAACTAACGACAGAGCGGGGACTGGACTAGCGCGGATGTAAAACATATACAACATCTACTAATATATATACCAATATATTATATTCGCTCAAGGCGTGAATGAAATGCAACATCACAGATAATGAACAGCATCACAGAAACAATACAGATATCTGGGATCCCCGGGTTTCACAGAGCCGCTGAAACCCGACGTTCCCCTGGTCGTGTGGATAGCCTGTGCAATGAAATCCTAGACCCCTACGGGCGCGGCAAGTCACCCGCCAAAACCTGAAGCGAGGCAGCCCCCTTCAGCACCGTGAATGGACCACCCAGCACTTCACGGAATCCGGTAACTTGGGCACCCCTCCTGGGTCAAACCTGTACCCCCTACGAGTGCGGCGAATAGCCCGCCAATCCTAGAGTGAAGCCCCTTCCGTCTCAATGCCATGAGATGCGGACTTGTTGCCCTCTAGAACCCGGCTATCCGTGCACCCCTCCGCGGGGCAATCCTAGTACAGAAAGTAAAATATACATACACCGGGTACATCGACCGCAACCAGGTCGTGCCCCAAAATAATAATACAATCAGGCAGTGACGGCAGTCCACATGTCGGACGCTCGCCCCGCAATATCAAATGTACATAATACAACAAAACTGTTCTAGTATTGCATCCAGGCTATCCCCACGACCGATCCGCAACATCACAGCAAATACATAGAACATCAACGTGAAAATCACGTTCGCAAATCCGTCTAACCGGGCTATAGCAGTTAGACCGGATTTACCGATCGAGTGACATTCACGGTCGCAGATATAATGTAAATACTGTGAAAAATGTGTTTAAAATTTTCCGATTGATCAAACATTAACAAGTGGGCCCTCAAACAAAACTGTAGCAACCACAGAAAACCTGGGCCCAATTTTAATATTCCAAAAACCATATTTTCAACTCAGGAACATACTGAAAAGTTTTGGGGGCATGAACAGTAAAACTTGCGGCGGAAGCGCGGCCAAAGTATGGTTTTGGCCGCCCTTCCGCGGTGGAATGGTAAGTTCATGGCACAAAATTTTTACAGTATGCTTATAATTCCCTGCACATCACTCTGAGACAACCTGAAAAATTTTTGGACTCAAAAAAAATTCGACAGAAACTGATGTGGGAAAAATACGGGTTTTTGGACTTTTTGATCGATCGGAAATGCAAACACATTACACAAAGCTAGACTAAGTTAATGGGGAGGCTCTGATACCACTGTAAGTGCACGGCGGCGCCCCGGCCGTCAATCCGACGCCGGAATGCGGAAGCGGTGAAAAACTAAAATTTTGCGGACTTTGCAAACCGGCACCACCGCGCACTAAACTTCGGATCGTAACCATTAACAAGTCTAGCTAACCAAAAAGAAAGGGAAGAGATGTATACCGACGATCCAAGTCCTCCGGTCTTCATCTCCACTCCGATCTCCTCGCGGGATCTCCGTCTACATCATCGCCTCCTCGCCGGAAAGGGCACCACATCGCCTTCGTCTTTTACGGGCTCCCGCCTCAATACCGAGGCAACTCGAGCATGAAGCCGGCAACTCGACATGCTCAAGATATGCTGTAGGAAGTGTAGAAGATCATGCTAGTCTCATTTGGGGTTTGTAGTTGCCTTGATGGAGGAATGGGGTTAGGAAAAATGGTGCTTTCATTTTTCCATAACAAGAAGAAGAAGGATATGAAGAATTCCTCACAAAAATAAAGATGAACTCTCTCATTCTTTTTCTTCTCTCTTTTCTTCTTTCTTTTCTCAAGTGAGTATCATAATGTGGTGGAGGAAAGATTATGAAGTAAGAAGGGAGGTGAGTGTAGGAGATGAAAGAGGGTGACCACACCAAGAGACAAATAAACATACAACCATGCTTCACACTATTCAACCCATAACCTTTCAAATCTCTCATTTCAAAAGCATGGAGCAAAAGAAACAAAACTATCATAATCAATATATATACAATAAAAACCCTCCACAAAATGTTATTTGCAAAACTGCAAATAACACCCTCCATCGAAAAAGTCCGGCTGGGAAAGAACAAAGGAAAACCGGCCGGAACGGAATGCAAACTGGCAACTCCAGAAAACTGGTCCCGTAATAAATTACAGGAAAAACCCCGATACTGTGCATACACACCCGCATCTGTATTCCGTCCGGATACAAATGCAATGAGACAAAATCTACACTGTACTAAACTAGGACCGGCTTAAACCAAAACCGGCTAGTAATATCCGTTCGATCCTGATCCGTGCAATACCGCACGTATCTGATCGAACCCTGCCATATAACTATACGGCCATTAGTACAAAACTGTCCGATCCTGATCCGTGCAATACCGCACGTATCTGATCGGACCCTGCCATATCTCCATACGGCCTCTACAGCGTTTCGCCCGAAACTTGAGTAACTGAAAGTGTGGTGGACTCTAAAGACTCGTCAATACTATGGCTGTGGATTTAACCACTAGCCCGTCAGAGGTATAAGCCAATACGTAACGGGCCACCAGCTATTGACCAAATGGGACGTCGATGAGGAAGCTCACCCCGACACCCAACTGAGCCTGTCAGTGACAATATCCGTGCAGTCCGGTCCGTTCGTCTATGAGTATCGCATGGCGGGCCTAGGGGGTTGGTAAAAGTCAGACCCCCAAAAGCGGTACAAGTCGTGTCGGAGTGTAGCCCAGAACACCCTGAGATACTACTGGAATACCTACCAGTAAATCTCCTTGCCTTGGCCAAGGACTTTGTGTAATGGCTCTCCTAGACACAGCACGACCTCACCCCCAATACCGGGAGAGACGAACCCCTGAAGATACGCTCACTGCCTCCATGTGGCTCGGGACTGTACCCAACTAAAACCTGTTTGCACGACTCCTTTGAGCCGTGGTAGGGTAGTAATCAAAGTACAGTGGGAACTCACACGAGACAAATGACGATCCCCAGGTCGATGAACTAACCTGCACACATGTCACCAGGGAACTGCCATCTGACGTCTGGTATATGACCAACTAGCATGTTCCCGGCGAGTCCTGTCCGGTGTACTCATAACCCAATGAGCACCTGTATACATCTTAGGTGATCCAACTGACACCAGTGGCTTGTGAGACCAGCCACCGCCCCTCGTCGGGGTCTCGACTGTATACACTAGTCTACTAATGGAGTATCGATGCCCGGTCTCGAAACTCCCACGACTAGGGACCTTTTAAGGATATGCTTGTAGACCCCAGCACCCACTTATATGATCGCCCTCATACTGCTGGTGGTCAAGCAAGAATCCTAGGGGCTCTATCAACGTGTAATAGCGACGTGTCATGTCACCTAAAGCAGTACACGATGATAAAGGTAAACCAGATAGCATACTATCATCTCGAGTAAGACTGTCCTACCGGGATAGGTCCTCCCTCAATCATTACAATCACGTACCTGTGACCTAATAATTGACTCTGAGGGCACTATCTCCAACACTCCCCTCGACTTCGGGGCCATGGAGAAGCCTCCTTCTCAGCAGCGCTTGGCACGCTTGGCAAGTAATCGAAATCAACTCGACGAACGATCGCTAGAAAAATAGCCGACCTGACATGGAAGCCCAACAGCGCAAGAAGAGAAATTTTACGAGCATTCTTCACGAACAAAAGACAAAGTGCAAACCGATGAAACCAAAGACAAAGTTTTATTACTAAAAAGCAAAGTCTTTACAAAGGGTATTTTTGGCTCCCCAGCCCTACAAAATACCCGAAGGCTTACAAAATTCCAGAAGCAACAAAATAAAAGGAGGAGGAAGACGGGGGCTTTAGGCCTCGGGGCCAGGAGCGACCTCGGGGACCTCGACATCCACCACGAGGCGCGCTAGGTCCTCGGCGACTTCCTCGCCAGGAATCTCCTGCCCCTGCTCGTCGGCGACCGTGAGAGGGTATTCGGCCCGGAGCTCTTCGTCGGCGAACCCCGGCATTCGGGTCTTAACGGCGTCGAGCGCCTCGTGCCAGATGAGGGTCGTGGCAACGGCCAGGTCATCATAGTAGCCTTTCGACTTCTTGTAGCCCTCCACCGCCTTCGCCGCCGATAGGTCGGCCAACTTCGCCGCCCTCAGGTCGGCCGACTCTCGGCCGCCGCCCCCAACTCCTTCCGAAGGGTTTTCACCGTCTTCTTCAGGTTGCCGGCAAGCACCTGAGCATCCTCGAGCTTGACCTCGGCAGCCGCGGCGTCCTCACAGTGCCGGGCGACCTCCCGCTTCCCGGCCTCCACCTCGCCCTCCAGGGCAACGACCCTCGCCCTCACCGCCTCCAGCTCCCGCTTGGAGCTCTCTTCCAGCGAGGCGAGCTGGTCCGCAGCCTTCATCGCCGGGGATATCACCTCGGCCTCCATGCGTAAGGCGAGAGCAACGTGCTGGAGAACCTGAAAGGCAGGAGAGAGATCAGGAAGACGAGGGAGGCACCGAATCTCAAAAAAAAATAAAAACCAAGCACTTACCTGCACGGACTCCTGGGTGATGGACGCCAGCTGAGCCGTGAAGGTCCCTCCGGGGACTCTACCCCCGGCCAACGTCTCTATCTCACGCAGCAGGCTATCCGCGACGGATAGCCCTGAAGGCACTACGAACTGGAGGCCCCTTTCTTCCACCATGATCGGCGAGTACGAGCCCCGGGAAGATCTCCTCTTGAGCGGCTCCGAGGGAGATCAGATCTCCTCCTCCGAGGCCAAGTCCACCAGAATCCGAGCCCGCTTCCGGCCCGACACTCTGCTGGGCCCCGGGGCTGGATCCGCCTCCAAACGCTCGCGAGACGCGACTACCGGAGGAGAAGGAGACGGGGCTGGCTTTGAGCGGAAAGAGCCGGCACCCTCAGCCTTCACGACCTTTCTCAGCTGGCGCATGGAAGCTCAGAGCGAGTCCATGTCCATGGGTCCTGCACAAAACCGAATGTAAAGAAGTCAGCGACACAGGCAATATACAAGCCAAAAAAGCAAACCTAAACTTACTGACGAACTCAACGGGGCTGAGCTCGGCCCAACTCAGAACCCTCTCAGACAACAGCACGTCGAAATGGGGGATGGGCTCCCACGACGCCACTCTCACTGCGACAGGGTCGCTGGACTGGTTCCCCGGCAAGTATTTCTCCCTCGATCACTTTGTAGGCACGGGCCAGTTCTCGCCCTCGGGAGGGGAAATGAAGAAGAACTTTTTCTTCCAGTCGTGAATGGAAGAAGGCAGGGCCACAACCCCCGTCCCAGCGGCGCCCCTTGTCGCTTTCTGAAAGAGAGATAAACCCACCTCGGGTCGCCCGCTCGACCACCAGGGTGATTTTTAAAAACGAGGGAAGAATCAAGGAGGGATAGGCTGAAGGGAATCGCCTGTAACTTCAGGCGGATCAGGAACCCGGGAGGACTCAGGCTCACTTAAAGGGTTCCTAGAACCCACTTCAACAACATCTACTGACTCGACAAAAGAAGACATCTAACCTTGGGAAGGAGGATCCTCGGGAAATGAAAGTGGAAGAAAGAAAATGAGCGCCGAGCTATCAGGACTTAGAAGGGGAAAATATGAAGGAGTAGGGGCCCTGGAACGGGCCCCACCTCTATTTATCACCACGAGCGACCTCATCCAACGACGCCCTTCATCTCCCGCCAAAACGCCTCCTCGCGTCCAACGGCTCTGATTGCTCCATTTGTCGTTCCCACACTGGACCGCATCCTTTCAGGCGTCGCAGGTCTGCACACGTCGCGTCAGCCAACCGACGCTTGACACGTAGGCCGTCACTTCAAAGGCAAGATGCACGAACCGGCGCACCTTCCTTAAATGCAGAGATCTCGCCCTAATTCGCTGGCAGGAAAGACAGCTCACGGCCCGGGGACGAGTCCCGACGAAACCTCAGGAGGGAGCCCACCTCGGGCGGCCCGGCAGTCCACTCCTGACCCGACCCGCTAGCTGGTCGGGACAAAAGTGGGGGGCTAATGATAATGCTCAATATTGGCAATCCCCAAGATCAGGACACGTGGCAGATGGCATGTCCCGGAACTAAGAAGAAAGGGCCCACAGAGGCCGACCATGCCACCCCTATACCCGACCTGCAAGCACAAGCTAGCCCTCCTCGGAGCCCCGTGCAGATTGGCCTCCTCGGCCCCTCAGCTCGCCCCGAGCTGCCACAAGTCCAAAACTCCTTGGCCTTCTCGCTCGTCCCCGAGCCCCCCGGCCGAGGCTGTCTTTCTCGGTCCTCGACCAACTCCACTGCTCACAGGCATAACCGCCGCTCCGCGAATCTTGCCATGCGCGGATTCTCCGCCAGCAACATCTCACGTTCCACGCCTTCACGATCCCCATTAATGGGCGATCCGCTCTCTACGCGGGCGTGACGTCAAGAGCGTAACTGCCGGCGAGATTCTCGTGTCTGCTGCTGCGTGCCGCCACCGCTATATAAACCCCCATCACAGAGGGGTCAAGTAAGCCATTTTTTACTCCACTTAGCCGTTACGCTGCTCGGATCTAGCACTAACTTGATCGTCGGAGGGTCCTCGGTGGTACCAAACCACCCCGGAACTTCTTTGCAGGTACTCGGCGCTAAACTCCTCAAATCACCAATTTCCTCAAAACCCATTGAGATCCACACACAACAGGGGATCCCCTCCAGAATCCACCGGGAGATCAACGGAAGACAACATCTGAAGGAGACCCGAAAAGGACCTCCATCATCCTATAAGAGACGGCCCCAATATGGCCGATCCTTACATGAGCCCGAGCCTGACTTGGACTCGGCTCTAGTCGGGTCAGGTCGGGTCGCGTCGGGTCGGCCCATCCACTTGATTGGACAGGCCTAATGCCAACTGGGTATTTGATTGTCATTTGTGTGCGCGTGTGTTTGTATAATTGCTAATAATTTTATTAGAACATAATATTGCCTGCTCTTTAGATACAAATATTTAGCATAAGAATAAAGAATCAAGAGCCTCTATTTATTACCAACAAATATCTTCCTGTTTTTGTTTTCCAATACTTTTCAGATAAGAATAATGGAGAAAAGATGCCATAGGAGGGAATTTCCTCCTATGACGTCGAAAAAATACACCTTTCCTTATTTTTCCGACGATCGGCACCCACCATCTTCATCGTTATTATCTAAGATATGAGTACACCAAATTTTATGTGATTCTACAACCTTTTCACCGTTGATTTAGCAATGCAAAATGTTCTATTGTCGGTAAACCGTTAATTTTGAACCCACTAAATCAACGGTGCAAAAGTTGTAGAATCACATGAAATTTGGTATACTCATATCTTAGATAATAACGATGAATATGGTGGGTGCCGATCGTCGGAAAAAATGAAGAAAGATGTATTTTCTCGACGTCATAGGAGGAAATTCCATTCTATGGGCTCTTTCCTCTATTAACCTTTTATATATATATATATATATAGATATATATATAAAGTTGATGCATGCTAACTCTTAATACTTGATTAACGATTTTATATTAATAGGAGTGGCGAATCTTCGGGAGCCTCCATAAAACTTCATCGCCACAAAGTTAGAAGCAGCCTGAGTCGGATGAAACTGATCCCAGAACAAATACTGATTGCGGTTTGGGCATAGCGTAGCATTCGGTCCGCACGGGCCCACGCCATTGAAATTCCCAGACCCACAACAAGCACTCTCAATCTCCTTAAAACCTAATAAAGAGAGAAAAACAATTAATCAGAAATTTCACAGAGAAAGAAGATTCATTAGAAAAAAACTAATGATTCTGCATCTGCTTTTTCCTCACTATCTTGCAATAGCATGATAGTTCACAGCTATATTAGGAGATATTGGCGATATCATATTGTTTTTTTCCCGTTATATTTATATTACACGAATATTTTCTTTTCTTGAACCCTAAAAAGAAATTCCTTTAGGAAATAAATCATACATTAATTATGCTTCTAAAAATATCTTACCAAACATCTGAGGTTTCTTTATAGCCAGAGTCATCAAATCATAGGCATTTCCATATGAATATTTCATCCCACCAAGCATAGAACTCAGGTCATGCATTTTGGCTTTGGCAATTGTGTTAAATTTTCTGCCCAGACTATTCAGATCCTCAATGCATCTTCCCGTTGGGTTACGGCTCGTCATAGCCGGAATGCAGCCGATGTGCGATATGCCTATAATCCCGAACTTTCTTGCTCCGTATTTATATATTGTCTGCAAAATTATATATATGGCATGTAAGCTAGCATAAGCATAACTAATTATCGAATAGATAATATGCATGCATGTGAGGGAAGAAAGACCTCTATGTCATCGCTGAACTTGTCGACAAGAGAGGCCATAAATAGTTGGTCTTGTGTCGCGTTTTGAGCTCCAAAGGTTAGATAGTAACCAAACATATCGTTGGTCCCCGAGCTAATGAAGAAGAGAGACTTGGAAAGGAGACGATTTGTCCGTTCCTCGCCCATTTCTTTCACAAGATCATCAACCACACTCTTAAAATCCGCAATTTGTGCCGCGAAGGTTAAAGTTGTACCCTGATATATGAAGTCATAGGTTCAAGTAAATTACCATCAAATCTTGATATAAACTTAAATACGTCTCTTAAATTGTACTGGCATCGCTTACAGTGGTATCAATAATTCCTGAACCTCCCGAAGCAAAGTTTGCTCCTTTCAGCATTTGCGACGCATTTGTAAGAGAGAGAAATGGAGGCGGGCTTTGCCTGTATCCTACAAGCTTGGCTGATAATTAATTAACAAGCAAATAATTTTTCAATCACAGTAATCTATAGAAGAAGTAGATAAAGGTAATACTAATTATGCTAATTTGTGCACAGTGATGGGGGTGTGATATTTACTAGGATAAATTACACTAAAATACCCTTAGTTATCATGCTTTTACACTAAAGTACCTTAAAGTATTTTTATTGCAATAAAATACCTTAAACTTTTGTTTTATAAAAGGGATCATATATCACTAATTATATACATCAAAAATAGCAGTTAAGGTATTTTATTTTAATTAAAATACTTTTAAGGGTATCTTACTGTAATATACCATTATATACTAATGACTTTGTGTGTTGTTTCATTACCGCCTAGCTAACCGATGATACATGGTGAGTTACACCGTTTATCTCAAAAATAATTAGAAGAAAAACAAATTAATTATGATCTTTCGCATTTTTGTCTGTATAGAAGATCGGTATCTTTCCGCTTGATTTCTTGAGAGCCGAATCTTATCTCCGAATTTGACAAACATTTTCTTTTTCTTTTTCTTTTTCTTTTTCTTTTTTGGATAAAAAGGTGGATAAACTAAGCCACCAAAATATCAAAGTAGAAGTTAATGATAAAAGTACACCACTAGTTTAAGGTCTAAAGCATTTTCTTTTTGTTTCTACAACTTTTCCTTTTCCGAATTATGAGGTAATTAATTCTATTTTTTTTCCCACTGACATTACATATCTTATACTTTTGCCGAATGGTATTTCGGAAATTCTAAAGTCACGGAAAAAGTAGGTGTTCCGTAAAGTTTAGAATGAAAATGCGGTTATACACTAATCCTTAATTAAGAAGAATCACATACCTAGCCAGTCAATGTTATTGTAGCCATTGCTGAACCTCCCCGTCGGCGTGTGGCCGGGAAAATCGATGCCATAAGGAGGAAAGTCAACCCTTGTATTATTCAAGTAGTTGTTGTTTCCAACATCGGCCAACGAATCTCCAAACACAAAAATTGCAGGCACTGCATATGTTGCACTTGCTGAGCTCCATGCAAATGCAAAACCAAAAATGGAGAAGATGATGAATAGAAGAGAAGGAGCCATGTTACAATTTGTGTATGGTGCTTAATTGCAAGTTCTCATTGGATATTGGATATATATGCAAATCTTGTGGCTGCTTAAAGCTTATTAAGACTATTAAGACCCCGCATATGTATAACGCATTTATGTTAAATATGTAATAATTTAAGATTGGGTAGGTGATTATCTCTATCGCTGCAGTATCAAAGAGAATATTATGATTCATGCTTGAGCATTGACCCTTGCTGTTATTGAACTTCCACTTATATAATATATCACGTGATTGAATTTTATGTTGTTCAGAATTTTAACTTTTCTCTTGATCAACATATCCAAAATTATTACATGATAAGGGTTTACAAATCCAACGCTCAAAGAATACCAATATCATATGAAAATTGGTTTACATATATTTTAGGTCATGCACGTTAGGGTTATCGCAAAAAGGTCATGAAAAGTTGACAAGTTGACTGCGAAGACACTTTTGGCAATTAAAATATTTTTTTTTAAAAATACAATGTGATCCTATTTTAAGGGACTAACATTTTTTTTATTGGTACCTTTTTAACTCTGCCTTTTGCAGCCAACTGTATGTCCAATTTCTGCAAAGGATATATTCACACCAGCTCATTTTAATAATAAGAGAAAGAGGGAAAAGAAAAGTATTGTAGAAGCAATGAAGCATCATTTCCACTTGCATAATTCCAAAATTTCTAGGTTTTAAATATATATTTTTATTTTCGACCAACTCCATTATGTTTATGGGACCAACTTTTATTGGAAGTGTGCAATTAATTGTCAAACTATTTGAAGCATCATCACAAGTTGCTTCCAAGAAAGAAATCGTTGGGAAGCATTATTCATCCTTTACTTCATTGATTTCTTTTATGGCTAAATTTCAACTTGCTATCATGAACTATAGGAATTTTTTCTAAATGATACCATGAACTTTCAAAATGATGGATTGATACCATGAACTTTCAAAAATATTAAAAAAAACCCGAGGAAAATTACAAAATTACCAAAATACCCATACTTTTTTTTTGCAAATATGGTCTTTTTTATTATATGAGAGGGCCATTTGGCAATTTTGTAATTTTTCCCAGGTTATTTTTTTATACTTTTGAAAGTTCATGTAATCATTTGGGAAAGGTGTTTATAATTCATGGTAGCAAGTTGAAATTTAGCCTTTTTTATTTCTTTTTTGGATATGTAATTAATTAGGCATGGCTCGTGGGGAAACTTTTCTCTCCAAAAATGATAGGCCTTTGATTCCCCAAGAAGTAGTATCCAAAAAAAACACAGAGAGAGAGCATATAGTTTTTCTAAATTTGAATCTCCTCTGTTGATTTGGAGCTAGGCCGTGGAAAAATTATTTTGCCCTATGTATGCAGTATATCTAAAAGGAAAAGTGATAGAGTTAGAATTATTTGAGCGGCTTTCAACTGCACCGTGGGGTTCCTGTTACCCCCAAAATATATTGCCCCCAAAAAATGGATGGATGGATGGATGGTACATATAAAAGAAAACATACCTAATTTGTGAATATCATGAGTACAACAAAGAAAAATGAAAAGGGTTGGGTCTGTCTCTAATAATTGTTAGTCCAAGTCTGATGATGCTCAATATTAGCAAGGACACCGGATGAAGTTTATGCGGCGAAAGGTGTTAAGCCAATACTGTCCCCTAACCTTGATACCCTTGCCCTAGTTGAGCAAAGGACACGTGGCAGATGACATGTCCCAAACCCCAGAAGAAAGGGCCCACAGAGGTCGACCAGGCTACCCTTGTACCCGACCTGCAAACACAAGCTGGCCCTCCTTGAGGCCCCCTGCAAATTGGCCTCCTCAGCCTCTCAGCTCGTCCCGAGCTGCCACAAGACTAAGACCCCTCGGCCCTCTTGCTCGTCTCCGAGCTCCCCAGCCGAGGCTGTTTTCCTCGGTCCCTCCGACCGACCAACTCCACCACTCACTGCCGTAACCGCCGCTCCGCAAATCTTGCCACGCGCAGATTCTCCGCCAGCAATGTCCCACGTTCCACGCCATCACAATACCCATTAATGGGCTGTCACGACCCGAAAGTACGGAACGTGACTGGCACTTAGATTACGAGACGTCTAAACGCGTAACGTAAACTAAGTCAGCCAAAGCCCAGAAAATCTAAACCAAAATCAATAAGAGTGAAGGAAAACCTTTTATGAAAATGACTTTAAAAATCAATTTGTCACGACCCGAAGTTCGACCTGTGACCGGCACTTAACCACGTAACGTCTACAGGCGTAACGCGACTAAGTAAGCCGAAACCCAGAAATCAAAACCATTAAAAATAGTGAGTGTTGAAAACATTTGTTTAAAAACATTTGAAAAACCTTAAGTAGTTTAGTAACATTCTTTAAAGTTCAAGTTATTTTCTTAAAAAAATCCGGCAGCATTTCCTTTGTAAAACTAACCCCGAAATCAAGTACAAGACAAGATATGGGTAAAAATGATATACAATGAAATAAAGCATCCCAAACGGGAGCAATCACGCCCCACGGCGGAAACAACCACGCAAGTAATATACGACGCCGTAGCGAAGAAATGAGCAATAAGTGAAAAACATCACAAATGATAAAAACTGCATAAGTAAAGTCAGCTCACACGAGCTCGACACCAGAATACAAATAATATACATTCTCGTCCTCACACAGGTCTCTAAGTCAAATAAATAAAAGTAGATGGAGGGAACTTGATACAAAAGTGTGTACAATGGAATATAATCGGATACCACAACCCACCTAACAGCAAAACAGCTCACGCACCAACTGAAAGGGTATCCGTAGTCAAAACGATACAAGAAAGCAGCCTGCCGCGACTACTCTGAGGGGCAACCTGCAAATACTATAGCACAACGGGGGTGAGTTGCCAACTCGTGAATAGAAAATAACATATAAAGGTAATCACGAGTATGCACGTACTGCGCTACTCTAACATATGCCAGTAGATAATATCTATATGCTATGAGCAGGATGTGCAATAATCATACATAAGTACTCTATCAGGTAATATGACCACAGGATGAAATGCATAATAAAGAATGCTGAGTATGGGATAAAATAACATCTACACGGAATGTCAACGTGGAAAAATAACCGGTGTCCATCAATACACCCAAATCCCAATAAAACTCAGGCGCCGTCACCCTCATCGGCCCTCAAATCCTGTAAATCTCTGAGAATCGTGAGTGCCCAATATCGGCACTCGAAAATATCATGAAATAATCGTGTCCAGCATCGACACGCAAATCCTCATATATCGGGCTCCGTCAGTCCGGTCAGCCCACAGGCTCCGTCTGCGGAATCGGCCCTCGGTCCCGGCAGTACGAGTCGTCCCATATCCATCTATCGACTCTGGTCAGTATCCTCCGGATAACCGCCAGGTCCAACCAATCACCGGTAGGTACTAGCCACCCTGTCAGGCTCATCGTCTGCTCTATGAAAAACATTTCTCGCCCCGGGGAACCATACCGGGTCCACCACGAACCCACAAACGGATCATCCAACTCCTCGAATCAGGTTTCAAGAACACGTCTCAGAACCGAGAAAACGCGAGGTGGACGCACCAAAATATCATATCAAGAGAAACCGGGTTTTTAAAACAATGCATGCTTTCTTGAAAAATACCACGGTTCTCAAATCCAGAAATCACATGAACTCCAAAGCAAATGCGTAAATCCATGCGATGTGATATATGCATCGTAAGTCGTACTATGAATGAAAGGGAGAAACCGCTCTTTAAAATAGATTCAGTTTTTCAGAAGGTATCATGCGGTCCCCAGTTTTTACCAAAATCAACTTATCTAGGTAGGTACAATTTGTATATGCGTAAGTATGGATATGCAAATGAATATGTGCACAAGTAACATAATCATGTCAAATCATATATGAGGTGAGCTACAATATATTGTTCATGGCAATTCTATAGTGTGAGTGTCATGGCAATTACTAACGGTGTGTGTGTAACATGCAGATTAGTGCTCGTGCAACACGAACCGTTAGTAACAGTGCGGTGTTTTATTAATTCTAAGTTCATATACATATATATATATATATATATATATATATATATAGCAGGAAATACAGTATGCAACCAAGGTATATGAATGCAAATATGCAGCTACGATAGCCTATCAAATCCTGACGCATAACGCCATACGGGCGATTTCCCCGTAGATGTTAAATCTACTCACCGTGGTCTCGTGCTATGTGTAGCCGACGACTTGTTTCCCTTTTTTCGCGGCATCCGTCGTACTCGCCTGCGAACCTAGAATTTCACAAAATAATACACATAAGCTAAAATCTACAAAAACGCGACATTAAAGCCAAACGAGAAACCCGCATTGCGAACAAAACGCGTGTGTGTCTGATACGCTAAAACGTGTGATTACGCGCCTGAAACTACCCCGACACGTCGCGATACGCAGAAAATCACCAAACCCACACACGTATCACACGTGTCGCGAAAGTTAAAAGTATAGGAAATAGGGTAAATGGTTCCAGATTTTCCTACAGATAAAATTTTACAAAGTTGCATATACCATAGACCTTAGAAACGTAGCAGACACCAACAGAACAAACCCCAACACCCAGGTCCCCCATCTGGCCGCAATTTGCGGCCAGAATGAATATTCCGGCGGCCAACCTACGGAGTTGGGCTCCCGTGCTTTGTGTGTGTTCTCTAAGCCTAGTGTACATGCACCAGTAAATACAATTTTTGCCTGAAGCCATCGGGTCACAAGCAGATCACAACAGAACCCAAAACCTAGTTAAAAAACTATTTTAACACTAAATCGATACATTAAGGTGTTTTGGTGAAACCTGAAGCAAATCTTTGGTTAAAACAACACTAATAACACATAACTAAGCTAAACAAGCCATAAAAATGTTAACTTATCACAAGCTTCACTAATTTCCTTTCAATATCACAAAAATGCATAAAAAAAATATGATTTTTAGCTAAAACACTACAAGTTATGAACTAAGGTGCTAAGGGTGAGTTTAATATCTCCAAAAGACCCTAGGGAAACCCAATTTCTAGCCCTCGCCCTCAAAGCCACTGACTTGCTACCAAACTCCTCAAAAGAGCCATTAAACCAAAGGTTTTTGTGAAGGAATAATGAGATTTTTTGTAGGGTTTGTATTTGGGTCAAAAGAGAAGCAAGAGAAGAAGAGAATGATGATGATGTTGCTGCAGCTGTTGCTTCTCTCTGCTGGGAGCAGAAATGAGAGGGAGAAAGAAATGAGAGAGAGAGAGAAAGAAATGAGAGAGAGAGAGAGGTGGTCAAAAGTCAAGCCCATCTCGCCTAATCCAACCCATACCTCCCATTTCTTGAATTTTATTTTAAAAAGAGGGTTTTGACTTGGTTAATGGTGGGGATATTAAAACCATGCAAGAAAATAAAAATGGTTACAAGCCAACACTTAGCTTAGGTTACAAAAAAAAAGATAAGTGTGCATGTTGTACACTAAACCTAGCTTTGGAAAAATAATTAAGGAAAAATTCCCAAGTAAGGTGAACACAAGCTAAATTATAATTAATAAACCCCATATATATATAAAAACACCTCTCATCACAATTAAAACTAGTTTAAAAAAAGAAATAAGATTTACAAGTTTTTATGAAAAACACGCATCATTACTAACTAACGCGAAATTAACCTAAACGAATTTCGAAGCATTACAATCTACCCCCCTTAAAGAAATTTGGTCCCCGAATTTAAAAATCTAACTACATGTATCTTCAAAGAGATGGGGATATTTCTTCCTCATCTCGCTCTCGGTCTCCCAAGTGACCTTCTCGCTGCTCGGGCCACGCCAAAGGACCTTGACGGACGGTATATCCTTCGATCTCAATTTCTTCACCTGTCGATCTAAGATGACCACCAGCTGCTCTGCAAAAGAAAGGTCGCGCTCCAGCTGGATCGTCAGGTGCTGAATCGCATGCGAAGGATCATGAAGATACTTGCGGAGCATCGAAACGTGAAATACGGGGTGCACATCTGGGAAACTGGGCGAAAGGGCTAACCGATACGCCACTGCACCAACACGCTCGAGGATCTCGAAGGGGCCCACGTATCTAGGACTAAGCTTTCCCTTCTTCCCGGACCTCATCACATCTTTCATTAGGGAGACCCTCAAGAAAACATGATCACCAACAGAAAACTCAAGTCTGCGCCGACGACGGTCCGCATAAGATCTTTGCCTACTCTGGGCTGCTCTCATCCTATCGCGAATCAACTGGATCTTCGCGGTCGTCTCCTCAACAATCTGCGGCCCTAAAATACTGCTCTCGCTGAGCTCTGTCCAACAGGCGGGCGATCTGCATCTCCTCCCATAAAGAGCCTCGAATGGTGCCATCTGAATGGTCTCCTGGAAGCTGTTGTTGTAGGAGAACTCTACTAAGGGTAAATGATGATCCCAGCTACCTCCGAAGTCTAAGACGCACGCTCGGAGCATGTCCTCGAGAGTCTGAATAGTCCGCTCTGACTGGCCGTCGGTCTGCGGATGAAATGCTGTGCTGAAACTCAAGCGGGTGCCCAAGGCCTCCTAAAGCCTCTGCCATAGTCGGCTGGTAAACTGGGTGCCTCGGTCGGACACGATACATGTCGGGACTCCATGCAGTCGTACGATCTCGTCGATGTAAATCTGGGCATACTGAGCAAATCCGAAAATCGTCTTCACCGGCAGGAAGTGAGCCGCTTTCGTCAGTCGATCCACGATCACCCAAATGGAGTCATACCCTCGACTAGTCCTGGGTAAACCTACAATGAAGTCCATAGAAATCTGCTCCCATTTCCACTCTGGAATGGGTAACGGCTGTAGCTCTCCCGCGGGCCTCTGGTGCTCGGCCTTGACTTGCTAACAAGTCAGGCATCTCGACACGAAGTCTGCGATGTCCCTCTTCATTCCGTCCCACCAGTAAACATCTCTCATATCATGGTATATCTTGGTGGAACCCGGATGAACACTGAACACCGATCGATGTGCCTCCTCAAGAATCTCACGCCGCAGTCCCTCAGCATCTGGTACGCACAGTGTAATCCTAAATCGCAGTATCCCCTGATCATCGATCACGAACTCAGAAAATCTGCCCTGTCCAATCTATGCTATGATCTCTGAACAATGGTCATCACTGTACTATGCCTCATGTATACGGTCAAGCAACTGTGGGCGTGTACGAACATGTGCAAGCTATCCCCCGATCGGCATGAACTCGAACTGCACTCGACTGTCGCATAAAATCTGCCAGTCTGCCGACGACTGCCTCTGTACTGCGCTTAAACAAGATAGGCTACCCCCGGGCCTCCTACTCAAAGCATCCGTCACTACATTTTCCTTGCCCGGGTGGTAAAGGATCTCACAGTCGTAGTCCTTCACTAACTCCATCCAACGGCGCTGTCTAAGATTCAGGTCTCGCTGCTGAAATATATACTTTAAGCTCTTGTGATCAGTGAATATCTGGCACGACTCGCCGTATAGGTAATGTCGCCAGATCTTAAGTGCAAAGACCACTGCAGCCATCTCCAAATCGTGAGTGGGGTAGTTCTGTTCATGTTTCTTCAAATGCCGTGAAGCATACGCGATCACCCTGTCATGCTGCATCAATATGCACCCTAACCCCACCCGAGAAGCATCACAAAAGACCACAAATCCGCCCGATCCTGAAGGCAAAGATAACACCGGCGCTGTAGTTAATCGAGTCCGTAGCTGCTGGAAACTGTGCTCGCACTCCTCCATCCAATCGAAAGGAACTCCCTTCCGGGTCAACCCGGTCAAAGGTGCAGCAATACGGGAGAAGTCCTTCACAAATCGCCTGTAGTAACCGGCCAACCCTAGAAAGCTGCGGATCTCCGTAACTGATGTGGGTCTGGGCCAACTCTGAACGACCTTGATCTTCCTCGGGTCTACACATATACCATCTCGTGTAATCACGTGACCCAAGAAGTCTACGCTATCAAGCCAGAATGCACACTTAGAGAATTTCGCGAAAAGCTGGTGCTCCCTCAAAGTCTGCAGTGTGATCCGCAGGTGCTGCTCGTGCTCCTCTCTGCTCCGGGAATACACCAAGATATCGTCAATGAATACGATGATGAACAGATCAAGATACGGCCTGAAAATACGGTTCATCAAGTCCATGAATGCTGCTGGGGCGTTGGTGAGTCCGAACGACATCACCAAAAACTCATAATGGCCGTAGCGCGTGCGGAAAGCTGTCCTCGGAATGTCCTCCTGTCAAACCCGCAACTGATGGTATCCTGATTGCAAATCGATCCTCGAAAAGTATCCTGCCCCCTGAAGCTGGTTGAACAAGTCGTCGATGCGTGACAAAGGATATCTGTTCCACGGTAACCCTGTTCAGCTGGCGGTAGTCGATACATAAACGCAAACTGCAGTCCTTCTTCTTAACAAACAGGACCGGAGCACCCCAAGAAGAAACACTGGGTCGAATAAGTCCCTTATCCAGCAAATCTTGCAACTGACCCTTCAACTCTCTAAGTTCCGTCGGGGCCATCCGATAAGGCGGTATAGAAATAGGCCCCGTGCCGGGAATCAAATCAATAAAGAAAGAAATATCGCGCTCGGGCGGTAGCCCAGGAAGCTCGTCAGGGAACACATCAGGGAACTCGCTAACAATCAGAACCTGACCCAACGAAACCTCTGTGGCTCTAGTATCTCAAACATAGGTGAGAAATTCCTGACATCCCTTCCTCAAAAGCTGTCCAGCGCGAAAAGAAGAAATCAAACTGTGAGGGACGGCACCACGGTCCCCCTGCACAACAAAAGCTGACTCGCCGGGAAAATAAAACTTAACTGTCTTCTCGCGGCAGTCCTCAGACGCATAGCATGTGGCTAACCAATCCATACCCAAAAGAACGTCGAAGTCCAACATCTCAAGAAGGATCAAGTCGACAAACAACTATCTCGCCAATACGGACTATACAGGATCGGAACACGTGTCTAGCAACAAACGACTCTCCCACAGGAGTGGTCACAACAAGCGGCTGATCAAGCAAACCGGACTCTCTACTCAGACTCGGTACGAAGTGTGTGGAAACATACGAGTGCGTGGATCCCGGATCAAACAACATGTGTGCATCAACGGAACATACGGAAAGGATACCTGAGACCACCGCATTGGATGCCTGCACGTCCTGATGCGTCAAAACAAAAACCCGTGCCTGTCCTCCACCTGCGACTGACTGTCCTCTGCCTCGGTCACCCCGTCCTCTCTGAACGAACCCTCCACGGCCATGACCTCTCTGTGTGTGAGTCTGACGCGGAGCAACAGTAGGTATAATAGGCAACGCCCTCTGGGGTGGAGAAGGTGGTAATGTGACATGCGGTACTGCTGCCTCCCTCCGGTGTATCTCAGGACAATCTCTAACGAGGTAAAGTAGACTGCAGCACCTAAAACACCCCTGCGACGACTGCTGACCCTCCCGTGGATACGAACTAAACATCTGGCCTCATCCCGAATCTCTGCTACTCCTCGTGCCTAAACGAAACCTGTCGCGGCGTCTAAATGTCTGTCTCCGTGCTGATATACCAGTATGAACTCTCTTCGGCTCTGGGACTACCGAAGTCTCCACAAGACGCTCCTCGACTAATAAGGCTGCATCTACAGCTGCTGCATAGGTCTCGCAATGCTGTGCGCTGATCGCAAGAAATAACGGGGTAAGCAAGCCTCAAATAAACCTCTTGACTCGCATCTCCTCAGTAGCCACTAAATATAGGGCATAGACAGATAACTCGGTGAACAGCACGTCGTACTCTGCCACTGTCATCTCCAGAGTCTGACGTAACGACTCGAACCCGCGCGCTCTAGAATCTCTGACACTCTGTGGAAGGAAGCGGGCAAGGAACACCGTCACGAACTCTGTCCAGATCATAGGAGGAAGACCTGCTGCTCTGCCCTTCTCGACCGATTCACACCATTTCTGCGCAAGACCTTCCAAGCGAAAGCTCGCGAACTCTACCCATCTCGCATCTGAGCATCTGAAGGAACGACATATCCGAGCCATCCTATCAATGAAAGACTATGGGTCCTCGGCTGCATCGGTGCCTGTGAAGACCGGAGGCTTCAGCCTCATAAACTCTGATAGCGATACTGTAATAACCTCTGTAGCTGCAGGGGCAACTGCCTGTACTATGGATACCATCACAGTCCCTGCAACGGGTGGAACTACCTCTGGTCACTGCGCTCGAAGTGTCTTAACTAGCGATCCCATCATCTGACGCATCTCCTGCATACCGGATCCCATCACCTGGCGCATCTCCTGCATACTGGCCCCTAGCATAGTGATCTGGTCTGTCGAAAGAGGAACAGTCTGCTCTGGTGCAACGGGTGTACTACCCGGGTCTGTCCTCATCTCTGACGAATTAACTCTAATCTCGGCTCTCGCGGCCGCTCTCTGCGTCCTCGTAGTCTTTGGCGGCATAATGGCTGAAAAGGAAATAGGTTTCGATAAGGATACGGAAATCGAATCGCAAGAATGCATATAATCATGAAGAAATTTCAATCAATAAATCCTACGGTCACTTAGGCGAAGTACCATGTCATGAGTATGTCACGGAACATACACACGCTACGCCACTCTGCTTCAGCTACCTACTCCATCATACCAGGGTCATCCTACACTCTGAAAGGTAAAACCTACGCTCTGATACCAACTTTGTCACGACCCGAAGTTAGACCCGTGACTGGAACTTAACCACGTAACGTCTACAGACGTAACGCGACTAAGTAAGCCGAAACCCAGAAATCAAAACCATTAAAAGTAGTGAGTGTTGAAAATATTTGTTTAAAAACATTTGGAAAACCTTAAGTAGTTTAGTAACATTCTTTAAAGTTCAAGTTATTTTCTTAAAAAAATTCGGCAGCATTTCCTTTGTAAAACTAACCTCGAAATCGGGTACAAAACAAGATATGGGTAAAAATGATATACAATGAAATAAAGCATCCGAAACGGGAGAAATCACGCCCCACAGCGAAAACAACCACGCAAGTAATATACGACGCCGTAGCGAAGAAATGAGCAATAAGTGAAAAACATCACAAATGATAAAAACTGCAAAAGTAAAGTCAGCTCACACGAGCTCGACACCAGAATACAAATAATATACATTCTCGTCCTCACACTGGTCTCTAAGTCAAATACATAAAAGTAGATGGAGGGAACTAGATACAAAAGTGTATACAATAGAATATAACCGGATACCACAACCCACTTAGCAGCAAAACAGCTCACGCACCAACTGAAAGGGTATCCATAGCCAAAACGATACAAGAAAGCAGCCTGCCGCGACTACTCTGAGGGGCAACCTGCAAATACTGTGGCACAACGGGGGTGAGTTGCCAACTCGTGAATAGAAAATAACATATAAAGGTAATCACGAGTATGCACGTACTGCGCTACTCTAACATATGTCAGCAAATAATATCTATATGCTATGAGTAGGATGTGCAATAATCATACATAAGTACTCTATCAGGTAATATGACCACAGGATGAGATGCATAATAATGAATGCCGGGCATGGGATAAAATAACATCTACACGGAATGTCAACGTAGAAAAATAACCGGTGTCCATCAATGCACCTTAATCCCAATAAAACTCAGGCGCCGTCACCCTCATCGGCCCTCAAATCCTGTAAATCGCTGAGAATCGTGAGTGCCCAACATCGGCACTCGAAAATATCATGAAATAATCGTGTCCAGCATCGACACGCAAATCCTCATATATCGGGCTCCGTCAGTCCGGTCAGCCCACGGGCTCCGTCTGCGGAATCGGCTCTCGGCCCCGGCAGTACGAGTCGTCCCGTATCCATCTATCGACTCTGGTCAGTATCCTCCGGATAACCGCCAGGTCCAACCAATCACCGGTAGGTACTAGCCACCCTGTCAGGCTCATCGTCTGCTCTACGAAAAACATTTCTCGCCCCGGGGAACCATACCGGGTCCACCACAAACCCGCAAACGGATCATCCAACTTCTCGAATCGGGTTTCAAACACACGTCTCAGAACCGAGAAAACGCGAGGTGGACGCACCAAAATATCATATCAAGAGAAACCGGGTTTTTAAAACAATGCATGCTTTCTTGAAAAATACCACGGTTCTCAAATCCAGAAATCACATGAACTCCAAAGCAAATGCGTAAATCCATGCGATGTGATATATGCATCATAAGTCGTACTATGAATGAAAGGGAGAAACCGCTCTTTAAAATAGATTCAGTTTTTCAAAAGGTATCATGCGGTCCCAGTTTTTACCAAAAATCAACTTATCTAGGTAGGTACAATTTGTATATGCGTAAGTATGGATATGCAAATGAATATGTGCACAAGTAACATAATCATGTCAAATTATATATGAGGTGAGCTACAATATATTGTTCATGGCAATTTTATAGTATGAGTGTCATGGAAATTACTAACGGTGTGTATGTAACATGCAGATAAGTGCTCGTGCAACATGAACCGTTAGTAACAGTGCGGTGTTTTATTAATTCTAAGTTCATATGCATATATATATATAGAGGGAAATACATTATACAACCAACGTATATGAACGCAAATATGCAGCTACGATAGCCTATCAAACCCTGACGCATAACGCCATACGGGCGATTTCCTCGTAGATGTTAAATCTACTCACTGTGGTCTCGTGCTATGTGTAGCCGACGACTTGTTTCCCCTTCTTCGCGGCGTCCGTCGTACTCGTCTGCGAACCTAGAACTTCACAAAATAATACACATAAACTAAAATCTACAAAAACGTGACATTAAAGCCAAACGAGAAACCCGCGTCACGAACAAAACGCGTGTGTGTCCGATACGCTAAAACGTGTGATTACGCGCCTGAAGCTACCCCGACACGTCGCGATACGCAGAAAATCACCAAACCCACACACGTATCACACGTGTCGCGAAAGTTAAAAGTATAGGAAATAGGGTAAATGGTTCCAGATTTTCCTACAGATAGAATTTTACAAAGTTGAATATACCATAGACCTTAGAAATGTAGCAGACACCAACAGAACAAACCCCAACACCCAGGTCCCCCATCTGGCCGTAATTTGCGGCCAGAATGAATATTCCGGCAGCCAACCTACGGAGTTGGGCTCCCGTGCTTTGTGTGTGTTCTCTAAACCTAGTGTACATGCACCGGTAAATACAATTTTTGCCTGAAGCCATCGGGTCACAAGCAGATCACAACAGAACCCAAAACCTAGTTAAAAAGCTATTTTAACACTAAATCGATACATTAAGGTGTTTTGGTGAAACCTGAAGCAAATCTTTGGTTAAAACAACACTAATAACACATAACTAAGTTAAATAAGCCATAAAAATGTTAACTTATCACAAGCTTCACTAATTTCCCTTCAATATCACAAAAATGCACAAAAATACGATTTTTAGCTAAAAAACTACAAGTTATGAACTAAGGTGCTAAGGGTGAGTTTAATACCTCCAAAAGACCCTAGGGAAACCCAATTTCCAGCCCTCGCCTTCAAAGCCACTGACTTGCTACCAAACTCCTCAAAAGAGCCATTAAACCAAAGGTTTTTGTGAAGGAATAATGAGATTTTGTGTAGAGTTTGTATTTGGGTCAATAGAGAAGCAAGAGAAGAAGAGAATGATGATGATGTTGCTGCAGCTGCTGCTTCTCTTTGCTGGGAGCAGAAATGAGAGGGAGAAAGAAATGAGATAGAGAGAGAGGTGGTCAAAAGTCAAGCCCATCTCACCTAATCCAACCCATACCTCCCATTTCTTGAATTTTATTTTAAAAAGAGGGTTTTGACTTGGTTAATAGTGGGGATATTAAAACCATGCAAGAAAATGAAAATGGTTACAAGCCAACACTTAGCTTAGGTTACAAAAAAAAAAGATAAGTGTGCATGTTGTACACTAAACCTAGTTTTGGAAAAATAATTAAGGAAAAATTCCCAAGTAAGGTGAACACAAGAAAAATTATAATTAATAAACCCCATATATATATATATATATATATATATATATATATATATATAAAACACCACTCATCACAATTAGAACTAGTTTATAAAAAGAAATAAGATTTACGGGTTTTTATGAAAAACACGCATCATTACTAACTAACGCGAAATTAAGCTAAACGAATTTCGAAGTGTTACATCAATTAAGTTGCATTAACCCCTTTTTAAAAGCATTAAAAATTTCCAAAAATTTCGGCTGAGTCTCCTTTGTAAATACTGGCCCCCAAAAATGGGTACACCAATATATATAACCTGTAATGGATAAATGGCATCCCCAAGCGGGAGCTGGCTCTTCGCCCAAGGCGGATCACAACCACGCGCAATATATATGCAATATCAAGTGTTTCCCCCAATCAGAGCAAAGCTCTGTTTGAATTTCAAAATTCAAAATTCGAAGCAATACTTCAGATTCTTTGCGCTGCGCGCAACGCGCCACGTGTCAAAAGATGATATATCAGCGCAGCGCCCAAGGCAGCACCACCAATCAGAGCAAAGCTCTATTTAAAACAAAAGTTAAAAGGAAGCAACGCTTCAGATAATCTGCGCTCTGCGCTGCGCGCCACGTGGCAGCGCAGTTGCGCAAGCGCAGTTGCGCCGCGCTCTGCGCTGCGCGACACGTGTCAAGCGCTTGAGCATTTGCGCCAAACAGAATTAAAATTTTAAAGAAATCTTTCTGTTCTTATTAAAATAAGAAGATTGCCTTCTGTAAAACAGAAGCCCTTGGATCAAAAATCCAACGGTGGGGAAAATTCCCCAAATCACTCAGATAAAGATCTCTTTAACAAATTTAACAAATTTATGGGCACTATATAAAGGCCCCTAGACCCCAAATCAAAGGGATCAACAATTGTGAGAGATCAAGAACTTCAAACAGAGAGAACTCTGAAAAAATTTCAAGAAGAAAAAGGTAAAAACCTTTAGAAAAAAGAGAAAATTCTCTCATGAACAGATCATTGATCTGAGAAGAAGATCAATGATAAAAAAAGAAAAATAAATAATAATAAGTGCTTTGCACTTTCTTATGAACCATTGGTTCTTTAAAAAAGAAGAGAAACTTGTTTTCTTTGATCTAAATTAGATCAAGAAAATAAATAGTGCTTTGCACTTGTGAACCATTGGTTCTGGAATCTTAAAGATTCTCAAGATTATTGAAATAGTGCCTTGCACTTGCAAAAAATTGCACTGCTGCGCTCCTGGGTTGGCGCAAGACACCAGAGCGCGCCACGTGTCAGCATCTGAACCACTTGCGCTATGCGCTTTTGATAGAGCCTTACTCTCTGAAATTAGCGCAACTCACCAGAGCGCGCCACGTGTCAGCAGCGCAGCAGCGCAGCGCACTGGTGCAGCGTACTGGTGCAGCGCACTGTGCTTGCGCTCACCAGAGCGTGACACGTGTCATCACCATAAGCGCTTGTGCTCAGTGATTAGCGCAAAGCGCCTGACAAATGCAATGCATTTCTTTTACTAAAGGGCCAGGCCCAAATCAGAAAGGCCTAGCAGGCCAAATTAAATTGCAATGCAATAAAAAGGGCAGAGCCCAAACAAAATTGATGCTCTGCATCATTTATAAATGGGCAGAGCCCAAAAAAAATAATAAATAATGCAATGCATTATTTTAAAAGGGGCAGAGCCCAAATAAAG
Organism: Agapanthus africanus; assembly: GCA_030015575.1. Lineage (NCBI taxonomy): Eukaryota > Viridiplantae > Streptophyta > Magnoliopsida > Asparagales > Amaryllidaceae > Agapanthus > Agapanthus africanus. Next base: position 449,983,494 of record CM057349.1, on the reverse strand, counting down.
GTCCAACAGAGACCAAGATTAATGCTATGCATTATTAAAAAGGGGCCAAGCCCTAGCACAGGCCTAATAGGCCAAAAACAAATAAAAGTGTTGAACATTTTTCTACTGGACTTAGTCCAATTATGGCCGTAAGTCCTCAAATTAAATTGACTGAGCACAGCTGCTCTCTTAAATCAATTTACATCCGGTTCGAGGGTACATCTCCGAATTCCTCTGACACCTATCGTTGTAATCCTTCAACGACGTCAGAGAGGTGACGGGTCCCGACAACCACACATCAATATGAACTGTGCGGTCCTTAAACCCACGGACTTAAGCGTCCTTAAACTAAGATACGGACTGTTGGGTCCTTAAACCCGTGGACTTATGCGTCCTTAAACTAACGGACTAATGCGTCCTTAAACACACCCATATGGACTGTGGGGTCCTTAAACCTATGGACTTATGCGTCCTTAAACTACCAATGGACCGCAATGTCCCTAAACTATCTATGGACCACTACGTCCCTAAACTGGAACAATAGAGCCTCTAAACGCTCTTTTGTTGGATCTAAACGATCCCGTTTAAGTTGATCTTAGCCTCAAATATGGCTAACGTATCTTTAAACATTCAAACAGACTTTAGTCCCAAATTGGACTATAAGACCCCCAATCAACTTTGGTTCAAGGGTACATCTCTGAATTCCTCTGACACCTATCGTTGTAATCCTTCAACGACGTCAGAGAGGTGACGAGTCCCGACGGCCATATATTAAATAGATCACCACGTTAAGTTGATCTTAGTCTCAAACAGGACTAACGTATCCTTAACGAACGTTTAAGTTGATCTTAGCCTCAACACGGCTAACGTATCCTTAGACTAAAACACTAAACCCAAATCTAAGTAAATACGGATTTGGACTAATCCACGTCCTATGGGCGACGGCATTACTTAGTCTCCATATACAATCCACGGGCAATCACAAACAAAATAAACACACACGACACGAAGTGAAATTCTGGAGAAGGAGAAAGTGGCTATCGCGATGCGGTAGCGTAATTAACTGCAGGGGTTTGCACCTGCAGGGAAGAGCATCCCCACAATAAAAAAAACCCCTCTAGCGAGGGGGAATCTGACGAAGTCTGCTACATCGGCCGCATCCGTTTAAACCTCCGATACACGGTGCCATAAATTAACTTGGCATCTTCGGAGAGGTGGACGGATAAAACCATATAGCATCTGCCCTGAATCTCAGGCAGGACGTCCTCACGTCGTCTCGGCCGCCATTCGGAGGGGAACAGATTCTGGCACGCTCGGTGGGACCTTTTTCTCTTTCCACTCCACACTTCGTGTGTCGTATTCGCGAACGAATCGCGGTTTGTTAATAGTTGCCTTCGGATTTTAAGTTACTAAGATTTGGTCTTTTGCCTGGCGTAGAAATCAAGCATCGATGGCCTTTACTTGTTCGAAATGCTCCAACTGCAGCTGCAGTTCGTGTCCGGCCTCAACTGGGGGCATAACCTACGGGCCCCAAGCGGCCTCTTTGTTCACCATGCCCGTGGAGCAGATTACTCAAGCCACCACGGGGTTGTTTTTCGGAACTATACTTCCGCCAACAAGCTTCAGCACCCCCGTGCCCGTACAAGAAGCTCCTAAGAATTCAGTCTTCGATCGACTTTCAGTTACTGCGGCCCCTCTCAACGGGTCGCCCGACACCAGCGCCTCGGTCTTCTCCAGACTGGGCCAAAACTCCTGCGGGCCCACAATGAAGCTTGCGGTCCCGGAAAGGGTTATTCCAAAAAGAGTAGCTAAAACTGCTTCTGAAGTCGTCAAGGTGACTTCTCCTACTAAGAGATCGGTCTTTACAAGACTGACCGTCCCAACTCCCACTCCTGCTCCTGCTGCTCAAAAGACATCAGTCTTCAATAGGCTGACGCCGACAACAGCCCCACACCTGAACAGGGGGCAAGAAGAAGCTGTTTCTGTTTCTGAGCCAATGCCGACAACTCGTCGCGCCCGACGACGCCACTGGCGCCGGATAAGGAAGACTGGGGGCAATTCCCCTTCTGGGATAACTCCACCAGCTCCGACGGTGGAAGTTAACGCTGCTGTTCCAACCGGGAACAGCTTTGAGCTGTTGAATAGGATACGCAGAAACTCGCCAACTGCGGTCCTTAAAAGATCTCCCCCACTGGTAGAGACCGCCGTGGAAGCAAAAAAGCCGGAGCAGCCTCCTCAATCGCTGTCCTCCAGGATTTATAAGACATGGCGACGAGTCTGAGAATCTGTGATTGATCCTGATTTCTCTCGCCGACACAAGAAGTCGAAAAGTCGGCAAGAAGAAAATTCCCCGATCAAGTAGCGGAAGGTGACGACCACTTGGGTGCCCAAAGCAACGGCTCCCTCAACTTCAACGGCCCATAAGAGAAGAAGGCCGGAGAAAGTCCTTACGCCGATGGCAAATATTAAAGGTGGTGAACCAAACGCCCTAAGTCCGGGGGCATAATAGTTCATACAGTATACATGGCGTCGGGAAAGGAGGACATCCGTGCATCCACAGGTCATAGACCGTTTACACGGTCAGTGACCAAAGCTCAGGAGCAACAGCAAAAGCTCCAGGAGATGATGAACGCGATGGCCGCACTCACTGGGCCAAAAGAAAACCCTGAAACGTCCTCGGATGAACGCCAGGAGAAAGAAACCGACGCCAAATTCCTTCGTCGAATATTGGAGAAGAAGGATAAAGAGGCTGCTGAACAAGCAGCCAACATAAAGCGTATGGGCCTCCTGTTCCAAGACATGGTGGGGATGATGATCCAACAAGATCCTCCGGCCGAAGATCCCCCGATTGTCCTTGAAGACGATAGGGGAGAGACGTCAAATCTTCCGCCAGCTCTGTCAACAGCTAAGGAGGAGACAATCTCCAAAGCTGACTTAGACGAGTATATAGCCCAACAAATACGGGTTCATCATGCGACCGAAGCAGCCGGTCAGGTCGTAAAAACAGGACGACCATATCCGAGCTGGTACGACCAGATCAAGTACCTGCCGGGCTACACAATTCCCAAGTTCCATGTCTATAAGGGGACGGGCAATCCCCACCAGCATGTTGCCCAATTCAGGGCACTTTGCGGCAACACCGGCGGTGATGACAAACTGTTGCTTCGCCAGTTTGTTGGAAGTTTATCAGATATGGCGTTCGAGTGGTACTCTGAGCTCCCGAACGACTCTATCAAGACCTTCGCGGAGATGGAGCTGTTGTTTACTCAGCGTTTTGCAAGCGCCAGCGAACGCACCCCGATGACGACACTGATTAACGCCAGGGTGAAGCCAGGCGAGACATGGGTCCAATACGCTATAAGGTGGCGGAACATATGGTCAAAATGCGAGCAACGCATTGAAGAAGCTCCTGCAGTGGGTATGTTTGTGGGAACCCTCGATCCGCAAGCAACCATCTCGCAATTTATGATGTTCTTCAAGCCGACCACCTTCCAGGCACTAATCGACAAACTGGCGCAAATGGATCAGATGGGCCACAGACCTCCTCTTCCAAAGCCGGACTCCCGAAATGAAAAGGGGAAGGGGAAAGCGATCGTTGTCACTAATGCTCAACAACAGCCGAGCAACTCGAAGCCGGTCGTTCGTCAAAATAATAAGCGTCCACGCGTACCCCTTGAAGAGAGGCTAGGACGTCCTTACTCATTTCCCCGAGAAAAAACGAGAAGATTATTCGAGCTGGCATTGCGTAACCGACTCATAAATCTGCCGGATCCAAGACGTCCGTCGCAGCCAAATGATGTTAACGATCCCAACTACTATCCCTATCATCGAGTACTGGGTCATCCGATTGAGAATTGCTACGTCTTCAAAAATTGGATTGAAGACCAGTACCAACAGGGCAAGTTCGCATTGTCCGACAGATGGAAGGTGAGTCCGCCGCAGCCCCACACCTCTAAAAGGATGAATACGCCGGGGGCAACGTTCTCTCTCGTCAAAGAAGCCCCATGGGAGGTTGTACTGTCAGCCAAGATAAGGAGGATGCTGAACGATCTTCAAACATGCCTAGCGATCAAGTGGAAGAACCCGTTGGAACCTCAGATCATTGAGGGGATGTTGAAGCCATGTCCAACTCCAAAGACCGGTGGCGGTGGCCCAAGCACTCACAACCAGCTGTCAAAATCTTCGAAGAAGAAGAAGAAGAAATCCAAGAAGCCCGTGAAGCCTGGCGACAAGCGCACGGACTTGCAAAAACAAATTGACGCGCTGGAGGAATACAACCAGAAAGCACGGACTCCCATTACACTCCAAGAGTTCCTCAACCACGTCTTTCAAGAGGAAGATGAGGGAGACTGTTCGTCGGACGAGTCTGAGGAATACGTGGCGAGCTGTCATGTGATTTCCCATTCGTTCATAGACGATGAGGAAACTCCTTGCGCTGAAAATCTAGGGGCAGATCCTAGACTGGAAATTCTGGGGCTATCGGATGAAGTAATTGACGCTTTCCTCAACGAAGCTCTGTTGAAAAGTAAAGCCGATCGAGAACGCGAAACGGTTATATTTGAAAGGGCCAAGCGCCGGCGACTTGACGAAAGAGCTGAGACACTTCCGCTAAAGAAAAATACACCCACTGCGGATAAAAGCAAATTCAAGACGAGGAAAAGGTTTGCTAAAGCCATGTCAATGGGTATGAAGCTACCATCCTCTGAGGGAAGTGTTAATGGTAAAGCGGAAATGCACCCCTCCTATTGCTTGTATCATCGGAAGATTTCGCACCCCACTGAAGAGTGCAAAGCTTTCGATAGATGGTGTCAAGGATATGTTGCTCACCGGCAGCATCTTAAGCGGGAAAAGCACAAGACTCGCCGAGAGCAGAGCGATACGACCGAAGGGCTTAACAGAACTACCAGCAATTGTCGCATGGTTAACGCCGGGGGATCACAAGTGCTCACATTCGGGAGCGATTCCGACGAGGAGCTGGCTCTTAGCCCCCTCTTTAAAGAGTCCACTTCGGGAAAAGAAGAAGAGCCGAAGATTTATGAAAATATCCGGCTGCCTAATCGCACGCTTCCCGAAAAGAATCTCGGACCCTCAAACAAAAAAGATAAAGGGAAGGAAAAGGTCTTTGAGGACATCGCCCTAGATGACCAAGTCACGGAAGAGCTGACTGCCAAGGACCTGCCGAAGAAAAATAAGGTGGATTACAACGTCTTAGCGCATCTGAGAAAGCTACCCTCGCAACTCAGCATTCTTGATGCCCTTTTACTATCAAAGGAGGCGAGAGATTCGTTAATTAAGGCACTACAGGACCCGGAGCAGTTCCAAGCTTTCCTGGCCGAAGAAAAGATGAAGGATGAATTGGAAGAAGTGCATACGGCAGATGTCACTTTTGGCGATGAAGACCTTCTCCTTGGGACGTGCGAACACAATCGCCCCCTCTATGTCTCAGGATACTGCCATGATATAAAGATAGGCAAAATCCTGGTCGATAACGGATCGTCTGTTAATCTACTCAATGTGCGGGTGTTAAAGGAAATCTGCATGAGCGTCCAACATCTCGCTCGAGACAAGATCACCATCTCCGGTTTCGACTCCCAATCATCAAAAACTCTTGGATCTGTGATACTGACGCTACGCTTTGGGCTGCTCGTCACGGACATTAAATTCCACGTCATAGATGCCAAGACATGCTACAACGCCCTACTCGGCCGACCATGGTTACATGAGTACAACATCATCCCTTCTACACAGTATCAGTGTATGAAATATTTTAGGGATGGTCTCGAGTATACCGTAACGGGAGAACTGAATCCATTTTCCGTGAACGAAGTTCGCAAATATGAAGATGCCAAATACTTCTTGCCGAATTTCGAAGACATGGAAAGGTGTCACAAGCCGGAGAACAAAACTAACGCTACCATCCCTGTCTTCGGCAGTGATACCGAGGAGGAAGAGGAGATAGTTTATTCGGGTCCGCCCCAATACACCAAGCCGGGACCATCCTCTCCTACGTTGAACTTTGGTAGTGATTCGGAGGATGAGGTCCATGTTGTATTCTCTGCTCGGCCTTTAATACAAACGTCCGCTGACGAAGAGCAAACTCTGCAAGTCGCTATGGTGCCGCTTAGACATTATAAAGAACTGGATGCGCTTGATACCGACAGTGTAGAGGAGCTGCAGACGTTCTATGTCCCTCCCAGGCGAGAAGGCGAAAAGGCAATTCTATTCTACCGCTCTGAGGAAACCAAGGTGGAGAAAGAAATTTGGCACGGTATGGATCCCACGCTTGACAGGCTTCAGCCGATCCGTCTGCCCAGATATTATACAGAAGGCTTGCAGAAGTTGCTGAAGCGCCAGGGGATATCCTTTAAACAGACCGCTCGAAAAGCCAAATTCTATGACAGGGTCTGGAACGTTCCCGGAACTCAGCACAAGCTATCTAGTAGGAGGATGGAAACAATCGGACTCGGATACATTCGGTCCAGGAAACGAGAGCTACTCCACGATTGCTACGTCGTGTATGACTTCGATGAAGAAGCGGATGCTCAATGGGAGGACGCTAATCCTGAACCAGTAAAAGTTCCAGATGCAGAAGTGCCTAGTCCGTCGTTCAAAGAAAAAATGGACAGGCTTATAAAGGAAGCTGGTCAAAAAGTCTGAGACGACCATAACCGCGAAATGGCAATCTACGAGAAAGCCAAAACGCAACGCCTCCTTCAACAGGCTGTGAAAGATGAAAATGCCGCTCCCTGTCAACCTGTTATACAAAAGGCTCGACGCAGAGGCAGAAACAAGTCGAAAGGCGAAAAAGGCGCTCAAAAGAAACAAAGCGGGACTAAGAAGCCACGCAAGCGGAAATCGAGCGGTTCCGATCTATCCCTCATAAGAAAAATGGTTCGAGCGTACTCGTTTCCTCGGGACAAGACGAAGAGAATACTTGATCTTGCTCTAAAATATCAAATGCTTACGCTGCCAGAGTCCAGAAACCCCGAACGAGCAGGCGAAGTCTCTGACCCAAATTATTGCTCTTACCATTGAGTAATAGGGTATCCTCTCGAAGACTGCTTCACCTTTAAGAATTGGGTCGAAGATCTGTATCAGCTTGGCAAGTTCGCTCTATCTGACAACTGGAGGGTAATGCCGCCACAGAAGCACGAACCCAAAGCCACGAGAACAGAACCAACTCCACATTGGGATTGGAAACGGATTCGCACTTGTCACATGATAACAATATTAAAAGAAGAGCCCGAGAACATGAATGACCTTTCTTGGTGCTTCGACAACAGCAATGATGAGGTGATCTCAGAATTTCCGCCAGCACCGAAAGAGTTGGAGGATGGGATACATACCACTGCGGATAACCTCAAGAAAATTGAGTTGGGGACGGCGAATGACCCGCGACCAACATTCGTCAGCGAGCTACTATCTGAAGAAAGGGTGGCTACGCTAAAAGACTTGCTTGTACAGCATAAAGATTGCTTCACATGGAACTATTCCGAAATGCCGGGACTAGATCCAGAAATTGCTGTCCATAAATTGGCGATATCCCCGGACGTCAAGCCGGTCAAACAAGCACCAAGAAGAATGCGGCTCGAGTTTGAGATGAACATCAACGCCGAGGTCAAGATGCTGATCGACTCCGGCTTTATTCAGGAGGTTCAATATCCTGAATGGATCGCCAATATCGTCCCGGTGATGAAGAAAAATGGGACGGTGCGCATATGCGTGGATTTTCGGGATCTCAATAAAGCCTGCCCGAAGGATGATTTCCCAGTACCAGTCACCGAACTGATGATAGAAAATACGTCCACTCATGAGGTTTTCTCCTTCATGGACGGCTCATCAGGGTATAATCAGATAAAGATGCATCCCGAAGACCAGAAGCACACCGCTTTCCGGACTCCTTTGGGAATATTTTGCTACAAGGTGATGCCCTTCGGTCTAAAGAACGCCGGTGCCACCTATCAGAGGGCCATGACGAAGATCTTCGATGACCTTATACATGACATCGTCGAATGTTATATCGACGACCTCGTGGTCAAGAGCAAATCATACGAGGAACATCTCGAGCATCTATGGACTGTATTTCGACGCCTTCGACAATACAACTTAAAGATGAACCCTCTCAAGTGTGCATTCGGAGTTTCTTCGGGCAAATTCCTGGGATTCATCGTCCGACACCGAGGTATCGAAATAGATCCGTCAAAGATCAAGGCGATCATGGAAATGCCTTCGCCGAGAACTCTCAAACAGTTGCGGTCTCTCCAAGGGAAGCTCGCATACATACGGCGATTTATAGCCAATCTTTCAGGCAAGTGCCGTCCATACAGCCACCTGATGAAGAAGGGAACTCCGTTCGTCTGGGATAAAAAATGCCAAGGTGCACTAGACGAAATCAAGCAGTACCTGCAGAACCCGTCAGTGTTGGCTGCTCCGGTTAAGGGAAAGCCTCTCATTCTTTATACAACCGCCCTCGAAGGTTCTTTAGGCGCATTATGGGCGCAAGAGAATGACCAGGGGAAAGAAAGAGCACTCTACTATTTAAGTCAAGTTCTTCTGGGGGCAGAAAGCAACTACTCTCCCATTGAAAAACATTGCCTAGCGTTGATCTTCGCGATAACAAAACTCAGGCACTATGCATTGGCGCACAAAGTCCGTCTCATATCGAAGGCGGACCCCCTTAAATATTTGATGTCAAAGGCCATATTGACGGGGCGATTCGCTAAATGGGCCCTGCTCTCGATAACGTATCAACCTCTCAAGGCAGTGAAAGGCCAGGCCATCGCCGACTTCCTTGCTGAGCATCCAATACCCGCCGATTCTCCTTTGAATTGCGATCTTCCAGACGAACATGCGTTTGATGCGATCGACGGCGGTGAGACCCGATGGGAACTCTATTTTGATGGAGCGTCTTCCATGAAGAAGCGCAAACAACGTACGCCAATGATCAAATCAGGGGTAGGCCTCATCTTCGTGACCCCACAAAGGGGAATAATGCGCTTCGCTTTCTCCTTAACAGAGCCGAGGACGAATAACGAAGCCGAATATGAAGCCTTGATAGCAGGTCTCGAGATCGCCATCGACATGGGAATTGAAAACCTTCTCATATATGGAGATTCCCAACTGGTCGTTAGTCAAGTAAACGGCGATTACCAAACATGCAAACCAGAGTTGGTGAAGTACGGCGAAAAGGTGCAACAACTGTTGACCCAAATCCCTTCCTACACTTTGGAAAACATACCGCGTGCGGAAAACAGCAAAGCGGACGCATTAGCCAAGCTTGCTAAAGAACTGGCTGACGAGAGTCTCGATGACGTCAGAATTATGGTACAAAGCCGTCGGGTGCTTGCCCCAGCAGAGATATCTCTGGAATTATCCGAAGAAAAGGGAGCGACTGAACAGACGACCATGCAAATAAATGAACAAGAAAAGGCTGAGGATTGGAGGGAGATCTTCATAGACTACTTTAAGTCCCATCGAATGCCTGAAGATGCGTCCTCGAGACATCAGCTCACGAAACGAGCTATGTCTTTCGCCTTCGTTAATGATACTTTGTACAAGAGGTAGTTTGATTCTCTGTGGCTGAGATGCTTAGGACCGGACGAAGTAGAAAGAGTCGTTCAGGAAGTTCATGATGGAATCTGTGGTTCTCACCAAGCGGGCCCGAAGATGAAGTTGAAGATCAAACGGATGGGCTACTACTGGCCCACGATGATTCAGGATTGCCTCGAATATGCGAAGCAATGCCACTCATGCCAAATCCATGGGGACTTCATCCACCAACATCCAAATCTATTACATCCAACGGTGGCTAGCTGGCCGTTCGAAATGTAGGGGACTGACATAGTCGGCCCCATCGAACCAGCATCGTCCAAAGGACATCGTTTCATCCTGGCGACGACCAATTACTTCTCCAAATGGGCAGAAGCAGTACCGTTGAGGGAAGTGAAGACGGAGAATATCCTCCATTTCTTCAAAACGCACGTCATATATCGGTTTGGAACTCCGAGACGGATCATCTCCGATAACGGGCCTGTCTACAGGTGCCACAAGATCAGTCGCTTCGCGCAACAACACAATATAGACTGGAGATATTCCTCGGTTTATAATCCGCGAGCTAATGGTCTAGCCGAGGCCTTCAACAAGACCCTGACGAAGATCATGAAAAAGACGGTGTCCCGAAATAAGAAAGACTGGCATGAGAGACTACAAGAGGCTCTTTGGACGTATCGAACTACGTTCAAAACGGCCACGAACACAACGCCATACGCGTTGGTATTCGGTACCGAAGCAGTACTCCCTCTCGAGATAGAGTTACCCTCTCTACGACTGGTAGTCCACTACGAGCTGACGGCCGAAGAAAATGCTCACCTTCGGCTTGAGGAGCTTAATGCCCTTGATGAAAACCGGCTCATAGCGCAACAAAATCTGGAAGCTTATAAAGCGAAGATGACGCGCTCATACGAAAGATTGACCCGACCGAGGACATTCCGCCAAGGCGAACTCGTGCCAGTAGGCAAAAGGCCTATGATCCCCAATCGCGCCAAGCAGGGAAAGTTCGAGCCAAACTATGAAGGCCCGTACATCATAGACAAGGTTTACCAGGGTAAAGCCTATCTACTCATGGATATGCACGGTGAAAGGCCTTTCAGGCCAATAAACGGTCGCTTCCTAAAGAAATACTACGTTTAATGAGCCACAGCCTAGGTCAATGATAGATGACGACGACTATGTCCGCTCGCTATCTTCCTAAGCCCAAACTCTATAAGTAGTAACTGGCCTTCTTCAGCACTGGACCGAAACATCCTTAAACTAATGATGGACCGAAACGTCCTTAAACTAATGACGGGCCGAAACGTCCTTAAACTAATGACCGGACCGAAACGTCCTTAAACTACTACCGCAGCATCTTCAGGCTGACGAGATGAAAAAAAAATAATAAAAAAATATATATAAAAACGGTATGTCCATAAGCAAAAAGAGTACGGATGAAAACCCGAAAGGGCTCCGTGAGTAAAAACAGCAGGGCTACCGGCGAGTTTTCGTGAAAACCCGAAAGGGCGCGGCCTTGTAAAAAAAAAGAGAAAAAAAAGAAAAAAAAACGGTATGTCCATAAGCAAAATGGGCACGGATGAAAACCCGAAAGGGCTCCGTGAGTAAAAACAGCAGGACTACCGGCGAGTGTTTGTGAAAACCCGAAAGGGCGCAACCTCGTTAAAAGACACGTATAAGGTCCTCTCGACCTTGTAAGGAGAAACCACCCGCGTGAGATCCTTACGACTCACAAGGGAGCAACACACTTAGGGATCCCCACGATTCCTAAGGAGAAAATACACTTGCGAGATCCTCACGACTCGTAAGGAGAACTCTCTTATGGGACCCTTACGGCTCATAAGATTTGAAAGTCTTAAATTACAGAGACCTAAACCTGTGCTTAAGCAAACCCCCACAACTTCCGATATTGCCCTACAAGTGGCTCAATATTGACCCTTGTATACAATCCACGGGCGCGAATAAACATTTCCCTAACCAAGTCCCATCCGTGACTGGGGATATGTTCACACAACCCTTATAAGTCCTCTCGACTTACAAGGAGAAAACCCTATTGTAGGATCCTTACGACTTACAGAGGAACATACACTTAGGAATCCTCACGATTCCTAAGGAGAAAATACACCTACAAGATCCTCACGACTTGTAGAGAGAAATAGCTTTGTGAGACCCTTACGGCTCATGAAGTCAAAAGCCTTAGTCGACAGGACCTGAACCCTGTTCACTAAGCCACCTTTGGTCGACATCGACATAGGCAGATGATGATTCGCTCCTGGCAATATCCCAGTTGTAGCGGTGCTGATGCCGAAATCAGTGTCTAATTTCAGGTTTACGGCAAAAAGCCAGTAGGCCGCACAAGCATACGAAATAGCCGAAACGATGGGGCAACTTGCAATAAAAAAAAATAGCAAGTAAAAACGTATGCACACGAAATAGCCGAAATGATTGGGCAACTCGCAATAAAAAAGCAGCGAGTAAAAATAGAATAAACAGCCGAAATGATTGGGCACCGCGAAAAATAGCCGAAATGATTGGGCAATCGCGACCTTCGCGATATAAAAGCTGAAATGATAGAGCATCGCGGAAATAAAAAAAAAAATGATGATGAAACTTTTGCCCTACAGTTAAGATCACATCAATCCCTGTATACAATCCAAGGACGCAAAAAAAGAGAGAACCACACCCTCCCAGCAGGCTCCGCCGGAAAGCAAAGCCAAATCTCGACGGTTCACCAACAGCCTAGAGACAACCGCAACATTCGTCTCAATACAGCAGACGCAGTACCGGCAAACGAAGCGAGGATCAAATTCCTAGCTTCACGGTCTTGACGGTAACTTCCAAAAAACCTGAAAGACTACCACAGATCAGCTCAACTCAGGGAAACTAGAGTCCTTGACGAGAGCCTCCTGATTCGCGTCGGCTCACAGAGAAACCAGTGTCTCCGCGGGAAATTCCCGATTCGTCTCAATTCTGAAGAAACCAGTGTCTTCGGCAAAATCCTTCGACTCAGGGAAACAAGTGTCCTTAACGAAGAAAATCCTGATTCGCGTCGACTCGCAGAGAAACCAGTATCTCCGCGGGAAATCCTCGATTCGTTTCAACTCCAGGGAAACAAGTGTCCTTGGCGAACTCCTCAACTCAGGGAAACTAGCGTCCTTGACAAGAGCCTCCTGATTCGCGTCGGCTCGCAGAGAAACCAGTGTCTCCGCGGGAAATTCCCGATTCGTCTCAACTCTAAAGAAACCAGTGTCTTCGGCAAAATCCTTCGACTCAGGGAAACAAGTGTCCTTGACGAAGAAAATCCTGATTCGCGTCGACTCGCAGAGAAACCAGTGTCTCCGCGGGAAATCCTCGATTCGTTTCAACTCCAAGGAAACAAGTGTCCTTGGCGAACTCTTCAACTCAGGGAAACTAGCGTCCTTGACAAGAGCCTCCTGATTCGCGTCGGCTCATAGAGAAACCAGTGTCTCCGCGGGAAATTCCCGATTCGTCTCAACTCCGAAGAAACCAGTGTCTTCGGCAAAATCCTTCGACTCAGGGAAACAAGTGTCCTTGACGAAGAAAATCCTGATTCGCGTCGACTCGCAGAGAAACCAGTGTCTCCGTGGGAAATCCTAGATTCGTTTCAACTCTAGGGAAACAAGTGTCCTTGGCAAATACCTCAATTCAGGGAAACTAGCATCCTTGATGAGAGCCTCCTGATTCGCGTCGGCTCGCAGAGAAACCAGTGTCTCCGCGGGAAATTCCCGATTCGTCTCAACTTGCAAGATAAAGCCTTGAGAAAGCTTGTTTCTTAAGTCCTGAGACCCTGCAAGTCAGCTTAAAACGATCTCTTGTATACAATCCACGGGTCTCACTCTCCAAAGTCGAATCTCGACAAGGAGGGAAACAACCGGTTACGGGTCCTCTCGACTCGTAAGAGGGAAAATTCTCTTATAGCATCCTTACGACTTATAAGAGAAGACGCACTTAGGAATCCTCACGATTCCTAAGGAGAAAATACACCTGCGAGATCCTCTCGATCCGTAGGGAGAAAAGTCTCTATGAGACCCTCACGGCTCATAGAGTTGAAAAGTCTTAGGCAGCAGATCTGAACCCGCGGCCTAAGCCATCGATATCTCGTGAAAGGAGTTAAGATGCTTACTCTATTATCTGTCAATTATGTTCATCAAGACAACATGTTGATAAAGAGAAAGAGCAAAAGAGCATACAAGACATTGCAGAAAAGAAATGTGTATCTTTATTTATTAATTCAATCAAGTACAAGGTGAAGCGTACAAAAGAATAAAGAATGGATACATCTTATTCGAAAAAGAAAACTTTTTTACAAGTATATGGATACAAGGAGAACTACTGGGAAGGAAGCGTCTTGCATAACTCTAGCAATTGCTCGCGCACCTCCTTCCAAGCTTTCTCCTGATCAGCCACCACCACCAGCTCTGCCTCCACTTGAGCCCGCTGCTGCAAGACAGACGCAAGCTGCTCCCTAACTGCCTGATGAGCAGCTTCACGGCCTGGGGCATTACGCTCAGCAACGTCAAGTTTCTGCTTCAATTTCAGCCCATTTGAGATACGCTCCAGAAGGCCCTCAAAGACAGCCTTCACCTTGGCAGCGTTCGCCTCAACTTCAGCACGTAAGCGAGCAGCTTCGCTTGAAGACTCCTGACGCTCCTTCAGCCTTAAAGCTACTTCTTGTTCCAAATGGTGGACATAAGAAGCGCTTTGCTCGATCAACGCTGCTCTTTCAGTGCTCACGGCCAAAATCTCGGGAGCGGGTTGCATCGACTCCAGCTGATGCAGGCGAGCCTCGATCTCCCTGCAATGGTTAACCCAAGATGCGATGATGCCCTCGTCATGGAAATTCACAAGTATCACAAGCATCGGGTTAACCGCCGTAGCGAAATCCACAGAAGACGTAGGAGTCTCAACGTCGAGCTTCTCGATGTAGTCGCTCAACATACGCAAACTGTTCGCAGCACCTTTCGAGGACGGACGCCTCAGGAAAGGACCTGCCGGCATTGTGATGCGAGGCTCGAAGGGCACCGAGATCGGAACGACAGCTGGAAAGACAAAATGTGATTAGATGATGGTTCAAGAAATATGGAAAAAGTCATTGATGAGATAGTCTACTATATCGGAAGGGCCGGTGGCGCGACCGATCTTTCGTCTCCCCCTTCGATTTGTAGCACTGCAGTCAAGATAAGAAAAAGTTAGAAATAATTCCATTACTGAAAAAGAAAGATATCAGTCGGAAACTATACTCACCAGCGCCGCTAGAGAAAGAAGCGAGTTCAGATGGGAAGGAGAAGTGTGGGAGCAACACCTGATAGAGATGGTCGAAAAGCACTCCTGAAAGACACAACAGTATGACTTTAGTACACAAAATATGCGGCTGAAAGACGAAAATAATAGATTGCAAATCCATACCTTCCAGCATCTTCGATGGTATAAGAGAGGGCTGAGAAGTGACCACCGCTAAGGCAGTAGTCAACGGCGCTCTCTCGAGCAGTGGAGCATCGGCGCTGGCCGCACCTGCGTTAAAAAACAAGGGTAAACCTGTTAGAAACGATTAAAAAAAAAGGGGCCGGTAATCCGAAATTTACCTGATGAGCCTCCAGCCGAGACGGAGGCGTCTCCCTCCTCCATCGACATGAGGCCACCGCCCATGGCCTCATCACCCGACTCAATGGGGACCGTTGTCGTGCTCGCGAGGCCGGGTAACGGCGGGGAACCATAGGCAGGGAGGGCTATGACCAGAGCATTGCCAGATTCCTGAGAAAAAGCGGTTGGCTCATCCTCAGGAATCACGTCTACCTCACCCACTACTCCCTCGGGCTCAGTAGTCACGGTTGTCTCGTCCACCGTCACCACGAGGTCATCAGCCTCAGGCACTCCGCCCGCTGCCACCTCGGGCTCAGCAACAACCGCTTGCTCAGGCATATTGGACATGACCAGTTCGTCAGCCACTATCTCGGGCCCAGCAATCCCAGCTGTGTCATCCGCCACCGGCTCGGGCTCGACCAATGCCTCTTCCCTTGGCCCCTCAGGTTCGACAGTCTCCGCCTCCCCCTCTGTTGGGCTTGGCCCTGCAGGGTAGAACATATAAGGACCGACAGCTTTATAAGTCTTACAACAAAATTCTGAAAGAAGTATTACCTGAGGTAGACTTGTCATTAGCCTCCCTACTGGCGCGAATCGCCTGTCTATGAGCTGTAGACAAGGCAATCGGAGGCTCTTCTGACGGAGTATCGACGCGAGGAACGGTGCTTGGGCCCGCTCCAATGGCCAAGGCAGCTCTGCGTTCCTTTGCTTCGCGCCTCGACCGCTTCCTTTCCTCCCGGGCTGTCACGATAGACCTTTTCGACGCTTCTTTCATTAAGGCGTCGTTGTCCTCATTCAGAGATGCCTCCAGAGCCTTTAAGGCATTTCTCATCGGCTCTTCAAGACGGACCTCCCGCGGTAGCCCTAAGGAAGCAAGAACATCGGCAGCTGGCAGAATATCTGTGTCACTTGGAGGGAATGGCATTGAGGTTCTTGCGATAAAAAGGGGAGAGATTAGATTGACCATAACACAAGGAAAATGAAAACTTGATGAATTGAAACTTACTGAGGCCCAAAGACGCTCTAAGGCGTTCCTCCTCTTGGAAGGTCTTGAGGGAAGCGGCAATGGCTTCTTCAGTGGTTATGCCTGTTGGAAGAAAAGAAGGAAAAATGTTAGTTAAAGGCAATAATAAAGATATGATGCAATAGAAAATGCGACTAGTGATTACCTGATGCCGCAAGCTTAGCCAGCCATGTGTCACGCCTCGCTAACCGCTCCGAAGCTTCGAGGGCGGCCTCCAAATCCGTGTCATCCGGCATGACTAATCCCTCGTTAGTCCCATATTCACTCAGGCCCTCGGCATAGGGAGCGTGGGCTTCTTGACCGAACACGACATCAGCGGCGAAGAGCGACTTCTTTTTCTTCTTTTGCCCACCAATCCTAGGTACCCCCGGGATCGACTTACGCTTGGCAGCCACCTTGGGGCGGCGGGTCCCAATGTCCGCACCTACGCCAGACTCCGGCGAGGCTACAACCACTGTCTCCACTGGAGCACAGGGCGCTGGTGGTGCATCCGCAATATCAGGGAGCGGCAATCCGCGTGGAGGACTCTGCGCACGCGGTGGTCCGGCTCTAGCATCTTTTAGAGGGGGAACTACCGGGGTCCTTGACAACAAAGGAGCGTTGCGGTCGCTACCTGGAGGCACACCCTTACGGTCGACCAGCAATCGCCTTTCCTCCTTTATAACGGCTCCCGTCGCATAATTGTACCATTCTTTATATACGTTGAGGAGTCGTGGGGCGCAAGCCGGCTCACTGATTAAAAAGTGAGAACCCGTATTCAGACGCATGAAATGATGCAGCGCGTTCTCCATCCCTTCTTCCGTGGCAGCAGGTTCCAGTAGAAAAGCTTCCAATGGTACCCCCTGATCGTAGCTCAGTTGTTGGGCGAAACGATGCGGGTTGTATCTCATGAAAATCGCCGCACCGTTCTGCCTAAATACCAGGAAGCCCAGTCTGATGGAATATAGATGGAGGGTCTCCCGGGCCGTCAAAACTGAGGCTCCATCTTTGAAAGTGTCTTGCAATGGCCGCGCTGCAGTGGTGGATGCCTTTCCAATAGTCAACACTTTGTCAATGAAAGACATCCCGTCTCCAAAGGTGTGGGGGCGAAGGAGCAAACCCCTGGCATTCCTCGGCGATGGAGTCACAATTGATGCGCCAATCAGCTGTATGATGCGAGGGAAGCTGCACCTGTCATAGAACGAGGGCCTTTTGTGCATGCCGAAGACACCTGATGTGTGTAGCTCGAGCCACGATATGAAGTAGTGCATCGGGAAGATCACGTGCAGTACCCCAGGCTCATTAGCATCCGCCGCTCGACTGAGGCCATGGTACAAATATGCCAAACCGGCTATCCCAACGGCTACCTTTACCCCGATGGTCATCCGGTGAGCCAGGTAAAAGACAGAAGGCCGCATATGGCGAGAGTGCATCGGGAGCGCAAACCAACTCAGCCATAGCCCAAGAAATCCTAAAAAGAAGGCCTCCTCGTCCATCTCAGGGGCTGCAACTTCCGCAAAATACATGGTCGGGGAGTTAGGAAGGAAAAAACCCTTTTGGTCTATTTCCTTCGCCGGTAGGTTATCCAAACCTAAACCGAAAGGGTCCTCGAGGGTGGCAAACTTGGCAGCTTCTGCCGAGAGGACACTTGGGTGAAGGAACCGGGCGGTGAAATTCTCGAAACTGACTCCGCGACTCCCACGTTCGATGAAAAGGGCCTCGTAGATGTTCAACACCTTGATCAAACTTGGGAATTGGTGTTGAACAGCATTCTCCGGTGTGAGGCCCCTTACCGCCGGCTTGGCACCGAAAACATATTCGTCTGTCAGGAGCAACTCCTCATAGTGCTCCCCTATAACCGGTAAACCGGAGACTTCTGTGAACTCCTCCAGAGAAATCGACACTTCCCGATCCATTACGAGGAAAGTGTGAGTGGGAATGTTCCACTGCTCCAAGAAAGCCTTGAACCACCAAGTGGGAAGCGTAGGATACTGGAAGAGGAAGACGTAGACCGCGGTGTACAAGCCTAACCTTATTAACTGCGACTTCTTCGTCGACAGGATATACCGAGCCCACGGCAGATAGCCGATCGGGTGGCGGGAGATCAGACCTATGTTATATGATTGCCCCCAAGGGCGCGCCTCGCCTTGACAGATTCGGCGTCCCAGGATATCCAAAACCATGGGACGCTGGACCGGGATTGTATCTATGGCCGGATGAAGAAAGCCCTTCGATGTCCAATCAACCATCTCCACGGCGTACTGCACCGGGGGTGGGCTGGCGTAATGAATTGCCGTGATGGGTTCTGATGGTACTGCGCACGTGAAGCTGCGTCGACCCATAATAATTTGATTATACCACGACCCCCAAAGGTGGAGACTCTTATATTCCGGGTCGTGGTCCTTGATCATGGCTAAGACTTCGCGGTCCAAGGGCGCTTCAGGGAACCCTTCCTCTGAGCGAGCGAACGGGAATGAAGTATCGAGAGACATGATCGCTGCAAGTGAAAAGAAATTAGCCGTCAGGGTTGTAATTCCAACGCTTGGCGTTTGAAAAAATTCATTAATTGATTAATTAAATTAAAGATTAATTAAATTAAAATTAATTAATTACACCACACAGCAGTGCAGTGGGTAGGGGACCGAAGGGGGACCCACAAAATCTGGATGACAATACGTTAATAAGACAACCCCATCATTAGATGAAATTGTCAGTTGGTCCCCGAGAGAATATTCCCATTAATAAAAAAATATCCCTAGAGGCAAGGAGAAAATCTTCTCTTTCAGAGCAAAGCTCTGTCACAGAGTGACACTTGTCAAACTCTGATCTCAGGGGAATAAGATTCCTTAAAAGAGCCTAGCTCTGTGATGATGATGAGAAAATCTATTTAAACTCCTAAAGAAATTAAAATTTTTGAAGACTCTTAGGAGTTCTTCACTTTTAGATCAAAAAGATCTATTTTTGATCCATGAGCAAAGCTCTGCTCATGGGTTAAAACCCATGAACAAGATCTCTGTAGATCTATGGATTCGTGAGAGCAAAGCTCTGTTGATGAAACCCCAAAGGGAATTTCTTTAGATCAAAAGATCTATGAGAGCAAAGCTATGTTGGTTAAAATTGATTTAAATTAATTTTAAATTAATTATTACCTAAAGTTTTCTAACTTTGGGAGATGAGAGCAAAACTCTTGAGTATGAAAGCAAGAGCAAAGCTCTGAAGTTATTAAGCAAGAGCAAAGCTCTGTAAATCAAAATCTAGAAAATGGTGAAGATTTTTCTAAGGGCCAGGGGTCCTATTTATAAGGCGCTTGCGCCCCTTCAGCTCACCCATTGATCCAACGGTCAGGATCTTGCCACCGCTGCACTCACGTGCGCGCCACGTGAGCGCAACGGTGGGGGGGCATTTGTTTCCCCCAATCAGAGCAAAGCTCTGTTTGAATTTCAAAATTCAAAATTCGAAGCAACGCTTCAGATTCTTTGCGCTGCGCGCAACGCGCCACGTGTCAAAAGCTGATACATCAGCGCAGCGCCCAAGGCAGCGCCACCAATCAGAGCAAAGCACTATTTAAAACAAAAATTAAAAGGAAGCAACGCTTCAGATAATCTGCGCTCTACGCTGCGTGACACGTGGCAGCGCAGTTGCGCCATGCTCTGCGCTGCACGCCACGTGGCAGCGCAGTTGCGCTAGCGCAGTTGCACCGCGCTCTGCGCTGCGCGACACGTGTCAGCGCAGTTGCGCAAGCGCAGTTACGCTGCGCTGTGCGCTGCTTGACACGTGTCAAGCGCTGGGGCATTTGCGCCAAACTGAATTAAAATTTTAAAGAAATCTTTCTGTTCTTGTTAAAACAAGAAAATTGCCTTCTGTAAAACAGAAGCCCTTGGATCAAAGATCCAACGGTGGGGAAAATTCCCCAAATCACTCAGAGAAAAATCTCTTTAACAAATTTAACAAATTTATGGGCACTATATAAAGGTCTCTAGACCCCAAATCAAAGGGATCAACAATTGTGAGAGATCAAGAACTTCAAACAGAGAGAACTCTGAAAAAATTTCAAAAAGAAAAAGGTAAAAACCTTTAGAAAAAAGAGAAAATTCTCTCATGAACAGATCATTGATCTGAGAACAAGATCAATGATAAAAAAAAGAAAAATAAATAATAATAAGTGCTTTGCACTTTCTTATGAACCATTGGTTCTTTAAAAAAGAAGAGAAACTTGTTTTCTTTAATCTAAATTAGATCAAGAAAACAAATAGTGCTTTGCACTTGTGAACCATTGGTTCTGGAATCTTAAAGATTCTCAAGATTATTGAAATAGTGCCTTACACTTGCAAAAAATTGCACTGCTGCGCTCCTGGGTTGGCGCAAGCCACCAGAGCGCGCCATGTGTCAGCATCTGAACCACTTGCGCTATGCGCTTTTGATAGAGCCTTGCTCTCTGAAATTAGCACAACTCACCAGAGCACGTCACGTGTCAGCAGCGCAGCGCACTGGTGCAGCGCACTGCGCTAACTGCGCTTGCGCTCACCAGAGCGTGACACGTGAGCGCTTGCGCTCAGTGATTAGCGCAAAGAGCCTGACAAATGCAATGCATTTCTTTTACTAAAGGGCTAGGCCCAAATCAGAAAGGCCTAGCAGGCCAAATTAAATTGCAATGCAATAAAAAGGGCAGAGCCCAAACAAAATTGATGCTCTGCATCATTTATAAATAGGCAGAGCCCAAACAAAATAATAAATAATGCAATGCATTATTTTAAAAGGGGCAGAGCCCAAATAAAGGTCCAACAGAGACCAAGATTAATGCTATGCATTATTGAAAAGGGGCCAAGCCCTAACACAGGCCTAATAGGCCAAAAACAAATAAAAGTGTTGAACATTTTTCAACTGGACTTAGTCCAATTATGGCTGTAAGTCCTCAAATTAAATTGACTGAGCACAGCTGCTCTCTTAAATCAATTTACATCCGGTTCGAGGGTACATCTCCGAATTCCTCTGACACCTATCGTTGTAATCCTTCAACGACGTCAGAGAGGTGACGGGTCCCGACAACCACACATCAATATGGACTGTGCGGTCTTTAAACCCACGGACTTAAGCGTTCTTAAACTAAGATTCGGACTGTGGGGTCCTTAAACCCACGGACTAATGCGTCCTTAAACAAACGGACTAATGCGTCCTTAAACACACCCATATGGACTGTAGGGTCCTTAAACCCATGGACTTATGCGTCCTTAAACTACCAATGGACCGCAATGTTCCTAAACTACCTATGGACCACTACGTCCCTAAACTGGAACAATAGAGCTTCTAAACGCTCATTTGTTGGATCTAAACGATC
This sequence comes from Agapanthus africanus, assembly GCA_030015575.1. NCBI lineage: Eukaryota > Viridiplantae > Streptophyta > Magnoliopsida > Asparagales > Amaryllidaceae > Agapanthus > Agapanthus africanus. Next base: position 449,962,027 of record CM057349.1, on the reverse strand, counting down.
CCGTTTAAGTTGATCTTAGCCTCAAATATGGCTAACGTGTCCTTAAACATTCAAATAGACTTTAGCCCCAAATTGGACTATAAGACCCCCAATCAACTTTGGTTCAAGGGTACATCTCTGAATTCCTCAGACACCTATCGTTGTAATCCTTCAACGACGTCAGAGAGGTGACGAGTCCCGACGGCCATATATTAAATGGATCACCACGTTAAGTTGATCTTAGTCTCAAACAGGACTAACGTATCCTTAACGAACGTTTAAGTTGATCTTAGCCTCAACACGGCTAACGTATCCTTAGACTAAAACACTAAACCCAAATCTAAGTAAATACGGATTTGAACTAATCCACGTCCTACGGGCGACGGCATTACTTAGTCTCCATATACAATCCACGGGCAATCACAAACAAAACAAACACACACGACACGAAGTGAAATTCTGGAGAAGGAGAAAGTGGCTATCGCGATGCGGTAGCGTAATTAACTGCAGGGGCTTGCGCCTGCAGGGAAGAGCATCCCCACAATCAAATAAACCCCTCTAGCGAGGGGGAATCTGACGAAGTCTGCTACATCGGCCGCATCCGTCTAAACCTCCGATACACGGTACCATAAATTAACATGGCATCTTCGGAGAGGTGGACGGATAAAACCATATAGCATCTGCCCCGAATCTCAGGCAGGACGTCCTCACGTCGTCTCGGCCGCCATTCGGAGGGGAACATCAAGCAATAAGCATAAAGAAGCACAAAAATAAAGAAAACACAACGTCGGCTCAAGTGAGCTCGACCCCAGAGGAACCACATATACACAGATCTCTCAGTCCCATCACTAGGTCGCATATACAAATAAGAAGTGGTAGATGGAGAATACTAGATACAATGATAGTACAAAATAAAAGAGATAAAGTGTCCTCGCAACCCGCCTACGAGCAATGTCGCGAGTCTGAGCAAAAGAAACCAATGATAAGATAAGCCCGCCGCTACAAGGCTGACGGGTCCGACCTGCAAGACACTGTGGCACAACGGGGGTGAGTTTCCAGCTTGTGAGTAGAATATAACATCCAGTAAGGCTATCATAAGAATGCACGCAAATGCGTCACAACATGTATGTCTAGATATGATGTAATGCCACTAATATGTATGCACATGTATATACGAAATTTTTAAGTATTTAAATACGATGATTCTCTGCATTCCTAACTTAGAAAAAAAAAGAATATCTGTGCAATAGCTAAAATACCATCAATGAAATCATCTGAAAACCGTGTTAAGCATCGACACCAAATATGGAAATACATCTGTCTCAATATCTCACTATATCAATGTCTCAAAACATCGGGCTCCGTCAGTCCGGATCGGCCCATATCATCAAATATCACGACAACGGTCGGTATTCTCCGGATATCCGCCGCGTCAGATATCACCAGTAGGTAGTCTTCCCCTGTCAGGCTCATCGTCTACAACTCGATCTTCTTGCCCCGGGATACCATACCGGGCCCACCATGTACCCGAGACGGTTCATCCACTCCTCGAATAGGGTCTTGAAATCCAACAAAAAACATGAAAACTCATGGTGGACGACACATAAATCACGAGAAAACCGCAACTTTATTTTAAAAATGATAATAATAAGGTTTTGTTAAATTCTTGCGGTTTTCCCCAAAATCCAGAAATCGCATCAATACTGAAATCCTCAAGAAAATCATACTAACCAACATGTTGTATATGATAAATTTTTATGATATCAAAGATATGTAATGTGATTTGTGGCTAGAAATCTATATAAGCATGATGATAATGCGAGGTATATACATGCTATGCAATTCAATATAGCATGTATGATGCAAGCGGTGATACTAAACTAAGCAGGTTCTAAAGTGCTCGTGACAAGTCAATTACCAAGGCGTGTGTGTTCACATGAATAGTGCGCGTGCAACATGAGCCAACGGTAATGGTGTACGTGTCCTAAGAGGTGATATCACACATGTGTATATGGATAACCATGCAATACTAGCAGACGAATAGCTATAAAGGTATTCATATGAATGAGAGGGTTAACTAACTAACAATGCATATAGTTGCGAGTAATAAAGTAAACCTAACTATGGGGCGCCTCGCGCCATCCAGACGATTCCCCCATAGATGCATACATCTACTCACCTGGATGCCTCGCTAATCTGATCCAACCACCGCTTTGCCTTTGCGCGCCGCGTCCGATGTTTCCACAACCGATCCTAAAATTGCATAACACACAACATAAGATTACATCTCATGAAACAACGCAAGTCACAATATGAAAAGATCGACTCTCGTAAGTTAGGCACAACGTGCACTCGGTGCGCGGAAAACACACAAAAATCGCTAAAACCTTAACTAAAATCGTCGTTTCGGGGTAACCGCCAAAACTAAAACCCGAATAGACCAAAATCCGCATTCGCACACCCTACAAGTCGTAGTAGATACAATAATATCATCATGATAACGCAATTAAGTCACTTCCTAATAATTTAGAAAACCTAGTAAGCATTCGCGTAAAAATTCCGATGCAAACCTCGCGGATTAACGACTTAAGGATCGCAATATCGCATAACCATCCAATTCAAGCTACTAGATGGTCACAACACAATTTACAACCCACTTACAAAACTTCAAACCCTAATTAAAATTCCAAACCTTTACTAGAATTTTCAAAACAAACCATTACAATGAAATTAACACATTCAAATTCTAAATTAGTTTATTTAAACTACAATTAAACAACTTGATTAGAACTTATACCTCCCAAGTGTTGATTCCCTTGCACTAAGCCTCCAAAGATGTCTTCTTTCTCCTTGTTTTAAACCAATTAGGGTTTGGGTAGAGGAGGAAAAGGGTTTTGGTTTGAATTAGTGAAGAAAGGTGTGTATTTTTGTGGATTTTTGTTGATTTTAGCAAGAATTTTGAAGCAAGAAAATTTGGGGGAAAATGGGGGCTGCTGGAAATGAAGCTCGGCCAGAGGAGGGGAGTGAGGGAAAAATGTAGAAATTTCTAAGAAAAAGTCACTCTCAAATGCATTTAATGTTTAACACATCAATTTTTACAAAAAAGCCCCTTTTCAATTCATTTTTGCTTTAAATTTCAAAGCATAGAACTACATTCTAGAAAAGTCTTGATACAATTTTTGTTACACTATATTTTAGTTTATAATGGTTCCTAATTATGTAATTTGCCCATTTAAATTTGTATTTATCACTAATTTAACGTATTTTTAAAAACTTAAAATAATATTAAAAATAATTAATTAAGGAAATTTTTTTAAATAACTAGAAAATTTTAAGTGACAATTTAGTGACCAAATTTTAGCAATATCTTATCTAAATTTTGTATAATTAGACCTATATTGAAAAAAAATACTTATTTTGACTTTTTACGGAAAAAACTGATTATTTTGCCGATTATCGAAAAACTATCGAAACGATTTTTAAAGCGTTACAATCTTCCCCCTTTAAAAAAATTCGGTCCCCGAATTTAAAATTGAACTACGCGTACCTTCAAAAAGATGGGGATATCTTTTCCTCATCTCGACCTCGGTTTCCCAGGTGACCTCCTCGTTGTTCGGGCCACGCCAAAGAATCTTGACGGATGGTATAACCTTCGACCTCAATTTCTTCACCTGCCGATCCAAAATGATCACCGGCTGCTCGGTGAATGAAAGATCGCGCTCTAGCTGGATCGTCTGATGCTGAATCGCATGGGAAGGGTCATGAAGGTACTTGCGTAGTATCGAAACATGGAACACGGGGTGAACATCGGGGAAGCTGGGCGGAAGAGCTAACCGATAAGCCACTGAACCGACACGCTCTAGGATCTCGAAGGGACCAACATATCTAGGACTAAGCTTCCCTTTCTGCCCAAATATCATCACACCCTTCATCGGAGAGAACCTCAGGAAAACATGATCACCAACAGCGAACTCGAGTCGGCGACGGCGTTTGTCAGCATATGATTTCTGCCTAATCTGTGCCGCTCTCATCCTGTCCCGAATCAGCTGTATCTTTTCGGTCGTCTCCTGTATGATCTGCGGCCTCAAAATACTGCTCTCCTTGAGCTCTGTCCAACATACAGGCGATCGACATCTCCTCCCATATAAAGCCTCGAAAGGTGCCATCTGAATCGTCTCCTGGAAGCTATTATTATAGGAGAACTCGATCAAGGGAAAATGACGATCCTAGCTACCACCGAAATCTAAAACACAAGCTCTGAGCATGTCCTCAAGAGTCTGAATAGTACGCTCTGACTGACCGTCAGTCTGCGGATGGAAAGCTGTGCTAAAACTCAATCGGGTGCCCAAAGCCTCCTGAAGTTTCTGCCACAATCGGCTGGTAAACTGGGTGCCCCGGTCGGACACGATGCAAGTCGGGATGCCTTGCAGTCGCACGATCTCATCAATATAAACCTGGACGTACTGAGCAAATCCAAAAGTGGTCTTCACTGGCAGGAAGTGAGCCGTTTTCGTCAGTCGATCCACAATCACAGAAATAGAGTCATACCCTCGACCGGTCCTGGGTAGACCCACAATGAAGTCCATGGAGACCTGTTCCCACTTCCACTCAGGAATGGGCAAAGGTTGTAACTCGCCGGCTGGCCTCTGATGCTCGGCCTTGACTTGCTGACAAGTCAGGCATCTCGATACAAAGTCTGTAACATCCTTCTTCATTCTGTCCCACCAGTAAACCTCTTTCAAATCACGATACATCTTGGTGGAACCTGGATGAACATTGTATACTGATCTATGTGCCTCCTCAAGAATATCACGCCTCAGTCCCTCAGAATCTGGTACGCACAATCGAGTCCCAAATCGAAGTATCCCCTGATCATCAATGACAAACTCGGAAACTCTGCCCTGCCGAATCTGCTCGATAATCTCTAAAATACGGGCATCACCGGACTGTGCCTCGGGGATACGGTCAAGTATCTGTGGGCGTGCTTTGAAATGGGCCAGCTATCCCCCGTAGGAGTAAACTCGAACTGCACTCTGCTGTCACATAAAAACTGCCAATCCGCCGTCGACTGCATCTGTACTGTGCTCAAACAAGATAAGCTACCTCCGGGTCTTCTACTCAAAGCATCTGCCACCACATTCGCCTTGCCCGGATGGTATAAAATCTCGCAGTCATAATCTTTTACCAACTCCATCCAACGACACTGTCTCAGATTCAGATCTCGCTGCTGAAAAATATACTTCAAGCTCTTGTGGTCAGTGAATATCTGGTATGACTCGCCGTATAGGTAATGTCTCCAGATCTTGAGTGCAAATACCACTGTTGCCATCTCTAAATCATGAGTGGGGTAGTTCTGTTCGTGTTTCCGCAACTGCCGAGAAGCATACGCGATAACTCTATCGTACTGCATCAATACACAGCCCAACCCCACTCGAAAAGCATCATAATATACACGAAACTGCCTAATCCTAAAGGCAATGATAACACTGGTGCAGTAGTCAGAAGAGTCTTCAACTGCTGGAAATTATCCTGACATGCCTCGGTCCAATCAAAAGGAACCCCCTTCCGGGTCAAGCTGGTCAACGGTGCAGCAATACGGGAGAAATCCTGGACAAAACGTTGATAATAGCCGGCCAGACCTAGAAAGCTGCGAACCTCTGTACTTGATACCGGTCTGGGCCAACGCTGCACTGCCTCGATCTTCTTCGGGTCCACACAAATACCATCTCTCGTCACCACATGACCCAAGAAGTCGACACTGTCTAGCCAAAATGCGTACTTGGAAAATTTGGCGAACAGCTGATGCTCTCTCAAAGTCTGCAATGTGATACGCAAGTGCTGCTCATGCTCCTCCCGGCTCCGAGAATAAACCAAGATGTCGTCAATAAAAACAATGATGAACTGATCAAGATAAGGCCTGAATACACGGTTCATCAAGTCCATAAATGCTGCCGGGGCATTGGTGAGCCCGAACGACATCACCAAGAACTCATAATGACCATAACGTGTACGGAAAGCGGTCTTCGGAATATCCTCCTTCCAAACCCGCAACTGGTGATAACCTGACCGTAAATCAACCTTCGAGAAAAACCCTGCACCCTGGAGCTGATCGAATAAGTCGTCAATACGGGGTAAGGGATATCTGTTCCGCACAGTAATCCGGTTCAGCTGACGATAATCAATGCATAAGTGCATACTGCCGTCCTTCTTCTTAACAAACAGGACGGGAGCACCCCAAGGTGACACACTCGGTCGGATAAGCCCTTTGTCCAGCAAGTCTTGTAACTGATCCTTCAGCTCCCTCAGCTCCGCCGGGGCCATCCGATAAGGCGGTATAGAGATAGGCCCCGTACCGGGGATCAAGTCGATGCAGAACTCAATCCCGCGCTCTGGTGGCAGACCAGGCAGCTCATCAGGGAATACATCAGGGAACTCTCTCACAACAGAGACCTGGTCCAACGGAACCTCTGCAGTGCTAGTATCACAAACATAGGCTAAGAATCCCTGACACCCTTTCCGCAAGAGCTGACCAGCGTGAAGAGAAGAAATCAAGCTGGGAAGGGTAGCGCTACGATCTTCCTAAATAACAAGAACCGGTTCACCAGGAAAACTGAATCTGACTGCCTTTTCACGGCAGCCCACGGATGTATAACAGGTGGCTAGCCAATCCATACCAAGAAGAACGTCGAAGTCTAGCATATCGAGGAGAATCAAATCAACTGAAGAATCTCTCTCCCCGATACGAACGGGACACGATCGGTACACAAAACGGGCAACAAACGACTCGCCTACCGGAGTAATAACGACAAGCGGCCGATCTAACGAAGAAGACTCTCGGCCCAACCTCGGTGCAAAGTATGTGGATACATAAGAATGTGTGGAGCCTGGATCAAATAATACCCGTGCATCAAAAGAACATACTGGCAGAGTACCTGTCACGACGGTATTGGATGCCCGCGCATCCTGAGGAGTCAACGCAAACACTCGGGCCTGTCCAACACTAATAGCTAGCTGTCCTCTGCCTCTACCTCTGCCTCTGCCTCTGCCTCTGTCGCCTCGTCCTCTCTGAACAGGACCTCCATGCCCACGACCTCTAGGAGCATCTGCCTGGCATGGAGCCTCATCAGGGGTAGGAAGTAGAGATCTCTGAGGAGGCGGTGAAGGTGGTAAGGTCACATGTGGGACTGTCGCCGCGCCCTGGCGCTCCATGGTATAGTCTCTGATACGGTGGTACTGAATCCCGCACCGAAAACATCCTGGCGACGACTGCTGGGTCTGCGGATATGAACAAAATAACTGGCCTCGTCTCAATCCTCTGCCGCCACCATCTCCCGGAAAGAATATATCACGGTGTCTACCCATCTGCCGCTGGGCTGGTGTATCAGTACGGATCCTTTTCGGCCCAGAAACGACCGGAGTCTCAGAAATGCGCTCCTCCAAAAGTAAAGCTGCATCCATCGCGGCTGCGTATGTATCAAAGCGCTGGGTGCCGATGGCAAGGAATAGTTGTGTATCAAGTCCTCACACAAACCTCTTTATCCTCTTCTCTTCCATGTCTACTAGGTACGGAGCATATCGAGACAGCTAGGTAAACTGTATATCATACTCAGACACTGTCATCCCAGGAGTCTTGCGCAAAGACTCAAAACTACAGGCTCGAGCATTTCGGACACTCTCCGGAAGGAAACGGGCAAGAAATGCAGCTGTAAACTCGTCCCAGGTCATAGGAGGTAGACCTGCAGCTCGGCCTCTCTCTACTGAATCGTACCACGTCTGGGCAAGGCCCTCCAGACGAAAACTCGCTAACTCCACCCATCTATCATCAGAACACCTCAACGAACGGCAAATCCTAGCCATCCTATCAAGAAATGCCTGTGGGTCCTCTGTCACATCCGTGCAGGGTAAAAGCTGGAGGTCTCAGCCTCATAAACTCCTGTAGTGAAACATGGATAGTCGCAGTAGTAGCAAGAGTAACCATCTGTGCAGCAGGTACAATCGTGGTCTGTGCGGTGGAAGGAACGTCCCCGGATCTCTGTGCCCGACTGGACTCAACTAAAAATCCCATCATCTTTCGCAACTCCTGCATACCGGACTCTAATCTGGCAATACGGTCGGGAGAAGGCGGATCAATCTGACCCTGAGGGGTAGACGTATCATCCCGCTCGATCCTCGCCTCAGACGAGCCCGCTCGAAGCTCATCCCTAGCGGCAGCCCGCTGAGTTCTCGTTGTCTTTGGCGGCATCGAAGCTGGAATGAGAAACAGGAGCGATAAGAACATTGCAATTGAATCAAGGAATGTAAGGAATCAAGAGGATTTTCGACTATGTTAATATAATATCCTTCGCTCGTATACAAACAATTATGTCCTAAGGTCACTTAGGCGGAGTACCGTATCGTAAGTATGCCGTGGAACATACTCACGCTACGCCACTCTGCTTAAGTCACCTACTCCATCTACAAAGGGTCGTCCTACACTCAGAAAGGTAAAACCTACGCTCTGATACCAACTTTGTCATGACCCGAAGGTACGGAACGTGACTGGAACTTAGATTACGAGACGTCTAGAGGTGTAACGTAAACTAAATTAGCCAAAGCCCAGAAAATCAAAACCAAAATCAATAAGAGTGAAGGAAAACCATTTATGAAAATGACTTTAAAAATCAATTAAGTTGCATTAACCCCTTTTTAAAAGCATCAAAAATTTCCGAAAATTTCGGCAGAGTCTCCTTTGTAAATACTGGCCCCCCAAAATGGGTACAACAATATATATAACCAGTAATGGATAAATGGCATCCCCAAGCGGAAGCTAGCTCTTCACCCAAGACGGATCACAACCACGCGCAATATATATGCAATATCAAGCAATAAGCATAAAGAAGCACAAAAATAAAGAAAATACAACGTCGGCTCAAGTGAGCTCGACCCCAGAGGAACCACATATACACAGATCTCTCAGTCTCATCCCTAGATCGCATATACAAATAAGAAGTGGTAGATGGAGAATACTAGATACAATGATAGTATAAAAAAAAGAGATAAAGTCTCCTCTCAACCCACCTACGAGCAATGTCGCGAGTCTGAGCAAAAGAAACCAATGATAAGATAAGCCCGTCGCTACAAGGCTGACGGGTCTGACCTGCAAGCCATTGTGGCACAACGGGGGTGAGTTGCCAGCTCGTGCGTAGAATATAACATCTAGTAAGGCTATCGTAAGAATGCACGCAAATGCGTCACAACATGTATGTCTAGATGTGATGTAATGCCACTAGTATGTATGCACATGTATACAACATCAATACGAAATTTTTAAGTATTTAAATACGATGATTCTCTGCATTCTTAACTTAGAAAAAAAAATATATCTGTGCAATAGCTAAAATACCATCAATGAAACATCTGAAAACCGTGTTAAGCATCGACACCAAATATGGAAATACATCTGTCTCAATATCTTACTATAGCAATGTCTCAAAACATCGGGTTCCGTCAGTCCGGATCGGCCCATATCATCAAATCTCACGACAACGGTCGGTATCCTCCGGATATCCGCCGCGTCAGACATCACCGATAGGTAGTCTTCCTCTGTCAGGCTCATCGTCTACAACTCGATCTTCTTGCCCCGGGGTACCATACCGGGCCCACCATGTACCCGAGACGGTTCATCCACTCCTCGAATAGGGTCTCGAAATCCAACAGAAAACATGAAAACTCATGGTGAACGACACATACATCACGAGAAAACCACAACTTTATTTTAAAAATGATAATAATAATCTTTTTTTAAATTCTTGCGGTTTTCCCCAAAATCCAGAAATCACATCAATACTGAAATCCTTAAGAAAATCATACTAACCAACATGTTGTATATGATAAATGTTTATGATATCAAAGGTATGCAATGTGATTTGTGGCTAGAAATCTATATAAGCATGATGATAATGCGAGGTATATACATGCTATGCAATTCAATATAGCATGTATGATGCAAGCGGTGATACTAAACTAAGCAGGTTCTAAAGTGCTCGTGACATGTCAATTACCAAGGCGTGTGTGTTCACATGAATAGTGCGCATTCAACATGAGGAAATGGTAATGGTGTACGTGTCCTAAGAGGTGATATCACACATGTGTATATGGATAACCATGCAATACTAGCAGACGAATAGTTATAAAGGTATGCATATGAATGAGAGGGTTAACTAACTAACAATACATATAGTTGCGAGTAATAAAGTAAACCTAACTATGGGGCGCCTCGTGCCATCCAGACGATTCCCCCATAGATGTATACATCTACTCACCTAGATGCCTCGCTAATCTGATCCAACCACCGCTTTGCCTTTGCGCGCCGCGTCCGATGTTTCCGCAATCGATCCTAAAATTGCATAACACACAACCTAAGATTACATCTCATGAAACAACGCAAGTCACAATATGAAAAGATCGACTCTCATAAGTTAGGAACAACGTGCACTCGGTGCGCGGAAAACACAGGAAAATCGCTAAAACCTTAACTAAAATCGTTGTTTCGGGGCAACCGCCAAACTAAAACCCGACTAGACCAAACTCCGCATTCGCACACCCTACAAGTCGTAGTAGATACTAATAATATCATCACGATAACGCAATTAAGTCACTTCCTAATAATTTAGAAAACCTAGTAAGCATTCGCGTAAAAATTCCGATGCAAACCTCGCGTATTAACGACTTAGCGATCGCAATATCGCACAACCATCCAATTCAAGCTACTAGATGGCCACAACACAATTTACAACCCACTTACAAAATTTCAAACCCTAATTAAAATTCCAAACCTTTACTAGAATTTTCAAAACAAACCATTACAATGAAATTAACACATTAAAATTCTAAATTAGTTTATTTAAATTACAATTAAACAACTTGATTAGAACTTATACCTCCCAAGTGTTGATTCCCTTGCACTAAGCCTCCAAAGATGTCTTCTTTCTCCTTGTTTTAAACCAATTAGGGTTTGGGTAGAGATGGAAAAGGGTTTTGGTTTGAATTAGTGAAGAAAAGTGTGTATTTTTGTGTATTTTTGTTGATTTTAGCAAGAATTTTGAAGCAAGAAAATTTGGGGGGAAATGGGGGCTGCTGGAAATGATGCTCGGCCAGATGAGGGGAGTGAGGGAGAGTGAGGGAAAAATGTAGAAAGTTCTAAGAAAAAGTCACTCTCAAATGCATTTAATGCTTAACACATCAATTTATACCAAAAAGGCCCTTTTCAATTCATTTTTGCTTTAAATTTCAAACCATAGAACTACATTCTAGAAAAGTCTTGATACAATTTTTGTTACACTATATTTTAGTTTATAATGGTTCCTAATTATGTAATTTACCCATTTAAATTTGTATTTAACACTAATTTAATGTATTTTTAAAAGCTTAAAATAATATTAAAAATAATTAATTAAGGATTTTTTTTAAATAACTAGAATATTTTAAGTGACAATTTAATGACAAATTTTAGCAATATCTTATCTAAATTTTGTATAATTAGACCTATATTGAAAAAATACTTATTTTGACTTTTTACGGAAAAGACTGATTATTTTGCCGATTATTGAAAAACTGCCGAAACGATTTTTGAAGCGTTACATGGGCGATCCGCTTTTTACACGGGCGTGACGTCGGGAGCGTAACTGTCGGCAAGATTCTCGCGTTTGCTGCTGCGTGCTGCCGCTGCTATATAAACCCCCATCACAGAGGGGTCAAGTAAGCCATTTTTATTCCACTTAGCCGTTACTCTGCCCGGATCTAGCACTAACTTGATCGTCGGAGGGTCCTCGGTGGTACCAAACCACTCTGGGACTTCTTTGCAGGTACTCGGCACCAAACTCCTCAAATCACCGTTCTCATCAAAACCCATTGAGATCCACACGCAACAGAAGACCACCACCAAAATCCAACCGGGAGATCAACAGAAGACAACATCTGACGGAGACCTGAAAAGGACCTCCATCAGTTTGCGCCATCTGTGGGAAACGAAACTCCACAAAAACAAAAGTTGGCCTTTCAATCTCCGTCCACATGGCGTGCGATCACCCTGAAGATCCAGATACCAGCCGCCTCCTCCCCCGCATCGGAGGCGCGGATGAACCTCTTCCGGCGACCGTCATCAAGGCCCTCGCCGGCCGATAGACCGACTAAAGTCCAAACGGCCAAGCCAGGGCCCCAGATCGCCGCTCCCGCCTCCAGAAGACTATGCCCTCGTCGGCACGGCTGACCATCGGCAAGCTACGTCCCATGGCCACAGATCTCACGGGCCGATACTCGTCCGCTGGGCGATCATTGAGCCTCCTCTGGCGGAATCGAAACGACGCGACCCTGGCGCTTCGCCTCCCCGCACAATCGATGCGCGTGCTACGCGCACGTTCACCGTGACCGTTCCTATTCCCCATACCTACAAATGGATGGTCGGACGAAACCTCATGAAGAATCAGCCGAGCAGCTACCCTGCTCGGTTATCCCTGGCCGGTAGCTTCCCTACTCGCAACGCTAGGGATTGAAGTCCTCCGTAGAGACAGCCGAGCAGCTTCTCTGCTCGGCTATCCCTGGCCGGTAGCTTCCCTACTCGCAATGCCAGGGATGAAAGCCCTCGCCAAGAGGCAACCCAGCAGCTACCCTGCTCGGTTATCCCTGGCGGATAGCTTCCCTACCGCAACGCCAGGGATCAAAAAGTCCTTCCAGAGGCAGTCGAGCCTGACCCTCGCTCGGCTATCCCCGGAGGGTAGCTTCCCTACCGCAACGCCAAAGATCAGAAAGTCCTCCCAGAGGCAGTCGAGCCCAACCCTCGCTCGGCTATCCCTGGCGGGTAGCTTCCCTACCGCAACGCCAGGGATCAGAAAGCCCTCTCAGAGGCAGTCGAGCCTGAGGATCCCTCGCTCGGCTATCCTTCAGGACAAAAGCCCTCGCCAAGAGGCACCGGGCAGTAACCTTGCCCGGCCAAGGGTCCTTGGTAGGCTTCTTACAGCCCCTCCCGCGCCAAGGACCAAAGTCCTCTCAGAGGCGGTCGAGTCCTTGCTCGGCTATCCCCGGCTGGTAGCTTCCTACCACAACCGACAGGGATCAAAGTCTTCGCCAAGAGGCACTAGGTAATAACCCTGCTTGGTCCCCGTCCTGAAGGATTAAAGCCCTCGCAAGAGGCAACCGAGCAGCTACCCTGCTCGGTCATCTCCGGCTGGTAGCTCCCTACCCATGACGTCAGGGATCGAAGCCCTCGCAAGAGGAATCCGGGTGGCTACCCCGCTCAGTCATCTCAGGCTGGTAGTTGCCTACCCACGATGCCAGAGATCAAAGCCCTCGCCAAGAGGAAACCGTACTGCTTCACTGCCCGGTCATCCTTAGTGGGCTTCTTACAGCCCCTCCAACGCTAAAGATCAAAGCCCTCGCCAAAAAGCAGCGAGCAGCTACCCTGCTCGGTCATCCCCGGCCGGTATGTCCCTACCCATGACGCCAGGGATCCAAGCCCTCGCTAAGAGGCACCGAGCAGCTACCCTGCTCGGTCATCCCCGGCTGGTAGGTCCCTACCCACAACGCCAGGGATCCAAGCCCTCGCCAAGAGGCACCGAGCAGCTACCCTGTTCGGCCATCCTCAGCAGGCCTCTCGCGGCCCCTCTCACGCTGAGGATCGAAGCCCTCATCTGAGGCCGCCGAGATCCTTCTCGCTCGGTGCATCCCCAGCGGGTATCCTCCTGCCCATCATACGCTAAGGATCTCAAGCCCTCACCACGAGGCCGCCGAGATCCTTCCTGCTCGGCGCATCCCCAGCGGGCATCTTCCTGACCATCAGACGCTGAGGGTCTGAAGCCCTCATCGCGAGGCCGCCGAGATCCTTCTTGCTCGGCGCATCCCCAACAGGCATCCTCCTGCCCATCAGACGCTGAGGATCTCAAACCCTCACCGCAAAGCCGCCGAGTTCCTTCTGCTCGGCGCATCCCCAGCAGTCATCCTCCTGCCCATTAGACGCTGAGGATCTCAAGCCCTCACCACGAGGCCGCCGAGATCCTTCTCGCTCGGCGCATCCCCAGCGGGCATCCTCCTGCCCATCAGACGCTGAGAATCTCAAGCCCTCACCATGAGCCCGCCGAGATCCTTCCTGCTCGGCGCATCCCCGGCGGACATCCTTCTGCCCATCAGACGCTGAGGGTCTGAAGCCCTTATTCCGAGGCCGCCGAGATCCTTCTTGCTCGGCGCATCCCCAGCGGGCATCCTCCTGCCCATCAGACGCTCACCGCGAGGCCGCCGAGTTCCTTCTGCTCGGCGCATCCCCAGCGGGCATCCTCCTGCCCATCAGACGCTGAGGATCTCAAGCCCTCACTACGAGGCCGCCGAGATCTTTCCTGCTCGGCGCATCCCCAGTGGGCATCTTCCTGCCCATCAGACGCTGAGGGTCTGAAGCCCTCATCGCGAGGCCGCTGAGATCCTTCTTGCTCGGCGCATCCCCAACGGGCATCCTCCTTCCCATCAGACGCTGAGGATCTGAAGCCCTCTTCGCGAAGCCGCCGAGCCCTTTTCTGCTCGGCGCATCCCAGCGGGTAGCTTCCTACCCAACAAAGACAAGGATCAAAGTCCTCCTTAGAGGCAGCCGAGCGGCTTCCCTGCTCGGCTATCCCTGGCCGGTAGCTTCCCTACTCGCAACGCCAGAGATCAAAGCCCTCGCCAAGAGGCAACCGCGCAGCTTCACTGCCCAGTTATCCTTGGCAGGTTTCTTACAACCCCTCCAATGCTAAGGATCAAAGTCCTCCCAGAGGCAGCCGAGCAGCTTCCCTGCTCAGCTATCCCTGGTCGGTAGCTTCCCTACTCGCAACGCTAGGGATCAAGGCCCTCGTCAAGATCAACCGAACAGCTTCCCTGCTCGGTCATCTCCAGCAGGTATCCTCCTGCCCAACAGACGCTGCAGGTGATCGAAGTCAACTCGACGACCGATTGTTCCACTTGTCATCCCCGCACTGGGCCACGCCCCATCAGACGCCACAGGTCTGCACACGTCGCGTCGGCCAACCGATGCTTGACACGTGGACCGTCGCTTCAGTGGCAGGATGCACGAACTGGCACACCTTCCTTAAATGCAGAGATCTCACCCTAATTCGCTGGCAGAAAAGACAGCTGACAGCCCGGGGACGCGTCCCGACGAAACCATAGAAATGAGCTTACCCCGGGCGGCCTGTCAGTCCACTTCTGACCCGACCCGCTAGCTGGTCGGGACAAGAGTGGGGGGCTAATGATGATGCTCAATATTAGCAAGGACACCAGATGAAGTTTATGCGGCGAAAGGTGTTAAGCCAACATTGTCCCCTAACCTTGATACCCTTGCCCTAGTTGAGCAAAGGACACGTGGCAGATAACATATCCTAAGACCCAGAAGAAAGGGCCCATAGAGGCCGACCAGACCACCCTTGTACCCGACTTGCAAGCACAAGCTGGCCCTCCTTAAGCCTCCCTGCAAATTGGCCTCCTCGGCCCCTCAGCTCGCCCTGAGCTGCCACAGGACCAAGACCCCTCGGCCCTCTTGCTCGTCTCCGAGCTCCCCAGCCGAGGCCGTCTTCCTTGGTCCCTCCGACCAACCAACTCCACCACTCACAGGCGTAACCGCCGCTCCGTAAATCTCGCTACGCGTAGATGCTCCGCCAGCAACGTCCCACGTTCCATGCCATCACAATCCTCACTAATGGGCGATCCGCTTTTTACGCGGACGTAACGTCGGGAGCGTAACTGCCGGCGAGATTCTCTCGCCTGCTGCTGCGTGCTGCCGCTGCTATATAAACCCCCATCACAGAGGGGCCAAGTAAGCCATTTTTATTCCACTTAGCCGTTACTCTACCCGGATCTAGCACTAACTTGATCGTGGGAGGGTCCTCGGTGGTACCAAACAACCCCGGGATTTCTTTGCAGGTACTCGGCACCAAACTCCTTAAATCACCGTTCTCATTAAAACCCATTGAGATCCACACGCAACATAAGACCACCACCAAAATCCAACCGGGAGATCAACAGAAGACAACATCTGACGGAGACCTGAAAAGTACCTCCATCAAAGTCCAATCTGTTAATATACGAGCACTTAACAAAACCTGATTCATTATTAAACATTTAACCCACCCCCACCCTCTATGGACAAGAGCATGGGTGAATGAATTTACTTCTCCTGAGTTTATTTTCAATATGATTCTGTGTATATACTAGACGCGATGCATCAACAAAGAAGAGACAAAGATTTTTTAAATTTTTTTTTATCTATGTCGGTTAGCTTAGACAATTTATTACAGATAATATCTGTGAGACCTGCACCCTGACAAGATCGGCCAAGTTACACGGCTTGACCATCTGGTTGAGCATGCGCTTTGGATTTACAATTTGAATTGGCTTAAATTATATAAACCCTTCTCTTTTATTTCGGATAGGCATGAATTCAACCCATGGTGTAACAACCGTCAACTATTTCGATATTTATAAACTTTCTAATTACTAAAATACCACTCATATAATATTAGTCAAAATTATATAAATTAGCTTATGTAAATTAAATTCGGTGCTGGGCTAAATTTTGACGCGTAAGCTATGTTTTGGATTAGGCCAGTTGCCTTTGCTATATTATATAACCACTGCATTCTTGCACAACAAAAGCCTCATTTTTGTCAAGGAGATTATCTATATATATATATGCTACAATATTTTTTTATTTTTTATTTTTCTAATGAAAGGTCTTTTATATCTATCTTAAGACTATTATATAAAAAATAAAAGAAGGATGAAGATGATTTTGAAAGCATAGGAACCATCCCGAGGGTGGGTCTCACGATCGCAGACATAGTACCCGATTTAATTCTAACCTAATAGATATATCTTAAATGTTGATACAGTTAATTCTGTTTGCACGCCCAAAACCTTTCAGTAATTATATCATCCAAAAAAGATAGAAATACATTATTTACCAACTAGGTAAATCTCATATAGTTTATTAAATTGGTGATTGGCTACAAGAATTTTGAGACTTGCACTTTTATCCCGGTATCTCTAACTAATCTCACCAATCCGGTAGTTTATATAGAATTTAAAGTATTTTTTTTCCCTAAAGAGAGTGGGGAAACCTCATGTTTCTGCAGGTGCACATTCACACGCACAAGATGCAAAGAAACAATGCAACAAATTGGTAATATGCAACTCCCTAATCAAGTTGTCTATTTCTTTAATTATTATTATCCTCCTCATCATATTCGCAAACGAACACAATTTTCATAATTCATGTTATTTCTCCTACTCTTTCAATGCCTGATCTTCTTCATAATCCTTGATGATGAATGCGGCTCCGGTCATCCGCCTGCTTTGGATTTCTTGTTTCCAAACCCACAACATGCATTCCGGCTGCGACGCCTGACTTAATCCCCGAAACCAAACCCTTCAACACATAACACAAATGCTTGAGTATTATATTGAAAATAATACAAAACAAACAAACAAGATTTGCAAATTAAACCACGAAAATGAACCGTGTGATCTGGGGATGCCTTGAGTAGCTCCAGTGCCTTCAAATGAGGGTCATGGAACGGTTTGGCTCTGTCACATTCATCTCCAATCACAAGGAGTTGGAAGAAGTTGTCGAGTCCTAATATCGAGATCATGAACTCGACATTTCGTCTTGGCGAATTTGTCACGGCCTCACGTTTCAAACCTTGGCCGATTTTGAAGGTTGTTTACTGGCTTTAACTGCTCGATTGCTATTCTGTAAATTTAAGGCAATTCAACAATCGTTCTGGGAAGAGTCAATTCTAACCTTACTGCTCAAGCTCGAGGTGCTGTTGAGCGGCGACGAGGGCACATAGTAACAAAGTCAGGAAAGGGACAACGAAAACAAGAGAGTCAAATAGGCGAGGATCTGTTTTGCTTTTTCATCAACTATAGGAAGACGCCTTACAAGCTTGAGAGGTCAGCAAAAATGTATGATCTAAGAGAAAATGTTTGTAAAATGTAAAGGCTTTATTATTTTCATGCTATACTATTATATTAGGCTACTACAACCGGTGGCGGACCCAGAATCATAAATTAGGTAGGGCGAAAAATTTCTATAATAATTTTTTAAAAGAATAATCCGTGCAACTAACTTTTAGACTTGGATTTAGTTTAGACATTGTTATTCTTTTATATGCGTACTAGATTAGTTAATGCAATTCATATCTCAAAATATAATCATCGAGTCAACAATCAGATTTATTTCGCTGCTAGCTTTTACTGGTGGTAATTGCTTTTGCAAAAAAAAAAAAATATGCACTTGAAAAACTGTAAGATCAATTTGCAAGACATTCGTAGTATTCTTTTTTAGTTAGAATGAATATCTAACATTACATGAAAAATGTACGGGCTTTTTGGAGAGAAAAAAGGTTTCGGATGCAAGAAATCCATTATAAAGGAATTTTAAAAAATAAATAAAAATACATACAAATGCAATACTTAAGAGTAAAACCAGCAACCGCTTGATGGAATTGCTTTATCAACCACCCAACTAACCATGAAGCAAAACCTATTTTTGGTTTTAAAATCCTCTAAGGTTTTATTTATTTGTATTAATAAATTCCCGATAGAGTATGTATATATATATATATATATATATATATATATATATATATATATATATATAATAACCGAAATCCAGATAGGACGGATGCCTCGCCTCATCTCTATCTGGATCCGCTCCTGACTACCACGCGCCTCTATTAATTTGATTTTTAACATCATTTACAACTTTGTAATTTGTTAAATACCATCTATTTTTTTATCACCATTTTATTGGAGCATTGTATATTCAACACTTCTATTTATGAAACAAACTATTTGCCGGCGAAACAAGGGTTTCGACATCATGTTACAGAAACGGAAGCCGTGTTTTCATGTAATTTAGCATAAATTTTAGGACAAGAGGTTGAATGAAACCATAGGATTATTTGAAGCCAGAACGAAATCAGCAAAGCACATTAAGTTACGCTTCGAAAGACATCATCCTTTTCCTCGATCCATTTCATGATCTTTTTATGATCCCAGTGGGGGAAAAGCAACAATTCAATATCCTCATTGTTCTTGCCACTGATATTGTTGACGAAGAATTCCTCCGTTATCACGTCTCCGTTGTTGTATCCCGATGATGTTCAACAACGGTAATTTCTCATATCATGACACTTGGCGGATAACGTGTCACATGCGTACGCCAGTTAGGCCCCTGAGGGCCACGGAGAGGGATCCAGTGTGCTACAGTGGGGGCTTCTCTCGAACCCCGTCTCCGAGGTTGCACCCCACTCCTCGCCCCCGAGCACTTCAGCAGCCACGCCAACTGTCCCTTTGCTCTACTCCGAGCCTCCCTTCAGGCTGAGCTTTCTCGCCCTCCCGGCTCACCTCCGAGCCATCCTCCGGTCCGAGAAGTCTCTCGACCTACATGGCCGACCACGCTATTCCTGTGCCCGTCCCACAAACAAGCGCTGGCTCATCTCCGAGCCCCCAGCACAATTGGCATCCTCGGCTTCACAGCTCGTCTCCGGGCTACCACGGAACCAAGATACCTCGGCTCTCCCGCTCGTCCGCGAGCTCTCCTGCCGAGGTCATCTTCCTCGGTCTTATCGACCGACCAACGGCACCGCTTCTAGGCGCAACCGCCATCCCGTGAATCTCGCCATGCGCGAGATATTCGCCGGACACATCCCACGTTCCACGCCATCACGATCCCCCATTAACGAGCCTGTCTCGCCATTAATGGAAGATCCCGCTCATCACGCGGGCGTGACATCGGAAGCGTAACGGCCGGCGTGATTCTCGTGCCTGCCCTGCCTCCTGCCACCGCTATATAAACCCCTTATTCAGACGGTCCAAGTAAGCCATTTTTACTCCACTAAACAGTTACTCTGCTCGAATTTCCTCTCTAACTTGACCGTCGGAGGGTCCTCGGTGGTACAACCACCCCGGAACTTCCTTGCAGGTAACTCGGTGCCAACAACCTCAAATCTATTGAGATCCACACGCTACAAGAGCCAGCCTCCAGATCAAATCTCAGCCGTCCATCGCCGCCATCAGCAGATTAACGGAAGGTAACATCTTGACGCGCGGATTCGACCCGCGTCAGCTGGCACCATCTGTGGGAACCACTTGATTCCACGAAACAAAAGTTCATCTTCCGATCATAATCTAATGGCGAGTGATCATCACGACGATCCTAGCACCAGCCGCCGCCTCCCCCTCAACGGAGACGCGGAAGAACCTCCCTCGCCGAATGCCATCAACGCCCTTGCCGGCCGGATAGACCGACTCGCGTCTGTCGTAGAGGAGCCCATCCGTGTCCAAACGGCAGGGCAAGTTCCCCAGGTCGCCGCTCCTCCGCCTCGAGACCGGGACCTCTACAGGGGGAGAGAAGACTCCGCGCGCGTCGGCACTGCCGACCACCGCCTCGCTACCTCCCATGGCCGTAGATCACCCGGGCCAATACCTTCTGCGACTTGCTGGGTACCCCACAATTCAACACCGAGTTCCTTCGCCAGAGTACCTCGCACCCGGCCTATCACCAACTGCACCGTATCATCAGTACAGTACTAATCGTAGAGGTACACGTTCTCGAAGTTTATGATATCCTGGATGGTGAAAGGGAAGTCCTTCATTCTTGCGTTTCGGGTGTGAGGAAGGAGTAATCAACACCCCCTCCGTTTTATAGCCCAAAACGCCCCCGGAGTTCAACGGTCGCCCATTTCACCCGCAAATGTGCCGCCACGCGGCAGAAATCGCGCCGCTCGATGCGAAATCGAAACGACACTCCGGCGCTTCGCGTTCCCTACGCGGTCATGATACGTGTCGACAGCGACTGTCCCTCTTCTCGGTCCTCGCTCCAAGGAGGACGGGCAGAACCTCGCCAAGAAGCAACTAAGCAGCTTCGCTGCTCGGTCGATCTTTAGCAGGCTTCCTACGGCCCCTCCAGCGTTAAGGATCTAAGCCCTCATTAAGAGGCAGCCGAGCGGCTACTCTGCTCGGCTATCCCTAGCTGGTAGCTCCTTACCTGCAGCACCAGGGATAAAGCCCTCCTCAAGAGGCAACCGAGCAGCTTCACTGCTCGGACCATCCTTAGCGTGACTCTTCTGGCCCTTCCAGCGCTAAGGATCGAAGTCCTCACCAAGAGGCAGCCGAGCAGCTACCCTGCTCGGCTATCCCTGGCTTGTAGCTCCTTACCCGCAGCACCAGGGATCAAAGCCATCGCCAAGAGGCAACCGAGCAGCTTCACAGCTCGGACCATCCTTAGCAGGTCTCTTCCGGCCTTTCCGGCGTTAAGGATCGAAGCCCTCACCAAGAGGCAGCCGAGTGGCTACCCTGCTTAGTCATCCCTGGCTGGTAGCTCCTTACCCACAACGCCAGGGATCAAAGCCCTCATCAAGAGGCGACCGAGCGGCCACCCTACTCGGTCATCCCTGGCTGGTATCTCCTTACCCGCAGCGCCAGGGATCAAAGCCCTCACCAAGAGGCAACTGAGCAGCTGTCCTATTCGGTACATCCTTAGCGGGCCTCCCACGGCCCCTCCAGCGCTAAGGACCGAAGCTCTCACCAAGAGACAGCCGAGCGGCTACCCTGCTCGGTTATCCCTGGCTGGTAGCTCCCTGCCCCACAACTCCAGGGATCAAAGCCCTCACCAAGCGGCTACCATGCTCGGCTATCCCTGGCTGGTAGCTCCCTACCACGCAACGCCAGGGATCAAAGCCCTCACCAAGAGGCAGCCGAGCGGCTACCCTGCTCGGCTATCCCTGGCTGGTAGCTCCTTACCATGCAACGCCAGAGATCAAAGCCCTCACCATGAGGCAGTCGAGCGGATACCCTGCTCGGCTATCCCTGGCTGGTAGCTCCCTACCCCACAATGCCAGGGATGTAAGCCCTCACCAAAAGGCAGCCAAGCGGCTACCCTGCTCGTCTATCCCTGACTGATAGCTCCTTACCCGCAGCGCCAGGGATCAAAGCCCTCCTCAAGAGGCAACCGAGCAGCTTCACTGCTTGGACCATCCTTAGCGGGCCTCTTTCGGCCTTTTCAGCGCTAAGGATCGAAGCCCTCACCAAGAGGCAACCGAGCAGCTACCCTGCTCGGCTATCCCTGGATGGTAGCTCCTTACCTGCAGTGCCAGGGATCAAACCCCTCGCCAAGAGGCAACCGAGCAGTTTCACTGCTCGGACTATCCTTAGCGGGCCTCTTCCGGCCCTTCCAGCGCTAGGGATCAAAGCCCTCACCAAGAGGCAGCCGAGCGGCTACCGTGCTCGACTATCCCTGGCTGGTAGCTCCCTACCCCACAACGCCAGAGATTTAAGTCCTCACCAAGAGGCAGCCAAGCGGCTACCCTGCTCGGCTATCCCTGGCCGGTAGCTCCCTACCACGCAACGCCAGGGATCAAAGCCCTCACCAAGAGGCAGCCAAGTGGCTACCTTGCTCGGCTATCCCTGGCTGGTAGCATCCTACCACACAACGCCAGGGATCAAAGCCCTTACCAAGAGGCAGCCGAGCGGCTTCCCTGCTCGACTATCCCTGGCTGGTAGCTCCCTACCCCACAACGCCAGGGATCTAAGCCCTTACCAAGAGGCAGCCGAGCGGCTACCCTGCTCGGCTATCCCTGGCTGGTAGCTCCCTACCCCATAATGCCAGGGATCAAAGCCCTCACCAAGAGGCAGCCGAGTGGCCACCCTGCTCGGCTATCCCTGGCTGGTAGCTCCCTACCACGCAATGCCAGGGATCAAAGCCCTCACCAAGAGGCAGCCGAGCGGCTACCCTGCTCGGCTAACCCTGGCTGGTAGCTCCCTACCACGCAACGCCAGGGATCAAAGCCCTCACCAAGAGGCAGCTGAGCGGCTACCCTGCTCGGCTATCCCTGGCTGGTAGCTCCCTACTCCACAACGCCAAGGATCAAAGCCCTCGCCAAGAGGCACCAGGCAGCAACCCTGCCCGGCCCATCCTTAAGGATTAAAGCCCTCGCCAAGAGGCACCGGGCAGTAACCCTGCTCGGTCCATCCTTAGTAGGCCACTTATGGACCCTCCTGCGCTAGGATCAAAAGCCCTTGTAAGAGGCAACCAGGCCCGCCCTTACTCGGTTATCCCTGGCCGGTAGCTCGCTACCCCCACAACGCCAAGGATCAAAGCCCTCGCCAAGAGGCAACTGAGCAGCTTCACTGCTTGGTCTATCCTTAGTAGGCCCCTTACGGCCCCTCCCGTGCTAAGGATCAAACCCCTCGCCAAAAGCTAGCCGAGCAGCTACCCTACTTGGTTATCCCTAGCTGGTAGCTTCTTACCCCCACAACGCCAGGGATCTAAGCCCTCGCTAAGAGGAAGCTGAGCAGCTTCACTGCTCGGTTCATCCTTAGCAGGCCACTTACGGCCCCTCTATCGCTAAGGATCAAAGCCCTCACCAAGAGGCCACCGAGCAGCTACCCTGCTCAACGTATCCCTAGCGGGCAGCCTCCTGCCCATCAGACGCTGAAGATCCGAAGCCCTCTTCGTGAGGCAGCCGAGTTTCTTCCTGCTCGGCGCATCCCCAGCGGGTAGCCTCCTGCCCATCAGATGATGAGGATCCGAAGCCCTCATCATGAGACCGCTGAGTTTCTTCCTGCTCGGCGTATCCCCAACGGGCAGGTGTCCAAAGCCCTCATCGTGAGACCGCCGAGTTTCTTCCTGCTCGGAGCATCCCCAGCGGGCAGCCTCCTGCCCATCAGATGCTGAGAATCCGAAGCTCTTTTCGTGAGGCCGCTGAGTTTCTTCCTGCTCGGCGCATCCCCAGCGGGCAGCCTCCTGCCCGTCAGACGCTGAGGGTCTGAAGCCCTCTTCGCAAGGCCGCCGAGTTCCTTCCTGCTCGGCGCATCCCCAGCGGGCAGCCTCCTGCCTGTCAGACGCTGAGGATCTGAAGCCCTCTTCGTGAGGCCACCGAATTCCTTCCTGCTCGGCGCATCCCCAGCCTGTAGCTTCCTACCCTACAAAGACACGGATCCAAGACCCGCCAAATAAACTCACACCCAACGCGCGATCAGCGCCTCAACTCCAACAAAGGGAGGATACCGACCTTCCCACAATCATCCTTTGTTCGACTCATACTCGATGTGTGACAACAAGAACGAAGTATCATCCCCGAACAATCCACCATGAGGAATTACCGGCGCCAAGCCGCACAGAAAGAACTAAGCAGTTCACTCTCGACCCGACCCACAAATAGGTCAGAACGAGAGTAGGGGGCTAATGATGATGCTCGATAACGGTAATTCCTCAGATCATGACACGTGGCAGATGGCATGTCACATGCGTACGCCAGTTAGGCCCCTGAGGGCCGCGGAGGGGGAACCAGTGTGCTACAGTGGGGGCTTTCCTCGAACCCCGTCTCCGAGGTTGCACCCCACTCCTTGCCCCGGAGCACTTCAGCAACCACGCCAACTGTCCCTTTGCTCTACTCCGAGCCTCCTTTCAGGCTAAGCTTCCTCACCCTCCCGGCTCGCCTTCGAGCCATCTTCCGGCCCGAGGAGTCTCTCGACCTACAATGGCCGACCACGCCACTCCTGTGCCCGTCCCACAAACAAGCGCTGGCTCACCTCCGAGCCCCCAGCACAATTGGCATTCTCGGCCTCATAGCTCGTTTCCGGGCTACCACGGAACCAAGATACCTCGGCTCTCCCGCTCGTCCGCGAGCTCTCCCGCCGAAGTCATCTTCCTCGGTCTTATCGACCGACCAACGGCACCGCTTACAGGCGCAACAGCCATCCCGTGAATCTCTCCATGCGTGAGATATCCGCCGGCCACATCCCACATTCCACGCCATCACGATCCCCCATTAACGAGCCTGTCTCTCCATTAATAGGAGATCCCGCTCATCACGCAGGCGTGACGTCGCGCCTGCCCTGCCTGCTGCCACCGCTATATAAACCCCTTCTTCAGACGGTCCAAGTAAGCCATTTTTACTTCACTAAGCCGTTACTCTGCTCGGATTTCCTCTCTAACTTGACAGTCGGAGGGTCCTAGGTGGTACAACCATCCCGGGACTTCCTTGCAGGTAGCTCGGCGCCAACAACCTCAAACCCATTGAGATCCACATGCTTCAGGAGCCAGCCTCCAGATCAAATCTCAGCCGTCCATCGCCGCTATCAGTAGATCAACGGAAGGTAACATCTTGACGCGCGGAACCGACCCGTGTCATATCCTCTTGAAGAAAGAAATAAGTCAAATATGTATTCTTGGTAATGATATTTTGAGCAGTAGGTTTAGGTAAATTTGTATTTTCTATTATTATAAAAACAATAATTTATATATATATATATATATATATGAGAATAATGGAGAAAAGAGGCCATGGGAGGGAATTTCATCCTATGGCGTCGAAAAAATACGCTCTCCATCGTGTTTTCCGACGATCGGAATCCATCATCTTCATCGTTATCATCTAAGATGTGGGTACGCCAAATTTCACGTGATTCTACAACTTTTTCACCGTTTATTTAGTAATGTAAAAAGTTCTATTGTCAGTAAACCGTTAATTTTGAACCCACTAATTCAACGGTGAAAAAGTTGTAGAATCACATGAAATTTGGTGTACCCGTATCTTAGATGATAACGATGAAGATGATGGGTGCCGATCATCGAAAAACACGATGGAGATTTTATTTTTTCGACGCCATAGGAGGAAATTCCCTCCTGTGGCATCTTTCCTCTATTATTCTCTCTCTCTCTCTATATATATATAGAGAGAGAGGGGGGGATCCTCCAACTATCTCATAATAATTTTCTCTAAAATTAATTCTCTGATTATATGGTATCAAAGCCTAACCTTAACCCCAACATCTATCCACCACCCCTTATCGCTGCTGCCGCTCGACATCGCCACTTGATCTTCTCTCTCCACGCCTCATCTCCTACGTCACCACCAACCACCGCCACTGCCCCTCGCTGCCCCTCGCCACACATCATCTCCTACATCACCACCAACCAACCGCCCCAAGCCGCCACCATCATCACTGTCTCCTCCACTCAACCGATCCAGATCTGAATCGGATCCTATTCCACGCGGCCGCCGTCGTCTGCCCCATGCCGCCGCTGCCGTCAGATCTGCCATCAACAAATCTATTGTTGAGGTAGTTGTTCCTTGTTGCCACTTCTTTGAAGAGGTCAAAGGGTATTATTTCTTAAATCATAAATTGCATATTATTTCTTAAACCATGTATTAGGAAAGATTTCCATAACTGATGCAGATTTTTATGATTAAAAAGTTTTCAATAAATTTTCTGTTTTTATTTATTAGGAAAGATTTTATTCTTGTTAAGAAATATTTTATTTTATTTTTTCATCATATAAAGTGTATATATACACTTTTGAGATTAAATACGAATCAATTAAGTTCAAACCCTAAATTGCATCTTCTTCAAAAAAATTTACGGGTGTTGCAAGAACCCGCAAAAAGGCCAAAGTCAATATTACTTTTTATTAGATTTCGGATTTTGGATTCCTTATGCGGAAAGGAAAGGTTTTTCAATTTTGCGAGAAGCGTGATTTGTTTTTTTTTTCTTTTTAGCCTTTTGTCTTTTATTTGCTTTTTATTTCTGCTTTGTTTTTGTTTTAGTGTAGGTTGATGTTTCGTTAAAATTTTCATTTAATGAAATATGGGGCATTAGCCTTCATTTTGGTTAAAAAAACAGTTGCGGAAGAGAGAGGAAGAGGAGAGAGATGAGATTAGTTACAATTTTTAGGGATATTTGGGATTAGTTGAGGTTACCGAACATAATTAGATTTTTGTGGAACTAAGTTTATTATTGATTTTCTTAAAAATTAAATATTGATTTGTAAGTCTACGGTAGCGCCCCGGCCAATAATCAAATGCCAAACGTGGAACAAAAACTTTTACAACTGGCGCTATCGCATACTATAACCCGGATCTTACCATTAACGCTAAACTAACAAAATGTAAAGAGGTAGAAAGACTATACCGATCGATCCGTGTCCTTCGGTCTTTAGCCATCATCCCACGCTCCTCGCGGCATCTTCGATCTCCTGTCTCCTCGTCAAGGTGGCACTACGTCAACGGATCTTTATACGGGCTCCCGCCTCTAAACCGAGTCAACTCGGACATGAAATTTGTTAGCTGACATGTCCAAGATTGATGTAGAGATAGTGTAGAATATTTTGTCTCAAGACACCCAAGCCATTGGGTGAAGGTAAATTGAAGTTGCCAATTGGAGTGATGAATTGAGCTTTGGATTTTACAAAATGAATCACACTTCTCACAAATGGGGCTCGGCCATTCTTGAAGGGGCTGAAGTGGGTGGGGTCGGCCATGAGGTGGAGGGGGTGAGCACAAAATTTCAAGTGGTGAGGCTAAGAAGAAAATATCAACAAAAAATATCCAACAAAGATCTTAAACTTGGACAAAAGACTTAATGCAAGAATGAGTCACTTAAACACCTCATCCCACATGAAGAGGCCAGAAGCTTCTGGAGCCCCATGCACCACAAAAAACCCTTCCCTTTATAGGTGTAGCATTTGCAAGAAACCCCCTCACAACAAGAAATTCAGCCAAGAAGGATAGAAAAGAAAATGGCCAAAACGAAGATACAAACTGGCAACTTCAAAAAGCGATCCCGTAACTAATTACTGGATAACCCTACTGCAGTATATACATACCCGCATTTGTATTCTGACCGAATATAAAATGCAAAGAGACAAAAAATACTCCTACACAATATAACACTAGAATCCGGCTTAAACCAAAACCCACTAGTATTATCTGTCCGAACTATGACAAGTGCACTTGTGCACGTGCATGTTCGAACCCTACCATAAAACCATACGGCCTCTACAACGTTTCGCCCAAACTTGAGAAACTATCTGTGGGGGACTCTAAAGACTCGTCAGTACCCTGGCAGTGAGTTTAACCACAAGTACGTCAGAGGCACTAGCTGTGCGTAACGTCTGCCCATGTACTGACCGAAAGGGAAGCCGATGAGCGAACTCATCCTGGAACCCTACTGAGCCTATCAGTGACAATATCCGTACAGTCCGGTCCGTTCGTCTATGAGCATCGCATATTGGGCCTAGGGGCTGGTAACGTCAGACCCCTTAAAGCTGTATAAGTCGTGTCGAAGGGTAGCCCTGAACACCCTGAGAAACTACTGGAATACTTACCAGTAATTCTCACCTGCCTTGGCCAAGGACTTGTTGTAATGGCTCTCCTAGACACAGCGCGATCTCACCCCCCATACTGGGAGAGACAAATCCCCTGCCGATCCGCTCACTGCCTCTATGTGGCTCGGAACTGTACCCAACTAAAACCTATTTGCACGACTCGTTTGAGCTATGGTAGGGTAGTAATCTAAGCACAGTGGGAACTCACACGAGACAAATGACGACCTCAGGTCGATGAACTAATCTGTACGCATGCCATCAGGGAACTGCTATCTGACGCTAGGTATAATACCAACTAGCATGTTCCTGGCGAGTCCTGTCCGGTGCACTCATAACCCAATGAGCACTTGTATACATCTTAGGTGATCCAACTGACACCAATGGCTTATGAGACCGGCCATCGTCCCTCGTCGGGGCCTCGACTGTATACACTAGTTTACTCCGGAGTATCGATGCTTGGTCTCGAAACTCCCACGACTAGGGATCACTTTTAAGGATGTGCTTATGGACTACCCAACTCTCACGTATATGATCGCCATTATACTGCTGGTAGTCAAGCAAGAATCCTAAGGGCTCTATCAACGTGTAATAGTGATCATGTCACCTAAAACTATACACGATGATAAAGTTAGACCAGATAGCATACTATTATCTCGAGTAAGACTGTCCTACCGGTATAGGTCCTCCCTCAATTATTGCAAACACGTACCTGCGATCCAATAATTGACTTTGAGGGCACTACATCCAACAATCTCCCACTTGCACTTAAGGCTAATTATTGCGATGTCGCATACTCACAGCCCGTGTGATATCGAACACCCAACTCCTCTACTAACCAGTTTCACAAAGCTCGTTTGTAAAACCCTTTGTTCGAGAGATAGCCTCAGTGAGTGGATCCGTCCTGATTTTTCTTTTTATGTCTCTCTTAATCTCAAGTTCGCGGAGAAAGTCATCTCCCGAATTGAGTAATACCTGTCTTAGAATGTGTCTGGATATCTGATGGGACCTA
This sequence comes from Agapanthus africanus, assembly GCA_030015575.1. NCBI lineage: Eukaryota > Viridiplantae > Streptophyta > Magnoliopsida > Asparagales > Amaryllidaceae > Agapanthus > Agapanthus africanus. The sequence goes on along the minus strand of CM057349.1, from coordinate 449,932,871 downwards.
GTTCATAAATGAACTCCAAATCCAAACTTCTTAGACTGTATTGTCAACTGAACCTAATCAGTATCCTGCACCATGCCTCCAACAGTATCCTCTTGGACCACCTGTCCAAACTACTGCCCCCTTTGTCAGGGGAAAAACTATAACTCTGACAATCACTCTGTCATCCATGTCATCTTGGAAGCCTGGAATGATAACTGTCTCCGAAGGAGGATGCCGTTGTTCCCTGATTAAAAATCAGGAATTACCAAATGAGGTATCACGTGCTCACACGTGACCAATGGTCACATGTTGACACGTGATAGTTAAATCAGAAGTAAAACAAGTGGCTGAGGAAAGACTCCAAAGGAGGGTCACGTGCTCACATGCGACCAGAGGTCACGTGCTCACACGTGACCTTATCACGTGCTCACACGTGACCAGAGGTCGCGTGTTGACACGTGATGGTCCTTCAGCCCAATTAAAGTACAGAATTAAATTCTGAATGAGAAGGGGTCACGTGCCAACATGTGACAGGCTTTGAAAGCATTATAAATTAATAGAACCAAATTCTAATTAATCAAAGACCCTAACTAGGAAAGTATTTCTCCAAATCTTTCCAAACAAAAAAGAATTATGGGGGACCGTTGGATTAAAAATCCAAGGGTGATTAAAAATCACCAATTTATGGAAAGCTTTTAGACAAGGAAAGATTTCCCTAAATCTCACCAAAAATAACAAACAGAATATCTTTTGGATTTAAAATCCAACGGTGAATAAAATTCACTGAGTGATCTAAAGGATCATATTAATTATGAAAACAAACAAAATCTTTCAATGAGAGATTTACTAAACAAATTGATTCTTTTCCTTCTCCTATAAATAGGAGCCAAGAAGAGAAGAAGGATATAGAATTTTGGGGTCGGGAAAATTTTCTAAAAGCAAATAGCAAAGAGAAAAGAAAGGAGAATTTAATTCTTAAGAAAGAAACTCTAGGTGAGAAAAGGGAAAAAGAAAAAACTTCAAAAAGAGAATTTAATTCTCAAATCTAAGAGTTTAACTCTTCTGCAAAAAGAACTTAGTTCTTCCTTTGGTTGAAGATCTGCAGAAGCAAATCTCCCCATAGGTTGAGAATTTAATTCTCATCGGGTTGAAATTTTGCCATGCAGATCCAAGATTTACGGGGAAAGTTGAGTTCAGAGAATTTAATTCTCCCAAATTCACAGGAATTTAATTTCTCCAAGATATGAAGTTAGGGTTTAACCCTATATAAGAATTTAATTCTCTCAAAATTTACAGGAATTCAATTCCTTCATGATGAAACTAGGGTTTAACCCTGTATGAGAATTTAATTCTCCTAAAAGTATAGGAATTTAATTCCTTCAAGATGGACAGAACTAGGGTTTAACCCTAATTGAGAATTTAATTCTCTTAAATTCACTGGAATTTAATTCCTCCTAAAAAGAGATCAGGGTTTAACCCTAAATAAGAATTTAATTATTGTACAATAGGAATTTAATTCCTCCAAAATCGTAATTATGGTTTAACCCTACAGAGAATTTAATTCTTAAAAAATAAAGAGGCTTAAAAGATCTCCATATATGCAAAGAACTAAGGTCACGTGTCCCCACGTGACCCCTGTAAAGATCCCCAAAAATGAGAAGGAAAAAGTTTTGAGGCAATGCCTCACGTACTCTCACGTGACCTCCAAAACAAAGAGAATGAAAGCAAAGGAAATGTTGGCTCTGGGCGCTCTCGCGTGTTACCACGTGACCCCTAATAAATGCCTTAACGAAACAGTGCATAAGTGCCTATCACGTGCCCACACGTGATGGCCAAAAAACCAAAAAAATGTTTAACACTTATTTGCAGAACAAAGTGAGGAGATCTGGCCCCACCTTTGAGCGCACTCACGTGTCCCCACGTGACCCCTCTTTCTTTAGTGTTTAATACTAATTCGAGAGCTTTATTTCCAGTGTTTAACACTGATTGTCTTCTAGTGTTTAACATTAAATTGAGAATCTTATTTCTAGTATTTAACACTACTTTGAGAATTTTATTTCCAGTGTTTAACACTGTTATCTTCTAGTGTTTAACACTAATTTGAGAGTTTTATTTCCAGTATTTAACACTGTTGTTCCCTAGTGTTTAACACTACTTTTAGCCAAATTGGCTAATTTTCTAGAGACAAAAGTCTCCCCTTCAACCGAGTCTCAAAATTGAGTAAAACTCACAACTACAATATTAATGCTCAGTCAAAGATAAAAATGTTATCAGAGACCTCAAACTCTTGTTTAGCATTGCTAGATAATGTGGGCTTGAACCCAAACAAATGTCTAATGGTCTAACAGAGGGCCAACATTTTAAATCTAATTGGACTTAGCCCAAGCTGGCCATAAGTCCTCAATTCAGACTTAACTGAGCCAATGTGCTTATAATATAATTAATTGATCTTAGTTCCAAATTGGACTACAGATCACTTAATTCATTTTGGTTCAAGGGTACATCTCTTCACTCCTTTGATATTTGTCGTTGTAATCCTTCAACGTCTTCAGAAAGGTGATGGGTCCCGACAACCACACACTCTATGGACTGTGGGGTCCTTAAACTCATGGACTATGATGTACTTAATTTCCACCGTGATGTCTTTAAACTAACAACGGACTGTGAGGTCCTTAAACTCATGGACTATGATGTCCTTAACCTCGACCGTGATGTCTTTAAACTAACATTTGACTGTGAGGTCTTTAAACTCATGGACTATGATGTCCTTAACCTCGACCGTGATGTCTTTAAACTAACATCGGACTGTGGGGTCCTTAAACCCATGGACTATCATGTCCTTAACCTCGACCGCGATGTATTTAATCTAATATTGGACCGAGATATCCTTAGACTAACAATGGACCGTAATGTTCTTAAACTAATCGACCGCAATGTCACTAAACTAAACGATAGAGCCCAATTGCTCTCTATCGTTGGATCTAAACGATCCCGTTAAGTTGATCTTAGTCTAAAATTAGACTAACATATCCTTAACAAACGTTTAAGTTGATCTTGGTCTCAAATGAGGCTAACGTATCCTTAAACCCAACCCCCCAAACACAAATCTAAGAAAGATACGGATTTGGACTAGTCCATGCCCTACGGGCGACAACATAAATTAGTCTCCGTATACAATCCATGGGCAACCAAACACAAAACAAACACCCACGACACGAATTGACCATATGGAGAAGGAGAAAGTTGTTACCGCGATGCGGTAGCGTAATTAATTGCAGGGGCATGCGCCTGCAGGGAAGAGCGTCCCCACAATCAAAAACCCCTCAAACGAGGGGGAATCTGACGAAGTCTGCTATATCGGCCGCATCCGTTTAAACTTTCGATATATGGTGCCATAAATCAACTTGGCATCTTCGGAGAGGTGGACGGATAGCACCAATTAGCATCTGCCTCGAAATTCCGGCTAGACGTTTATCGCGTCTCCACCGCGTCTTTCGGAGGGGAACAGATTCTGGCACGTCTGGTGGGACCTTTTCCTCTTTCCACTCCACACTTCGTGTGTCGTGTTCGCGAACGAATCGCGGTTTGTTAACGGTTGCCCTTGGGTTCGGGATACTAAGATTTGGCGTTTTCCTGGGTGCAGAAAGCGAAGGATCAATGGCGTCCACTTGCGCAAAGTGTTCCAGTTGCAATTGCAACCCACGCTCCGCCTTATCTAGAGGTATAGCTTACGGGTCCCAAGCGGCTTATCTGTTCACGATGCCGGTGGAACAGATCACTCAGGCCACTACTGGTTTGTTCTTCGGGACCATGCTCCCACCGATGAGTTTCAGTGCCCCTATACCAACATCAGAAGCTTCCAAGAAGTCGGTCCTTGATCGTCTTACAACTACCGCTGCCCCTCTCAACGGGTCGTCCAGCTCCAGTGCCTCGATCTTCGCCAGATATGGCCAAAGTTCCTGTGGGCCCATGATGAAGCCTGCAATTCAAGAAAAGGTTACTCTGAAGAGAGTAACCAACCCTGCTCCCGAAGTTACCAAGGCGGCTTCTCCTGCCAAAGGATCGGTCTTCACGAGATTGACTATTCCGGCTCCCACTCCGGCTCCCGTTCCTGCTCAAAAATCTGTATTTGACAGGTTGGATACCGCTACTCAACGAACGTCAGTCTTCAAGAGGCTGGTACCGGCGGCGCCTCACCTGAACAGGGGGCAAGACAAAGCCATCCCCATCACCGAACCAACCCATCAGCTCGACACGCTCGACGTCGCCACTGGCTCCGAGTAAGGAAGGCCGGGGGCAACTCTCCCTCTGGGCTAACTCCACCAGCTCCAACGGTGGAAGTCAATGCTGTTGTTCCAACCGGGTACAGCTTCGAATTGCTGAACAAGGTGCGCAGGAACTCTCCTACCGCCGTATTGAAAAAATCTCCTCCACCCGTGGAGATTGTCACAGAAACGAAGCAGAAGCAGTCCCCTCAGCGGCTATCCTCCAAATTTTACAAAGTCTGGCGACGGGTCCAAGAGTCGGTGATTGATCAAGACTACCCCCGTCGACAGAAGAAGCTGAAGGTCCAACAGGAAGAGAACCGTCCTGGTAAGCCGCAAAAGATGACAACCACTAGGATGCCCGCTGCAATGGCCCCCTCAACGTCAACTGCTCAAAAGAAAAGGAGGCCAGAGAAAGCCCCTATGACCAGGGCAGAACGCAAAGACACTGAGCCCAGACGCCCCAAGTCTGGGGGCATAACGGTGCATACTGTTTACATGGCTTCCGGAAAAGAGGAAAGCCGCACTTCGACGGGCCACCGACCGCTCACACAATCCATAACAAGGGCTCAGGAACAACAACAACAACAACAGAAGCTTCAGGAGATGCTGACTGCAATGGCCGCACTCACCGGGCCAAAAGAAAGCCCGGAGGCGTCATCGGAACAACGTCACGAACAAGAAACCGACGATGACTTCCTACGCAGAGTCCTCGAAAAGAAGGACCGAGAAGCTGCAGAACAACCTACCAACATAAAACGAATGACGCTTCTCTTCCAAGACATGGTGGGGATGATGTTACAGCCGGATCCTCCAGCCGAAGACCCTCCGATCATTATTGAAGACGACAAAGGGGAGACGTCGAATCCACCTCCGGCTCTTTCAGCAGCCAAGGAGAAAACTATTTCTAAGGCCGCCCTGGATGACTATATTGCTCAGCAAATACGAGTACACCAGGCAAATGAAGCAGCTGCCCAAGTCGTTAAAACTGGGCGACCGTATCCAGGCTGGTATGACCAAATAAAATACCCGCCGGGATACACAATCCCCAAATTCCATGTGTACAAGGGGACATGCAATCCCCATCAACATGTCGCTCAGTTTAGGGCTCTTTGCGGCAACACTGGGGGTGATGATAAGCTTTTGCTCCGCCAACTCGTCGGCAGCTTTTCGGAGACGGCATTTGAGTGGTACTCCGAACTTCCAAACGACTCCGTCAAGACATTTACGGAAATGGAGCTGCTGTTCACCCAGCGATTCGCGAGTGCTAGTGAACGCACCCCAATAACGGCACTGATCAATGCCAGGGTGAAGCCAGGCAAGACGTGGGTTCAATACGCGATCCGATGGCGGAATTTATTGTCAAAATGTGAGCAGGGCATCGAAGAAGCACCAGTGGTGGGCATGTTCGTAGGCACCCTAGACCCTCACGCAACTATTTCACAATTCATGATGTTTTTCAAACCGACCACATTCCAGGCTTTAATCGACAAGCTAGCCCAGATGGACCAGATAGGTCATAGACCGTCTCCTCCAAAGCCGGAGCCGCAGAATGAAAAAGGTAAAGGGAAGGCGACCTTCGTTGCGAATACCCAATAACAGCCCAGTGCCCCAAAACTAACGGATCAACTGGAAGAGAGACGACGCTATTATAATGAGAAAATGAAGCGTCCTTACTCGTTCCCACGGGACAAAACGAAGAGACTATTCGAGCTCGCGATGCGCAATAGGCTTATCAATCTGCCGAATCCAAAGCGACCATTGCAACCCGACGAAGCGAATAATCCCAATTATTGCCCTTACCACCAAACGGTAAGCCATCCAATCGAAAATTTCTTCGTCTTTAAGGGATGGATCGAGAATCAGTACCAACAAGGCAAGTTTGCACTGTCTGAGAAATGGAAAGTAAGCCCACCGCAACCGCACACTCCTAAGAAGATGGACACACCGGGGGCATCGTGCTTTTTTGTTGAAGAAGCTCCATGGGAGGTTGTTCTTTCAGCCAAAACCAAAAGAATGTTGAATGATCTCCAGACATGCCCGGCGATCAGGTGGAAGAATCCGCTGAAACCCCAGATCATCGAAGGAATGCTGAAGCCGTGCCCAACTCCAAAGATTGGTGGTGATAGCCAAAGTGTTCACACCCAGCCGTCAAAATCTTCGAAAAAGAAGAAGAAATCCAAAAAGCCCGTGAAACCTGGCGACAAGCGCACGGACCTGCAGAAACAAACCGACACACTGGAAGAGTATAACCAGAAGGTACGGACTCCAATCATGCTCCAAGATTTCCTCGGCCACGTCCTTGAAGACGAAGATGATGGAGAAGACTCGTCGGATGAATCTGAGATTACGTAGCAAGTTGCCATATGATCTCTCATTCGTCGACAGACGATGAAGAAGCTCCTTGCACCGAAAGACTGGGAGCAGGTCCTGAACCGGAACTTCCAGGCCATCAGAAGAAATGATCGACGGATTCCTAAACGAAGCTCTTCTGAAAAGTAAAGCCGATCGGGAACGTGAGATGGCCATATTTGAAAAGGCCAAACGCCGGCGACTGGACGAAAGAGTCGAGACATTCCCGCCGAATCAAAGGACATCCGTCGCGAATGAAAATAAGTTCAAGACGAGGAAAGGTTTTCTAAAGCCATATCAATGGGAATGAAGCTACCACCCTCCGAAGGTAACACTCTCGGAGAAGCAGAGATGCATCCTAGATATTGCCTATATCATCGAAGGATGGCACACCCAATCGAAGAGTGCAACGCTTTTAAAAGATGGTGGCAGGGGTATGTTGCTCACCGGCAACATTTTAAGCGGATGAAACGCAAAACTCGTCGGGAGCAAAGAAATACCACCGAGGAGTATAAAAGAACTACCGGCAACTGTCGCACAGTCAACGCCGGGGAATCGCAGGTTCTCACATTCAGGAGCGACTCCGATGAAGAGATGACTCTTGGCCCTCTCTTCAAAGAATCCACCTTGGGGAAAGAGGAAGAGTCGAAGACCTGTGAAAATATCCAGCTGCACAATCGTACGCTGCCCGAAAAGAATCTCGGACCCGCGAATAGAAAAGATAAGGGAAAAGAAAAGGTCCCTGAGGATATCATCCTTGATGACCAAGCCGTTGAAAAGCTGACAGCCAAGGACCCACCAAAGAAAAGTAAGGTGGACTACAACGTCCTGACGCACTTGAGAAAGTTACCTTCGCAGCTCAGCATTCTCGACGCCCTTATGCTATCCAAAGAAGCGAAAGATTCATTGATCAAGGCGCTACAAGAGCCAGAGCAATTCCAAGCTTTCCTTGCCGAAGAAAGGATGAAAGATGAGCTGGAAGAAGTACATACAGCCGATATCACCTTCGGCGATGAAGATCTCCTCCTTGGGACGTGCGAACACAATTGTCCCCTATATGTCTCCGGATACTGTCATGATATCAAGATAGGCAAGATCCTGGACGACAATGGATCCTCTGTCAATCTCCTCAATGTGCGAGTGTTGAAGGAAATCTGCATGAGCGTTCAGTACCTCGCTCATGATAAAATCACCATCTCCGGTTTTGACTCCCAGACATCACGGACTCTCGGGTCTGTGATATTGACGTTGCGCATCGGGCTACTTATCACGGATATTAAATTTCATATCATTGACGCCAAGACATGCTACAATGCTTTGTTCGGTCGGCCTTGGTTACACGAGTACAACATCATCCCTTCTACACAACATCAGTGTATGAAATACTTCAAGAATGGTCTCGAGTACACCGTAACAGGAGAGCTGAACCCATTCTCCGTGAACGAAGTTCGAAAGTACGAGGATGCAAAATACTTCTTACATGATTTCGAAGACATGAAGAGATGTCACAAACCGAAGGACAAAGCTATCACCACTATTCTAGTCTTCGGGAGTGATACCGAGGAGGAAGAAGAGATAGTTTATTCAGGGCCGCCTCAACGTAGCAACCCGGGACCATCCGCCCCCATGTTGATCTTCGGCAGCGACTCGGAAGACGAGGCTAATGCTATATTTTCCGCTCGGCCATCAACACAAGCCTTCGCTGGCGATAATCAGAGTTTGCAAATTACCATGGTTCCACAAGAACATTACAAACATTTCGATGCACTTGAAACTTATAGTGTGCAAAAGCTGCAAACATTTTACATCCCTCCCAGGAGAAAAGGTGAACAGGCGATCCTATTCTACCGATCCGGAGAAACCAAAGTGGAAAAGGAAATCTGGCACGGCGCCGATTCTACGCTCGACAGGCTCCAGCCCATCCGTCTGCCTAGATATTACACGGAAGGCTTGAAAAGGTTATTGAAGCGTCAAGGGATACCCTTCAGACAGACCACTCGACAAGCTCGATTCTACAACAGGATCTGGGATGTCCCCGGAACTCAGTGCAAGTTGCCCAACGGGAGAATGGAAAAGATCGGGCTTGGATAACTTCAATCCAAAAAAAGGGAGCGAGTCCATGGAAGCTACGTCATACATGACTTCGATGAAGAAGAAGACATTCTGTTAAGAGAGACCGATCCTGAACCAAAACAAGGCCCTATCATCAAAATGCCGAGCCCGTCATTTGAAGAACGAATGGACAAGCTGGTAAGGGAAGCGGGTCAAAAGATCCGGGATGACCATAACTGCGAGATGGCCATTTATGAAAAAGCCAGGACACAGCGCCTCCTTCAACAGGCTGCGGAGAATGGCAATGCTCTTCCTTATCGACCCGTCATACAAAAGGCTCGACGCAGAGGCAAAAATAAATCAAAGAGCAGGAAAGGCGTTCGAGAGCGACAAAGCGGGACCAAGAAGCCACGCGATCGGGAATCGAGCAATCCGGAGTCGCCCCTTATAAAAAAGATGGGTCGAGCATACTCTTTTCCTCAGAACAAAACACGGAAGATACTTGATCTCGCCATAAGACATCAGATGATTACACTTCCGGAGCCTAAACACCCCGAGCAAGCCAATGAGGTCTCTCACCCAGACTATTGCTCTTATCACCGAACAATAGGACATCCTCTCAAAGATTGCTTCACCTTCAAGAACTGGGTCGAAGACCAATATCAGCATGGCAAGTTCGCACTATCCAGCAGTTGGAGGATAACTCCGCTGCAGAAGCATGAACCAAAAGCCGCACATACAGCGAGAGTAGAACCAGATCAACATCAGTCTTGGAAGCAAGCTCGTGCCTGTCATATGATAACGCTATCAAAAGAAGAGCCTGAGAATATGGATGACCTCCCCTGGTGCTTCGAAAACAATGATGACGAGCTGATCTCAGAATTTCCACTGGCGCCGAAAGAGCTAGAAGATGGAATACATACCACTGCAGATGATCTCAAGAAAATTGATTTGGGGACGACAAGTGATCCATGGCCGACATTCGTCAGTGAGTTGCTGTCTGAAGAAAGGGTAGCTACACTAAAAGACGTGCTTATGTAGCATAAAGATTGCTTCGCATGGAACTATTCCGAGATGCCAGGACTAGATCCAGAGATTGCTGTCCACAAACTGGCCATATCCCTGGACGTCAAGCCAATCAAAAAAGCACTGAGAAAATGTGGCTCGAGCTTGAGATGAGCATCAACGCCGAGGTCAAGAAGCTGATCGACTCTGGCTTCATCCAAGAGGTGCAGTATCCTGACTGGATCGCCAACATCGTCCCGGTGATGAAGAAAAATGGGACAGTGCGCATATGTGTGGACTTTCGGGATCTCAATAAAGCCTGCCCGAAAGACGACTTCCCAGTACCGGTCATCGAGCTAATGATAGACAACACGTCCATTCACGAGGTTTTCTCCTTCATGGACGGATCATCAGGATACAATGAGATAAAGATGCATCCCGAGGACCAGAAGCACACCGCTTTCCGGACCCCTTCGGTTATATTTTGCTACAAGGTGATGCCTTTCGGTCTAAAGAATGCCGGTGTACCTATCAGAGGGCCATGATAAAGATCTTCGATGACCTCATACATGAAATCGTCGAATGCTATATCAACGACCTTGTGGTGAAAAGCAAATCATATGAGGAACATCTAGAGCATCTGAAGATCGTGTTTCAACACCTTCGGCAATACAACTTGAAGATGAACCCTCTCAAATGCGCGTTCGGAGTTTCCTCGGGCAAGTTCCTAGGATTCATCGTCTGACACCGAGGCATCGAGATAGATCCGTCAAAGATCAAGGCGATTATGGAGATGCCCTCGCCAAGGACTCTCAAGCAATTGCGGTCTCTCCAAGGGAAGCTCGCTTATATCCGGCCATTTATAGCCAATCTCTCCAGCAATTGCCGTCCTTACAGCCACCTGATGAAGAAAGGAACCCCTTTCATCTGGGATTGCAAATGCCAAAATGCACTGGACGAAATCAAGCAATACCTGCAGAACCCGCCAGTGCTGGCTGCTCCGGTCAAAGGAAAGCCTCTCATTCTGTATACAACCGCCCTTGAAGGTTCCTTAGGCGCATTATGGGGACAAGAGAACGACCAAGGGAAGGAGAGAGCCCTCTACTATTTGAGTCGAGTTCTACTGGGGGAAGAAAGCAATTACTCCCTCATCGAAAAACACCGCCTGGCATTAATCTTCGCGATAACAAAGCTCGGGCATTATGCATTGGCGCATGAAGTCCGTTTCATATCGAAGGTGGATCCTCTCAAGTATTTGATGTCAAAGGCCATATTGACGAGGCGACTCGCTAAATGGGCCCTGCCCTTGATTGAGTTCTCAATAACCTATCAGCCTCTTAAGGCAGTGAAAGGCCAGGCTATCGCCGACTTCCTCGCCGAACATCCGATACCTGCCGATTCCCCCTTGAATTGCGAACTGCCAGACAAACATGCGTTTGACACGATCGACGGAAGTGATACCCGGTGGGAACTTTACTTCGATGGAGCATCTTCGATGAAGAAGCACAAACAAAACACCCCCATAATCAAATCAGGGGTAGGCCTCATCTTCGTAACTCCACAAGGAGGGATAATGCGCTTTGCCTTCTCCTTAACAGAGCCGAGTACAAACAATGAAGCCGAGTATGAAGCTTTGATAGCAGGTCTCGAGATCGCCATCGACATGGGGATTGAAAACCTTCTCGTATACGGAGACTCCCAACTGGTCGTTAGTCAAGTAAACGGCGACTATCAAATGTGCAAACCAGAACTGGTGAAGTACAACGAGAGGGTACAGCAACTGCTGACCCAAATACCTTCCTACACCTTGGAAAGCATACCGCGTGCGGAAAATAGCAAAGCGGATGCATTAGCCAAGCTTGCTAAAGAATTGGCCGATGAGAACCTCGATGACGTAAGAATCGTGGTACAAAGCCGTCGGGTTCTTGCACCGGCAGAAATATCTCCGGAGCCGTCCAAGGAAAAGGGAGCGACCGAGCAAATGACTCTACAAATAAAAGACCAAGAGAAGGTTGAAGGTTGGAGAGAAGTCTTCATAGACTACTTCAAATCCCGTCGAACGCCTGAAGATGCGTCCTCAAAACATCAGCTCATGAAGCGAGCCCTATCTTTTGCCTTCGTCAATGATACTCTGTACAAGAGATTATTTGATTCTCTATGGCTAAGATGCCTAGGACCTGAAGAGGCGAAGAGAGTCATTCAGGAAACTCACGACGGACTCTGCGGTCCTTACCAAGCTGGACTGAAGATGAAACTGAAAATCAAACGGATAGGTTATTATTGGCCCATGATGATCCAGGACTGCCTCGAGTATGCGAAGCAATGCCACTCGTGCCAGATCCATAGGGACTTTATCCATCAGCATCCAAATCCACTACATCCAACGGTGGCTAGCTGGCCGTTCGAAATGTGGGGAATTGACATAATCGGCCCCATCGAGCCAGCATCGTCTGGAGGACATCGATTCATTTTGGCGATAACTGATTACTTCTCCAAATGGGCAGAAGCAGCACCGCTAAGGGAAGTGAAGACGGAGAATATCCTCCATTTCTTTAAGACACACATCATTTATCGGTTTGGAACTCCACGACGGATTATTTCCGATAACGGGTCAGCCTACAGAAGCCACAAGATCAGCCGCTTCGCACAACAACACAACATAGACTGGAGATACTCCTCAGTCTACAATCCCCGAGCTAACGGTCTAGCTGAAGCTTTCAACAAGACCTTGACGAAGATCGTGAAGAAGATGGTGTCCCGAAATAAGAAGGACTGGCATGAGAGACTGCATGAAGCTCTCTGGGCGTATCGAACCACTTTCAAGACAGCCACGAACACAATTCCGTACGCATTGGTATTCGGTACAGAAGCGGTACTCCCCCTCGAGATAGAGTTACCCTCTCTACGAGTGGCAGTTCATTACGAGCTAACGGACGAAGAGAATGCTCACCTTCGGCTTGAGGAGCTCGACGCCCTCGATGAAACCTGGCTCATGGCGCAACAAAATCTGGAGGCTTATAAAGCAAAGATGACGCGCTCCTACGAAAGATTGACTAGGCCAAGGACATTCCGCCAAGGCGAACTCGTGCTAGTGGTCAAAAGACCTATGATCCCCAATCGTGCCAAACGGAGGAAATTTGAACCGAACTATGAAGGCCCGTATATCATAGACAAGGTCTATCAGGGTGGAGCCTACCTACTCATGGACATGCATGGTGAAAGACCTTTTCGGCCAATAAACGGTCGAATCCTGAAAAAATACTACGCCTGACAAGACACGGCCCAGGTCAACGATAGATGACGACGCCTATGTCCGCTCGCTATCTTCCTAAGCCTAAACTCTATGAGTAGTGGCCGGCTAACGGACCGAAACGTTCTTAAACTAACGACGGACCGAAACGTCCTTAAACTAACGACGGACCGAAACGTCCTTAAACTAACATCGGACCCAAACGTCCTTAGACTAACGATGAACCACTATGTCTTAAAACTAGCCGTTGACCGAGATGTCGATAAACTACGGTGGATTGCAGCATCCCAAAGCTGATACAAAAAAAGAATAAAAAAAAGAAAGAGAAAAAAAAAAGAAAACGGTATGTTCATAGGCAAAATGGGCACGGATGAAAACCCGAAAGGGCTCCGTGAGTAAAAACAACAGGGCTACCGGCGAGTTTTGTGAAAACCCGAAAGGGTGCAATCTCGTTAGAATAAAAAAAAGAGAAAAAAAGAAAACGGTATGTCCATAAGCAAAAGGGGTATGGATGAAAACCCGAAAGGGCTCCGTGAGTAAAAACAGTAGGGCTGCCAGCGAGTTTTGTGAAAACCCGAAAGGGCGCAATCTCGTTAAAAGACACTTGTAAGGTCCTCTCGACTTTGCAAGGAGAAAACACCTGCGTGAGATCCTTACGACTCACAAGGGAACAACACACTTAGGGATCCCCATGATCCCTAGGGAGAAATTACACTTGCGAGATCCTCACGACTCGTAAGAAGAATCCTCTTATGAGACCCTCACGGCTCATAAGATTCAAAAGTCTTAAACTACAGGGATCTGAACCTGTTCTTAAGCACCCACTACAACCTCTAATACTGCCCTACAAGCGGCACAATGCTGACCCTTGTATACAATCCACGGGCATGAATAAACATTTCCCTAACGAAATCTCATCCGTGACTAGAGATATGTCTATATGGTGAACAACCCTTATAAGTCTTCTCGACTTAGAAGGAGAAAATAATCTTTGTAAGATCCTTACAACTTATAGGAGAACATGCACTTAGGAATCCTCACGATTCTTAAGGAGAAATCGCACCTACGAGATCCTCACGACTCCCAGGAAGAAATACCTTTATGAGACCCTTACGGCTCATGAAGTCAAAAGCCTTAGTCAACAGGATTCTAACCCTATTCGCTAAGCCGCCTTTATTTGGTATCGACAGAGGCAAATGATGATTCGCTCCTGGCAATATTCCAGTTGTAGCAGTGCTGATGCCAAAATCGGTGTCTAATTCCAACCTTGCAGCAAAAAGCTGGCAAGCCACACATGCATACGAAATAGCCGAAATGATGGGGCAACTTGCAAACAAAATCAGCAAGTAAAAATGTATGCATGCAAAATAGCCGAAATGATTAGGCAACTCGCAATAAAAAGCAGCGAGTAAAAATAAAACAAATAGCCGAAATGATTGGGCACCGTGAAAAATAGCCGAAATGATGGGGCAATCGCGACCTTCGCGATATAAAAGCTGAAATGATAGAGCATCACGGAAAGAAATAAAAAAATGAAATGAAATTTATGCCCTACAGGTGATATCACATCAATCCCTGTATACAATCCAGGGGCTCACACAAAGAGGGAATCACGTCTTTCCTCCCCAGGTTTCATCAGAAGAAGAAGCCAAATCTTAACGGTTCACAGATAGCCTGAAGATCACCTCGACATTCGTCTCATTACAACAGACACAATGAAGCGGAACAGCGGCAACTTCCAGTTCCATGACTCGGCGGTACACAGATGACCGAGAGTCAAACCCAGACTCCGTGAAATGCGGATAAAGTCAACCCTTCCTGGTTATGTGGAACACGGCTTATGTCAATCCTGACCCCGTGGGAAATGTCCAGAGCGGAGCCTGGTCCTCGCAGAACACGGCAGTGAACCCATAGGAAGCATCCAGAGCAAAATTCCTGGTCACGTGGAACGCAGTTAATGTCAATTCTGACCCCGTGGGAAGCATCCAGAGCGGAGCCTGGTCCTCGCCGAACACGGCAGCGAACCCGTGGGAAGCATCCAGAGCAAAATTCCTGGCTACATGGAACGCGAATAATGTCAATTATGACCCCGTGTGAAGCATCCAGAGCGGAGCCTGGTCCTCGCCGAACACGGCAGTGAACCCGTGGGAAGCATCCAGAGCAAAATTCCTGGTTACGTGGAACGCGGCTTATGTCAATCCTGACCTAGTGGGAAACGTCCAGAGCGGATCCTGGTCCTCGCAGAACACATCAATGATTCCGTGTGAAGCATCCAGAGCGGAGCCTGGTCCTTGCCGAACACGGCAGTGAACCCGTGGGAAGCATCCAGAGAAAAATTCCTGGTTATGTGGAATGCGGCTTATGTCAATACTGACCCCATGGGAAACGTCCAGAGCGGATCTTGGTCCTCGCAGAGCACGGCAGTGAACCCGTGTGAAGCATCCAGAGCGGAGCCTGGTCCTCCCCGAACACGGCAGTAAACCCGTGGGAAGCATCCAGAGCAAAATTCCTGGTTACGTGGAATGCGGCTTATCTTAATCCTGACCCTGTGGGAAACGTTCAGAGCGGATCCTGGTCCTCACAGAGCACGGCAATGACCCCGTGTAAAGCATCCAGAGCGGAGCCTGGTCCTCGCCGAACACGGAAGTGAACCCGTAGGAAGCATCCAGAGCAAAATTCCTGGTTACGTGGAACGCGGCTTATGTCAATCCTGACCCCATGGGAAACGTCCAGAGCAAAGCCTGGTCTTTGCAGAGTACGGCAATGACCCCGTGTGAAGCATCCAGAGCGGAGCCTGGTCCTCGCAGATCACGGCAATAACCCCGTGTGAAGCATCCAGAGCAAAATTCTTGGTCACGTGGAACGCGGATAATGTCAACTCCGACCCCGTGGGAAATGTCCAGAGCGGAGCCTGGTCCTCGCAGAACACGGCAGTGAACCCGTGGAAAGCATATAGAGCAACTCCTGACTCCGTGAAATACGGATGAGGGAAACTTCACCCATCACTTGCGGGTCCTCACTCGTAAGGAAGCAAATTCTCTTGTGAGATCCTTACGACTTTCAAGAGAAAACACACTTAGGAATCCTCATGATTTTTAACGAGAAATTACACCTACGGGATCCTCTCGACTTGTAGGGAGAAAATTCTTTATGAGACCCCCACGGCTCATAAAGTTGAAAAGTCTTAGGAGGCAGATTTTAACCCTGAATCCTAAGCCATCACTGTCCTGCAAAGAAATCGAGATAGACTATCCACATAATACATTCGATAAAAAGGGACACACCATTGTGAAGAAAAATATGTCTTTTATTCATGATTCAAAATGAATACAAAGTACAATGCGTAAAAGAACAAAAAAAATATACTCTTATTCAGGAGTATGTACAAAGAAAGAATAAAAAAAATATCTACGATTCTTCAAGTCGGTGGGCGATTCAACAGATTGGCCAGTTCGTCCCTCTTTCGTTGGGCCTCACCTTCATGGTTCAGTATTGTCAGAAGATGGGCCTCCGCCTGAGCTTGCTGGGCCTGATATGAGGCAAGCTGGCCTTTAAGCTCTTTCTCCGTAACCTTTTGAGCCTCAAACCTTTCACGAGTGAACACGGCGGCTTTGTTGATGGCCACCACCTCCTTGATGGCCTCTTGAAGCACTCGCCAAAGTTCATACGCTTTATTGGCCTTGGCCATAAGGTTGGCCTGAAGCTCTATTAGCGCTTTCGAACCTAGCTCCCTCTCCAAAAACATGCGGCCGAGCCTTTTCTCACAAGATATCATATTCCCCGCACACTGCTCAATCAGGCCCCAAAAGCTTGCCTTCGCAGCCACAACCTCCGAAGAAAGGCGGGTACACTCAAGCACATGCAAGCAAGCTTCCACCTGCCGACAAAACTCAACCCAGACCTGCACCACTGCTTCGCTATGATATGTGGCAAGGAAGGGAAGAGAGCCGTTAGCTTCGGCAGCAAACGCTTCGGCCGTAATTATGCTGCCAGCACGAAGTTCCTCGATCAAGGATGACAGAGAGGCGAGGCTTAATTTTGCCATACGTTCCGAGGCACGCAAAGCATAAGGGCCGGGTGGCATGGCGATGCGTGACTCCAGCGCGGTGAGAACTGGTAGGGCTGTTCAGATTTATAAACAGTCAGCGAAACTTGCAAGCAAAGAACAAATGGAACGACGTTGAGACTTTACTTACCCACAGTCATGCAAGAAGGAGCTGATGGCTCCCCTGGCCCTTCAAGAATCTCAACCTCGTCGTCGGCCTCCAGAACTGTAAAAGACATCAATGTCATTTTATGGAATAGTAACAGTGCTGTAAAAGGGGGGTAAGCAACACTAATCTTGTCTGGAAGAGAGGACGATGCGCTAAGGAGATATCGCTTGTAGAGCAGCCATCTCCAACAGGCGCTGAAAAGACTGCCTGGGAGACAAGTCGGCAATAGAAGCCGCCAATCCGTGCAATTCTGAAAAGACAAAAGAGTTCAGATAATGGAAAGATTACTAATTTAAAATATAGAAGGTTACCTTCGACGCTCCTCCCATTCTGAGCTGGAGGGATAGCAGCTTCAACGGCCTCCGCCGCGACTTCGGGCACAATAACGGAGACGCGGGCCGGTGCAGCGGCTTCGGAATGAGGAGCAGCGGCTGCCGCTGTGGGCTCCAACGAAAGGAGGGTAGCCTCGACTACCTCCATCCTAGCCTCTGGGCCGCCCTCAGGGAGATCTATTGAGACGGCGACTTCCAAAGGTGCCTCTCCCGAGGAAGCGAGTGCTTTAGGAGCAGGAGCCACCGCAGGAGGCTCTATCGCAAGAGGGACGGTTTCATCAACCCTCTCCACACTGAGCGGTGTTTCACTGGGGGTGTTAGCAGGCTCTACGGTCAGAGCACGGCTTAGAGCCTCCGCCATCCCCGAAGTCTCTGCGCAGTTCACATAAGGATAAGAATACATATATACGTGTGCAGACAATATGAAGTATTACAAAGAAATACAGGAACATACCGATGCGCAAGGAAGCTTTAAGTATGGCTTGTTCAAGCCGACGCTCCTTCTCAAGGAGGTGTGCTCGCCGAGGTCCGAGGGTGGACTCGTGGCCGCCGGTCCACAGTGAAAGCGCGTCCTCGGCATCGGCCGAAACGGCCTGTTTAAGGGCCCGTTCACCCCATTCTTCCAAGGGGCCTCTGAATCGTCGTCGGATCCATGGAGGGTCTTCATAAAAGATGACGGCAGGGTAGGGTTTTTTCGGAATCCGTACGTTCTCCGATTC
Source organism: Agapanthus africanus (assembly GCA_030015575.1). Lineage (NCBI taxonomy): Eukaryota > Viridiplantae > Streptophyta > Magnoliopsida > Asparagales > Amaryllidaceae > Agapanthus > Agapanthus africanus. The sequence continues at coordinate 449,914,703 of CM057349.1, read as the reverse complement.
ATCTTGCGAACGTCGTATAGCCTCAGCCAACTGTGCGGCTTCCTCGGCAGACGAGCTCGGGAAAAGTAGGCCAGCGTCCGACTCTTGCAGAGCCAATGGTTCGTCCTGAAGAATGGGCTCAGACTCTACTAAAGAGTCGAGCAGATTGGTAGCCGTCCTCCTCCGTCGCTTGGATCCAGAACCGACCGTCGAGGATGACCGTTTTCTCCCTCGTGGAGCCTTGGCACGACGCTGACCCACTGCACCTTCAACGCCCTCGCTCCCAACGCCCTCACTTGGTGCTGCGACCGAGGACGACACGGCCATTGTCGATGCCGCAGGCAACGATACTGCTATCGGCGCCCGATTAGCCCGCGATCGAGTACCCAATGGCATACCAACTATGGGAGTGAGGTCCACCTCCGCTGCCCCCGGAATAAGCGCAACACTGGTGTCCCTCAGGGAAAAGCGGACCGGTGCATGCGGTCGTGGCGGAACTCCCGTGGCCTGAACTAGAATAGGAGCACCGTATCCAAGAAGCACCCTCTTCTCCTCAGCAATAATCGGACTGACCCGATGAAGGTACCAGCCCGTGAAGGATCCCACACATCGGGGAATGTGGTCAGCTTCAGGAATCATGAAGTAAGAACCAGTGTTTAGCCTCACAAAGTGATGAGCAGCATCACGAACAGCTTCAGGTGAAGGGACCGGCGCAACTGTAAAAGCGTCGAAAGGGACGCCCTGATCATATCCAAGTTGCCGGGCAAAACGGTGTGGGTTGTACCGCATAAAGAGGGCCGCGCTGTTCTGATGAAATACTAGATAACCTGGTCTGATCGTGTACAGATGCATGGCCTCCCTGGGCTTTAGAGAAGGTGCCCCCTCTTTCGACAAGTCGTGGAGTTGTTGAATTGGACCTGAAGGGGAGGATAGGGCCCGATCAATGAATACCAATCCGCCTGTACTAGCATAGGGAGCAATCAACACGCGAATGGCCCCGGACTGAGTTGGGTCAGGAGCAGAAGCACCCACCAGCCTCATTAGTCTCGGAAAAGTGTAGGCATCATAAAATTCGGGTCTCTGGTGCATTGCAAAAGCCCCCAACACGTGCATCTCAATCCAAGATGTGAAGTAATGAAGAGAGAAGTTTACTACGTCCACACCGGGAGTTGAGGTATTGGCCGCGGTGCCTAACCCATGATAAAGATGCGCCAGCACTGGGATGCCTACGGCCAACCGTGTTCCCTCAGCAGTGCGATGAGCAGGGTAGATGACCGAGGCTCTCATAAAACGGCGATGCATGGGAATGAAAAACCAGCTGAGCCAGATACTGATAAAACCCACAAAGAAAGTCTTCTCATCCATGCTGGGAGCTGCAATCGATTCGAAAGATACCGCCGACATGATAGGGATGTAATACTGCGGCAGATCCTCTTCCTTAGTCGGTCGCCGGTTCAAACCAAACCCAAAGGGGTCATTAATGTTCGCAAACTTCGGAGCCGTCTTCGATAGGACACCCTCACGAAGGAAGCAAGCGATAAAACTCTCAAAAGTGATGCCCTGCTCTTCTGATTCTCTGAACAGTTTGTCAAAGATGCCTAGGGCCTTGATCAAACTCGGGCGCTTGTAGCGGACGGCGTTCTCGGTAGATAGGCCATCGAGCATTGCAGGCTCGGTTTCAAATACGTACTCGTCGGGAGGCAACAATTCCTCATAGAGGGTCCCCCTGATTGGCAGCCCCGAGATCTCGCGAAATTCTTCCAAGGAAATCGAAACTTCGCGGTCCCCTAGGAGGAAAGTGTTGGTAGGGAGATTCCACTGGTTCAAGAAAGCCTTGACCTACCAGACGTGAGGAGATTGGTAGTGGAAGAGAGACGCATATATTGCCTGATAAAGTCCAACCTTCTGCAGTCGCGCGATGGGCGGACAGGATGTAGCAAGCCTAAAGAAGGTAGCCCGTGGGGTGTCGAGAGATGAGCCCTATTTTGTAGATCTGCCCCTATGGTTGGGCCTCGCCCTGGCAAATGCGGTGTCCCAGAATATCTATGGCCGGGATCGGATGGTTTGGGATGCCAGTCGTCGAAAGCTCAAGCCGTCCCATCGGGGTCCAATTCGGCATTTCCACAGCGAAGACAGTCCTTGGAGGATCCATCGGCAAGAATGGATAAGTAGGCTCCGTCGGTATTTCGCAAAGGAAACATCGGCGACCACGGATGATGTGACCATACCGGGTCCCGCATAAAAGCAAGTTGGTGCAGTTCGGGTCATGAGCCCTGATCATCGCCATCACTTCCTCGTCAGATGGCGGCTGAGGAAAAGCGGCCTCCGGTGAGTGAAAGGAAAGTACGGAACGGAAGTCATTGTGCCTGAAATAAAATAAAGGGAAACTGTTAAAGCGAAGCCAACAGTGTGTGTGTGTATATATATATATATATGATTACAAATATATGTATATATAAAAAGACAGCGACAAAGGACTCATTTTATGGGACCATTGTTTACAAAACACATGGGTCCCACAAAATCAAGATGACGGCTTGCTAATGATGAGGCAAAGCAATTACAATGAGACAAAAGGAAGATTCTCATTAAATAAGCAAGGGATTTCAAATAACCCTACACATTCCCCTAAGAGAAATTCATCTTGGACTCTGTAACAAATCAAACAGAATCAAGGGAATTAAATTCCCAGAAAACACCACTGCAAACTTCTTCTTCTTGGTTGCAGAGAGACAACTCAGGGCAAGAAAAACCCAAGGAGTTCTCTGGGAAGAACTAAGTTTTTCATAGGAATTAAATTCCTTTTGGAAAAAGAGAATTAAATTCCTAGAGATATTTTTCAGAGCCAAAGCTCTTTGAAGAAGGAATTAAATTCCATGGAAAAGACAAGCGCCATCAACCCCCTGAAGATCAGAGAAACCCTAAAGGGCCTGTTGATTGAAGAATGAGTAGTTTTCTTTTTTAAAGAACTTAAAGAAAAAATGGGTTCTTGATTAAAGGGAAAAACCCTTGGTGTGGATTTAAAATCCAAAGAGTTCATATGAATGGAAGTTCTTCGATCGTTCAAAGATCATTACTTGAAGAAAGAGTCTTTCTTGAACAGAGTTAAACTCTGAAGATATTCGAAACAGAGAACTAAGCTCTGAGAAAAGAGAATTAAATTCTCAAAGGGAAAAGTTAGCAAGAAAGAAGATGAAAGAGTGGAGGCGCTTCTGAAGAGACCCCTGCATTTATAGAATGTGATGGAAAACGTTTCATCTCCCCTATTCCCTAGACAGATCCAACGGTCACTGATTGTCTGATTTTTGTTGTGTAGTTTGAGAAAATTGTATTGAAATCACAACCAAAAATATTTTGACCGTAATCAATAACGGTGTCGGTTGTAGCGCGTTAGTAAGTGCGGATCATCCACAGGGAAAGTGTAATCGTTCGTCTTTTGAATTAGACGAGTTGAAACTTTAATGAAAAGAAAAGAAAACAATTCATGATTTGTAATTGAAGTTCAAGAATTAGAAAATCTAGATCTAATAACAAGAAAACGATAGAATCAAGAATTGATAGTTTGATGATTTTTCCAACCAAATATCAAGAATCTAAATAAGGCTCGTAGGAATCGATCGGATCTATAGATGTGATGTAATCTTACAATGACGTATTCTTATCCTTCGATGAATTGATACTAGATCGATGATGATCGACAAGAATTAGGGATTTCTTGTGAAACTAAGGTTTCATCTTATCCCTTGTTCTTTCATCGATATCATTCATATTCTAGCCTCTTGTAAATTCAAGAAACGATCGTAGATCCCTAATTTCGAGCGATCACAATCAAGAAAGCATCGCAACGAAACTAGGTCATCGATTCTTGAACTTGTTAGGGTTTACAAGACTCGTAGGACTTGAGAATCGTATTAAGATTTGTTACATCATCATTTTATTGATCGTCTCGACTCCTTAACGAGCGGAGTTTTACTCGAATATCACAACAAGAACCACAATCACAAATTGAGATCTAATCATGATGCAAGAATTAAAAGAAAGCAAGATTAAAGAATTTCACCTTTTATTTATATCAGCAATTTCGTTACAATCGCTCAAGAACTACAAGAGGAAGAACTCGATCGTCGATTTGGCTTCGCTCGTCTCCTTGAGTCGCGGATCGGCTTGGATCACTTGCCCGATTGAAGATCGGCTCGGCTCCTAAAAGGTTGAAGGCTTCTTGCTTGATTTGGTACTCGGGATCTTAAATTTGGAATTGGATTTAGGGTTAGGGTTTCGCACAAGTCTTGTCAATAGACTTGTGGAAGAAAATGGTGTAAGAATGAAGAATTGAACTAATGAAGAACTAAAGAACTAATCAAGATTCTCCCTTAACCCTAGATCTAGGCTTCTATTTATAGACTTCCCTAAACCCTAGATCTAGGATTAGAATTTGAATTTCCCTCCAAAAGTTAGTTAGAAGAGATTTGAATTTCCCTCCAAAAGTTTGTTGAGGAGAAGCTTCTAGATGTGATTAGTTAGGAGCTTAATTAGGATTAGCTTAATAATCTTTGCTGATCTGGCAGAAGACTCTGGAGAATTCTGGAATTTGACGTGTCAAAATGAGGTGTACCCACTGAGATAGGAATTATGCCCTGAAAATGGAATGATGATCTGACCAAACCGCCGCGGAACCGCGGCGCAAGCCGGCTCCCGCCGCGGTTCCGTGGCTCTTTTGAGGCCTTATGGCTTGTAACTTCTTCTGTTGCTTTGGGATGACAATTGGGGCTTGTTTTGATATGTTGAATTGTGTAATTCCTTCTGGATTGCTACCAGATCTCAGGTCTTTGAGTTGACGTAATGTTTGATCAGCAAAATGACAATTTTGGCTTTTCTTCCGGATTATCCTGCACAAATCTCGAAACAAGTGTTGCGAAATATAGGGATGATGCGATGCCATAAAATACAGTCAATTTCCCTTAAAGTGCCAGTTTTAAAGTCTAACACATGCAATCTGATATTTTACGACTGATTTGCTAATATGTGAAATATGAATACCGAACACTTCTAAATGAGTGCAAATGATAGGGAAATTGCCGGTTAAAAGATGCAATATTTTCGACTGATCAGTCACAAAGATGACAGCGTTGCACTCACGTGCAGACACGTGAGAGCAACGCTGTGGGGGAATTTGTTCTCTGATTAAAAATCAGGAATTACCTCAATGAGGTATCACGTGCTCACACGTGACCAATGGTCACGTGTTGACACGTGATAATTAAATCAGAAGTAAAACAAGTGGCTGAGGAAAGATCCCAAAGGGGGGTCACGTGCTCACACGGGACCAGAGGTCACGTGCTCACACGTGACCTTGTCATGTGCTTACACGTGACCAGAGGTCGCGTATTGACACGTGATGGTCTTCCATCCCAATTAAAGTACAGAATTAAATTCTGAATGAGAAGGGGTCACGTGCCAACACGTGATAGGCTTTGAAAACCTTATAAATTAATAGAATCAAATTCTAATTAATCAAAGATTCTAACTGGGAAAGTATTTCTCCAAATCTTTCCAAACAAAAAAGGATTATGGGGGACCGTTGGATTAAAAATCCAAGGGTGATTAAAAATCACCAATTTATGGAAAGATTTTAGACAAGGAAAGATTTCCTTAAATCTCACCAAAAATAACAAACAGAATATCTTTTGGATTTAAAATCCAACGGTGAATAAAATTCACTGAGTGATCTAAAGGATCATATTAATTATGAAAACAAACAAAATCTTTCAATGAAAGATTTACTAAACAAATTGATTATTTTCCTTCTCCTATAAATAAGAGCCAAGAAGAGAAGAAGGATATAGAATTTTGGGATCGGGAAAATTTTCTAAAAGCAAATAGCAGAGAGAAAAGAAAGGAGAATTTAATTCTCAAGAAAGAAACCCTAGGTAAGAAAAGGGAAAAAGAAAAAACTTCAAAAAGAGAATTTAATTCTCAAATCTAAGATTTTAACTCTTCTGCAAAAAGAACTTAGTTATTCCTCTGGTTGAAGATCTGCAGAAGGAAATCTCCCCATAGGTTGAGAATTTTATTCGCATCGGGTTGAGATTTTGCCATGCAGATCCAAGACTTAGGGGGAGAATTGAGTTCAGAGAATTTAATTCTCCCAAATTCACAGGAATTTAATTCCTCCAAGATATGAGGTTAGGGTTTAACCCTATATGAGAATTTAATTCTCTCAAAACTTACAGGAATTCAATTCCTTCATAATGAAACTAGGGTTTAACCCTGTGTGAGAATTTAATTCTCCTAAAAGTAGAGAAATTTAATTCGTTCAAGATGGACAGAACTAGGGTTCAACCCTAATTAAGAATTTAATTCTCTCAAATTCACAGGAATTTAATTCCTCCTAAAAAGAGATCAGGGTTTAACCCTATATAAGAATTTAATTCTTGCACAATATGAATTTAATTTCTCCAAAATCATAATTAGGGTTTAACCCTACAGAGAATTTAATTCTTAAAAAATAAAGAGGCTTAAAAGATCTCCATATATGCAAAGAACTAAGGTCACGTGTCCCCACGTGACCCCTGAAAAGATCTCCAAAAATGAGAAGGAAAAAGTTTTGAGGCAATGCCTTACGTGCTCCCACGTGACCTCCAAAACAAAGAGAGTGAAAGCAAAAGAAATGTTGGCTCTGGGCGCTCTCGCGTGTTACCACGTGACCCCTAATAAATGCCTTAACGAAACAGTGCATGAGTGCCTATCATGTGCTCACACGTGATGGCCAAAAAACCAAAAAAATCTTTAACACTTATTTGCAGAACAAAGTGAGGAGATCTGGCCCCACCTTTGGGCCCCCTCACGTGTCACCACATGACCCCTCTTTTTTTAGTGTTTAACACTAATTCGAGAGCTTTATTTCCAGTGTTTAACACTGATTGTCTTCTAGTGTTTAACATTAAATTGAGAATCTTATTTCTAGTGTTTAACACTACTTTGAGAATTATATTTCCAGTGTTTAACACTGTTAGCTTCTAGTGTTTAACACTAATTTGAGAGTTTTATTCCCAGTGTTTAACACTGCTGTTCCCTAGTGTTTAATACTACTTTTAGCCAAATTGGCTAATTTTCAAGAGACAAAAGTCTCCCCTTCAACTGAGTCTTAAAATTGAGTAAAACTCACAACTACAATATTAATGCTCAGTCAAAGATAAAAATGTTATCAGAGACCTCAAACTCTTGTTTAGCATTACTAAATAATGTGGGCTTAAACTCAGACAAATGTCTAATGGTCCAACAAAGGGCCAACATTTTAAATCTAATTGGACTTAGCCCAAGCTGGCCATAAGTCCTCAATTCAGACTTAACTGAGCCAATGTGCTCATAATATAATTAATTGATCTTAGTTCCAAATTGGACTACAGATCACTTAATTCACTTTGGTTCAAGGGTACATCTCTTCACTCCTTTGATATTTGTCGTTGTAATCCTTCAACGTCTTCAGAGAGGTGATGGGTCCCGACAACCACACACTCTATGGACTGTGGGGTCCTTAAACTCATAGACTATGATGTCCTTAACCTCGATCGTGATGTCTTTAAACTAACAACGGACTGTGGGGTCCTTAAACTCATGCACTATGATGTCCTTAAGCTCGACCGTGATGTCTTTAAACTAACATTTGACTGTGAGGTCTTTAAACTCATGGACTATGATGTTTTTAACCTCGACAGTGATGTCTTTAAACTAACATCGGACTGTGGGGTCCTTAAACCCATGGACTATGATGTCCTTAACCTCGACGGCGATGTCTTTAAACTAACATTGGATCGAGATGTCCTTAAACTAACAATAGACCGTAATGTCCTTAAACTAATCGACCGCAATGTCACTAAACTAAACGATAGAGCCCAATTGCTCTCTATCGTTGGATCTAAACGATCCCGTTAAGTTGATCTTAGTCTAAAATTAAACTAACGTATCCTTAACAAACGTTTAAGTTGATTTTGGTCTTAAATGAGGCTAACGTATTCTTAAGCCCAACCCCCCAAACACAAATCTAAGAAAGATACGGATTTGGACTAGTCCACGCCCTACGGGCGGCAACATAAATTAGTCTCCGTATACAATCCATGGGCAACCGAACACAAAACAAACACCCACGACACGAAGTGACCATATGGAGAAGGAGAAAGTTGTTACCGCAATGCGGTAGCATAATTAACTGCAGGGGCTTGCGCCTGCAGGGAAGAGCGTCCCCATAATCAAAAACCCCTCAAACGAGGGGGAATCTAACGAAATCTGTTATATCGGCCGCATCCATTTAAACCTTCGATACATGGTGCCATAAATCAACTTGGCATCTTTGGAGAGGTGGACGGATAGCACCAATTAGCATCTGCCCCGAAATTCAGGCTAGACGTTTATCGCATCTCCGTCGCGTCTTTCGAAGGGGAACAACCGTCATCAAATCCGTAGAACATTCACTTATGTTCTAAAACTGCTTCCGAATGTTTCTCTAGGATTGGATTAATATAAACTTATTGCAGCTAGTGCAAAAAATAACATCTGGTGTGGTACTTGACATCTCATGATCAACTCAATTGCCTAAGCAAGTGATATGTTAATCATGCACATCTCTCTCCCCTTTAGTCTGTAAGACACCTTCAGAGAGGGAGACTCCATCACCTGCAGGTACACCACCATACCAGGAGTCGTCCATTCTAAAACACCTTTAGAATATTGTCTAAGTACCTAGATTGTGAAACTACCCAAACTTAGATCCAAAACCATAGATCTAGTAACCAGAATGTCTAATATTATATCCATATCCTGTGTGGAGAAACAACTATGTGACAACCAAAGTATAACCAATCGTAGTATAGGAATTTTACTTCCTACTCTGTGTATGTCATACAAATACCAGGACATCACACTCTACTACCTTCTTAACAGATCCATCTCCTATTCTGATGAAGTCAAACCCATGACTGTCACATCAAAATTAGATGATCTATCTCCGCTATATCTGCTTTAGTCTATAAATAGACATAAGTTTCTTGCCCACTATGCTTCCGCTGCTCCCACTGACCACAACAACCCTCTGGCAGAATAATATATACGTGCACTTCTAAAGCTAGTTTAGAACGACGCTATACTGATCCTCCTGCCGGGTCTCATAGCCTGGAACAACAGTAGTGTCAAGTCTGGATAAACAAGAACCTCCCTGTCACCGTCCTTAAGGCTACCGAAGTGCCTCTCGGGTGCCTGAGGTTACCCACCATATCTGCGGAGTGGCTAATGGAATTTCAAACCTGATCGAATCTTTAGGTCCTATTAAATTTTCAGTAATCGTTTGCGGTTCTGGAATCACTTTCAGTTCAACCATACTCCCACTACTGTTTTCTGAAAAAAATCCATTTTACTAAAACTGTGGCGAGTCAAGAACAATATCACTATTGATCTTCCAGATGGTAGAATATCAACCCTCGACATAGCTCGGGTCAACCCACAAACTGCCATTACAGAAACGTGTCTTGAGTTATCTAGAGTCTGGTTTTAAGAATAAGCCGGACAACTCCCCGTACCTTAACATCGTTAAAATACGAATCATTCTATATCCAATATAGAAACTTTGGCACTTATTTAATTGGAACCAGATTCAAATCATGCAGTTGTCTCCAGCGCATGTCAACTAAATGGAGAGAGGCCGATCAGCATTACTCAACGTAGGAGTGCATCCAATTATGAGTAACCCGAAAGAGAAACAAGTCCTCAAAACCATTACTATCAACTGAATACCAATCACAAGTATCTACATCTTCGATTACCTTGAAGAATCCCGATACTTGCGATACCTGGTTCTCTACTTTATTCTTATACCTATAACTTCTCAAAACTTAGACCTTGTATTTCTACGAAACACTTATCTGAAAACTAGAGAAGTCATGAGTAAACAGAACATAGTACGAGAACCAACCCCTTTGTCCTAATGGACACTGGACAACATACAATACTCTGTATAAGTCCGCAGAGTTGAATAACTCAAAACCTGTGCATTGTAGGTTGAAAACTGTAGTTATGGTTAAGAACTACTCCGCTGGTCAATGCTCCTTACCCAATCGTCAACTGATATAGGTAAATGTCACAGACATAATTTCAAAAGATATATCTCACTTTATGAAAATAAACGTACAGATATATCAATTTGAAATTGGTACATAACAACGGATATTCAAAACCAAATACTTGCCGTCAGGCAAAAACCCAGGCGATTTCCTCAAATATCACCAATTACAACGAATTCCGATATAATGAAGATGATCACCTAATTCCCAATAACTTACTCCCACTCATCATCTGTAAAACCATACGGATGTGAGAATCATACCTGGTAAATACATACCCTAGAGTAAGTATCTAACCGGGAAAACAATTTTCCTTTAACAACGCATAGTGAAACTGAAACATGAAAATATTTCGAAGGGGTATCCGGGTATTCGTAGTAATGCCTCTTCCATAATCCAATTCATGACTGTAACCGTATATTTCTTTGCCATCTCTCCAAATCCCTTTATCTGTCTTTAGTCGTTACCTTCTGTACAGCATCGTTAGGCTAAATGGTTTTCTTCCTTCCCTACCGTTCGGCACCAGCCTATGGTTTGGAAGAAGACTATCCAATAAGCGTAATAGGTGTATACTCCTAATCCTAGGAGTACTCGCAACCTGAGAGAAGGTGATGATAAAAGACAACTGAATAAACCTTATTCTATTCCTCCTCAACTGGAGAAAAGCAAAGGTGAAATAGGAGTTGCGATGATATACGCGGTTTGGTCGTGAATGATACCTGTCGCATTTTACTTTGCCCTCTTTCTAATCCTTTTATTTTGTCTTTACTTATTACCTTCTGTACACCCTATTTAGGCTAATTGGTTTTCTTCATTCCCTACCTTTCGGCACCTGCCTATTGTTTGGAAGAAGACTATCCAATAAGCGTAATAGGTGTACTCTCCTAAACCAAGGAGCCCTCGCAACCTGAGAGAAGGTGATGATAAAAGACAACTGAATAAACCAAATCAATTTCTCCTGAACCTTGATCCATCCTCGAAGAAGTCCCTTCGAGTTCGTATATAACTATACGATAGATTTATCCAATGGAAGTAGATGTTCGTAGTAATACGAGGTGTTCTGGAGAAATGCAAAGGGTAAAAGAAGGAGCGGCAATGATGTATGCAACTCAGACAATCCAAAATCCAGTATTTAAAGAAGTTTCGGTCAACATGGTCACTGAGTCATAGTCTAGGGTCGGTCAATGGTCGCTGCAAAAGAGAGAGAAAAGAAACACTCTGCATGCACTCTAACCTAGATCAGAATGGTTATCACTTTATCTAATCAGGAAATCTCCCACTGTTTCGTCAAATTCTCCCCCAAACCTGAAAGAAGAATTAGTCGGGATCACCCGAAGAGTAAACCAACTCATCAGTGGGAATCGGGATCCAACTATCATCGTATGATAACGTGAAGGAATCCACTCACGTTATCACACTCCAGAAGGTATGCGCATACCTGGCAAGTTTCAGTTTCTTTAGAAACTCCCGATGTGGATTTTTGCCTCATGCTCTTATGACCTTGACGTTGGCCAAAATGCCATAAGTCACATGTCAAGTTCTACCCATCATTATCTTGTTAATTTGAACCCACCCGTACATACCCCTGACGTTGGCCAAATGACAGAACGACTGTCGCAAACCAACTCATCTATCTATGCAACAAATGAATACCCAACAGCTACCAAACACTATGCCTTGGCGTTGGTCAAAATACATAGCTTGAATACTACTGAATACCCAACTGAAATGACGGAGGGCTACGGCTGGTTTTTGGCGGAAAACCTTTAACGTAACGAACTTGATATCACTGAAGGAACCTGATAGCTTTTTATAAAAATATAGTGACGAAAACCTTTGCTAAAGAGGTCACTCCCGGTGAAGGGATCTCGGCTCTTTCCTCGTGGAATGTGGTGCAGGATATTCCAACTGAATACCGCGATGCAAAGCAACAAGTAATCGACTATAGTAAAGTTATTACCCTGACGCAAACTTCTGCCCAAGGGGTCACTCCCGGTGAAGGGATCTTGGCCCTTGCCTCGTCGAATGAGGTGCAGGATATTCCAACCGAATACCACTGTGCAAAACAAAAAAAAACGTCTTTGTAATAACACCTTTTGAAAACTGTTCCAACAACGTCAAACAGGTTTGTTTTTGCTTTGCATTGATCAGAATCAACGCAGTCCCATCAATTAATCACATCAGAAAAGAACGAAAATAAAATGTATGTATATGCCATCCACATTCGTCACTGGGTCTCGTCATCACCCGTTAGGTTACTTAACTAATGACAGAGCGGGAACTGGACTAGCGTGGGTGCAAAACATATACAACATCTACTAGTATATATACCAATATACAATAATCGCTCAAGGCGTGATAAATGCAACATTACAGAAAAGTAATAAGCATCACAGAACAATACAGATAATCTGGGATCCCCGGGTTTCACAGAGCCGCTACTGAAACCCGACGTTCCCATGATCGTGTGGATAGCCTATGCAATGAAACCTAGACCCCTACGAGTGCGGCAAGTTACCCGCTAAAACCTGAAGCGAGGCAGCCCCCTACAGCAAAGTGAATGGACCACCCAGCACTTCACGGAATCCGGTAACTTGGGCACTCCATCTTGGGTCAACCTGTACCCCCTACGAGTGCGGCGAATAGTCTACCAATTCTAGAGTGAGGCCCCCTTGCCTCTCAAAGCCATGAGATGCGGACCCGTTTCCCTCCAGAACCCGGCTATCCGTGCACTCCGTCATGGGGTAAACCTAGTACAGAAATGAAAATAAATACAACGGGTACATCGACCTCAAGCCGGTCGTACCCCAAAAGAATAATATACAAACAGGCAATGATGGCGGTCCACATGTTGGACGCTCGCCCCGCAATACCAAATGTACAAATAAATCCAAACTGCACTACCATTGCACACAGCTATCCACCACGACAAATCCGCAACATCACAGCACAACACAGAACATTAACGCGAATGTCACGTTCACAAACCTATCTAAAAGGACTATAGCAATTAAACACGACTTACCGCTCGAATGATATTCATGGTCGGAGATATAATGTAAGTACTGTAAACTAACACATTTAAAATTCCGATCGACAAAACTTCCCGAAGTGGGCCCCAAGTACAATTCCAGTACTCAAACAAAATCGGGACCAAAACAAAATATTCCAGAAACCACAATTCCACATGAAAGACACCCAGAAGAAAAATGGTTCACTGAAGCCTCAAAACGGCGGCGGAACTGCGGCCAATACATGGATTGTGCGGCGGTTCCGCGGCGGTCTTGAAGGTTCAGTCGACCAAATTTCTTCCAGAGTCTTAGAAAAGCCTGCTCGATTTTCTGACATACTCAAAATAATTTTTAGACAACAAAAAAAATTCGACAGAAACTTTAATTTCGGAATCGCGGTTTTGGAAATTTCGTTCGATAGATATTTTAAACATGTTAGAACAAGCTAGTAAAAGTTAATGGCGTGGCTCTGATACCATGTAATTCTACGGTAGCGCCCCGACCAATAATCAAATGCCAAACGCGAAACAAAAACTTTTACAACTGGCGCTATCGCATGCTATAACCCGGATTTTACCATTAACGCTAAACTAACAAACTGTAAAGAGGTAGAAAGGCTATACCGATCGATCCGTGTCCTTCGGTCTTTAGCCATCATCCCACGCTCCTCGCGGCATCTCCGATCTCCTGTCTTTTCGTCAAGGTGGCACTACGTCAACGGATCTTTATACGGGCTCCCGCCTCTAAACCGAGGCAACTCGGATATGAAGTTTGCTAGCCGACATGTTCAAGATTGATGTAGAGATAGTGTAGAATATTTTGTCTCAATACACCCAAGTCATTGGGTGAAGGTAAATTGAAATTGCCAATTGGGGTGATGAATTGAGCTTTGGATTTTACAAAATGAATCACACTTCTCACAAATGGGGCTCAGCCATTCTTGAAGGGGCTGAAGTGGGTGGGGTCAGCCATGAGGTGGAAGGGGTGAGCACAAGGTTTCGAGTGGTGAGGCTAAGAAGAAAATATCAACAACAAATATCCAACAAAGATCTTAAGCTTGGACCAAAAAACATAATGCAAGAATGAGTCACTTAAACACCTCATCCCACATGAAGAGGCTAGGAGCTTCTGGGGGCCCAGGCACCACAAAAAAACCCTCCCTTTATAAATGTAGCATTTGCAAGAAAACCCCTCACAACAAGAAATTCAACCAAGAAGGATAGAAAGGAAAATGGCCAAAACGAAGATACAAACTGGCAACTTCAAAAGCGATCTCGTAACTAATTACAGGATAACCCCACTGTAGTATAAACATACCCGCATTTGTATTCCGACCGAATACAAAATGCAAAGAGACAAAAACACTCCTATATAATATAATACTAGAATCCGGCTTAAACCAAAGCCCACTAGTATTATCTATCCGAACCATGACATGTGCACAAGTGCACGTGCATGTTCGAACCCTGCCATAAAACCATACGGCCTCTACAACGTTTCACCCGAACTTGGGAAACTATCTGTGGGGGACTCTAAAAACTCGTCAGTACCCTGGCAGTGGGTTTAACCACAAGCATGTCAGAGGCACTAGCTGTGCGTAACGGCTGCCCATGTACTGACCGAAAGGGAAGTCGATGAGCGAACTCATCCTGGAACCCTACTGAGCCTATCAGTGACAATATCCGTACAGTCCGGTCCGTTCGTCTATGAGCATCGCATATCAGGCCTAGGGGCTGGTAACGTCAGACCCCCAAAAGCTGTATAAGTCATGTCGGAGGGTAGCCCTGAACACCCTGAGAAACTACTGGAATACCAACCAGTAATTCTCACATGCCTTGGCCAAGGACTTGGTGTAATGGCTCTCCTAGATACAGCACGATCTCACCCCTAATACCGAGAGAGACGAATCCCCTACCGATCCGCTCACTGCCTCTATATGGCTCGGGACTGTACCCAACTAAAACCTGTTTGCACGACTCCTTTGAGCCGTGGTAGGGTAGTAATCTAAGCACATGATTAGTCCAAAAATACTTGTTAACCGTAATCAGAAACGGCGTCGTTTTGCAGCTAGCCGGTGAATACGGGTCGATCCACAGAGATGTGTAAATTTTCTTAATGTGTTTTTACGAGTTGATTCTAGATGTTGTTTGGATTGATTAAATCTAAAACCTAGATCTATCACTAAACTAAATTAATCTAAATTAAAGTCTTGCTAGGGTTAGGCTTATGGGAAGTTTGGAGATTAAAGGTTTCCTCACCGCTTTCAATGCCTTATTTTAGATCTATTAGATGTTGTGGTAATTATCAATAAAGTGGATTAGAATCTTTTGGGAAGATATTTCTTCCTCTAGATTCTTATCCTTCCTTTATTGATACTTACCCTAACCTCCATGGAAAACACGCGCAACCGGTCCTTTACACTACGGTGTCACCATTACCTCGAGGGATAAGGTGCCGTAGGGAGCAGGGTGTGCGTGCATGCATGGAGTTCTAATTCTTAGGTATGAAATGGCATGAAAGGGGTGAGAGATCTCATCTCTCAAACCTTTCCCTAAGGCTAACCCTAACAAGCGAGAAGATTACTCGCTCATTAGGGTATTAAAAGACATTCTAATTAAAAGATAATTAAAAGCGAAGAAATAAAATTAACTTACTAATTTGATGGCTCCCTCCAAGCAATAATACAGAACAGATCTGAATTTGTTTATTGAAAAGAGGCATAACCTTTACAATTTTGTGATTACAATTTATAAGCAAACAGGGGAATTTAGGGTTACGGGATTCGCACATGTGCAATTACAGATTTGCCCATGAAATATCCCAACTCTCGCACCGACGCACCGACCCAGAAATTTTGCACCGACAAGGGCACTGAATGGCCGCGGAACCGCGGCGCCAGCCTAGGTTTGGCCGCGGTTCCGCGGCCAAACTAGGGATTTAGTGCATGAAACTTTTGGGCTTCCTTCTATGCTTCTTGGGCTTTCTACTTTTATACTTCTTTTCTCCATTTGATATCTGGGTCTTCTCCAGATCTTCAGTGAAAACTTGTAAGGATCTTTTGACCGTTCACTTTGACATTTAGGACTGCATTGCCTTATACAATTGTGAATTGTTCTTCGTCTAAGCTTGACTAGGATCCGTCTACTTGTTGGTCAAAAGTCCCTTTTCTGTATCAACTTTCGTCTTTTTCACTGTATTCGCTCCAAGAACCTGTATCCTGTAACATGCAGCAGACATGCGTCAAAAGCACCATTTTATTTATAAAACGAATAAGAATTGGGGAATATAAACTGCAATATTATGATATGAACAAATACCCCTAAACTTATGTTTTGCTCGTCCTCGAGCAAACTTATTTTTATTCACTAAAATCCTAACCGCACTTTCGCAGGGAAACACGATTGCACTGAGCACGTGTAACAAGCCGTTAAACCTCTAGGTGTCCCTAGTAGGAGGAGTGTTGTCTCATGAGGGTTTTCAGCGGATACTACCCACAAAATCCTATCAATTTGGCCCATTGACTTTTGTCATCCAATTAGGCTTTCTAAGAAGGAATTCTATTATCTTTTGACTCGCAAATTATCCACCCATATTCGTCACACTTCCTCAATTATTTAACTTAAGATTATATATGTTATGTAGACCTACTTAGCTTTCGGCATCTCTTAAGTCTTCCTTCTAGGGTTTCATCTCCACTTAGGAATTTCTATCAACTCTATTAAAGATACAAGTTCTATCTTTCATTCCTCTCTCTTATCTAAATTCCAATCACATACCCCTACGTGTGTGTATAGATCACCCCTACACTTGGAAATTCAAATCAAGCAATCGTACTCTCGTCCTTTGTCCAAAGCACTTATTAATTAGTGAATTTTTAAATGAAATTTGCTTACACATCTTTCATGCGACCGTTAATACTTCTTGAGGTACCAACAACCGATTACAAGATGCGTTAGCACTTTAAAGCGTACTTCCTAGTTTTGCAACACCAAAGGCTTTTAGCAGTGACTCCCAAACCAGTTGGTCTAAGGCACTAGGTGATGAAGCACTCTCACTAAATATTTTTCTATTTTTGCAGCCTTAAGTAATCACAAAAACCAGTGTCCATTATTTATTCTTTATTCACACTTTTTTTTTCTTCGTACTAAGGACTTTAGACAAGAGCATTTCAAGGTCTCTTCTACTATTCCAAGTTTCAAGGTGTGTGATTGTGCAAATTGTAGGGTATACATCTTCAGAATCTAGACTTAAGCTAGGAACTATTTTTCAAACTTATACTCTAATAAGAACATCAATACTCTTCCCTCATTTTAACTTAACCCAAGAAGTGAACCCAAAATTTGCCTATTTCTAAATAAACTACAAGGCATATACTTTCTACCGTTAAACTTTAAGGAATGTTATTTTTAGGGTTTTTAATTCACTAAGTCTAAGATCTAGTTGTTTCTAACCAGTTAACCTATCTGTCAAACTTAAATCAAATATGGCCAAAATTGAATACAATAATTTTTATAATTTTTGAAATTTTTCAAATTTTTATGGGTTTCCAAATAAATAAGTATGCAAATACAAAAATATGTACAAATAAATGCGAAGGAAGAAGACGTACCGAGCATACCCCCAAACTTGAACTTGACAGTGTCCTCACTGTCATGCTAAACCAAGAGGATCAAAATACCGGCACTCCCCTGTTTATATATTTATAATTTTTTTTATTGTTAAGGAAAACAAATATATACAGAAAGGCCCCCCCAAACTTCATTTAAACAATGTTAGACATTACTGCCAAACTTTGCATAGACCAAACGTCAACACCAACTAGTTGAAAAATTTATCAGTAAAGAGTATAGGTTGGTGGAAGAATAAGTTGTAGCGATCCAAAAAGAATTGGGGAAGATAGAAGTGGTGGTATGGAAGGTGTGGAGGTGAATATACAGGAGGTGGTGATGCATCAAAACGAGAATGTGAATGATCAGCAATCAGTGGAATATTGGCATTCTCGTAGCTTATTAAAAGAAATGGGGGTGGTTCAACTTCTCAAGGAGGAGGTTGACTCACCACAATACCCCCAAAATGTTTCTGTGGGTCCTCTATTGACTTGGCATCATCCATCAATTGCATATGATATTCAATTATAATGGAACTGATCTCCTCGATGTCCGCCATAGTCCAACCGAAAACTTGCCGCCTATCTTGTAAGACTTTTAAAATAGCGTTCTCTTGCTCGAAGGCTAGAGAGGCTGATATTATAATGGGAAAAGTCTCATTCTCACCTATGTAAGCATATTTAAGGTGAGGCGGTAAGGACATGAGTTCGAGTTTCGGAGGCGAAAGAATCATTGCGGAATCTACCTCGAACTCAAAGGACTCCAACACAGGTTCGAAATCACTGCAAACAACCGATTCGGATGGTTCAACTAACTCATCCAAAAATTCAAAAGACTCATATTCGGGCTGTGAGTCGTCATCATCCAAAAAAGTGAAACATTCATAATCCATATCGGTTGTGTCAACGGTGGTAGGCTCAAGGAGGAACGCACTAGTGGCGTCAAAACTGTTTTCATCAAACAAGAATCTTTCAAGCTCGCAGTCCTCCTGCGTGATTTCATGAACAGAGCAAACTTCTCGTGTACTAGTTTTAGGCACGGGGGGCAGACTTCCCATCTTATAAATATTGAACTCACTAGACATCTTCCCAAAGGATAGAGTCATGGAGCCATTGCGACAGTTTATTACAGCATTGGAAGTGGCCAAAAAATGGTCGACCGAGGATCACCGAAATTTGGTTCCGTGGGTTAGCAACAGGTTGTGTATCCATAACAATAAAATCAACGGGGAATATGAACTCCCCAACTTTGATCAACACATCCTCTAGATCACCCCTTGGATGGGTGATTGATCGATCGATCGGCCATTTGGAGAGTACAACGAGTGGGTTTCAACTCTCCAACCCCTAATTGTTCGTACACGGAGTAGGGAAGCAGGTTAACACTAGACCCAAGATCTAAAAGTGCTCGATTAATTTTCTTATCCCCAATTGTGATTGAAATCGTAGGACAGCCGGGGTCCTTTCGTTTTTGGGGTAAGGTTTGAGGGTGGTTAATAGCATTGCTCACTGCACTAGCCACTAGCACTTTCTTGGGTACTTGAGATGACTTTCTCTTCGAGGTGCATAAGCCCTTTAAGATTTTCGCGTATGAAGGGACTTGTTGGATTGCATCCAAGAGAGGTATATTTATGCTAACCTGCTTAAATAACTCCACAATCTTCTCCACTTGTGCAGTTGGTTTATTGGGACTCAACCTGTTTGGAAATGGAGCATTTTGAAAATTTGTTGAGTCAAATGTCTGTGCAGTAGAATGTGGAGTAGGAACGGATCCCAGTGTGGATGTGTTCGTGTTGTGAGAAATGGGTCCGTTCAAGTTAGAAGAAGTAGAGCCGTGTGAAGGGTGGAGAATAGGCTCTAAAGAAAAAGGTGAAGAAGAAAGTGAAGAAAATGAAGAAGGGGAAGATGACGATGGAGAAGAAGAAGAAGAAGAAGAAGAAGAAGAAGAAGAACCACCGGCGGGGATGTCATCACTAATACCCACATTATTTTGCAACACTCTTCCGGATCTCAACGTGGTCACCGCATTTACATTGTGATTGTGATATGCGTTTTGAGTGTGACCGGGATTTGGCAATGGTTGAGCTGGAAGCTTTCCCTTTTCTCTCTCGCTCAACGCAGCAGTTAATTGTGCAATTTGTGCCTCAATAGATTTGATACTTTGATCGTATGAAGCATTGTTATGCATCAAAGACTGAACACAATTTTCAAATCTTGCTGCGGATTCTGTAGATTGCTTGAGAAATGCATCTAGACTTTTTTCTAGCGAGATAACCTTATCATCATTTGGTTGAACCAAATTGTTCGTTTGATTTGTATAAGGTTGTTGTTGGAAAGGTTGCTGGTTTTGAGTTTGTGAAGGTGCTTGTTGTTGTTGTGGAGGAGGAGGTCTTTGAAAATTGTTATTTCCTTGGAATTGTTGATTTTGGTTCCAAGCGAAATTTGGGTGACTCCTCCACCCCGGATTGTATGTCGAAGAGTACGGATCGTTTCTTTGTCGTTGCTGAAATGCAGCATTGACTTGATCCTGTCCTTGAGTAGATGCATTATAAGGACACTCTTCGGTTAGATGCGATGGATCCGAACAACAAGCACAAACAGTTCGTGGAGGCATAACAGGGGCAGGAGAAGGCGATGAGATTTTGGTCTCAATGGCTTCTAGCTTTTTCATAAGTGCGGCCATCTCGGCCTTCATAGCAATCGACATATCTACTTGATGTATGCCTGCCCTAGATTGACCACTAGAAGAAGATGATGTGGTCTTGGTACTCTCCTACTGAATTGTTTGCTCACTAAGAACCTCAAGAAACTGCCACGCTTCGTCGCTAGACTTGGAGAGAAAATGACCTTGACATATGGTTTCTAGCAACTGCTTCGTTGCCGAGATCAATCCCTCGTATAATGCTTGGCAAAGTTGCCAACTTTTGATCCCATGATGAAGGCATTGAACAAGTAGGTCTTTAAATCTCTCGAAGCACTTCCAAAATGGTTCGGAAGGAAGCTGTGAAAATTGTATAATCTCGTTACGGATTCTAGCAGTTTTGTGATGAGGATAGAACTTTTTCAGAAAAGCTTTCACAAACTCGTCCCAATTTCTAATTGAATGTGATGCGGTGCTGTATAGCCACTTCTCGGCTAAGTCACATAAGGTGAAAGGAATGACCCTTAGCCTTATAGCGTCATCACTTAATTGGGTCGTTTTCATCATAGCGCACACATTTTGGAATTTATTAATAAAAATATACGCATCTTCCGATTCCAAACCATGAAATTTTGGCAGCATATTGATGAAATGTGGTTTTATTTCAAAGTTGTCCCCATTTGCCGGTGAGGGTGAAAGACAAGTAGGTAAAGAAGTGCGGACGGGGTAAAAGAGATCCTGGAGCGCAACTCGTGCGGGCGCTACAACAGACGGAAAATTCGGGTTATTCGCACCTAACGGAGGTGGAATCATTCCCGTCAGTAAGGTATCGTTGGGGTTGTGTCCGACATACCTTCGAAAGAAGAATTTGAAGGTGGAGGTAAGGAAATGGAGGGAATTTCGACTTCGGTGTCGAAAGGTTCGTCGGTCGGTACCAACGAAACACGGACTAATCGGACGTTAGTATCCCTAGTCCAAAGTGACATACACTAAAGGGGTAGTGCAGTCAGAAAAAAAAAATGAAAGACATAATGTGGAGGTAAGATAACGTCAATGAGAAGAAGTGGTGTAAGCGAGGTGCAAGTTTTCTTAGCGACAAGTTGCAAGTTTTGAAAAGATTTTTCTCTTTTTTCTTTTTTTTTTATTTATGTGAGAGTTTTGCAAAGAGGTTTTTGAAAAGAGACTTATGACACAAATGTATCAACCACACATGCGCAATCAGGCCTAGATCTAGGGTCACCTAGGTCTGCTAGACAGCTCCTAACTAGGGCTAGAAATAGGACCACAAACCGCCTCTTCACCGTCAATTGCGGCCAGGTAAGTTCCAGGTAAGTGGGAAGGAACCACAACAGTGGGCCTAATTAATAACCACTAGCCTAGACACACTTGCCTAGACACCGCAAAGTCAGTTAGGATAAACGGTCGATGCCTATACTAGTCCTTTTTCCTATTGAGCTCGACGTCCTTAGGGCCGAGTCTAGTATTTTTTAATTAATTGTGGTCAATGCAAATACTTTAAAGTGATTTCTGGGGTCCTGGGAAGGGTGATGAAATCCCCACCCAATCTGAGTTTGGTCAATTAGCCCCTTAAAGTCCAATTAAATTATGCAAAACATAAAATTCACTTGCAATCAAAATTTTTTAGCACGGCGCAAAGAAACCTGCAGAAAATCTGTTATTTAGAAGGGAGAAGAAGATTTTTAGCGCAAAGAATTCCTGCAGAAAATTTTCACAGTGGATATATTGTAGGTTACAGAGGGGAGAATGAGAGATCAAACCATGTAAAATTGAGAAGCTGACTTGGCTAACATACGGCGGTACCGCGGCACTGGGCACCCTTTTGCGGTGGAAGCGCGGTCAGTTGAGGGAATCACTCTCTGGAAAAAAAAATGCTGCTCTGTTATCCAATTTCCCTTCTGTTCTGATATGATTTTTTCTGGTTTACCCTCTGTAAATTTTCAGATCCGAGAATCCTCGCTATTCCTGCAAGATTCAAAAGATACCCTTCAAACAGATCAAAATTGATTAAAAAAAAAATTTAATTTTTTTATTTTCAGATTTTTATAATTTTTAAAATTTATATCAACCCGAAATCACACAAAAGAAATTTTACGCAATCCCCGGCAACGGCGCCATTTGATTAGTCCAAAAATACTTGTTAACCGTAATCAGAAACGGCGTCGCTTTGCAGCTAGCCGGTGAATACGGATCGATCCACAGAGATGTGTAAATTTTCTTAATGTGTTTTTACGAGTTGATTCCAAATGTTGTTTGGATTGATTAAATCTAAAACCTAGATCTACCACTAAACTAAATTAATCTAAATTAAAGTCTTGCTAGGGTTAGGCTCAGGGGAAGTTTGGAGATTAAAGGTTTCCTCACCGCTTTCAATGCCTTATTTTAGATCTATTAGATGTTGTGGTAATTATCAATAAAGTGGATTAGAATCTTTTGGAAAGATGTTTCTTCCTCTAGATTCTTATCCTTCCTTTATTGATACTTACCCTAACCTCCATGGAAAACACGCGCAACCGGTCCTTTACACTACGGTGTCACCATTACCTCGAGGGATAAGGTGCCGTAGGGAGCAGGGTGTGCGTGCATGCATGGAGTTCTAATTCTTAGGTATGAAATGGCATGAAAGGGGTGAGAGATCTCATCTCTCAAACCTTTCCCTAAGGCTGACCCTAACAAGCGAGGAGATTACTCGCTCATTAGGGGATTAAAAGACATTCTAATTAAAAGAGAATTAAAAGCGAAGAAATAAAATTAACTTACTAATTTGATGGCTCCCTCCAAGCAATAATACAGAACAGATCTGAATTTGTTTATTGAAAAGAGGCATAACCTTTACAATTTTGTGATTACAATTTATAAGCAAACAGGGGAATTTAGGGTTACGGGATTCGCACATGTGCAATTACAGATTTGCCCATGAAATATCCCAACTCTCGCACCGACGCACCGACCCAGAAATTTTGCACCGACAAGGGCACTGAATGGCCGCGGAACCGCGGCGCCAGCCTAGGTTTGGCCGCGGTTCCACGGCCAAACTAGGGATTTAGTGCATGAAACTTTTGGGCTTCCTTCTATGCTTCTTGGGCTTTCTACTTTTATACTTCTTTTCTCCATTTGATATCTGGGTCTTCTCCAGATCTTCAGTGAAAACTTGTAAGGATCTTTTGACCGTTCACTTTGACATTTAGGACTGCATTGCCTTATACAATTGTGAATTGTTCTTCGTCTAGGCTTGACTAGGATCCGTCTACTTGTTGGTCAAAAGTCCCTTTTCTGTATCAACTTTCGTCTTTTTTACTGTATTCGCTCCAAGAACCTGTATCCTGTAACATGCAGCAGACATGCGTCAAAAGCACCTGTTTATTTATAAAACAAATAAGAATTGGGGAATATAAACTGCAATATTATGATATGAACAGCACAGTGGGAACTCACATGAGACAAATGACGATCTCAGGTCGATGAACTAATCTGTACACATGCCACCAGGGAACTGCTATCTGACGCTAGGTATAATACCAACTAGTATGTTCCCGGCGAGTCTTGTCCGGTGCACTCATAACCCAATGAGCACCTGTATATATCTTAGGTGATCCAACTGACACTAATGGCTTGTGAGACCGGCCACCGCCCCTCGTCGGGGTCTCGACTGTATACACTAGTCTACTCCGGAGTATCGATGCCCTGTCTCGAAACTCCCACGACTAGGGACCACTTTTAAGGATGTGCTTATGGACTACCCAACTCATACGTATATGATCGCCATCATACTGCTAGTAGTCAAGCAAGAATCCTAAGGGCTCTATCAATGTGTAATAGTGATCATGTCACCTAAAACTGTACATGATGATAAAATTAGACCAGATAGCATACTATTATCTCGAGTAAGACTATTCTACCGGTATAGGTCTTCCCTCAATCATTGCAATCACGTACCTGCGATCTAATAATTGACTTTGAGGGCACTACATCTAACAGATTTGTATACGTATTATAAGTTTTCTTATATATGTAATGCCTATATTACACTTTTATGATTTTATAAACCATGTTTTATGATTTGATAAATAAAATCATATTATAATGTTATTATTTGATAATTAATGTGATTGTCTGATAAATAATGTTATAACTGGACAAATAAAATTACTAAAGGTAGATTGCGTATTGCCGAGAAAGAGTAAATCTGTTTTTTTTTTTGGTTGAGAAAGTATCTAAATAAGAATATGTACTGAGTTGAAACATTCGTATTCTTCCAGTATTGGTTTACTTAATGATTTTAAAATATACGGGTTTCAAAATAAATCACTTCTCAAAACTAGGTCTTTGATACAAATTCCCTACCATTTACTATTTTTCTCACCAATTTTGTTTAAGACCATTGACTTGGTGCATGTTGAGGTCTTAAACATATGCTCTCGCCGTTTCCATTTACTGGTCTTCATCATCTGCTCTTTTAGTATTTCTTTAAAAAAAAGTTACTAGCTCCTTTTAATAAGCATGTTTTACCGCTTGTTTTTAAAACTAATGCATTTTATATATGATGTTCAAAATTTATCCTTAATTGGAAGGATAAATTACCAATATCATAAGAATAATTAGGAATTTTTCATTTATGATATTTTAGATTTTAGAATAGTTATACTTCACCAAGGATGCAAGAGATAAAAAAGACTAGCAAACAAGGGGGGAGTACAACTCAAAAAGTATTAATTATTTTCTTTCCTTTAAGTTTTCGGGTTAATTGCTTAATAATACAATAATGTTTCACGCTTTCTGTAGAATTATACCACAATATTTTTCCCCTTCGGTTAAATACCATAATATTTTGCTCCGTTAGCAATATGATACATTCCATTAAGTAACCGTTAGAAAAATTGCTCACGTGTCTTGCACGTGGGCATATTTTGACAATTTTTCCCTTGTGTTTTTTAATTCAAAAAAGACAAAAAAAACTAATCCTAAGCTTAACCCATCTTCTTCAATTCTAAGCTTGTTGAGTTCTTGTAAAAGGAAGATAGGGACGTTGATGGTGAAGAAGGTGGCGGAGCAGTGGTGGTGATTGGGACGGGGCCGGAGGTGGAGGTGGAGGTGGTGGCCATGGAAAAGATGGGGAGGAAGCGACGGTGAAGAGGGCAGAGGTGTAGAAAGCGGTAGCCACAGGAGTGATGGTGTAACGACTTTGAATTTCTTGTACCGTCCCTTTTGTTTTAATTAATAAAAAAGGTCGTATTTCGGTTCTGGTTTTAAGTTATAATTATTCTTGATAACCTATGTACAAGAAACTCTTTATAGCCTATTGGTTAAGACTCTTCGTTGCTGTTTTATAATCTTCGTGTTCAAATCCCAACAGCAATAACTTTTTTTATTGTTTTTCTTTTTTTTCTTTTTAACGTTTTGGAAGCCCAAGATTTTGCACGAGTATCACACGGAGTTACGAAAAGTTTCAGAAGAAAAGTTGTATGAAAATGAACCAAACAAAGCGACACGAGTACATGGCACGAGCCCCAAGGCCAGGGGTCAACTTAGGGCCGACAATAAGCCGAGACCGGCGGCCAAGTTGAGCCCAAACGGGCCCCGTCCAGGTTGGTCAGTCTTTTCAGCTCTTGTCTGTTCATTACTCCATTCTAAACAGCCCCATTCAAACCGAGACTGCTCCATCTCTTCATTTCCTCAATTAGACATTTTTTTAATGTCTGTAAATTCCTCTTTTTAATTCCCCACACTCCCATTCCTCCTCCTATATAATCTAGACTGTCCTAACTTTCTGCTCCCCCTTTTTGGGAAACGGGACGTGATAGGTTTTATTGATGGTCCATGCAAATCCGTTCTGCATGAAGTCGTAAGTAATATGATACAAGAAAAATGAAATTCGGCAACTTTTACATTCCTTTCTTTTCAATTCCTTTGAATCTCAATCATATTTTTTGAATCAATCTTGAGCTTCACTTCAATTTTCTTAATGAATATTGAATTTGAATATCGATCGAAGAAGCTCAAAGACGTCTGCTATGACTTTATACTTAGCGTCTCGTGCATGATGCCACGTACTTCTCGAGAGAATTTCGCGGACGAAATTTTTTTAAGAAGGGTAAACTGTAACGACTGCATTCTTAAATTTTATCCCGTTGAATATCTTCTTGTTTTCCGACGATCGTGACTTGACACAACGGAAATGAATGTGTACACATTTCATTGTCATCTCGATCTTTTTTGTAATCACCTTGTTTTCTTGAATCTATTGTAAACATACTTCTTGGGTAATTTCGAGAACGAAATTATTTTTAAGGAGAGTAGAATGTAACGACCCTAAATATTAGTGATATATACCCTAGAGGCCATTATTGTATAGTACTGGTTTGTATATTATATTTTGGAAGCTTGGGATATATTCAGATATAATAACAGTCTTGCTCAAAATGGTAGTATGCTACTTGGTTTGATTTTACCTCAATATGTGTATATGTTTCTTTTAGCATATCGCTAATACATATTGGTAGAACCCTTAGGATCTTTGCTTTACTACCAGCGTTGTGATGGCAGTCACACTAGTAGGGGTTGGGTAGTCTATAAGCACATCCTTATACAGGTCCCTAGTCGTAGGATTATCAAGACGGGGCATCGATACTCCAGAGTAGACTAGTGTATACGCTTCACATCCCAGCATGGGGAAATGGTCTGTCCCACAGCCATTGGTATATCGTACCGGAGATAGTATACAGATGCTCATTGGGTTATGAGTTACACTGAACGGACTCGTTGGGAACTGCTGGTTGGTATTATACCTATCATCAGGTAGCAGTTCCCGGGTGGCATGAGTACAAATTAGTCCGTTGACTTGACATCACTATTCGTCTCGAGTGTGTTCCCACTGTATTTAGATTACTACCCTACCACAGCTCAAAGGATTCGTGCAAACAGGTAGTAGTTGGGTGCAGTCCCGAAGCACTTAGAGGTAGTAGCAGTTAGATAGAATTCGACTCTCCCGGTAATGGGGGTTGATATCTCGCTGTGTTCGGAAATCCATTACATAAAGTCCCTGGTTAGGGCAAGAGAGATTTACTGGTAGGTACTCCAGTAGTTTCTCAGGGTGTATTGGGCTCTACCCCGGCATGACTTATTGCGGTATTAGGGGTTTGACGGTTACCATCCCCCTAGACTCGATATGTGAGTATCTTAGACGAACAGACCGGACTATACGGAGATTGTCACAGATAACCTCAGTAGGAGTTCGGATGAGTTTGCTCATCGGCCTTCTTATCGACAGATACCTGGGTAGCCATTACATGCAGCTAGTACTGCTGACGGACTTATGGTTAAACCCACTGCCAGCGTACTGTCGAGTCTTTAGAGTCCCATACAGAGGGTTTCCTGACTTCGGGCGAAACGATGTAGAGGCCGTATGGTTTTACGGCAGGGTTTCGATCATATACGTGTACTGGCTACACGGATGTTGTTCGGACTGATAATACTAGTGGGCTTTGGTTTAAGCCGGATCTTGTTGCGATGATTGAAGGAGGACCTATACAGGTAGAACAGTCTTACTCAAAATGATAGTATGCTATCTGCTTTATCTTTATCATCATGTACATGCTTTAGGTGGCATTACAATTCACTATTACATGTTGATAGAGCCCTTAGGTTTCTTGCTTAACTACCAGCATTATGATGGCGATCATATACGTGGGAGCTGGGTGCTCTATAAGCACATCCTTAAATGTCCCTAGTCGTGGGAATATCGAGTCTGGGCATCGATATTCCAGAGTAGACTGGTGTGTACTAATTGAGACCCCAACGAGGGGCGGTGGCCGGTCTCATAAGCCATTGGTGTTAGTTTGTTCACCTAAGATAGTATGCAGGTGCTCATTGGATTATGAGTATATTGGACGGACTCGCCGAGAACCTGCTAGTTGGTATTATACCTATTGTCAGATAGCAGTTCCTAGGTGACATGTGTACAGATTAGTCTGTCGACCTGAGATCATCATTTTTCTCGTGTGAGTTCCCACTATGCTTTGATTACTATCCTACCACGGCTCAAAGGAGTCATGCAAACAGGTTTTAGTTGGGTACAGTCCCGAGCCATATGGAGGCAGTGAGCGGATCGTCGGGGATTCGTCTCTCCGGTATTGGGGGTTGATGTCACGTTGTGCATGGGTGGCCATCACCAGAAATCCTTGATCAAGGTAGTCGAGAATTACTGATTTGGATCAGTAGTTTCTCAGTCTGTAATGGGCTTCATACCGACACGAAATGTCGCGTTATTAGGGGTCTGATTTTATCCACCCCCTATACTCGATATGCGATACTCTTAGACGAAGAGACCGTACTGTACGGATATTGTCACGGACAGGCTCAGTAGGGGTCAGGATGAGTTTGCCCGTCGGCCTTCCTTTCGCTCAATACCTGGATAGCCGTTACATACAGCTAGTGCTACTGACGTGCTTGTGGTTAAACTTACTGCCAGCGTATTGACGAGTCTTTAGAGTCCCACATAGAGGGTTTCCCTGCTTCGGGAGAAACGATGTAGAGGCCGTATGGTTTTACGGCAGGGTTCGATCATATACGTGCACTTGTGCACGTATCATGATTTGGACGGATAATATTAGTGGGCTTTGGTTTAAGCCGGATTCTAGTATTATATTGTTAGATTATTTTCGTCTCATTGTATTCGTATTTTTCGGAATACGGATATGGGTATGTATATACGGATAACGGGCATTCTTGTAATTTATTACAAGATTATTTTCTAGAAGAAAAACACCTCATTTTGGTTTAACCATTTAGTTTAATAGTTAATGAGGTGGAGGGATGAGTGTGATATGCATTGATTGAAGTATGGTTCAAGGCATGACTCATACTGGTGACTCATGGAACACTATTGAGTCATGCTTGATATTTGTTGTGAGAGTTGTGAGATATTTTCTTCACACTTGATATTTGTTAACTTGAGATATTCTTTCTTTATTTGCTTCATTCCACAACCTCACAACACTTAGCCAATTCTTGAGTTGCTTTGCTCAAGCTTCACTCTCATCTCTAATGGCTTCTTCTTCTTACTCCACCCTAACCCTTTCATATGTTGAAAAACCTAGGGTATTTAGAGACAAATTAATCCAAAATTAGACCCTACATCTTCTAGGCTATCAAGTTTAGCAAACTAGATACCCTAGTTACTTAGATTATGAAGTAGGAACTCGATTCATAGACTCTTGGGTGGATCATCTTTGATGGAGAGAGACCGGCGACCAAACTTGACTGTGATGGCCACTAGGAGCTTGGGAAGAGGTTAATGTAAATTCCCGGTACCGTCAATAAAATTTCTATAATTTTTTCCATAATATTTTTCCAAGTCCTCTTGAACGTTTTTCTATTTTTTCCATATGTACTTTTTGTCTGTAGGAATTTAGATACACATTTTTTTAATTCTGAATTTATTTCCTAAACTAAAAATTCCCGGCCCAACTTTCCCTTACCCAGCCCACTTCTATTTTCTTTACAATCCTATTTTCCCTAAACCCTCGGCCCAAACCCAGGCCTATGCACTTACCTCGTCTGACCCGGCCCTATGCCCATTACCCGACCCGCCTCTTCCTCTTCCCCACTCCCTCAGAATTTCTCCCGCTTATTTTCTCTTTCTTCCTCCCACATCGCCCCACGCTCCATGCCCCGCGTCTCGTCGCCCCACGTCCTCGCTCCTCGACTACGACCTCGCGCGCGCCCACTCACCCCTCTCGACCTCGTCTCCCTCTCCTCCCTATGCAAAACCGAGCCCCTCATTCTCATTACCTTTTCCCCTGTACCCCTGCCTCCTCCTCGACCCTTCACCGCTCACCGACCACTCTCCCCAACAGCCTCGCCTTTTTCGCCTTATCTCATCACCACTCCTCACACCCTCTACAACTCCAAGACACCTCAACCCACCACCTCTGTGCACCCCGCTGAGCTCCCTCAACGACGACGCCAACAGAGCCCTCCCTCTGAGCAACTCTGAAGACAATACCCAACACCACCATCACCACAACACCAACATAACGACGCCAGGTACTCTCCTCCCTTTCCAAAACCAACACCCGATCTCCTCAACCCATCGACCGCATCCTCCACCAGCGCCACCTTCTCTTCCAATCTCCTTCATCCGAAAACATCCACATCACCGCACTCATCCCTCTTCCAGTGCTCGACCGAACCCATCTCGTCGTCGCCATCGACCAAACCCAAGTACAACCTTCACCCAACTCCAGATTTCAACTTCGTCGGTCGCAACCTTGTTCGCAGTCAAGCAGACCCTAACCGCGCCGGTCGTGGCGCGATCTTGCCGTTGCCGCTGCCGTGCGTCGTCAACGCGTCATCAAGCAAGTACCCTGCTTGCTCCATGCTAATTCTATCTATTACATTTCTAGATGACAATAAATACAGTATATACTTGACATGCGAATCAATAATATGTACGTGTTCGATGCCAAACCCGAGGGGAAAACCCCGGTTAAATTGACGGAAACTGATCACATAGGTTGTCCCGTATAGTAATGAACATCGTGTTATATTTTGGCAGAAAAATACAGTCGTTACTGACGTGATTGATCATTCCCATTTAAGCCATTAAAACTAAAATTTTCCGCGTCTGAAACTTGTAAAAATCATAACTAATTGATTATAGATTGGAATGTTGAGTTCGAGGGCTCAAATCGAAGCTGACTTGACGACCTAGAACCCCATACAAGTGTTAATCTGATCCTATGCTAAAAAGTTGACGGAAACTGGTTCGGAGTGCGGCTCTGGACTGCAGTTCAGAGCAGCACTGACTGTTGATTCTCAACTTGTAATACTTACCCTCTGCTTCTTGAACATGTTATATTGCGGAACCCTATACCATAGCGAAGATGAAACAGTTAGCTAACTAATGAAAGTGATTTCATCCCTTTCTACTGTCGTTTACTATTTAAACTGCATTTTAGATTAACAGGACGTATAGCAGTCCCAAACAGGGACAGAACTTATAACCCATTGTTGTACAGTACATAACTTCTGACGTAGAGGCGCGATTAAGAATCCGTCTGGTGCATTCAACTATAGCATCGCCTAATTTTGATCCCAACAGGGTGAAAATTGTGTTGCGAAATGGACATTCAGTTCAGGAACTGAATTTCCAACAGCGAGCATTTAAAATGAAACTGCTGTAACTTGCAAACCCGAAATCCGATTGTCCTTGAATTAATTTTGTTGAACTGCCGACTGAGTTTATTTGCTACTGCCTTTGTATCGTTTTACTGAATTTTGAATGTATGATTTAAGGCAATTTTTATAAGTTCATAAGATGCATGATACCTCGTATTACTCATGATCTGTTTAACTGCATAAATGCACATATTTTACCCGACTGCCATACTACTAGTGATAATGCGCGTTATTATTCAGTATACAGTGCATTGTCGTGCGTGAATGGTATCGATTTAGGAGTGTCAAGTACGCCAGTGAAAAGTGAATGATTCGTGACAGTGAACAATACAGTGAACAGTGACTAAAACCGTGTTATTGGTGCGCACTTGTACACGACTAGACCATACTCATAAATAGTGTAAACCTGGGGAAAAAAGGAAAATCGAAGTGGAAATAGAATTGTATTTAGCGAGAACGGTGATTTAGAGGATGATCATTCGAACAGCGACTCTTATATATATTAGGTTGGGCCTAGCGGTCCGGCTGACAGGGTTATGTCCCGGGCGATAGCGGGCCGTAGTCTCGGGTATGTACGAGACCCTCATTAAACATGATCCTCCTTTACACAACTCGATTTCAAAAATGACTTAGAGACTGATAGGGACACAGATTATACATTGCATCAATTAGTGACATATTGATTACCTGCATTTTATCTCCACAATTATTACTTTAATTTCCTTGTATTTTGTTATTATTATAAAATTGCCATTATGTTCTGACGACCTGAGTATGCATGCTCAGACCTTGAGGAAGAACCAGTACAGGAGTCAGACCTATCCTTCGAGCTTGTGGAGATTTAGACGGGAGTGCCTCCTTTACCTTTACCGCTTTCCCTAAAGAAATCTTGTATTTGCACTCGGTTAGTAGTTCTTTTCCTTGTGTTGTTGTAAATTGTGAACAATGAAAGTTGATGTAATAACTAGTGATGTATTTTCTTTACTTCTGTGCTGTGTTTACTGATTACCATGTAATGCTAGAAGCCGAAGTGTGACTACGGCGGGATTATTCCTTGACCGTAGGAGCATGGCTAGCCTAGCCATCCTTCGTTTTCCGTATTTTGGGAAGCGGGGCGTGACATGGTTTTATTGGTATCAGAGCCGCGTTAGTAGTAAGGGATAACATTAACTACACTTTATTACATTATTTTCGCTTCATTATTCCTGACTTTCATCCTTGTATCTAATCATATCCTTTTAAATACCTTCCAGCGACAAGACGTCCCCGAACAACCACTCATTGGACTCAAGTTCTTAGGATCGCACGGAGAGGATCTTGAGTGCACTGACGACCATCGCAGAAGCTCAAGAGAGAAAGACGGACCAACTAACCGAGGGACTCAGGGCAAGTACCGCAGTAGGGGGACCCTCCGCTCTCATTACCGCCCCCGAGGGCACTGCTTCACCAGCTTTTTCTGCCAGGGCTGGCACTGTTAGTTGTATGTATGCCCTAGAGGCCAGTATTGTACTGATGATGTATATTATATTGGATGCTTGGACATATATAGAGATGACTTTCTTGCTCGATATGATAGTATGCTATCTGGTTACTCTTTATCTTAACATGTATACTAGTCTCTTTAAACTGTCTTGTAGTTACATATTGGTAAAGCCCTTAGGATATGTACTTGACTACCTGGACTATGATGCGGATCATACTAGTGGGGACATGGTAGTCTATAGGTACATCCTTCAAGGTCCCTAGTCGTGGGTGTATCGAGACGGGGCATCGATATACCAGTGTAGACTAGCGTATACGCTTCTCGACCCATGAGATGGGCGATGGATGATCCCATATCCATTGGTGTTTGACATCAGAGATGGTATACGGGTGCTCAGTGGAGACTGGGTACACTGGACGGACTCGCCGAGAACTCCCAGATGGTATTATACCTCACGTCAGATGGCAGTTCTCAGGTGACACTTGTGCAGGTTAGTCTGTAGACCCGAGATCGTCATAGAGTCTTGTGTGATTCCCACTGTGCTTTGATTTCCACCTTACCACGTCCATGAGGGCGTGCAAAATGGTGGTCTTTGGGTACAGTCCCGAGTCACATGGAGGCAATGAGCGATAGGAGGGGTTTCGTCTCTCCCGGTATTGGGGGTTGATGTTGCGCTGTGCTCGATTGGCCGTAACAGGGAAGTCCCTGGCCAGGGCTGATCAGAGATTTGCTGGTAAGTGTTACCAGTAGTTTCTCGACCCGTTATGAGCCTCACATCGGCACGACTTATCGGTTATTGGGGTCTGACGTTTACCACCCCTAGACTTGATATGCGACATATCAGACGAACAGACCGGACTGTACGGTAAGTGTTGCTGGTTGGATTCACAGGAGTGTGAGCGGGCTAGCTCGTCGATCTTTTGATCGCTCAATACCCGGGTGGCCATTACGTTTAGCAGACCGCTTGCGGCCTGTGGGTGCTTGATATGATCATCACCTGCTACCGGCGTATTGACGAGTCTTTAGAGTCCTACACAGAGGTTTCCTGGCTCAAGCGAAACGAAATAGGAGCGCATATGAGATATGTGCGGGACCGAGAATAATGCGTGTATGTGATACCGTATTTCATTCTCGCGATGAATGTTTCGATTGGTTGTATGCGATATAACCTAGTTATCGAATCAAAGATTGATTTGATAAGTCGATTCATTTGATACTAGTCGGTTATGTGCGACATGACCGGATCATTGAATCAAGTGTTGATTTGATGATTTAATGTATAATTATATATTTGATATATTACTTTGCATTAACTAGTATTGGTTCATTTTAAAAGGATTTTCTCACTTGAAGTGCACATTGTATATGTGATATATTTTGTGTGCACTTGATTGTATCATTTTTGATGATACATACTTACTTGGCTTTGTGCAAAGAATTAAACCATGGTTATGATAATGGTTAGGGTTTTGAGTTATTCACTTATTTATTTATCCATTCTTTTATGAGAAATAGATAAAAGAAAAACAAAATGGTTTCTTTCTTTCATGAAGCTTGTTGAAGCTTCATGAAGCTTTGACTAAAGTGACCATTTTGTCTTCATCCTTAACCCTAACCATTCCTACTAACCATGGTCTATTCTCTACACCTAACCAAGGTTAGAAGATGATAAGTATTCATTTTATTATTCTTTTCAAGAATAACTTATCATATTCTTTCTCCTTCTTCATCATCTTCATCAAGAAGGAAAGCTAGCCTTCATCAATGGCATCTTGAGTAAATGAGTGAGAAATCCAATTCTAAAGTGAACCCACCTCCTATTTCTTCATCCTCTACCTCTTGCCAAGTAGTATAGGGTGTTTTCTTCACAAGTTTCTCGACTTGGTGAAGTTGGAGCTTGATCTTGTGTAACCTCGACGTAGATCATCTTCGGCATCGTAACCGACGACTAGTCCGCTCATTTCTCTGATGAAGCCGATGCTAGAGTCCGAGATCCGACTTGGACAGCGAGAGGACGTCTACGTGGAGCTAAGGAAGTGGAGCACCGGATCTACAAAGGTTGTAGCTTCTCACTTTTAGTTAAGTCGTTAACTAGTTTTTTTGTTTCGCCTAAAATTCTAGTCGACGATCCGTATTAGGGTTTCTCGGCACTTGTAAAATTTGAAATTTGCATGGTTGATGCCTTGTGAGACCTCTTTAGAGTGCCTAGGAACCCTACAGTGGTATCAGAGCCTAGCTAGAGCCTTAGGCGATGCTTAGACGATATTTGAAACCCGATCGAACCCGAAACCTTATTTTTTTCACGCTCTCTGGACTTTTTTCAAAAACTGGGTTTTTTCCAGATTAAAAATGCTTAAAAAATTCAGCAGGGAATTACAAGAATTACGGTGCAAAATTTGACCAATGATACCTCAAACCTGCGGCAGAACCGCGGCAGAAGCCTAGCTT
Organism: Agapanthus africanus; assembly: GCA_030015575.1. Lineage (NCBI taxonomy): Eukaryota > Viridiplantae > Streptophyta > Magnoliopsida > Asparagales > Amaryllidaceae > Agapanthus > Agapanthus africanus. Next base: position 449,879,230 of record CM057349.1, on the reverse strand, counting down.
CTGCGGCGGTTCCGCGGCCCTCTGATGACGTCAGCCCTCAACATTTGCACAGTAATTCCTCTTTTACAGTGCTGAGTTTTATGGGAATTTTTAATAATTATTCAAGAGTTGAATTTTCTGGGGTTGTTTTGGGGATTCGATGATTCGATCGGATTATCAGATTTTGTCTATGTGGATTCCGGATAATTTTAGAATATGTTAAAAAGTTCGACCGGATATAAATACCCAACTTTTCCCCTGCCGGAAAATTTTCAAGTGTTGGATTTTTCTGAGGTTTAAAGACGTTCTAAGTAGTGCAAGTAACGCGATGGTCCCTCTAGAAGACAACAAACCTTAACTCGATTATGTGACCGTCTTGAACTGCCCTTTGAACCTTCGGGTTTGGGGCAGTACGGCGTGCCACATGTGAGGCGTTGGCTTGACCCTTCTACGGCTGGACCGTTGGTACTGAGGCATGAAGTGAATGTCTTTGAACCTATTTCATGTGTTGAACGGTTTCGGGAAAACTTGGGTGTTCGAATGTTCGATCGGAAAGTTTAATATTTTCTATTTATCCGGAATGGGATACAATAATTGGAATTCACAAACAGTTATGAGATAACTGAATGATTGTTATAAATCTGGCAGTTTAGTCTCACTTGATATTGAAAAGAGTTTTCGGTAATGAGACTAAAATGCGGGGTTTATAATTGTTAGGCATGTGATGTCTAAGTATTTCATTTGATTAGGCATGCGATGTCTAAAAGAGGTTGTGGATTCCAACTGTTGTAGTTTTTCACTTTCTTTTCTGTGACCGTAAGTGTAATATGTGATATCGCCGGTTTCGTTGCTATATGTCAACGACAATTGGGATGCGCATATTTACTTACGTTGATGACATGTGATGTTATGTGTTGCTGGATATGTTATATTGGATCGTCGTGTTTGAATAGCTGGGGGTTTTTATGTGAGATGAGTGTTTTTCATTTTCATTCATGTAAAAACTTGTATGTAATATTCTTTTATTTGGGGCACTTCCAGGTTGTGGAAGTTGTCACCTTTTGTATATTATTTACATTTCCGCATTAGGATAGACCCAAGGAGGGGAGCACAAGTAACCGGGTTCTAGGGTCCAGTGGGAGACCATCTCGAGGAGTCGAGTCCGGGTCTCCTAACCCTAGAATTGGTAGGGTTGCTTGCCGCTCTCGTAGGGGTCTAGGGGTGTGGGATTGGCTATTCATCACGACCATGAAATCCGTGTTTTATACTGGCTCATATTGAAAACACGGACGTCCTAGTATATCCAATGTTTCATATATTTCTTCTGCTGCGATATCTGTGATGTGATCATGTGATGTTCTGTGATAAATACAGTATATAGTATATATAATATATTATATAGACGTTACTTATGTTTTGCACCCTCACTAGCCCTATCCTGCTCTGTCGTTAGTTACCTAACCTAACGATGCACGAGGGGACATCCAGGCGAATGCGGATGGCATAAGTGTACGTCGTATTTATCTATGATGTTTAGGTGACTTAAATGATGGGACTTCATTAATGTGATTAATGAAAGAAAAGAAACCTAAGATGTTGTAGAATCAAATTTTAAACAAAATAGGTAGCTACAGTTCTTGCTTTGCATAGCGGTATATATGATATACCCTGCACCTTATTCGATGAGGAAAGGGCCGAGATCCCTTCACCGGGAGTGACCCCTTTAGCAATAACCGGCAGATGCTACACACCCGGTTTGACTTTTGATTGCTTCTATAGTTTCTGCTTTGCACAGTGATATATATGATATATCCCGCACCTCATTCGACGAGGAAAGGGCCGACGACCCCTTCACCGGGAGTGACCCCTTTAGCAAAACTAGAAAAGCCTCAAAATCACTCCATTTCAAAACTTCATTTGATTCTACAACGATATCAAGTTCATTACGCAATAGGTTTTCAGAAAAACCTGTCGTAGCCCTCCGTCATTTCAGATAAGTTGCATATAGTATTCGTGCTACATTTGTTGGCTTCCGTCAAGGTGTAGTGTGCGGTAGCTGTGTGCTGCTTATCTGCTGCATATGATGCGACTGGATTAGGGTAGTCATACGGCTTTGTTGGCTTTCGTCAAGGGTCGTGCGGGTGGATTTAATTCAGTCAAGAAATGTACGGGTTGAACTTGACTAGCGGGCTGTGGTTTGTTGGCTTTCGTCAAGGTCATAGCACGCTAGGGGCAAAAGCATTATCGGGAGTTTCAAGTGTTGAAATTTGCAATGAGATTGTATACCTTCTATGAGATAGTTGGATCCCGATACCCACTGTGAGTAAGAGTTACTCCTGGGAGAGTTTTACACATTGCAATTAGCTGATCAAGTAGGTGTCTAGAAAGGTGTCAACAGGGTTACGCCTCTGGGAAAACGAGGTTTACATTAATTAGGTTCGTGCGAAAGCACGGGGGACCTCCCTCAAAGTACCGACACTGGCCTGGCTGAAAGATTGGCGAACTTGTAGTGTGTAATTAATCCCGGCTAGTCTTTCCTTTTAGGGTTTGAAGGAAGATTTGATAAAAACCAGTGGGAGCCATCCTGATTAGATAAGATAATAACCAATCTGATCTTACACGAGCATACGCTAAAGTGTTTTCTTCTCTCTCTCTCCAGGTAGCGACCAAGTCATGCCCTAATCAAGATAATAATATGGATGTATTGACCGAACCCGCATGTTATGCTGTGCTGGGGAACGTTAATTCCGTTCTTTCCTATAAGAGTTATAGGACTGAACAGGATATAGGGGAATACCAGGATTCCCATGCCACCCGATTGAAGAAAGTTCATGTTGATGCATTTTCTTCGGGTGTGTTCGTTACAGAGAACTGTTTCTCCATTTGCTCTACGTCCTGAGTATTAGATACCGGGTCAGGATCCCATATATGTAATCAGTTACATGGGCTTAGGAAAGGTAGAGAACTTGGAGAAGGTGATAAAGACATTAGAGTTGGAAATGGTGCAATTGTTGCAGCTAAGACTGTCGGGGAATATCACCTTGTATTACCAACTGGTAATACATTGGTTCTGAACGAATGCTATTACATGCCGAACCTGATATGCAACATTATATCAGTTTCTTTGTTGAGTAAAGAGGGATATAATTTTGTACTACAGGATAATGTTATGAATATTTTCCGTAACCAAAAGTTGGTTGGATCAGGCACGTTGTGCAATGGCATTTATGTTCTAAATCAATCAACAGTTCTGAGCATAACAAACACACACAAGAGGAAGAGTTCAGAACTGAACGAATCCTTCTTGTGGCATTGTAGACTGGGTCACATCAATGTGACACGACTGGCTAAGTTGCATAAGGATGGATATTTGAAACCATTCGAATTTTCATCTTATGACACTTGCCAGTCATGTCTCAAAGGAAAAATGACCAAAACTCCGTTTAAGGGACACGAAGAAAGAGTTACTAAACTCTTGGGACTGATACATAGTGATGTATGCGGTCTCATGTCTATTCATGCCAGGGATGGTTCTTCATACTTCATTACATTCACTGACGATCTCTCAAGATACGGACATGTGTACTTGATAAGACACAAGTCTGAAGCTTTTGAGAAATTTAGAGAATATAAACAAGAAGTAGAAAACCAAACCGGAAAAGTATTAAAATCCTTCGATCTGATCGAGGAGGTGAATACTTGAGCAATGAATTCCTGAACTTCCTAAAAGAGAATGGGATTCTCTCTCAGCTGACTCCTCCATATACACCACAGCACAACGGTGTATCAGAACGGAGGAACCGCACCCTATTAGATATGGTGCGCTCTATGATGAGCACAGCTGAGTTACCATTTCCTTCTGGGGGTATGTGCTTGAGACAGCCATACATCTATTGAATATGGTCCCCACCAAATCTGTGCCTACCACTCCATATGAGATATGGAAAGGGAAGAGACCATGTCTTAACTATGTTAAGATATGGGGTTGTCCAGCCTATGTCAAACAACAAAATCCGGACAAACTCGAGGCACGGTCTGTTTTATGCAAATTTATAGGATATCCCAAGAATTCACAAGGGTATATCTTCTACCACCCTGAGGAACAAAGAGTGTTTGTTTCTCGGCATGCCACCTTTTTAGAAAAGGAATTTCTTGAAAAAGATATTTGTGGTCATGAGGTAGAACTGGAAGAAGTTCCAGCTACAGAAGCTACAACAGAAGATATGGTGGAACCAGAAGATTCAGTAGCTCCCAATGAACCTCAGCCTCTCCGCCAATCTAGTAGGGTTCCTCTCCAACCTGAGAGATACTACGGTTTTCTCATGGATGGTGGGAGCGAGGATTGCATCATGGAGGATGATGACCCAACTAGCTTCGAGCAGGCCATCACGAGTAGGGACTCGGTGAAATGGCTGGATGCTATGCGGTCCGAGATGGAATCCATGTACACCAACAAAGTATGGACTTTGGAAGTTGCTCCTGAAGGGGTAAAACCCATTGGGAGCAAATGGATCTTCAAGAAAAAACTTGGTATAGATGGGAAAGTGGAGACTTTCAAAGCTAGACTTGTTGCAAAGGGTTTTCGTCAAAGACCAGGTGTGGACTATGACGAAACCTTTTCTCCAGTGGCTATGCTTAAATCCATCCGGATCATGCTTGCCATCGCTGCATATCATGATTACGAAATCTGGCAAATGGATGTTAAGACCGCCTTTCTAAATGGTGATTTAGAAGAGTGCATGTACATGACTCAGCCAGAGGGCTTCGTAGACAGTGGGAGCAGCGGGAAGGTGTGCAAGCTGCTTAAATCCATTTATGGATTAAAGCAAGCATCGCGGAGTTGGAACATCTGCTTTGATGTCGTTATCAAAGAGTTTGATTTCGTCAAAAATCCAGATGAACCTTGTATCTACAAGAAAGTAGCAGAGAGCAAGGTTGTCTTCCTCGTATTGTACGTGGACGACATACTCTTGATAGGAAATGATATTCCTATGCTGCAATCGGTCAAGCTCTTCTTATCACAAAAATTCTCGATGAAAGATCTTGGTGATGCCTCCTGCATATTGGGAATTAGGATCTATAGAGATAGATCCAAACGGATATTGGGATTGTCCCAATCCAGGTACATTGACACCATACTAAAGAGGTTTAGTATGGGAGAATCCAAGCGTGGGAACTTGCCCACGATCTCTGGAGTCACTCTCTCCAAAGAGATGTCTCCCAAGACTGATTTGGAGAGAGCTCGCATGCAAGGGATACCCTATGCTTCGGCTGTAGGCTCTATCATGTATGCGATGCTATGTACCAGACCCGATGTAGCATACTCACTAAGTGTAGTGAGCAGGTATCAAGCTGATCCTGAAGAGAGTCACTGGAAAGCTGTGAAGAGCATTCTCAAGTACTTGCGAAGGACTAAAGAGATGCTCTTGGTGTATGGTAACGGAGAACTCCAAGTGGAGTCCTTTACCGATTCGAGCTTCCAGAGTGATAAGGACGACTCTAAGTCGCAGTCGGGATTTGTCTTTACCCTTTACGGAGGGGCGGTTAGCTGGAAGAGTTCCAAGCAGGAAACTGTGGCAGACTCGACGATGGAGGCTGAATACATCGCTGCCAACGATGCTGCCAAAGAGGCTGTCTGGATCAAGAAGTTCATTACTGAACTTGGAGTGGTTCCATCCATTGAGCATCCAATACCTTTGTATTGCGATAACAATGGAGCAGTGGCTTTGGCCAAGGAACCTAGGTCCCATCAGCGATCCAGGCATATTCTGAGGCGGTATCACCTGATCCGGGAGATAGTTGATCGCCGGGAGATCGAGGTCAGGAGGGTTGACACGAAGAACAACACGGCGGATCCACTCACGAAGGCCATTCCCCAGATACAGTTTGAGAGACTCTTCGGGATGTTCGATATGCGATACTACAGCAGCTGGCCCTAGTGCAAGTGGGAGATTGTTAGTTGTATGTATGCCCTAGAGGCCAGTATTGTACTGATGATGTATATTATATTGGATGCTTGGACATATATAGAGATGAATTTCTTGCTCGATATGATAGTATGCTATCTGGTTACTCTTTATCTTAACATGTATACTAGTCTCTTTAAACTGTCTTGTAGTTACATGTTGGTAAAGCCCTTAGGATGTGTACTTGACTACCTGGACTATGATGCGGATCATACTAGTGGGGACATGGTAGTCTATAGGTACATCCTTCAAGGTCCCTAGTCGTGGGTGTATCGAGACGGGGCATCGATATACCAGTGTAGACTAGCGTATACGCTTCTCGACCCATGAGATGGGCGATGGATGATCCCATATCCATTGGTGTTTGACATCAGAGATGGTATACGGGTACTCAGTGGAGACTGGGTACACTGGACGGACTCGCCGAGAACTCCCAGATGGTATTATACCTCACGTCAGATGGCAGTTCTCAGGTGACACTTGTGCAGGTTAGTCTGTAGACCTGAGATCGTCATAGAGTCTTGTGTGATTCCCACTGTGCTTCGATCTCCACCTTACCACGTCCATGAGGGAATGCAAAACGGTGGTCTTTGGGTACAGTCCCGAGTCACATGGAGGCAATGAGCGATAGGAGGGGTTTCGTCTCTCCCGGTATTGGGGGTTGATGTTGCGCTGTGCTCGATTGGCCGTAACAGGGAAGTCCCTGGCCAGGGCTGATCAGAGATTTGCTGGTAAGTGTTACCAGTAGTTTCTCGACCCGTTATGAGCCTCACATCGGCATGACTTATCGGTTATTGGGGTCTGACGTTTACCACCCCTAGACTTGATATGCGACATATCAGACGAACAGACCGGACTGTACGGTAAGTGTTGTTGGTTGGATTCACAGGAGTGTGAGCGGGCTAGCTCGTCGATCTTCTGATCGCTCAATACCCGGGTGGCCGTTACGTTTAGCAGACCGCTTGCGGCCTGTGGGTGCTTGATATGATCATCACCTGCTACCGGCGTATTGACGAGTCTTTAGAGTCCTACACAGAGGTTTCCTGGCTCAAGCGAAATGAAATAGGAGCGCATATGAGATATGTGCGGGACCGAGAATAATGCGTGTATGTGATACCGTATTTTATTCTCGCGATGAATGTTTCGATTGGTTGTATGCGATATAACCTAGTTATCGAATCAAAGATTGATTCGATAAGTCGATTCATTTGATACTAGTCGGTTATGTGCGACATAACCGGATCATTGAATCAAGTGTTGATTTGATGATTTAATGTATAATTATATATTTGATATATTACTTTGCATTAACTAGTATTGGTTCATTTTAAAAGGATTTTCTCACTTGAAGTGCACATTGTATATGTGATATATTTTGTGTGCACTTGATTGTATCATGTTTGATAATACATACTTACTTGGCTTTATGCAAAGAATTAAACCATGGTTATGATAATGGTTAGGGTTTTGAGTTATTCACTTATTTATTTATCCATTCTTTTATGAGAAATAGATAAAAGAAAAACAAAATGGTTTCTTTCTTTCATGAAGCTTGTTGAAGCTTCATGAAGCTTTGAATAAAGTGACCATTTTGTCTTCATATTTAACCCTAACCATTCCTACTAACCATGGTCTATTCTCTACACCTAACCAAGGTTAGAAGATGATAAGTATTCATTTTATTATTCTTTTCAAGAATAACTTATCATATTCTTTCTCCTTTTTCATCATCTTCATCAAGAAGGAAAGCTAGCCTTCATCAATGGCATCTTGAGTAAATGAGTGAGAAATCCAATTCTAAAGTGAACCCACCTCCTATTTCTTCATCCTCTACCTCTTGCCAAGTAGTATAGGGTGTTTTCTTCACAAGTTTCTCGACTTGGTGAAGTTGGAGCTTGATCTTGTGTAACCTCGACGTAGATCATCTTCGGCATCGTAACCGACGACTAGTCCGCTCATTTCTCCGATGAAGCCGATGCTAGAGTCCGAGATCCGACTTGGACAGCGAAAGGACGTCTACGTGGAGCTAAGGAAGTGGGGAACCGGATCTACAAAGGTTGTAGCTTCTCACTTTTAGTTAAGTCGTTAACTAGTTTTTTTTGTTTCGCCTAAAATTCTAGTCGACGATCCGTATTAGGGTTTCTCGGCACTTGTAAAATTTGAAATTGGCATGGTTGATGCCTTGTGAGACCTCTTTAGAGTGCCAAGGAACCCTACAGGCACCGTGTCAGATTTTCGGAGGTTACATCCAGCTGCATTTACGGGACTAGCCGAACCACACGAGGCTGAGCAATGGCTGGTCAATATGGAGAACCTACTGACGGCCGCAAGGGTACCCGACAAAGAGAAAGTGAATGTGATTAAGATCCAGTTGGAGGACGAAGCCCGTACTTGGTGGTCAGTTGAGGAAAGCAGACTAAAAGGGCCAATCGAATGGAGCAAATTCAAGGAGTGCTTTTTGGACCACTATTTTTCTTCCACCGCCAAGACAGAGATGGAAGAAAGATTCATCTTTACTGAAGCAGAATGGCCGTCGCGTAGACGTATATGCGGCAGAATTCAACCGTCTGAGCCGGTTTGCTCTGTATATGGTCGTTTCAGAGGCCACTAGGGCCGGTCGTTTCTTACAGGGACTTGATTTTGAGCTACAGCAGTTGATCGCGTCACTCGAGTTGCAGACTTTTGCGTAGGTACTCAACGCTGCACGAATTCAGGAGAACCTGATCAATAAATTTAGGAAGCCCCCAGTGGTTCCAGCGTGCACTCACGCACCATCTCGAGGAGTCATACTATTTCACAGGTCAGGAACGACACAGATGAAGCGTCCATTCAAGCCCCAGCATCGCCCCAGAGTAAAAACTTAGTTTGCGGCTACTACAACAGGGATGGGCACACCCAGAAGGACTGTCGCCGTGCCAAGGGACAGTGTTTGATTTGCGGATCCAGCCAGCACCGAGTTAGTGGTTACCCGAGCGAACAGAGTTACAGGGAGGGTCTGGACTACAGCAGCAGAGATCACAGGAGCAGAGGCAACCCTACACAGGCCGTGGTCAGGGACGGGCTTTCACCTTGACCGCCGAGCAGGCAGAGGCTTCAGGCGAAGTTGTCACAGGTATTCTACTCGTACATTCCATGCCAGCTAGAGTACTGTTTGATTCTGGAGTATTACACTGTTTCATATCTGCGCATTTCGTTGATACACACTCCATACCACAAGAACCTTTAACCAAGGGTTGGAAAATACATACGGGTAATGGTGTTATGGTATCTAGTCGAGAATGTAGATCCTGTCCAGTTGGAGTGTGTGGCAGGGAATTCAATGCGAATTTCCTTTTGATCGGAACAGGCAGATATGACGCAATTCTCGGGATGGATTGGATGAGTACCTTCCATGCAATTATTGATTGCCGAGCAAGGAACGTAACTTTCCGCATTCCCAATCACCCAGAGTTTATTTTCGAAGGCGGGAGCGAATCTTTGGAGCCAGCCAAGTATAGAGCCAAGCCAAAAGAGTTGACAGCTATGGAGATTAATGAGAGTCTAGCCCCAGAGATTGTTCAGGATTTTCTGGATATGTTCCCTTAAGATTTAACAGGTCTACCTCCTCCATGCGTCTTGGAATTCTTGATTGATTTGACTCCAGGTACAACACCAGTTTCCAAGGCCCCACACAGAATGGCACTAGTTGAGTTGGCAGAATTGAAGAAGCAAATTGAAGAACTCGTGGAGAAGGGATTTATCCTGCCAAGCGCTTCACCGTGGGGTGCACCAGTCTTGTTGGTGAAGAAAAAGGATGGATCGCTGCGGATGTGCATACACTATCGGGAGCTGAACAAAGTCACGATAAAGAACAAATACCCCATTCCGCGCATCGACGACTTATTTGATCAGTTAAGTGGGGCCAATGTATTTTCAAAGTTGGATCTCCGTTTGGGCTATCATCAGATCAGAGTAGCGGCCGAGGATATACAAGATGGCTTTCAGGACCCGATACGGACACTATGAGTTTCTTGTGATGCCGTTCGGTGTTACCAATGCTCCAGCGATATTTATAGATTTGATGAACAGGGTGTTTGCGAAGTACTTAGACACGTTTGTCGTTGTATTTATCGACGACATACTAGTCTACTCGAAGACCAGGGAGGAGCACGCCGAGCACTTACGCATGGTTCTACAAATTCTTCGAGAAGAGAAGCTGTACGTAAAATTAAGCAAGTATGAGTTCTGGCTCGACGAGGTTCAGTTCTTGGGACACATCGTCTCGGGCGAAGGCATCTTAGTGGACCCGGCAAAGATAGAATCTGTCAGAGATTGGCCAACACCGAAATCAGTGGCCGAGATCAGAAGCTTCCTGGGACTGACAGGATATTATCGGCGGTTCGTCCAAGACTTTTCAAGAATCGTTGAACCTTTGACGAGGCTGACACGGAAGAATGTACCGTTTGTGTGGACAGAGGAGTGTACTCGAGCATTTGAGACACTGAAGCAGAAGTTAACCACGGCGCCTATTCTTATAGTGCTAAATGATTCCGGTGGTTTGGTGATACATAGTGATGTCTCAGGGAAAGGCTTAGGCTGTGTTCTGATGCAGCACAGTCGGGTGGTTGCTTACGCCTCACGACAGCTGAGGAATCACGAGAGGAACTATCCTACGCATGACTTGGAGTTAACCGCAGAGGTTTTTGCATTGAAGATCTGGAGGCATTACCTGTTGGGCGAGAAGGTGGAGGTGTACATGGATCACAAGAGTCTGAAGTACGTCTTCACTCGGAAAGAACTGAATATGAGCCAGCGCCGATGGCTAGAACTAATGGTGGATTACGACTTGGACCTTCAGTATCATCCGGGAAAAGTAAATGTGGTACCCGATGCTCTCAGTCGAAAGCCAGCGGTCATGATGTTGACCAGTCAGAGGAGCATCATTAAGGATTTAAAGAGACTCGATCTTGAGGTCGTTACACTGAGCGCAATCAGGCAATTTTTGCAACTATAGGTGCAGTCTTTTCTTGTGGATCGCATCAAGGCTGCGCAAGCGGATGATCCTCGATTGCAAAAGTGCAGAGCGTAGGTAAAAGCCGGGCTGAGAACGGACTTACTCATATATGAAGACGGTTCTCTGAGATTCGGTAGAAGACTCTGCGTACCCAAAGGGGATGTTCGAGAAGAGGTACTGGCTGAGGCTCATAGTTCAGCTTATTTTGTGCATCCGGAAGGCACAAAGATGTATCGAGATCTAAAGCAGCACTTTTGGTGGAACGGGATGAAGAGAGAAATAGCACGGTTTATATCCAGGTACTTGGTATGCCAGCAAGTGAAGGCGGAACATCAGAGGACAGCGGAACTGTTACAACCGCTTCCGATACAAGAATGGAAGTGGGAGCACATTACTATGTATTTCGTGAGGGCCTTACCACAGAGCCCTAGGGGCAAAAACGTCGTTTGGGTTATCGTCGACCGCCTCATGAAAGCTGCACATTTCTTACCCTTCCAGGTGGGACAGTCGACAGAGTCACTTGCAGAGAGATACATGCAGGAGATAGTGCAACACCACGGAGTTCCGGTCAGCATTGTGTCAGATCGAGACACCAGATTTGTTTCGCACTTTTGGAGGAGCTTACAGGAGAGTTTGGGTACCCTTCTCAAGTTCAGCACAGCTTATCACCCACAGACAGACAGACAATCCGAGCGTACAATTCAAACACTCGAGGATATGCTGAGAGCTTGCATGCTGTACTTCCAGGGTTCCTGGGAAGATCATCTGCATCTAGTCGAGTTTTCTTATAACAACAGTTACCAGGCTAGCATCCAGATGGCTCCTTTCGAAGCACTTTACGGGCGTAAATGTCGATCCCCCGTTTGTTGGGATGATGTGGGCGAACGAAGATTTCCAGGCCCCGAATTCATTGTGCAGACGGTAGGCAAAGTCCAAAAGATCAGACAGCGCATTAAGACGGCTCAGGATCGACAGAAAAGTTGGGCGGATGCCAGCAGGAGAGCGCTAGAATTTGAAGTCGGAGATCACGTATTCTTGAAGATTTCCCCTACTCGCGGAGTTATCAGGTTTGGAGGTCGCGGGAAACTCAGTCACCGTTTCATCGGACCTTTTGAGATGCTAGAGCGAGTAGGAGAGGTGGCCTATCGACTTGCCTTGCCTCCGTCGCTAGCTGGTGTACACAATACCTTCCACGTATCTCAGTTGCGGCGTTATGTTCGGGATGAGAGCCATGTTCTGGACCATTCAGAGTTAGCTCTGGGCACTGACCTATCATACGAGGAGCAGGCCACCACTACCCTCGACCGCAGAGAGAAAGTGCTGAAGAATAAAGTCATTCTTTTAGTCCGAGTGTTTTGGGACGGTCGTTCCCCAAGAGAATCTACCTGGGAGCGTGAAGAAGATATCCGTGCACGTTTTCCACATCTGTTTGTGTAGTGCTGTTGTTTCGTTGTTTTCTTTTAAATTTCGAGGACGAAATTTTTGTATGGGGGGTATGATGTAAATTCCTGGTTCCGTCAATAAAATTTCCATAATTTTTTCCATAATATTTTTCCAAGTTCTCTTGAACGTTTTTCTATTTTCTCCATATTTACAATTTGTCTGTAGGAATTTAGATACACATTTTTTTAATTCTGAATTTATTTCCTAAACTAAAAATTCCCGGCCCAACTTTCCTTACCCAGCCCACTTATATTTTCTTTACAAATCCTATTTTCCCTAAACCCTCGGCCCAAACCTAGGCCCATGCTCTTACCTCGTCCGACCCGGCCCGATGCCTATTACCCGACCCGTCTCTTCCTCTTCCCCACTCCCTCAGAATTTCTCCCGCTTCTTTTCTCTTTCTTCTTCCCACGTCGCCTCACGCTCCACGCCCCGCGCCTCGTCGCCCCACGTCCTCACTCCTCGACCTCGACCTCGCGCGCGCCCACTCACCCCTCTCGACCTCGTCTCCCTCTCCTCCCCATGCAAAACCGAGCCCCTCATTCTCACTACCTTTTCCCCTGCACCCCTGCCTCCTCCTCGAGCCTTCACCGCTCGCCGACCACTCTCCCTAACAGCCTCGCCTCCTCTCATTGCCACTCCTCACACCCCCTTACAACTCTAAGACACCTCAACCCACCACCTCCGTGCACCCCGCTGAGCTCCCCTCAACGACGACGCCAACAGAGCCCTCCCCCTGAGCAACTCCGACGACGATACCCAACATCACCATCACCTCAACACCAACATAACGACGCCAGCTACTCTCCTCCCTTTCCAAAACCAACACCCGAGCTCCTCAACCCATCGACCGCATCCTCCATCGGCGCCACCTTCTCTTTCGATCTCCTTCATCCGAAAACATCCACATCACCGCACTCATCCCTCTTCCAGTGCTCGGCCGAACCCATCTCGTCGTCACCATTGACCAAACCCAAGCACAACCTTCACCCAACTCCAGATTTCAATTTCGTCGGTCGCAACCTTGTTCACAGTCGAGCAAACCCTAACCGCGCCGTTCATGGCGCGACCTTGCCGTTGCCGTTGCCGTGTGTCATCAACGCGTCATCAGGTAAGTACCCTGCTTGCTCCATGCTAATTCTATCTATTACATTTCTAGATGACAATAAATACAGTATATACTTGACTTGCGAATCAATAATATGCACGTGTTCGATGCCAAACCCGAAGGGAAAAACCCCGTTAAATTGACGGAAACTGATCACATAGGTTGTCCCATATAGTAATGAATATCGTGTTATATTTTGGCTGAAAAATACAGTCGTTACTGACGTGATTGGTCATTCCCATTTAAGCCGTTAAAACTGAAATTTTTCGCGTCTGAAATTTGTAAAAAACATAACTAATTGATTATAGATTTGAATGTTGCGTTTGAGGGCTCAAATCGAAGCCGACTCGACGACCTAGAACCCCATACAAGTGTTAATCTGATCCTATGCTAAAAAGATGACGGAAACTGGTTCGGAGTGCGGCTCTGGACGGCAGTCCAGAGCAGCACTGGCTGTTGATTCTCATCTTGTAATGCTTACCCTCTGCTTCTTGAACATGTTATATTGCGGAACCTTATACCATAGCGAATATGAAATAGTTAGATAACTAATGAAAGTGATTTCATCCGTTTCCATTGTCGTTTACTATATAAACTGCATTTTAGATTAACAGGACGTATAGCAGTCCCAAACAGGGACAGAACTTATACCCCATTGTTGTACAGTACATAACTTCTGACGTAGAGGAGAGATTGAGAATATGTCTGATGCGTTGGAAACCTAATTGATAAACCTAAATTTTGTTCAACTATAGCGTCGCCTAATTTTGATCCCAACAGGGTGAAAATTGTGTTTCTACATGGACATTCAGTTCAGGAACTGAATTTCCAGCAGCGAGCACTTAAAATTAAACGGCTGTAACTTGCAAACCTGAAATCCGATTGTCCTGAAATTAATTTTGTTGAACTTCTGACTGAGTTTACTTGCTACCTCATTTGTATCATTTTACTGAATTTTGAATGTATGATTTAAGGCAATTTTTATTAGTTCATAAGATGCGTGATAGCTCGTATTACTCATGATCTGTTTAACTACATAAATGCACATATTTTACCCGACTGCCATATTCCTAGTGATAATGCGCATTATTATTCAGTGTACAGTGCATTGTCGTGCGTGAATGGTATCGGTTTAGGAGTGTCAAGTACGCCAGTGAAAAGTGAATGATTCGTGACAGTGAACAATACAGTGAACAATGACTAAAACCGTGTTATTGGTGCGTACTTGTACATGACTAGACTATACTCATAAATAGTGTAAACCTGGGAAAAAAGAGGAAATCGAAGTGGAAATAGAATTTTATTTAGCGAGGACAGTGATTTAGAGGATGATCATTCGAACAGCGACTCTTATATATATTAGGTTGGGCATAGCGGTCCGGCTGACAGGGTTATGTCCCGGGCGATAGCGGGCCGTAGTCTCGGGTATGTACGAGACCCTTATTAAACATGATCCTCCTTTACACAACTCGATTTCAAAAATGACTTAGAGACTGATAGGGACACAGATCATACATTGCATCAATTAGTGATATATTTATTACCTGCATTTTATCTCCACCATTATTACTTTCATTTCCTTGTATTTTGTTATTATTATAAAATTGCCATTATGTCGCTCTGACGACCTGAGTATGCATGCTCAGACCTTGAGGAAGAACCAGTATAGGAGTCAGACCTGCCCTTTGAGCTTGTGGAGATTTAGACGGGAGTGCCTCCTTTACCTTTACTGCTTTCCCTAAAGAAATCTTGTATTCGCACTCGGTTAGTAGTTCTTTTCCTTGTGTTGTTGTAAATTATGAACAATAAAAGTTGATGTAATAACTAGTGATGTATTTTCTTTACTTCTGTGCTGTGTTTACTGATTACCATGTAATGCTAGAAGCCATAGTGTGACTACGGCGGGATTATTCCTTGACCGTAGGAGCATGGCTGGCCTAGTCATCCCTCGTTTTCCGTATTTTGGGAAGTGGAGCGTGACATGGTTTTGTTGGTATCAAAGCCGCGTTAGTAGTTAGGGATAACATTAACTACACTTTATTACATTATTTTCGCTTCACTATCCCTGACTTTCATTCTTGTATCTAATCATATCCTTTTAAATACCTTCCAGCGACAAGACGTCCCCGAACAACCACTCCTCGGACTCAAGTTCTCAGGATCGCACGGAGAGGATCTTGAGTGCACTGATGACCCTTGCAGAAGCTCAAGAGAGAAAGATGGACCTACTCACCGAAGGACTCAGGGCAATTACCGCAGTAGGGGGACCCTCCGCTCTCATTACCGCCCCCGAGGGCTGTTGGATATAGTGCCCTCTAAGTCAATTATTGGATCGCAGGTACATGATTGCAATGATTGAGGGAGGACCTATACCGATAAAACGGTCTTACTCGAGATGATAGTATGCTATCTGGTTTGTCTTTATCACAGTTACACTTTGATAGAGCCCTTAGGATCTTGCTTGACTACCAGCAGTATGATGGCGATCATATACGTGAGAGCTGGGGTCCATAAGCACATCCTTAAAGTGTCCCTAATCGTGGAAGTTTCGACACAGGGCATCGATACTCCAGAGTAGACTAGTGTTATGAGTACACCAGATAGGACTCGCCGGGAACTTGCTGGTTGGTATTATACCTAGCGTCAGATAGCAGTTCCCTGGTGACATGTGTACAGGTTAGTTCATCGACCTAAGGTCATCATTTGTCTCGTGTGAGTTCCCACTGTACTTATATTTATACCCTACCACGGGTCAAAGGAGTCGTGCAAACAGGTGTTTTTTGGGTACAGTCCCGAGCCACATGGAGGCAGTGAGTAAATCGCCGGGGATTCGTCTCTCCCGGTATTGGGGGTAAGATCGCGCTGTGTTTAGGAGAGCCATTACACGAAATCCCTGGCCAGGGTAATCGAGATTTACTGGTAGGTATACCAGTAGTATCTCAGGGTGTTCTGGGCTACTCTTTGACACGACTTATACAGCTATTGCGGGTCTGACGTTTACCGGCCCCCTAGGCCCTATATGCGATACTCATGGACGAATGAACCGGACTGTACGGATATTGTCACTGTCAGGCTCAGTAGGGTTTATGGATGAGTTCGCTCGTCAGCTTCCCTTCCGATCAATACATAGGCAACCGTTACGTACAGCTTGTACCTCTGACGTGCTAGAGGTTATACCCAGTGCCAATGTGTTGATGAGTCATTAGAGTCCCCCACAGACAGTTTCCCTAGTTCGGGCGAAACGTTGTAGATGCCGTATGGTATTATGGCAGGGTTCG
This sequence comes from Agapanthus africanus, assembly GCA_030015575.1. NCBI lineage: Eukaryota > Viridiplantae > Streptophyta > Magnoliopsida > Asparagales > Amaryllidaceae > Agapanthus > Agapanthus africanus. The sequence continues at coordinate 449,862,463 of CM057349.1, read as the reverse complement.
GAAAATACATGTGTGTTTTCGCACGTGTCATTTTTCGGGCAGATAATACTGGTAGGCTTTGGTTTAAGCCGGATCCGAGTATTATACTGTGAAGATATAATATCTTTGTCTCAGTTGCATTTGTATTCGGTCGTAATACAAATGCGGGTATGTTTATACTGTTACGGGGTTATCCTGAAATTCGTTTCGGGATCGCTTTTGGAAGTTGCCAGTTTCCAGTTTTCTATCACCCGTCTTTAACATTCGGTTAAAGACGGATTTATCTTTTCTTGGGTGAGTCATGATTCTAGAAGGTTCTAGATTAGGTGACTCATGGTTAGCATTTAATGATATGGTGATTCATTGTAAAGCATTAATTGTTGTGGTGATGTGTTATGGTGACTCTTGTTTTGCATTAATTCTTGCATTTATTGTTACCCTCCTCTCTCCTACACTCACCCCCCTTCTTCTTATCTTAGCCGGCCACTTTAGTGGAGGAAGGGATTTGATTTTTAGGAAAAGATTATGATAATTTAGTTCATGGAAATTTCATATAGTTCAATTTCCATTTACCCGATTCCAAATGGCAACTTCATTAACCGTTCGTCCATAACTTTGGACGTAACGAGACAAAGTATTCTACTCATTCTCTACATCAATCTTGGTCATCTCTTTTAGCAAACTTGATGATCGAGTTGTCTCGGTTCAGAGGCGGGAGCCCGTTTAAAGATCCGTCGACATGGTACCACCTGGACGACGAGACCGGAGATCGAGCGAGTTCGGATCAGCTACAACAAAGCGTGGGATGATGGTTGAAGACCGAAGGACCCGGATCGTTCGGTATAACATTTCTACCCACTTTGTAATTTGTTAGTTTAGCGTTAATGGCAGATCTTGGGACATAGTATACGATAGCGCCAGTTGTACAAAAGTTTTTGTTCCGCATTTTGGCTTTTGAAAGACAGCCGGGGCGCTACCGTAGACTTACATTGGTATCAGAGCCACGCCATTAAACTTTACTAACTTGTGCTAACGTGTTTAAAACATTGATCGAACGGATTTTCGAAAACTACATTTTTTCTGTACAAAGTTTCTGTCGATTTTAAATCAAGCCTAAAAATTATTTTACATATCACAGAAACTTGAGCAAGGTTTTCTAAGCACACTGTAAAAATTTGGTCACGTGATCCTACAGAACCGCCGCGAATCTGCAGTCAAACCTAGGGTTTGACCGCGCATCCGCGACCATTTTGTGGGACCAGTGGTCCAAATTTGTACAGTGGCTTCTTCGGAGGAAATTGTGGTTTTTGGTAAGTTTCTTTTGGGCCCATATTTTATTACTGTACACCGTATGTATGTGGGGCCCACTTCGGAAAATTTTGTCGATCGAAATTTTAAACGTGTTAGTTTACAGTACTTACTTTATATCTCCGACCGTGAATGTCATTCGAGCGGTAAACCGCATCTAATTGCTATAGTTCTTTTAGACGGGTTTGCGAACGTGACATTCACGTTGATATTCTGTGTTGTGCTGTGATATTGTGGATTTGTCGTGGTGGATAGCAGTGTGCAATGGTAGTGCTGTTTGGATTTATTTATACATTTGATATTGCGGGGCGAGCGTCCAACATGTGGACTGCCGTCACTGCCAGTTTGTATATTATTCTTTTGGGGCACGACCGGGATGAGGTCGATGTACCCGTTGTATATTTTCTTTTCTGTACTAGGATTATCCCGCGGTGGAATGCACGAATAGCCGGGTTCTGGAGGGCAACGGGTCCATATCTCATGGCTTTGAGAGGCAGAGGGGCCTCACTCTAGAATTGGCAGACTATTCGCCGCACTCGTAGGAGGTACAGGTTGACCCAAAGAGGGGTGCTCAAGTTACCGGATTCCGTGAAGTGCTGGGTGGTCCATTCACTTTACTGTAGGGGGCTGCCTCGCTTCAGGTTTTGGCGGGTAACTTACCACACCCGTAGGGGTCTAGGTTTCATTGCACAGGCTATCCACACGACCAGGGGAACGTCGGGTTTCAGTAGAAGCTCTGTGAAACCCGGGGATCCCAGATTATCTGTATTGTTCTGTGATGCTTATTACTTTTCTGTAATGTTGCATTTTTATCACGCCTGGAGCGATTACTGTATATTAGTATATATACTATTAGATGTTGTATATGTTTTACACCCGCGCTAGTCCAGTCCCCGCTCTGTCGTTAGTTAAGTAACCTAACGGGTGATGACGGAACCCAGTGACGAATGCGGATGGCATATACATACATTTTATTTTCGTTCTTTTCTGGTGTGATTGATTGATGGGACTGCATTGATTCTTATCAATGCAAGGATAAAACAAACCTATATTTGATGTTGTTGGAACAAATTTTAAAAAGAGTTATTACAAAGACGTTTCCTTTTGTTATGCACAGTGGTATTCGGTTATGAATATCCAGCACCTCATTCGACGAGGCAAGGGCCGAGATCCCTTCACCGGGAGTGACCCCTTGGGCAGAAATTTGCGTCAGGGTAATAACTTCAATATAGTCGATTACAAGTTGCTATGCATCGCGGTATTCAGTTGGAATATCCTGCACCTCATTCCACGGGGAAAGAGCCGAGATCCCTTCACCGGGAGTGACCTCTTTAGCAAAAGGTTTTCGCCACTATATTTTTTATAAAAAGCTATCAGGTTCCTGCAACGAGATCAGGTTCATTACGTTAAAGGTTTTTCGCCAAAAACCAGCCGTAATCCTCCGTCATTTCTTATGGATGGTCAGTAGTATTCAAGCTATGTTTGTTGGCCTACGTCAAGGCATAGTGTTTGGTAGCTGCTGGGTATTCATTTGTTGCATAGATAGATGCATTAGTTTAGGTCAGACGTACAGCCTTGTTGGCTTACGTCAAGGGCATGTACGATGACCTAAATTAATCAGGACAACGACGGGTAGAACTTGACATGTGGCTTATGATTTGCTGGCCTATGTCAAGATCATAAGAGCATGGGATAAAAATTATATCGGGAGTTTCAAACATACAGGAAACTTGCAAAACTTGAGCATACCTTCTGAAGTGTGATAATGTGAGTGGATACCGTCACGTTATCATGCGATGAGAGTTGGATCCCGATTCTCACTGATGAGTTGGTTTACTCTTCGGGTGATCCCGACTAATTCTTCTTTCAGGTTTGGAGGAGAATTTGAGATTACAGTGGAAGGTTTCCTGATTAGATAAAGTAATAACCATTCTGATCTAGGTTAGAGTGCACGCAGAGTGTTTCTTTTCTCTCTCTCTCTCTTTGGCAGCGACCTTTGACCGACCCTAGACTATGACTCAGTAACCAAGTTGACCGAACCTTCTTATAATACTGCCTTTTGGATTGTCTATAGTTGCATAAGTCATTGCCGCTCCTTCTTTTACCTTTTGTATTTCTCAGAACACCCCGTATTACTACGGACATCTACTTCCATTGGATAGATTCATCGTATGGTTATATACGAACTCGGAGGGATTTCTTCGAGGATGGATCCAGGTTCAGGAGAAATAGAATTGGTTTATTCAGTTGTCTTTTATTATCACCTTCTTTCAAGTTGCGAGGGCTCCTTGATTTAGGAGAGTACACCTATTACGCTTATTGGATAGTCTTATTCCAAACCATAGGCACGCGCCGAAAGGTAGGGAATGAAGAAAACCAATTAGCCTAAGTAGGGTGTACAGAAGGTAATAACTAAAGACAAAATAAAGAGATTAGAAAGAGGGCAAAGTAAATTGCGACTACTAACATTCACGACCAAACCACGTATTTTATCGCCATTCCTACTTCACCTTTCATTTCTCCAGAACAACCCGTATCACTACGAACATCCAATTCCATTGGATAAATCCATCGTATGGTAATATACGAACTCGAAGGATCTTTTTTCGAGGATGGATTCTGGTTCAGGAGAAATAGGAATAAAATTTATTCAGTTGTCTTTTATCATCACCTTCTCTCAAGTTGCGAGTACTCCTAGGTTTAGGAGGGTACACCTATTATGCTTACTGGATATTCTTCTTCCAAACCATAGGCTGGTGCCGAACGGTAGGGAAGGAAGAAAACCATTTTAGCCTAACGATGGTGTACAGAAGGTAACGACTAAAGACAAATAAAGGGAATTAGAGAGATGGCAGGGAAATATACGGTTACAGTCATGAATCTGAATAATGGAAAAAGGCATTACTTTGAATACCCAGATACCCTTTCGAAACATATTCATGTTTCATGTTCACTGTGTATTGTTAATAGAAAACTGATTTCTCAATTAGACACTTACTCCAGGGTATGTATTTACCAAGTAAGATTCTCACATCTGTATGGTTTTATAGATGTTGAGAGGGAGTAAGTTATTGGGAATTAGGTGATCATCCTCATTATATCGGAATTCGTTATAATTGGTGATATTTGAGGAAATCGCCTGGGTACAGTTTTCAACCTACGACGCACATATTCTGAGTTATTAAACTCAGCGGACTTATACAGAGTATTGTATGTTGTCCAGTGTCCATCACGACAAAGGGGTTGGTCCTCGTACTATATTCTATTTACTTGTGACTTCTCTAGTTTTTAGACAAGTGTTTCGTAGAAATACAATGTCTAAGTATTGAGAAGTTATGGGTATAGGAATAAAGTAGAGAACCTTGTGTCGCAAGTATCGGGATTCTTCAAAGAAATTGAAGATGTAGATTCTTGTGATTGGTATTCAGTTGATAGTAATGGTTTTGAGAAACTTGTTTCACTTTCAGATTACTCATAATTGGATGGATTCCTAGGTTGAGTAATGATGATTAGCCTTCCTCCATTAAGTTGATATGCACTGGAGACAGTTGCATGATATGAATCTAGTTCCAATTAAATTAGTGCCAAAGTTTCTATATTGGATATAGAATGGTTCATATCTTAACGATGTTAAGGTACGGGGAGTTGTCCAGCTTATGCTTAAAACCGGACACTGGAAAACTCAAGGCACGTTCTGTAATGGCAGTTTGTGGGTTAACCCTGGCTTTGACGAGGGTTGATTTTCTACCATCTGGAAGATCAATAGTGATGTTGTTCTTGACTCGCCACAGTTTTATTAAAATGTTTTTCAGAAAACAGTAGTGGGAGTATGGTAGAACTGGAAGTGATTCCACAACCGCAAACGATTACGGAAAATTTAATAGGACCTATATATTCAATCAGGTTTTACATTCCAATAGCCACTCCGCAAACATGGAGGGTAACCTCAGACACCCGAGAGGTACTCCGGTAGCCTCAAGGACCGTGACAGGGAGGTTCTTGTTTACCCGGACTTGACACTACTGTTGTTCCAGACTATGAGACCCGGCAGGAAGTTAAGTATAGCGTCGTTCTAAACTACCTTTAGAAGTGTACGTTTATATTATTCTGCCAGAGGGTTGTCGTAGTCAGTGGGAGCAGCGGAAGCATAGTGAGCAAGTAGCTTATATCTATTTATAGGCTTGAGCAAATATAGCAGAGATTTGATCATCTAATTTTGATGTAACAGTCATGGCTTTGACTTCATCAGAATAGGGGATGGATCTGTTAAGAAGGTAGTAGGGTGTGATTTCCTGGTATTTGGATGACATACACAGAGTAGGAAGTAAAATTCCTATACTACGATCGGTTGTACTGTGGTCGTCACACAGTTGTTTCTCCACAAAGGATATGGATATAATATCTGACATTCTGGTTACTAGATCTATGGTTTTAGATCTAGATTTGGGTAGTTTCTCAATATGGGTAGTTTGACAGTGTTCTAATAGTATTTTAGAATAGATGACTCCTGGCATGGTGGTGTACCTGCAGGTGATGGAGTCACCTTCTCTAAAGGTGTCTTACAGACTAAAGGGAAGAGGGATGTGCATGATTGGCAGATCACTTGCTTAGGCAATTGAGTCAATCGTGAGATATCAAGTACCACACCAGATGTTGTTTTTGAACTAGATGCGATAAGTTTATATTAATCCAATCCTGGAGATACATTTGGAAGCAGTTTTAGAACATGAATGATGTTCTATGGATTTGATAATGGCAGCCTCCTTGAGGAGACGGTTATCATTCCAGGCTTCCAAGGTGACCTGAATGACAGAGTGATTGTCAGAGCTATAGTTTTCCCTCTGACGAGGGACAGTATTATGGACAGGTGGTCCAAGAGGATACTGTGGGAGGCATGGTGCTGGATACTGATTAGGTTCAGTGATCACTACAGTCTAAGAAGTTTGGATTTGGAGTTCATTTATGAACTAGGTCCCATCAGATATCCAGATATATTCTAAGACAGGTATTACTCGATTCGGGAGATGGCTTTCTCCGCGAACATAAGATTAAGAGAGACATAGAAAGAAACATCAGGGCGGATCCACTCACTTAGGCTATTTCTCGAACACATTAGTTTCATAAACAGGCTTTGTGAGACTGATTAGTAGAGAAGTTGGGTGTTCGGTATCACACGAGCTGTGAGTATGCGACATCGCAATAATTAGCCTTAAGTGCAAGTGGGAGATTGTTGGATATAGTGCCCTCTAAATCAATTATTGGATCGCAGGTACGTGATTGTAATGATTGAGGGAGGACCTATATCTATAAAACAGTCTTACTCGAGATGATAGTATGCTATCTGGTTTGTCTTTATCACTGTTACACTTTGATAGAGCCCTTAGGATCTTGCTTGACTACCAGCAGTATGATGGCGATCATATACGTGAGAGCTGGGGTCCATAAGCACATCCTTAAAGTGTCCTTAGTCGTGGGAGTTTCGAGACAGGGCATCGATACTCCAGAGTAGACTAGTGTATACATTCGAAACCCCGACGAGGGGCGGTGGCCGGTCTCACAAGCCATTGGTGTTAGTTGATTCACCTAAGATGTATACTGATGCTCATTGGGTTATGAGTATACCGGACAGGACTCGCCGGGAACTTGCTGGTTGGTATTATACCTAGCGTCAGATAGCAGTTCCCTGGTGACATGTGTACAGGTTAAATCATCGACCTGAGGTCGTCATTTGTCTCATGTGAGTTCCCACTGTACTTTGAGTTATACCCTACACTTGGAAATTTTTCGGCAGGGGAAAAATTGGGTATTTATATCCGGTCGAACTTTTTAACATATTCAAAAATTATCCGGAAAAACACATAGACGAAGATAAATAAACCGATCGAATCATCAAATCCCCAAAACAACCCAGAAAATTCAATTGTTGAATGCAAATTAAAAATTCCCAGAAAATACAGGAATAATATTAAGACATTACTGTGCAAACAGTTCTGAAGGAAGCGACCGTACGGCCGCGGAACCGCCGCATTAGCCATGCTAATGCCGCGGTTCCGCGGCGCTTTGATCGATTTAGGGGCACGTTTTGTACAGTATTTCTTAGAAAACCCTGCTTATTTTTCTGCATATTTTTAATTCACAAAATTCCACAGTTTTGAAAAATGTACAGAGAGTGGTATTCGATTAGGGTTTCGGGTTCGATCGGACTTCTAACATCGTCTACACATCGCCTAAAGCTCTAGCTAGGCTCTGATACCACTGTAGGGTTCCTAGGCACACTCAAGAGGTTCCACAAGGCATCAACCATTCCAAATTCAAAAATTATATGTCGAGAAATCCTAATGATAGATCGTTAACTAGAGGTAAAGGCGAAAAACAAATAAGCAAACTACTTTGCTACAAAGTGAAAGGGGCTACAACCTTTGTAGATCCGGTCCTCCACTTCCTAAGCTCCGTGATGACGTCCCTCCGCTGCGATCATCGGATCCCGGACTCTAGCGATGGTTTCGTCGAAAAAATGATCGGGCTAAGTCGTCGACTTCGATGCCGAAGATGATCTACGTCGAGGCAACTCAAGATCAAGCTCCACCTTCACCAAGTCATGAAACTTGTGAAGAAAACACCCTATACTACATGGCAAGTGGTAGAGAATGAAGAAATAGGAAGTGGGTTCACTTTGGATTTGGATTTCTCAGTTGGAATCATCACTTGAAAATTTCTAGCAAAGGTTTTCTTTCTTCATCAAGAAGAAGAAGAAGAAAGAAATGAAAATGAATTATCTAATTAGAAAATTCAAGTGACCCTTATCATATTGCAACCATGGGTGAGTTAACAAGTGTAGAGAATAAGCTAGGGTTTAGGCAAATGGTTAGGTTAAGCAAAAGAAACAAAATGGTTGAACTTTTCAAAGCTTCATGAAGCTTCAAAGAAAATCCAAAGTTAGCCACCATTTTATTTCTTGCTAAAATGAATAAATAAGTTAAAACTCTAACCATTTACCTAAACATGGTTCAAAGCATACACCCACCCAAGTTTGCATGTATTATCAAACATGATACAATCTAGTGCACAAAAATATATCACATATACTACTTGTGCACATCAAGTGAGAAAATCCATCTTAAGTGAACAAATACAAGTTAATGTAAAGTAATATATCAAATATATAATTATACATCAAATCATTAAATCAACACTTGATTTAATGATCCGGTCATATCGCATATAACCGACTAATATCAAGTGTATCAATGTATCGAATCAACACTTGTTTCGGTAACTCGGCTATATCATATATAACCGTCCAATAATACAAATCGCGAGAATAGAATACAGTATCACATACTGGTATTATTCTCGGTCCCGCACATATCTCATATGCGCTCCTATTTCATTTCGCTTGAGCCAGGAAACCTTTGTGTAGGACTATAAAGACTCGTCAATACGCCGGCAGCAGGTGATGATCATATCAAACACCCACAATCCGCAAGCGGTCTGCTAAACGTAACGGCCACCCGGGTATTGAGCGATCAGAAGATCAATGAGCAAGCACGCTCACACTCCTGTGAATCCAACCAGTAACACTTACCGTACAGTCCGGTCTGTTCGTCTGATATGTCGCATATCTCGCCTAGGGATGGTAAACGTCAGACCCCAGTAGCTCGATAAGTCGTGTCGATATGAGGTCTATAACAGTTCGAGAAACTACTGGTAACACTTACCAGTAAATCTCAGCAACCCTATCCAGCGATTTCCGGTTATAGCCAATCGAACACAGCACAACATCAACTCCCTATACCGGGAGAGACGAATCCCCTCCTATCGCTCATTGCCTCCATGTGATTCGGAAATGTACCCAAAAACCCCCGTTTTGAACGCCCTCTTGGACGTGGTAAGGTAGAAATCAAAGCACAGTGGGAATCACACAAGACTCTATGACGATCTCGGGTCAACAGACTACTCTGTACCAGTGTCACCAGAGAACTTCCATCTGACGTAAGGTATAATACCATCTGGGAGTTCTCGGCGAGTCCGTCCAGTGTACCCAGTCGTCACTGAGCACCCGTATATCATCTCTGATGTCAAACACCAATGGATATGGGATCATCCATCGCCCATCTGTATGGGTCGAGAAGGTATACGCTAGTCTACTCTGGTATATCGATGCCCCGTCTCGATACACCCACGACTAGGGACCTTGAAGGATGTACTTATGGACTACCATGTCCCCACTAGTATGATCTGCATCATAGTCCAGGTAATCAAGTACACATCCTAAGGGCTTTACCAACATGTAACAGAGAGACAATCAGTGTACACGTTAAGGTAAAGAGCAACCAGATAGCATACTATCATGTCAAGCAAGAAAGTCCTCCCTATATATGTCCAAGCATCCACTACAATATACATCCTATGTATAGTAATGGCCTCTAGGGCATACATATAACTAACAATCTCCCACTTGCACTAGGGCCATCTGTAGCAGTGGTTGTAGTATCTCATACTCAACCATCCCATAATAGTCTCTCTCTGGGAAAAGGCCTTTGTGAGTGGATCCGCCGTGTTGTCCTCTGAGTCTACTCTCCTAACCTCGATCTCCTTGGAGATCAACCATCTCCATGATCAGGTGATACTGCCTTATAATATGTCTGGATCACTGATGGGACAGGCGTTCCTAGGCATAAGCCACAACTCCATTGTCTCACAATGGGAGGAACGAAGTTCATCTCATGAACTAATATACATCCAGACTGCCTCTTTGGTAGCATCTTAAGTAACGATGTATCCAGCCTTTATCGTCTAGTATGCCACGGTATCTAGCTTGGAACTTTTCCAACATACCGTCCCTTTACTGAGGGTAAAGACAATGCATGTGACTGACATTCAGTCGTCCTTATCACCCTGGAATTTTTCCAGTGATTCTCCCCAGATCGATTGATACCATCTCACTACAACTAGTGAGTATCCTAACATTCAATTAGATCTATCTCATAGATCCAAAACTCAGGATTTAGGAGGTATCACTTTGATCCTATATGGAGAATCATTGTGACAAGCGGAGATTGACCGAGCGTAGCATAGGAAACTCCTTTCTTATCAAGAGTATGGCATCCATGTACTCTATGAGGATCACCACCATACTCCCTACTACCCTTTTGTTTATACAAGGTTCATCTACCATTTTGATGATGTCAAACTCTTTGACTAACACATCAAAACAGACGTTCCAACTCCGCGATGCCTGCTTTATCCTATAAAGCATCTTGTACACGTTTCCGCTGCTCCCACTGTCTATGAAGCCCTCTGACTGTGTACTTATAGACTCTCTCTTCTAAAATATCATTTAGAAGAGCAGTCATGACACTCAACCGCCAGATATCGTAGTCATGGTATGTAGCCGTGGCAAGTAAGATCCGGATGGACTTAAGCATAGCCACTGGAAAAGGTTTCATCATTATCCACGCCTGGTCGATGACGAAAACCTTTAACAAGTCTAGCTTTGAAAGTCTCAACTTTTCCATCTACACCAAGTAATCTTCTCAAGATATACTTGCTCCTGATGGGGATTTAACCCTTCAGATAAAGCAACCAAAGTCCATACTTTGTTGGTGTATAAGGATTCCATCTCAGATCACTAAGCATCCAGCCATTCTTACAGAGTCCTACTCCTGATGGCCAGCTCGAAACTAGTTGGGTCATCATCTCATGATGCAATCCTCACTCCCACTGTCATAGAGAAACCAAAGTATCTCTCGGGTGGGTGAGGAACCCTACTAGATCGGCGGAGAGGCTGAGGTTCGTTGGTAACTATTGAATCCTTTGGTTCTATCAAATTATCTGTTGTAGTTTGTATAGCTGGAACCTTTCCAGTTCTACATAACAGACCTTGCCTCGAGCTTGTCCGGATTTTGCTTTTAGACATAGCCCGGACAACCCCAAATCTTAACCAACTTAAGATATGGGCTCTTCCCTTTCCATATCACATATGAAGTGATAGGCAACAGATTTGATTTGAACCCTATTCAATAGGTATGCAACTTCATAAGTGCATAACTCCTAAAACGAAATAGGTAACTCAGTAGTACTCATAATAAAGCACACCATATCATATAGGGTGTTATTGCTCCGCCCCGATATACCATCGTGCTATGGTGTATACGGAGGAGTAATGTTGAGAGAGAATCTCATTCTCCTTTAGAATAGTCCAGGAATTCCGTGCTCAAGTATTCTCCTCCCTGATCTCATCATAGGACATAATACTTATACCCGTTTTGGTTCTCTACTTCTAACTTATATTCTGTGAATATCTCAAAAGGTTCGGACTTGTGTTTCAACAGGAACATATGTCTGAATCTTGAGAGATTATCAGAGAATGTAATGAAATACAAAGAACCGGTCTTGGCAAGTGTAGACAGGGAACTTTCATACATCAGCATGTATCAATCCCAAGAGTTCACTAACTTTTTCTCTGTTTCCAGTAAACAGAGCTATGGTCATTTTATCTCTGTGACATGACTGGCAAGTTTCACAAGATATAAATTCAAACTGATTTAAATATGCATCTTCAATGTAACTTAAGCTAGTCGGATCGCATTGATATGACCTAGTCTACAATACCTCAAGAAGGATCCGTTCATTTCTGAACTCTTCCTCTTTTGTGTGTTCCGTATACTAAGAACTGTAGTTTGATTTAGAACATCAATGCTTTTAGATAACGTGCCTGAACTGATCAACTTTTGATAGAGGAAATGTTCAAAACATTATCCAACAATACAAAATTTTATCATTTCTTTACTAATAAAGAGACTGATATGATTTTGTATATCAGGTTCGGTATCTAATAACATTAATTCAGAATCAATGTATTTGGAATACAGGGTGACAGTGACCAACAGAGTTGGCTGCAATACTTGCACCGTTTTCTGCCTCATGAAACTTACCACCCGTTCTCAGTTCTTTACCTATCTGTAGCCCATGTAACAGATTACATATGCGGGATCCTGATCTGGTATCTAATACCTAGGACGTAGAGGACACTGAGAAATAGTTCTTTATAATGAACACACCCGAAGGAGATGCATCATATGCACTTTCTTCGTTTGGGCGGCATGGGAATCCTGGTATTCCCCTATTTCCTGCTCGGTCTTATAACAATTATAAGTTGGAGCGGGACCAATGTTCCCCAGCTCAGTATAACAAGCGGGTTCGGTCAAAACATCCGTATTATTATCTTGATTAAGCCGTGATATGGTCGCTACCTGGAGAGAGAGAGAAGAAAACACTCAGCGTGCGCTCTTGCAAGAATAGATTGGTTATTATTTTATCTAATCAGGATGGCTCCCACTGTTTTTATCAAATCTTCCTTCAAACCCTAAAAGGAAAGACTAGCCGGGATTAATTACATGCTACAAGTTCGCCAATCTTTCAGCCAGGCCAGTGTCGGTACTTTGAGGGAGGTTCCCCGTGCTTTCGCACTGACCTAATTACAGTAAACCTCATTTTCCCAGAGGCGTAACCCCGTTGACACCTTTCTAGACACCTACTAGATCGGCTAATTGTAAAGTGTAAAACTCTCCCAGGAATAACAATTACTCGCAGTGGGTATCGGGATCCCACTATCTCATAGAAGGTATGCAATCTCATTGCAAATTTCAACACTTGAAATTCCCGATAATTTTGCCCCTAACGTGCTATGACCTTGACGAAAGACAACAAACCATAGCCCGCTAGTCAAGTTCAACCCGTACATTTCTTGATTGAATTAAACCCACCTGTACGACCCTTGACGAAAGCCAACAAAGCCACACGACTACCCTAATCCAATCGCATCGTATGCAGCAGATAAGCAGCATATAGCTACCGCACACTACACCTTGACGAAAGCCAACAAATGTAGCACGAATACTATATACAACTTATCTGAAATGACAGAGGGCTACGACAGGTTTTTCTGAAAACCTATTGCGTAATGAACTTGATATCGTTGTAGAATCAAATGATTTTAAAATGGAGTGTTTTTTAGGCTTTTCTAGTTTTGCTAAAGGGATCACTCCCGGTGAAAGGATCGTCGGCCCTTTTCTCGTCAAATGAGGTGCGGGATATATCATATATATCACTGTGCAAAGCAGAAACTATAGAAGCAATCAAAAGACAAACCTAGGGTTGTAACATCTGCCAGTTATTGCTAAAGGAGTCACTCCCGGTGAAGAGATCTCGGTCCTTTCCTTATCGAATAAGGTGCAGGATGTTCTACAAGGAACACCGCGATGCAAAGCAAGAACTGTAGCTACATGGTTTTGAAAATTCGATTCCACAGCATCTTTAGGTTTCTTTTTCTTTCATTAATCATATTAATGAATATCCCATCATTTAAGTCACCTAAACATCACAGATAAATACGACGTACACTTATGCCATCCGCATTCGCCTTGATGTCCCCTCGTGCACCGTTAGGTTAGGTGACTAACGGCAGAGCGGGGCAGGGCTAGCGCGGGTGTAAAACATAAGTAACGTCTATATAATATATCATATATACTATATATAGTATCTATCACAGAATATCAACTGATCACATCACAGATATCGCAGCAGAAGAATCATATGAAACATTGGATATACTAGGACGTCCGTGTTTTCAATACGAGCCAGTATAAAACACGGATTCCACGGTCACGATGAATAGCCAAACCCACACCCCTAGACCCCTACGAGAGCGGCAAGCAACCCTACCAATTCTAGAGTTAGGAGACCCGGACTCGACTCCTCGAGTTGGTCTCCCACTGGACTCCAGAACCCGGTTACTTATGCCCTCCTCCTTGGGTCTATCCTAGTGCGGAAAAGTAAATAATATACAAAAGGTGATATCTTCCGCAACCTAGAAGTGCCCCAATAAAAGAATATTACATACAAGTTTTTACATGAATGAAAATGAAAAACACTCATCTCACATAAAAAAAACCCGGCTATTCAAACGCGACGATCCAATATAACATATCCAGCAACACATAACATCACATGTCATCAACGTAAGTAAACATGCGTATCCCAATTGTCGTTGTCATATAGCAACGAAACCGGCGATATCACATATTACACTTACGGTCACAGAAAAGAAAGTGTAAAACTACAACAGTTGGAATCCGCAACCTCTTTAGACATCGCATGCCTAACCAAATGAATTCCTTAGACATCACATGCGTAACAATTATAAACCCCGCATTTTAGTCTCATTATCGAAAACACTTTTCAATATCAAGTCGGGCAATTCAACAAGATTCCCGACATCCTGATCGAATACTCGTCGCAGACTTTAGTAGGCGGCCGCACCCCCGATACCGTCGACGAAGTGCACCAAGGCGGAACACCGCTACCGCGAGCACCCGAACGGATGCTTTCGGCGACGAGGTTCTCCTACAGTCACTTGGTCGGGGCTAAGGGGTGTAGCTGTCTATTAAGTTTATCCGGCGAGTATCCGCGTATACTACGTGATTGCGACAGACTTTTGATCGCATCAAAATTCCGTGGCAACCGATCAAGTGAGACTAAAGTGCTATGTTTATAACATTCATATTAGTTATCTCATAACTACTTATGAATTCCAAATATTGTATCACATTCCAGATAAACAGAAAATGTTAAACTTTCCGATCGAACAGTCAAACACCCAAGTTTTCCCGAAACCGCTCAATACACGAAATGAGTTTAAAAAATATTCACTTCATGCCTCAGTACCAACGGTCCAGCCGTAGAAGGGTCAAGCCAACGCCTCACATGTGGCACGCCGTACTGCCCCAAACCTTAAGGTTCAAAGGGCAGTTCAAGACGGTCACATAATCGAGTTAAGGTTTGTTGTCTTCTAGAGGGACCATCGCGTTACTTGCACTACTTAGAACGTTCTTAAACCACGGAAAAATCCAACACTTGGAAATTTTTCGGCAGGGGAAAAATTGGGTATTTATATCCGGTCGAACTTTTTAACATATTCAAAAATTATCCGGAAAAACACATAGACGAAGTTAAATAAACCGATCGAATCATCAAATCCCCAAAACAACTCAGAAAATTCAACTGTTGAATGCAAATTAAAAATTCCCAGAAAATACAGGAATAATATTAAGACATTACTGTGCAAACAGTTCTGAAGGAAGCGACCGTACAGCCGCGGAACCGCCGCATTAGCCATGCTAATGCCGCGGTTCCGCGGCGCTTTGATCGATTTAGGGGCACGTTTTGTACAGTATTTCTTAGAAAACCCTGCTTATTTTTCTGCATATTTTTAATTCACAAAATTCCACAGTTTTGAAAAATGTACAGAGAGTGGTATTCGATTAGGGTTTCGGGTTCGATCGGACTTCTAACATCGTCTACACATCGCCTAAAGCTCTAGCTAGGCTCTGATACCACTGTAGGGTTCCTAGGCACACTCAAGAGGTTCCGCAAGGCATCAACCATGCCAAATTCAAAAATTATGTGCCGAGAAAACCTAATGATAGATCGTTAACTAGAGGTAAAGGAGAAAAACAAACAAGCAAACTACTTTGCTACAAAGTGAAAGGAGCTACAACCTTTGTAAATCCGGTCCTCCACTTCCTAAGCTCCGTGATGACATCCCTCCGCTGCGATCATCGGATCCTGGACTCTAGCGATGGTTTCGTCGAAGAAATGATCGGGCTAAGTCGTCGACTTCGATGCCGAAGATGATCTACGTCGAGGCTACTCAAGATCAAGCTCCACCTTCACCAAGTCATGAAACTTATGAATAAAACACCCTATACTACATGGCAAGTGGTAGAGAATGAAGAAATAGGAAGTGGGTTCACTTTGGATTTGGATTTCTTAGTTGGAATCATCACTTAAAAATTTCTAGCAAAGGTTTTCTTTCTTCATCAAGAAGAAGAAGAAGAAAGAAATGAAAATGAATTATCTAATTAGAAAATTCAAGTGACCCTTATCATATTGCAACCATGGGTGAGTTAACAAGTGTAGAGAATAAACTAGGGTTTAGGCAAATGGTTAGGTTAAGCAAAAGAAACAAAATGGTTGAACTTTTCAAAGCTTCATGAAGCTTCAAAGAAAATCCAAAGTTAGCCACCATTTTATTTCTTGCTAAAATGAATAAATAAATTAAAACTCTAACCATTTACCTAAACATGGTTCAAAGCATACACACACCCAAGTTTGCATGTATGATCAAACATGATACAATCTAGTGCACAAAAATATATCACATATACTACTTGTGCACATCAAGTGAGAAAATCCATCTTAAGTGAAAAAATACTAGTTAATGTAAAGTAATATATCAAATATATAATTATACATCAAATCATTAAATCAACACTTGATTTAATGATCCGGTCATATCACATATAACCGACTAATATCAAGTGTATCAATGTATCGAATTAACACTTGATCCGGTAACTCGGCTATATCATATATAACAGTCCAATGATACAAATCGCGAGAATGGAATACAGTATCACATACTGGTATTATTCTCGGTCCCGCACATATCTCATACGCGCTCCTATTTCGTTTCGCTTGAGCCAGGAAACCTCTGTGTAGGACTCTAAAGACTCGTCAATACGCCGGCAGCAGGTGATGATCATATCAAACACCCACAATCCGCAAGCGGTCTGCTAAACGTAACGGCCACCCGGGTATTGAGCGATCAGAAGATCAACGAGCAAGCCCGCTCACACTCCTGTGAATCCAACCAGTAACACTTACGGTACAGTCCGGTCTGTTCGTCTGATATGTCGCATATCTCGCCTAGGGATGGTAAACGTCAGACCCCAGTAGCTCGATAAGTCGTGTCGATATGAGGTCTATAACAGTTCGAGAAACTACTGGTAACACTTACCAGTAAATCTCAGCAACCCTGGCCAGGGATTTCCGGTTATAGCCAATCGAACACAGCACAACATCAACTCCCTATACCGGGAGAGACGAATCCCCTCCTATCGCTCATTGCCTCCATGTGATTCGGGAATGTACCCAAAATCCACCATTTTGCACGCCCTCTTGGACGTGGTAAGGTGGAAATCAAAGCACAGTGGGAATCACACAAGACTCTATGACGATCTCGGGTCAACAGACTACTCTGTACCAGTGTCACCAGAGAACTACCATCTGACGTAAGGTATAATACCATCTGGGAGTTCTCGGCGAGTCCGTCCAGTGCACCCAGTCTCCACTGAGCACCCGTATATCATCTCTGATGTCAAACACCAATGGATATGGGATCATCCATCGCCCATCTGTATGGGTCGAGAAGGTATACGCTAGTCTACTCTGGTATATCGATACCCCGTCTCGATACACCCACGACTAGGGACCTTGAAGGATGTACTTATGGACTACCATGTCCCCACTAGTATGATCTGCATCATAGTCCAGGTACTTAAGTACCCATCCTAAGGGCTTTACCAACATGTAACAGAGAGACAATCAGTGTACACGTTAAGGTAAAGAGCAACCAGATAGCATACTATCATGTCGAGCAAGAAAGTCCTCCCTATATATGTCCAAGCATCCACTACAATATACATCCTATGTATAGTAATGGCCTCTAGGGCATACATATAACTAACAATTACAAGGGTACTGCTCCACCAACTTTTTCTGTCAGGGCTGGCACCGTGTCAGATTTTCGGAGGTTACATCCAACTGTATTTACGGGACTAGCCGAACCACTCGAGGCCGAGCAATGGCTGGTCAATATGGAGAACCTACTAACGGCCGCAGGGGTACCCGACAAAGAGAAAGTGAATATGATAAAGATCCAGTTGGAGGACGAAGCCCGTACTTGGTGGTCAGTTGAAGAAAGCAGACTAGAAGGGCCAATCGAATGGAGCAAATTCAAGGAGTGCTTCTTGGACCACTTATTTCCTTCCACCGCCAAGGCAGAGATGGAAGAAAAATTCATCTTACTAAAGCAGAATGGCCGTCCCGTAGACGTTTATGCGGCAGAATTCAACCTTCTGTGCCGATTTGCTCCGTATATGTTCGTTTCAGAGGCCACCAGGGCAAGGCATTTCTTACAGGGACATGATTTTGAGCTACAGCAGTTGATCGCGTCACTTGAGTTGCAGACTTTTGCGCAGGTACTCAACACAGCACGAATTCAGGAGAAGCTGATCAATAAATTTTGGAAGCCCCCAGTGGTTCCAGCGCGCACTCATGCACCATCTCGAGGAGTCATACCAGTTCACAGGCCAGGAACGACACAGATGAAGCGTCCATTCGTGCCCCAGCATCGCCCCTAAAGTAAAAACTTAGTTTGCGGCAACTACAACAGGGATGGGCACACCCAGAAGGACTGTTGCCGTGCCAAGGGACAGTGTTTGATTTGCGGATACAGCCAGCACCGAGTTATTGGTTGGCCCGAGCGAACAGAGTTACAGGGAGGGTCTGGACCGCAGCAGCAGAGATCACAAGAGCAAAGGCAACCCTACACAGGCCGTGGTCAGGGAAGGGCTTTCACCTTAACCGCCGAGCAGGCAGAGGCTTCAGGCGAAGTTGTCGCAGGTATTCTACTCGTACATTCCATGCTAGCTAGAGTACTGTTTGATTCTGGAGCATCGCACTGTTTTATATCTGCGCATTTCGTTGATACACACTCCATACAACATGAACCTTTAACCAAGGGTTGGGAAATACATACGGGTAATGGTGTTATAGTATCTAGTCGAGAATGTAGATCCTGTCCAGTTGTAGTGTGTGGCAGGGAATTCTATGCGAATTTCCTTTTGATCGGAACAGGAAGCTATGACGCAATTCTCGGGATGGATTGGATGAGTACCTTCCATGCAACTATTGATTGCCGAGCAAGGAACGTAAATTTCCGCATTCCCAATCACCCAGAGTTTATTTTCGAAGGCGGGAGCGAATCTTTGGAGCCAGCCAAGTATAGAGCCAAGCCAAAAGAGTTGACAGCTATGGAGATTAATGAGAGCCCAGCCCCAGAGATTGTTCGGAATTTTCTGGATGTGTTCCCTGAAGATTTACCAGGTCTACCACCTCCATGCGTCTTGGAATTCTCGATTGATTTAACTCCAGGTACAGCACCAGTTTCTAAGGTCCCATACAGAATGGCACCAGTTGAGTTGGCAGAATTAAAGAAGCAAATTGAAGAACTCCTGGAGAAGGGATTTATCCGGCCAAGTGCTTCACCGTGGGGTGCACCAGTCTTGTTGGTGAAGAAAAAGGATGGATCGCTGCGGATGTGCATACACTATCGGGAGCTGAACAAAGTCACGATAAAGAACAAATACCCCATTCCGCGCATCGACGACTTATTTGATCAGTTAAGTGGGGCCAATGTATTTTCGAAGTTGGATCTCCGTTCGGGCTATCATCAGATCAGAGTAGCGGCCGAGGATGTATGCAATACGGCTTTCAGGACCCGATACGGACACTATGAGTTTCTTGTGATGCCGTTTGGTGTCACCAAGGCTCCAGCGATATTTATGGATTTGATGAACACGGTGTTTTCGAAGTACTTGGACACGTTTGTCGTTGTATTTATCGACGACATACTAGTCTACTCGAATACCCGGGAGGAGCACGTCAAGCACTTGCGCACGGTTCTACAAATTCTTCGGGAAGAGAAGCTGTACGCAAAATTGAGCAAGTATGAGTTCTGGCTCGACGAGGTTCAGTTCTTGGGACACATCGTCTCGGGCAAAGGCATCTCAGCGGACCCGGCAAAGATAGAATCTGTCAGAGATTGGCCAACACCGAAGTCAGTGGCCGAGATCAGAAGCTTCCTGGGACTGGCAGGATATTATCGGCGGTTCGTCCAAGACTTTTCAAGAATCGCTGAACCTTTGACGAGGTTGACACGGAAGGATGTACCGTTTGTGTGGACAGAGGAGTGTACTCGGGCATTTGAGACACTGAAGCAGAAGTTAACCACGACGCCCATTCTTATAGTGCCAAATGATTCCGGTGGTTTGGTGATACATAGTGATGCCTCAGGGAAAGGCTTAGGCTATGTTCTGATGCAGCATAGTCGGGTGGTTGCTTACGCCTCACGACAGCTGAGGAATCACGAGAGGAACTACCGTACGCATGACTTGGAGTTAGCCGCAGTGGTTTTTGCATTGAAGATCTGGAGGCATTACCTGTTGGACGAGAAGGTGGAGGTGTACACGGATCACAAGAGTCTGAAGTACGTCTTCACTCAGAAAGAACTGAATATGAGGCAGCACCGATGGCTAGAACTAATGGCGCATTACGACTTGGACCTTCAGTATCATCCGGGAAAAGTAAATGTGGTACCCGATGCTCTCAGTCGAAAGCCAGCGGTCATGATGTTGACCAGTCAGAGGAGCATCATTGAGGATTTTCAGAGACTTGAGCTTGAGGTCATTACACCGAGTGCAATCAGGCAATTTTTGCAACTACAGGTGCAGTCTTCTCTTATGGATCGCATCAAGGCTGCGCAAGCGGATGATCCTCGATTGCAAAAGTTCAGAGTGCAGGTAGAAGCCGGGCTGAGAACGGACTTACTCATACATGAAGACGGTTCTCTGAGATTCGGTAGCAGACTCTGCGTACCCAAAGGGGATGTTCGAGATGAGGTACTGGCTGAGGCTCATAGTTCAGCTTATTCTGTGCATCCGGAAGGCAATTCAAGTTAATAAAACAAATGGAAAAATAAGCGGGGTCTAAAAAAGAAGATTGCCCCATGACCAAGTCCACCTTTAATGAGGTGAAAGAGTATGCTTGCGATCCACTATAAAGGCGATGTAATCGTTGTGGTTCTCATCCACATCGTGAGTCATGCGCAGTAGCAACTTATAATTGCATAGATGCAAAGAATCTCTTTCTTCTTCGAAGATATATCGAGATCTACAACAGGACTTTTGGTGGAATGGGATGAAGCGAGAAATTGAGCGGTTTGTATCCAGGTGCTTGGTTGTTGGAGATAGTGCCCTCAGAGTCAATTATTAGGTCACAGGTACGTGATTGTAATGATTGAGGGAGGACCTATCCCGGTAGGACAGTCTTACTCGAGATGATAGTATGCTATCTGGTTTACCTTTATCATCGTGTACTATTTTAAGTGACCTGATACGTCGCTATTACACGTTGATAGAGCCCTTAGGATTCTTGCTTGACCACCAGCAGTGTGAGGGCGATCATATAAGTGGGAGCTGGGGTCTATAAGCTTATCCTTAAAAGGTCCCTAGTCGTGGGAGTTTCGAGACTGGGCATCGATACTCCATTAGTAGACTAGTGTATACAGTCGAGACCCCGACGAGGGGCGGTGGCCGGTCTCACAAGCCACTGGTGTCAGTTGGATCACCTGAGATGTATACAGGTGCTCATTGGGTTATGAGTACACCGGACAGGACTCGCCGGGAACATGCTAGTTGGTCATATACCAGACGTCAGATGGCAGTTCCCTGGTGACATGTGTGCAGGTTAGTTCCTCGACCTGGGGATCGTCATTTGTCTCGTGTGAGTTCCCACTGTACTTTGATTACTACCCTACCACGGCTCAAAGGAGTCGTGCAAACAGGTTTTAGTTGGGTACAGTCCCGAGCCACATGGAGGCAGTGAGCGTATCTTCAGGGGTTCGTCTCTCCCGGTATTGGGGGTGAGGTCGTGCTGTGTCTAGGAGAGCCATTACACAAAGTCCTTGGCCAAGGCAAGGAGATTTACTGGTAGGTATTCCAGTAGTATCTCAGGGTGTTCTGGGCTACACTCCGACACGACTTGTACCGCTTTTGGGGGTCTGACTTTTACCAACCCCCTAGGCCCGCCATGCGATACTCATAGACGAACGGACCGGACTGCACGGATATTGTCACTGACAGGCTCAGTAGGGTTGTCAGGCTGAGTTCACTCACAGACATCCCTTTTAGTCAGTACCTGGTAGCCCGTTACGTATTGGCTTATACCTCTAACGTGCTAGTGGTTAAATCCACAACCAAGGTGTTGATGAGTCTTTAGAGTCCCCCACATTCAGTTACTCAGCTTTCGGGCGAAAAGTTGTAGAGGCCGTATGGAGATATGGCAAGGTCCGATCAGATACGTGCGGTATTGCACGGATCCGGATCGGACAGTTTGTACTATAGGCCGTATGGTTATATGGCAGGGTTCGATCAGATACGTGCGGTATTGCACGGATCAGGATCGAACAGATATTACTAGCCGGCTTTGGTTTAAGCCGGATCCTAGTATAGTACAGTGTAGATTTTGTCTCATTGCATTTGTATTTCGGTCGAAATACAAATGCGGGTGTGTATGCACAGAATCGGGGTTTTCCTGTAATTTATTACGGGACCAGTTTTATGGAGTTGCCAGTTTGCTTTCCGTTTCGGCCAATTTCCATTGTTCCGTTCATTGGCCGAAGTTTGGTGGAGGAGGGTTTATTTGCATTGTTGCAAATAGGCATTTGTGGAGGGGTTCTTTGCTTATTTCCTAGCTATCATGATGGCTTGACTTTTCCTTTCTCATCATGGTTGGACTTTGTGAGGTGATGATGGTGGTGTTGAGTGTGGTTTTGGTCTTGTCATCATATTCTTTCATGATGCCCTCTTTGCATATTTTTGTATCATGATGGTTTTCATGATGAGCACCATCATTGACTTCTCCTTCTCATGATGGATTGACTTTGGTTATGTTGATAGTTGTTTTGAGTGTTGGACTTTCCTAGCTATCATTTCTTCACATCATAACTTGACACTCCCTTGTATGATGGTTCCACCACTCCCCCTTATTTTTCCCTACCTCTCTCCAAGCTCTCTTTTTCTTCCACCAAATGGCAAAGCTCCAAAACCCCAAATGAGACTTGAGGACTACATATTCTACAGCGAACCTTGGGCACGTCGAGTAGCCGGCTTCGTGCCCGAGTTGCCTCGGCATTGAGGTGGGAGCCCGTAAACAAAGTAGGCGATGTGGTGCACTTCCGGCGACGAGGAGGAGACGGGACTTTTCCGCAGGAGATCGGGACGATGGCGAGAAGACCGGAGGACTTGGATCGTCGGTATATCTCTATTCCCTTTCTTGTAGATAGCTAGGACTAGTTAATGGTTCGATCCCGGGTATTAGTGCGCGGCGGTTTGCCAATCCGAGAAAATTTAAAGTTTATCACCGCTTCCGCATTTGGCCGTCGGATCGACGGCCGGGGCGCCACCGTGCACTTACAGTGGTATCAGAGCCTCCCCATTAACTTAGTCTAGCTTTGTGTAATGTGTTTTTTGAGTTCCGATCGATCGAAATGTCCAAAAACCCGTATTTGCTCACGACAGTTTTGGTGTCGAAAATTTTTTCAGGTTGTAAAATATTGATGTACTGGAAAATATAAGAGCTCTGTAAAAATTCGACGAAGTAACTCCACAGTGGGAGCGCGGAACCGCCGCGAAAACCACCTTCCCGCCGCCCTTCCGCCGCGCACTGTGGAGATCACTTCACCAATTTTTTTCAGAGGCCTTCTGGGCTTAAAATATGGGTTTTGGAATATTAAAATTGGGCCCAAGTTTTCTGTGAGTGCTACAGTTTTGATTGGGGCCCACTTATTAATTTTTGGTCAATCGGAAAATTTTAAACACATTTTTCACAGTATTTACATTATATCTGCGACCGTGAATGTCACTTGATCGGTAAATCCGGTCTAACTGCTATAGCCCGGTTAGACGGATTTGCGAACGTGACTTTCACGTTGATGTTTTGTTTTTGCTGTGATGCTGCGGATCGGTCGTGGGGGATAGCCTGGATGCAATGCTAGTACAGTTCTGTTGTATTATGTACATTTGATATTGCGGGGCGAGCGTCCGACATGTGGACTGCCGTCACTGCCTGATTGTATTATTATTTTGGGGCACGGCCTGGTTGCGGTCGATGTACCCGGTGTATGTATATTTTACTTTCTGTACTAGGATTGCCCCGCGGAGGGGTGCACGGATAGCCGGGTTCTGGAGGGCAACAAGCCCGCATCTCATGGCATTGAGACGGAGGGGGCTTCACTCTAGGATTGGCGGGCTATTCGCCGCACTCGTAGGGGGTACAGGTTGACCCAGGAGGGGTGCCCAAGTTACCGGATTCCGTGAAGTGCTGGGTGGTCCATTCACGTTGCTGAAGGGGGCTGCCTCGCTTCAGGTTTTGGCGGGTAACTTGCCGCGCCCGTAGGGGTCTAGGATTTCATTGCACAGGCTATCCACACGACCAGGGGAACGTCGGGTTTCAGCGGCTCTGTGAAACCCGGGGATCCCAGATATCTGTATTGTTTCTGTGATGCTGTACTTTTCTGTGATGTTGCATTTTATTCACGCCTTGAGCGAATATAATATATTGGTATATATATTAGTAGATGTTGTATATGTTTTACATCCGCGCTAGTCCAGTCCCCGCTCTGTCGTTAGTTAGCTAACCTAACGGGTAATGACGGGACCCAGTGGCGAATGCGGATGGCATATACGTACATCAGTATATTTTCGTTCTTTGTGGTGTGATCAATTGATGGGACTGCGTTGATTCGGATCAATGCAAGTTAAAAACAAACCTAATCTGATGTTGTTGGAACACTTTTCAAAAAGCTGTTATTGCAAGGACGTTTACTTTTGTTTTGCATCGTGGTATTCATTGGAATATCCTGCTCCTCAGTCGACGAGGCAAGGGCCGAGATCCCTTCACCGGGAGTGACCCCTTGGACAAAAGTTTGCGTTAGGGCATTAACTTCACTATAGCCGATTGCTTTTGCTTTGCACCGTGGTATTCAGTTGGAATATCCTGCACCCCATTCTACGGGGAAAGAGCCGAGATCCCTTCACCGGGAGTGACCTCTTTAGCGGAAGTTGTCGTCACTATATTTTAAAAAGCTATCCGTTCCTTCAACGATATCAAGTTCATTACGTTAAAGGTTTTCACCAGAAACCATTCGTAGCCCTCCGTCGTTTCAGCCGGGTAGTAAGTAGTATTCATGCTATGTTTGTTGGCCTTCGTCAAGGCATAGTGTATGGTAGCTGCTTGTTGCCTTTCTGCTGCATAGATAGATGCGTTGGTTTGGGACAGTCGTATAGCCTTGTTGACCTTCGTCAAGGGCTTGTACGGGTGGATTCAAATTAACCTGGATAATGACGGGTAGAACTTGACATGTGACTTATGATTTGTTGACCTTCGCCAAGGTCATAAGAGCATGGGGCAGAAATCACATCGGGAGTTTCAAAAGAACTGAAACTTGCCAGATATGCGCATACCTTCTGGAGTATGATACCGTGAGCGGATTCCGTCACGTTGTCATGCGATGATAGTTGGATCCCGATTCCCACTGATGAGTTAGTTTACTCCTCGGGTGACCCCGACTAATTCTTCTTTCAGGTTTGGAGGAGAATTTGAGGTACAGTGGGAGGTTTCCAGATTAGATAAATTGGTGACCATTCTGATCTAGGTTAGAGTGCACGCTGAGTGTTTCTTTTCTCTCTCTCTTTGGCAGCGACCATTGACCCGACCCTAAGACTATGACTCAGTGACCAAGTTGACCGAACCTTCTTAACACTGGCTTTTGGATTGTCAGAGTTGCAAACCTCATTGCCACTCCTACTTTTACCCTTTTCTCCAGGACACCCCGTTTTACTACGAACGTCCACTTCCATTGGACAAAACCATCGTATGGTTAGATACGAACTCGAAAGAATTTATTCGAGGATGGTTTCAGGTTCTGGAGAAAACGGATAGGATTATTCAGTTGTCTTTTCCTTTTACCCTCTCTCAGGTTACGAGTACTCCTTGGTTTAGGGGTAGTACACCTATTACGCAAATTGGATTGTCTTCTTCCAAACCTTAGGCTGGTGCCGACCGGTAGGGAATGAAGAAAACCAATTAGCATAACGATGGTGTGCAGAAGGTATTAAGTTCAGACAAAGCAAGGGATTAGTAAGAGGGCAAAGTAAATTGCAACAGATATTCACGACCAAACCAAATATTTCGTTACCACTCCCACATCACCTTTGTATTTCTCCAGGACACTCCGTATCACTACGAAGATCCACAGTTTATTTGGATACTCCATCGTATAGTTATATACGAACTCGAATGGAACTTGTTCCAGTTCGGGGATGGATTCTGGTTCAGGAGAAATAGGAATAAGGTTTATTCGGTTGTCTTTTATCTTCACCCTCCCTCATTGCGAGTGTTCCTAGGATTGGGACAGTACACCCATTATGCTTATTGGATAGTCTTCTTCCAAACCATAGGCTGGTGCCGAACGGTAGGGAAGGAAGAAAACCATTTGGCCTAAAAGGGTGTGCAGAAGGTAAAGACTAAAGACATATGAAGGGATTTGGAGAGGTGGCAAAGAACTATACGGTTACAGTCGTGAATCTGGAAGAGGCATTACTAGGAATACCAGAATACCCCATCGGAACATTTCAATGTTTCAGTTTCACTGTGTAATGTTAAAGGAAAACTGTTTTCCCGATTAGATACTTACTCCAGGGTATGTATTTACCAGGTACGATTCTCACATCTGTATGGTTTTACAGATGATGAGTGGGAGTAAGTTATTGGGAATTGGGTGATTATCCTCATTATATCGGGATTTGTTGTAATCAGTGATATTTGAGGAAATCACCTGGGCTGTTTGCCGGTCGGCAAATATTTGGTTTTGAATATCCGCTGTTATGCACCAATTTCAAATTGATATATCTGTACGTCTATTTTCATAGAGTGAGATATACCTTTCTGAAATTATGTCTACGACATTTACCTATATCAGTGGATGGTTAGGTAAGGAGCATTAAACAGCGGTGTAATTCTTCTTAACCATAAGTACAGTTTTCAACCTACGACACACAGTGAATGAGTTATCAGACTCAAGGGACTTATACAAAGGATTGTATGTTGTCCAGGGTCCATCAGGTCAGAGGGCTTGGTCCTCGTACTATATTCGGTTTACTTATGACTTCTCTAGTTTTTAGACAGGTGTTTCGCGGAAACACAGGGTCCAAATTTTGAGAAGTTATAGGTATTTGAATAGAGTAGAGAACCAGGTATAGCAAGTATCGGGATTCTTCAAGGAGATCGAAGATGTAGATACTTGTGTATGGTATTCAGTTGATAGTAATGATAAAGAGATCTTGCTTCTCTTTCGGGTTACTCATAATTGGAAGTATTCCTAAGTTGAGTAACGCTGATCGGCCTCCTTTCATTTAGTTGACATGCGCTGGGGACAGCTGCATGATTTGAATCTGGTTCAATTAAATCAGTGCCTCTGTTTCTATATTGGATATAGAACAGTTCATATCTTAACGATGTTAAGGTACGGGGAGTTGTCCGGTTTATGATTAAAACCAGACACTGGACAACTCAAGGCACGTTTCTGTAATGGCTGTTTGTGGGTTGACCCAGGCTATGACGAGGGTTGACTTTCTACCATCTGGATGAACAATAGCGATATTGTTCTAGACTCGCCACAGTTTTATTAAAAATGGATTTTTTCAGAAAAACAGTAGTGGGAGTATGGTAGAACTGGAAGTGATTCCAGAACCACAAACGATTACTGAAGATTTGATAAGGAACCTAAAGATTCAATCTGAATTGACATTCCATTGGCCACTCCGCAGATAAAGTGGGTAACTTCAGGCACCCGAGAGGTACTCCGGTAGCCTCAAGGACGGTGACAGGGAAGTTCTTGTTTACCCACAATTGCCATTGCTGTTGTTCCAGGTTACGAGACCCGGCGGGAGGATGAGTATAGCGTCGTTCTAAACCAGTTTTAGAAGTGTACGTCTATATGACTCTGCCAGAGGGTTGTCGTAGTCAGTGGGAGCAGCGGAAGCATTGGTGGACAGGTTGCTTATGTCTATTTATAGACTAGAGCAGATGTAGCGGAGATAGATCATCAATTTCTGATATGACAGTCATGGGTTTGACTTCATCAGAATAGGGGATGGATCAGTTGAGAAGGTAGTAGGGTGTGATGTCATGGTGTTTGGATGACATACACAGAGTAGGAAAGGAAACTCCTACACTACGATCGGTTATACTTTGGTCGTCACACAGTTGTTTCTCCACAAAGGAAATGGATTTTATATCAGACATACTGGTTACTAGATCTATGGTCTTAGATCTAGATTTGGGTGGTTTCCCAATTAGGATACTTGACAGCATTCTAAGAGTATTTAGGATGGACGACTCCTGGCACGGTAGTGTACCTGCAGGTAATGGAGTCACCCTCTCCAAAGGTGTCTTACAGACTAAAGGGGAGAGGGACGGGCATGATTGGCAGATCACTTGCTCAGGCAATTGAGTCAATCGTGAGATGTCAAGTACCACACCAGATGTTGTTCTTGCACTAGATGCAATAAGTTGACATTAATCCAATCCTGGAGAAACAGTCGGAAGCAGTTTTAGAACATAAGTGGATGTTCTAGGGAGATGATAACGACAGCCTCATTCAGAAGACAGTTATCATTCCAGGCTTCCAAGGTGACATGGACGACAAGGAGGTTGTCAGAGTTATAGTTTTCCTTCTGATGAGGGGCAGTATTTTGGACAGATGGTCCAAGGCAATACTGAGGGAGGCATGGCGCGCAGGATACTGATTAAGTTCAGTTGACGATACAGTCTAAGAAGTTTGGATTTGGAGTTCATTTATGAGCTATGTCCCATCAGACATCCAGACACATTCTAAGACAGGTATTGCTCATTTCGGGAGATGGTTTTCTCCGCGAACTTGAGATATAGAGAGACATAAAAAGAAACAACTAAGCGGATCCACTCACTGAGGCTATTCCTCGAACGCAATAGTTCCGCAAACGAGCTTTGTGAGACTGACTAGTAGAGGAGTTGGATGTTCGGTATCACACGGGCTGTGAGTATGCGACATCGCAATAATTAGCCTTGAGTGCAAGTGGGAGATTGTTGGAGATAGTGCCCTCAGAGTCAATTATTAGGTCACAGGTACGTGATTGTAATGATTGAGGGAGGACCTATCCCGGTAGGACAGTCTTACTCGAGATGATAGTATGCTATCTGGTTTACCTTTATCATCGTGTACTGTTTTAAGTGACCTGATACGTCGCTATTACACGTTGATAGAGCCCTTAGGATTCTTGCTTGACCACCAGCAGTGTGAGGGCGATCATATAAGTGGGGGCTGGGGTCTATAAGCTTATCCTTAAAAGGTCCCTAGTCGTGAGAGTTTCGAGACTGGGCATCGATACTCCATTAGTAGACTAGTGTATACAGTCGAGACCCCGACGAGGGGCGGTGGCCGGTCTCACAAGCCACTGGTGTCAGTTGGATCACCTGAGATGTATACAGGTGCTCATTGGGTTATGAGTACACCGGACAGGACTCGCCGGGGAACATGCTAGTTGGTCATATACCAGACGTCAGATGGCAGTTCCCTGGTGACATGTGTGCAGGTTAGTTCCTCGACCTGGGGATCGTCATTTGTCTCGTGTGAGTTCCCACTGTACTTTGATTACTACCCTACCACGGCTCAAAGGAGTCGTGTAAACAGGTTTTAGTTGGGTACAGTCCCGAGCCACATGGAGGCAGTGAGCGTATCTTCAGGGGTTCGTCTCTCCCGGTATTGGGGGTGAGGTCGTGCTGTGTCTAGGAGAGCCATTACACAAAGTCCTTGGCCAAGGCAAGGAGATTTACTGGTAGGTATTCCAGTAGTATCTCAGGGTGTTCTGGGCTACACTCCGACACGACTTGTACCGCTTTTGGGGGTCTGACTTTTACCAACCCCCTAGGCCCGCCATGCGATACTCATAGACGAACGGACCGGACTGCACGGATATTGTCACTGACAGGCTCAGTAGGGTTGTCAGGCTGAGTTCACTCACAGACATCCCTTTTAGTCAGTACCTGGTAGCCCGTTACGTATTGGCTTATACCTCTGACGTGCTAGTGGTTAAATCCACAACCAAGGTGTTGATGAGTCTTTAGAGTCCCCCACATTCAGTTACTCAGCTTTCGGGCGAAAAGTTGTAGAGGCCGTATGGAGATATGGCAAGGTCCGATCAGATACGTGCGGTATTGCACGGATCCGGATCGGACAGTTTGTACTATAGGCCGTATGGTTATATGGCAGGGTTCGATCAGATACGTGCGGTATTGCACGGATCAGGATCGAACAGATATTACTAGCCGGCTTTGGTTTAAGCCGGATCCTAGTATAGTACAGTGTAGATTTTGTCTCATTGCATTTGTATTTCGGTCGAAATACAAATACGGGTGTGTATGCACAGAATCGGGGTTTTCCTGTAATTTATTACGGGACCAGTTTTATGGAGTTGCCAGTTTGCTTTCCGTTTCGGCCAATTTCCATTGTTCCGTTCATTGGCCGAAGTTTGGTGGAGGAGGGTTTATTTGCATTGTTGCAAATAGGCATTTGTGGAGGGGTTCTTTGCTTATTTCCTAGCTATCATGATGGCTTGACTTTTCCTTTCTTATCATGGTTGGACTTTGTGAGGTGATGATGGTGGTGTTGAGTGTGGTTTTGGTCTTGTCATCATATTCTTTCATGATGCCCTCTTTGCATATTTTTGTATCATGATGGTTTTCATGATGAGCACCATCATTGACTTCTCCTTCTCATGATGGATTGACTTTGGTTATGTTGATAGTTGTTTTGAGTGTTGGACTTTCCTAGCTATCATTTCTTCACATCATAACTTGACACTCCCTTGTATGATGGTTCCACCACTCCCCCTTATTTTTCCCCACCTCTCTCCAAGCTCTCTTTTTCTTCCACCAAATGGCAAAGCTCCAAAACCCCAAATGAGACTTGAGGACTACATATTCTACAGCGAACCTTGGGCACGTCGAGTAGCCGGCTTCGTGCCCGAGTTGCCTCGGCATTGAGGTGGGAGCCCGTAAACAAAGTAGGCGATGTGGTGCACTTCCGGCGACGAGGAGGAGACGGGACTTTTCCGCAGGAGATCGGGACGATGGCGAGAAGACCGGAGGACTTGGATCGTCGGTATATCTCTATTCCCTTTCTTGTAGATAGCTAGGACTAGTTAATGGTTCGATCCCGGGTATTAGTGCGCGGCGGTTTGCCAATCCGAGAAAATTTAAAGTTTATCACCGCTTTCGCATTTGGCCGTCGGATCGACGGCCGGGGCGCCGCCGTGCACTTACATTGGTATGCCGGCAAGTGAAGACGGAACATCAGAGGACAGCGGGACCGTTACAACCGCTTCCGATACCAAAATGGAAGTGGAAGCATATTACTATGGATTTCGTGACGGCCTTTCCACGGAGCCCTAGGGGCAATAACGCCCTTTGGGTTATCATCGACCGCCTCACAAAAGTTGCACACTTCTTATCCTTCCGGGTGGGACAGTCGACAGAGTCACTTGCTGAGAGATACATGCAGGAGATAGTGCGACACCACGGAGTTCCGGTCAGCATTGTGTCAAATCGAGACACCAGATTTGTTTCGCATTTTTGGAGGAGCTTACAGGAGAGTTTGGGTACCCGTCTAAAGTTCAGCACAGCTTATCACCCACAGACAGATAGACAATCCGAGCGTACAATTCAGACACTCGAGGATATGCTGAGAGCTTGCATGCTGGACTTCTAGGGTTTCTGGGAAGATCATCTGCATCTAGTCGAGTTTTCTTATAGCAACAGTTACCAGGCTAGCATCCAGATGGCTCCTTTCGAAGCACTTTACAGGCGTAAATGTCGATCCCCCGTTTGTTGGGATGATGTAGGCGAACGAAGATTGCTGGGCCCCGAACTCATTGTGCAGACGGTAGACAAAGTCCAAATGATCAGACAGCGCATTAAGACGGCTCAGGATCGACAGAAGAGTTGGGCGGATGCCAGTAGGAGAGCACTAGAATTTGAAGTCGGAGATCACGTATTCTTGAAGATTTCCCCTACCCGCAGAGTTATCAGGCTTTGGAGGTCGCGGGAAACTCAGTCCCCGTTTCATCGGACCTTTTGAGGTGCTAGAGCGAGTAGGAGAGGTGGCCTATCGACTTGCCTTGCCTCCGTCGCTAGCTGGTGTGCACAATACCTTCCACGTATCTCAGATGCGGCGTTATGTTCGGGATGAGAACCATGTTCTGGACCATTCGGAGTTAGCTCTGGGCACCGACCTTTCTTACGAGGAGCACCCCACCACTACCCTCGACCGCAGAGTGAAAGTGCTGAAGAATAAAGTCGTTCTGTTAGTCCGAATGTCTTGGGGCGGTCGTTCCTCAAGAGAATCTACCTGGGAGCGTGAAGAAGATATCCTTGCACGTTTTCCACATCTGTTTGTGTAGTGCTCTTGTTTCGTTGTTTCCTTTTAAATTTCGAGGACGAAATTTTTGTATGGGGGGTATGATGTAAATTCCCGGTTCCGTCAATAAAATTTCTATAATTTTTTCCATAATATTTTTACAAGTCCTATTGAACGTTTTTTCTATTTTCTCCATATTTACATTTTGTCTGTAGGAATTTAGATACACATTTTTTTAATTCTGAATTTATTTCCTAAACTAAAAATTCCCGACCCAACTTTCCCTTACCCAGCCCACTTCTATTTTCTTTACAAATCCTATTTTCCCTAAACCCTCGGCCCAAACCCAGGCCTATGCTCTTACCTCGTCCGACCCGGCCCCGTGCCCATTACCCAACCCGCCTCTTCCTCTTCCCTACTCCTTCAGAATTTCTCCCGCTTCTTTTCTCTTTCTTCCTCCCACGTCGCCCCACGCTCCACGCCCCGCGCCTCGTCGCCCCACGTCCCCGCTCCTCGACCACGACCTTACGCACGCCCACTCACCCCTCTCGATCTCGTCTCCCTCTCCTCCCCATGCAAAACCGAGCCCCTCATTCTCACTATCTTTTCCCCTGCACCCCTGCCTCCACCTCGACCCTTCACCGCTCGCCGACCACTCTCCCCAACAGCCTCGCCTCCTTCGCCTCCTCTCATCGCCACTCCTCACACCCCCTACAACTCCAAGACACCTCAACCCACCACCTCCATGCACCCCGCTGAGCTCCCTTCAACGATGACGCCAACAGAGCCCTCCCCCTAAGCAACTCCGACGACGATACCCAACACCACCATCACCTCAACACCAACATAACGACGCCAGCTACTCTCCTCCCTCTCCAAAACCAACACCCGAGCTCCTCAACCCATCGACCGCATCCACCACCGACGCCACCTTCTCTTCCGATCTCCTTCATTCGAAAACATCCATATCACCGCATCCATCCCTCTTCCAGTGCTCGGCCAAACCCATCTCGTCGTCGCCATCGACCAAACCCAAGCACAACCTTCACCTAACTCCAGATTTCAACTTCGTTGGTCGCAACCTTGTTCCCTGTCGAGCAGACCCTAACCGCGCCGTTCATGGCGCGATCTTACCGTTGCCGCTGCTGTGCGTCGTCAACACATCATCAGTCAAGTATCCTGCTTGCTCCATGCTAATTCTATCTATTACATTTCTGATTGACAATAAATACAGTATATACTTGACTTGCGAATCAATAATATACATGTGTTCGATGCCAAACCCGAGGGGAAAAACCCCGTTAAATTGACGAAAACTGATCACATAGGTTGGCCCGTATAGTAATGAACATCGTGTTATATTTTGGCTGAAAAATACAGTCGTTAATGACGTGATTGGTCATTCCCATTTAAGCCGTTAAAGCTAAAATTTTCCGCGTCTGAAACTTGTAAAAATTATAACTAATTGATTATACTTTTGAATGTTGCGTTCGAGGGCTCCAATCGAAAACAACTCGACGACCTAGAACCCCATACAAGTGTTAATCTGATCCTATTCTAAAAAGATGACAGAAACCGGTTCGGAGTGCGGCTCTGGACTACAGTCCAGAGCAGCACTGGCTGTTGATTCTCATCTTGTAATGCTTACCCTCAGCTACTTGAACATGTTATATTGAGTAACCCTATACCATAGCGAAGATGAAATAGTTATCTAACTAATGAAAGTGATTCATCCCGTTCCACTGTCATTTAGTATTTAAACTGCATTTTAGATTAACAGGACGTATAGCAGTCCCAAACAGGGATAGAACTTATACCCCATTGTTGTACAGTACATAACTTCTGACGTATAGGCGCGATTGATAATCCGTCTAGTGCTTTGGAAACCAAATTGATAAACCTAAATTTTGTTCACCTATAGCGTCGCCTAATTTTGATCCCAACAGGGTGAAAATTGTGTTGGAAAATGGATATTCAGTTCAGGAACTGAATTTCCAGCAGCGAGCACTTAAAATGAAACTGCTGTAACTTGCAAACCCAAAATCTGATTGTCCTGAAATTAATTTTGTTGAACTGCCGACTGAGTTTACTTGCTACCGCCTTTGTATCGTTTTACTGAATTTTGAATGTATGATTTAAGGAAATTTTTATAAGTTCATAAGATGTATGATAGCTCGTATTACTCATGATCTGTTTAACTGCATAAATACACATATTTTACCCGACTTCCATACTCCTAGTGATAGTGCGCGTTATTATTCAGTGTACAGTGCATTGTCGTGCGTGAATGGCATCGGTTTAGGAGTGTCAAGTACGCTAGTAAAAAGTGAATGATTCGTGACAGTGAACAATACAGTGAACAGTGACTAAAATCGTGTTATTGGTGCGTACTTGTACACGACTAGACCATACTCATAAATAGTGTAAACCTGGGGAAAAAGGGGAAATCGGAGTGGACAGAGAATTTTATTTAGCGAGGACAGTGATTTAGAGGATGATCATTCGAACAGCGACTCTTATATATATTAGGTTGGGCCTAGCGGTCCGGCTGACAGGGTTATCTCCCGGACGATAGCGGGCCATAGTCTCGGGTATGTACGAGACCCTCATTAAACATGATCCTCTTTTCCACAACTCGATTTCAAAAATGGCTTAGAGACTGATAGGGACACAGATCATACATTGCATCGATTAGTGACATATTGATTACCTGCATTTTATCTCCACCGTTATTACTTTCATTTCCTTGTATTTTGTTATTATTACAAAATTGCCATTATGTCGCTCTGACGACCTGAGTATGCATGCTCAGACCTTGAGGAAGAACCATTACAGAAGTCAGACCTACCCTTCGAACTTGCGGAGATTTAGACGGGAGTACCTCCTTTACCTTTACTACTTTCCCTAAAGAAACCTTGTATTCACACTCGGTTAGTAGTTCTTTTCCTTGTGTTGTTGTAAATTGTGAATAATGAAGGTTGATGTAATAACTAGTGATGTATTTTCTTTACTTTTGTGCCGTGATTACTGATTACCATGTAATGCTAGAAGCCGAAGTGTGACTACGGAGGGATTATTCTTTGACCGTAGGAGCATGGCTGGCCTAGTCATCTCTCGTTTTCCGTATTTTGGGAAGCGGGGCGTGACATAGGACCGAAGGACACGGATCATTCGGTATAACATTCCAAACTCTTTATTTAGCTTGCTAGTTTTAGGGTTTATGGTCGATCCGTATTCGGGGTTGTGGTAGCACCAGTTTGATAAATTTTTGTTCCGCATTTTGCCACAGTTTGATGGCCAGAGCGCTGCCATGCCCCAACAGATTCTAATATTATATTATTGGATTATTATTATCTCATTGTATTCATATTTTTTGGAATACAAATACGGGTATGTATATACGGTGAGGGCATTCTTGTAATTTCATAAGAGATGCTTCTAAAAGGGAACACCTCATTATTTGGATTTATCTATTTGCAAATAAATTAATGAGGTGGAAAATGGCGATATTTGTGGCATGGAGTGAAGCATGGCTCATGGTTTATTTTATTGGTTTGGACTCACTATTCAAGCATGGTTGATATTTTCAATTATAAAATATTACATGCTTGAGTGAGATAAGTGTAGGAGCCATTCTTCACTTGCCATAAGCTTATATCATTTGCACTTTCACTTTCTCTCTCAATTTTTTCTCTCCTTCTTCCTCAAGATCCTAATCCCTCACATGAGTTATGAACCATAGGGTCAAGTGAGATTAAATACTCCATTAGATACTCTATATTTTCTAAGCTGCCTAGCTTAGCAAACTAGGTACCTTAGTTACCTCGGTTTAGAGGTTGGAACTTGAGGTATAGACTCTCGGGTGGATCATCTTCGATACGAGGAGGCCGACGATCAAGCATGATCTGGATCTTTGAGGAGCTCAAGGAGAGGAGGAGGAGAAGACCCGAAGGACTAGAATCAAGTAGGTATAATACTATCATAGTAGTTAGAACCTCTTATAGAATAGCTAGTTAAGGTTTCTGTTAAGATCCTAGAGTTATAGTCGGTGTTGCATAGTATAAAAATCATTTTTTATAAATTCCACTTCCCCATAAGTGCGTGGGATGTGCGACAACGACTTACAGTGGTATCAGACCATACTAAACCTTAATTAGCTTGTTAGCAAGTGATTAGAACTTTGATCGACGAAAAAATACCCGAAATTAAATTTCCAAGATATGCTTGCTGTCGATTTTTTAAAACTGTTCAAAAATTATTTCAGTGACCTTAAAAATACATGCAGGCCTTTGTAAGACTTAGAAAAAAATTTGAGCACCTAACTCATCAACTTTGCGACGGAACCACCGCCAAATAGGTCATTTGGTGGCGGAACCGCCACCGAGTTGTGGCCGAGTTGCTCCCAATTTTTTCTGTGGTTTTGGTTCTTGGAATTATGATATTTGGTATATTTGGTTTTTACCCAGATTGTTTGTGTACTGGTTTGTGCGTGGGGTAAACACGAATAAGTATTATCGATCGAAATTCTAAGTTCTTGGCTAATCGGTGTTTCTATGATTATATATGTGTTGCTAAACGTCTGATAATCACTATATGTCGATTAATGGGGGTTGCATATATTTGTATTGTGATGGTTTGTGTATATGAAGTATTGGATCGTCGTGGATGAATATCCGGGGGATGTGAGAAGAGTGTTTTCTTTTCTTTCATTCAAATAAATTTGTAATTGATGTAATATTAGTTTTGCGGGACACATCTTGGTTGAGGTTGTAGCCACCGTTGTATTATTTCATTTACTTTTTCTTGTACCTAGGATAGACCTAAGGTGAAGTGCACAAACTACCGGGTTCTTGAAGTGCCGAGTGGCCTACTCATTTTATTGAGGGAGGTTGCTTCACTTCGGGAATTTGGCGGGTAGTTTACCGCACCCGTAGGGGTCTAGGGTGGGTTTTGGATATTCATCACGACCGTGGAATCCGACTTTCGTTATAGGCTAAAACAAAATACGGAATTCCTAGTATATCCAATATATTCATCTGGGATCTGGGATTTGGAATACCTATTATTGCGTGAGACAAATGGCTATATATATATATATATATATATATATATATATATATATATATATATATATTATAATAAACGTTGCTTATGTTTTGCACCCGCGTTAGTCCAGCCCCTATTCTGCCGTTAGTTAAATAACCTAACGGTGCATGACAGGGCCCCATGGCAAATGCGGATGGTATAAGCGTACATTCTATTTTCGTTTTTTTTCTGCAATGATAGGATTAAATGATGGGACCGCATTAATATTGACTAATGCAAGGAAAAAAACCAAAGTTTAAATCGTTGGAACAATTTTTAAACAACTCGGTTTTCTTGAAAAATAACTTTTAAATGCGGAGCCTAAACCGCTCCTTTTAAAAGCTATCATGGTTTCTTCGACTATATCAAGTTCATTACGTTCACGGTTTCGCAAAAACCATCTGTATCCCTCCGTCATTTCAGATAGGTATTCAGTAGTATTCAAGCTATCTATTTTGACCTTCGCCAAGGCATAGTGATTGGTAGCTGCTGGGTATTCATCTGTAGTCTAGATAGATGTGTTTATTTGAGACAGTCGTACATCTATTTTGGCCTTCGTCAAGGGTTTGTACGGATGGATTCAAATTAACCTGGATAATGATGGGTAGAACTTGACTTGCGTCTTAAGATATGTTGGCCTTCGTCAAGATCATAAGCGCCTAGGGCAAAAATCCACATCGGGAGTTTCAAATGAAAATGAAACTTTCTATTATTGCATACCATTTGGAGTGTGATGATTTTCGTAGGATTCATTCAAGGTTGTCACACGATGATATTTGGATCCCGATCCTACTGTGAGTATCTGCTACTCTTCGGGAGATTTTTCACTTTACAATCAATGCTATAAACCAAGTAGGTGCCTAGAACGGTGTTAGCGGGGTTACGTCTCCAGGGAAAAGAGGTTATGTAATTAAGGAATTTCGCGAAAACGTTGGAAAATCTCCCTCGAAGTACCGACACTAGCCTGGCCGAAAGGTTAAGCAAGAATTGTAAGAGTGTGATTAATCCCGACTAATTCTTCTTTTCTAGTTTGAAGGAGGATTCGAGAAACAGTGGGAGCCATCCTGTTTAGATAAACTAATAACCAATCTAAATTTGTAAGAGTATCATGCTGAGTGTTTCTTCTCTCTCTCCTAATTGCAACGACCAAAATGACCTGGCTTAAGTTACTGCTAGATAATAATAAATTGACTGGGCCAAACTATAAAGATTGGTTAAGGAATATCCAGATGGCCATTACCTATGATAAGCTGGGCTACCTCCTTACTACCAAAGCCCCCGCCGTCCCAGGTTCAGTTCTACCGTCGCGGATGTTGAAATCCGTAAGACATGGGAAATAGATTGTGCGAGAGCCAAATGCCACGTGCTGGCCTCAATGGATAATCAACACTTCATTTACAAAAATGTTCATAATATTATCCTCTAATGCAAAGTTATATCATTCTTTATGTAATAAAGAAACTGATATTATATTGCATATCATTTTTGGTACGTAATAACTGTTAGTGATATATATGCCCTAGAGCCCATTATTGCATGATATAGTGGATGCTTAGACATATATATGGAGGACTTTCTTGCTCGATATGATAGTATGCTATCTGGTTTCCTTTATCTTAACATGTTCACTGGTATTATTATACCGTCTCTCATATACATATTGATAAAGCCTTTAGGATGTTGGCTTGAGTACCAGGACTATGATGTGGATCATACTACTGGGACCTGGGTAGTCCACAAGCACATTCTTCAATTGTTCATAGTCGATGGTATATCGAGATAGGGCATCGATACGCCAGAGTAAACTAGTGTGTATGTTTCTTGACGCTGTATGGGGGCGATGGTTGATCCCATATCCATTGGTGTTTGACATCAAAAACTGTACACAGGTGCTCATTAGAGAATGGGTACACCAAATAGGACTCGCCGAAAACTCCTAGTTGGTATTATACATATCGTCAGATAGCAGTTCTCTGGTAACACTGGTACAGATTAGTCTGTAGACCCGAGATCGTCATAGAGTCTTGTGTGGCTCCCACTGTGCTTTGATTTCCTCCCTACCATGGCTCAAAGAAGTCGTGCAAACAGGTGGATTTTTGGTACAGTTCCGAGTCACATGGAGGCAATGAGTGATAGAAGGGGTTTCGACTCTCCCGGTATTGGGATTTGATGTTGCGCTATACTCGATTGGCTATAACAGTAAGTCTCTGGCCAGAGCTGTTGATGAGATTTACTGGTAAATGTTATCAGTAATTTCTCATACCGTTATAGGCCTTATATCGGCATGACTTATCAAGTTATTGGGGTCTAACGATACCCCCCTAGACTCGATATGTGACATATCAGACGAAGAGACCAGACTATACGGTAAGTGTTACTTATAGGCTTCATGGGAGTTTAGAGCTTACTTGTTGATCTTCTAATCGCTTAATACCCGGATAGCCGTTACGTCCAGCTAGTACCGCTGATGGCTTATGGGTGACTGATGTGATCATCACCTACTGCTGGCGTATTGATAAGTCTTTAGAGTCCTACACAGAAGTTTCCTGCTTCAAGTGAAATGAAGTAGGGCACATATGTTGATATGTGCGGGGGCCTGATTAAATATGAGTATGTGATACCGTATTCTAATCTGGCAGTTATTTGTTATCAGTTAGGTTATATGTTATATAACCGGATTATCGAATCAAGTGTTGATTTAATAATGTGATATACAGATAAATGATATTAGTCGGTTATATGTGATATAACCGGATTATTAAATCAAGTGTTGATTTAATAATTTAATATATATTTATATTTGATATATATTTATATTTGATATAATTATATATTGATTAATATTATTGCTCACTAATTATATGCTTATAAATATATATATATATATATGAAGCATGGCATGGTATTTCTATTTTTAGAAAATACAAATTGAGATGATAAATGGGGAGACTTTGGAGGCATGGGCATAGCATGGCTTATTCTATATTATATTCATTTGCTTGCACTATTGAAGCATGGCTACAATTTTTAAGTGTTAAAAATTGTATACTTCTAGAATGTGTGATTTTAGAAAAGCCATTCTACACTCATTTTCCACACTTAGTCATTTTCTTGAGTTGCTCTCTACATTTTCTTCACCTCCTCCTCCAAGCTCAATCCTTCACATGATTTATGAACCCTTGAGCTTGTGAGAACCCTAGAGAGCAAACAACACCCCTATTTCACTATCCTACACTAGATTAGCGATCAAGTGTAGCGTGTTTCCTTCACTAAACAGTTTAGTGAAGAGATAGCTTGGATTGGCGGACTTCGGGTGGAACATCTTCGGCACGAAAGTCATCGGAGGAAGTTTGTTCAACCTTCAAGTGGAGCCTAGTGGAGTCGCGTAGACTACAACCTGGAGCTTTAGAAAAGAAGGACACGCTCTACAAAGGTTGTAGCATTCTTCTCCTAACTAGTATTTGTGATAACATCATAGTTAACTCTAATATTCTAGTTAGATCTTGGTAAGTGTTCATTAGCACCTCTAAAATTTGAAAATGGCATGCTTGATGCCCATTTAAACCCCGTAGCAGTGCTAGTAAACACTTTTAATAACAGTCGTTCAGAATCAATGTATTACCATTTGGTAATACTAGGTGATATTTGCCAACTGCTTTGGCTGCAACAATTGCTCCATTCCCTATATTAAGAGACATATCACACCTTCCCAGTTCTCTAACTCTTCTTAACCCATGTAACGAATTACAAACGTGGGATCCTGATCCAGTATCTAATATACAGGACATAGAGAAAACTGAGAAACAGCTCTCAATAACGAACACACCCGAAGAAGATGCATTATTATGCTCTTTTTTCGTTCGGGTTGCGTGGGAATCCGTGCATTCCCCTATTCTTGGCTCAGACTTATGACAATAATAAGATAGAACGGAACCAACGTTCCCCAGCCCAGTATAATAAGCTGGTTCGGTCAATACATCTATATTATTATCTTGATTAAAGCATGTCATGGTCGCTACCTGAAAAGATAGAGAAGAAAACAATTTAGGGTGCGCTCTTGCAAGATTAGATTGGTTATTATCTTATCTAATCAGGATGGCTCCCACTGATTTTATCAAATCTTCCTTCAAACCCTAAAAAGTAAGACTGGCCAGGATTAATTA
Source organism: Agapanthus africanus (assembly GCA_030015575.1). Classification (NCBI taxonomy): domain Eukaryota; kingdom Viridiplantae; phylum Streptophyta; class Magnoliopsida; order Asparagales; family Amaryllidaceae; genus Agapanthus; species Agapanthus africanus. The sequence continues at coordinate 449,820,727 of CM057349.1, read as the reverse complement.
CACCCTACAAGTTTGGCAATCGGTCAGCCAGGCAGGTATTGGTACTCTGAGAGAGTCTCCCCATGCTTTTGCATGGAACTAATTAAATAACCTCGTTTCCATAGGGGCATAACCCGGTTAACACCTTTCTTGGACACCTACTAGATCAGCTAATTGTAAAGTGAAAAACTCTCCCACGAGTAACACTTACTCGCAGTGGGTATCGGTATCCAATTATCATATAGAAGGTATGCAATCGCATTGCAAATTTCAACACTTAAAATCCCCAATATCTGTTTTTACCCCTAACTACCTATAACCTTGACGGAGGTCAACAAACCATAGGCCGCTAATCAAGTTCAACCCATCATTTCGTGATTGAATTAAACACATCCGCATGACCCTTGATGGAGGTCAACAAGGCCGTAAAATTACCCTAATCCAGTCACATCATATGCGGCAGATAAACACTAATCAACTACCACACACTACGCCTTGACGGAGGTCAACAAACGCAGCACGTATACTAAATAGCCTTTATCTGAAATGACGGAGGGCTGCGTTTGGTTTTGAAAAAAAGCTTTAACGTAAGGAACTTGATATCGTTGTAGAATCTAGTGATTTGAAAAAGGAGTGGTTTAAGCTCCACTTTTAAAATCGAATAGTTTTCAAAACAAACCGAGTGAGTTGTAGCATCTGCTGGTTTTGCTAAAGAGGCTATTCCCGGTGAAGAGATCTAGGCTCTTTTCTCATCGAATGAGGTGCTGGATATTCATAATAGAATACCGCTATGCAAAGTAATAACTAGAGCTACCTTTTTGAAAAATTTGGTTCTACAACATCTTTAGGTTTCTTTCTTTTCATTAATCTCAGTAATGGCGTCCCATCATTTATGTTTCCTAAATATCACAGAAGAAAAAAAAATAGAACGTACGCTTATGCCATCCGCATTCTCCACGGGGCCCCGTCATGCACCGTTAGGTTACTTAACTAATGGCAGAGCGGGGGCTGGACTAGCACGAGTGCAAAATATAAGCAACGTTTATTATATATATATATATATATATAGTATTCTTCTCACGCGGTTATATGATCACATCACAGAATACAAGCAGCAGAAACAAACATATGAAATATAGGATATACTAGAAGTTCTGTGTTTTAAATTAAGCCAGTAATGAAAAAAACGGATTCCACGGTCGTGATGAATAGCCAAACCCACATCCCTAGACCCTTACGAGAGCGGCAAGTGACCCTGCCAATTCTAGAGTTAGGAGACCCGGTCTCGCCTCCTCGAGATGGTCTCCCACTGGACTCTAGAATCCGGTTACTTGTGCTCCCCGTCTTGGGTCTATCCTAATATGGAAAAGTAAATAATATACATCAATGGTGATAACAACCTCAACCCGGAAGTGTCCCAATAAAAGAATATTACATAAAAATATTTTACATGAATAAAAATATAAAAACTCTCATCTCATGTAAAAACCTCGGCTATTCAATCACGACGATCCAATATAACATATCACAAGCAACACATAACATCACATGCTATCAACGTAAGTAAATATGCGTATTCCTAATGTCGTTGACGTATAGCAACAAGATCGGGGATACACCACATATTACACTTACGGTCATAGAAAATAAATGAAAAATACAATAATTAGAATCCGCATCATCCTTAGACATCATAAACCCGGAATATCTCATATCTCGGATTTCATGCCTAATCCTTTAAATCTTGCATTTATGTCTCGAATTGAAAACACTTTTCAATATTAAGTCGGGTGATTCAACAAGATTCCCGATAAAATGATCGAATGCTCGTTGAGAAATTAAGTAGATTGCCGAACCCTCGATTCCATCAACGAAGTGCACTTAGGCGGAACACCACGGCCGCGAGCATCCGAGTGGACGCTTTTGGTTACGGTGTTCTCCTATAGTCACTTGGTCGGGGCTATGAGGCATGGCTATTTGGTAGTGTTTCCTGGCGACTATTCGCGTACAATATGAGATTGCGACGGACTTTTGATCCGAATCGAAACTTCGTGGCAATCGATCAAAAGAGACTAAAATGCTAGATTTACAATACACAAACTGGTTTTCACAAAATTAATTAATTTGGATTCCAAATATTGTATCACATATCATTAATATCTAGACGATTTTAAACATTTCGATCGATATATCAAACACCCATAAATCACAGAGATCTCAACAACTTGAGCCTCACTAAAAATCCCTAGAGAGCCCAAAATAAGAAAATGGAGCAGCACAAGAAAAACGAACCAGTAACTCCTCAAGATTGCGGCGGAACCATGGCCAAACCATGCGTTTGGCAGCGGTTCCACGGCAACTTGATGTAGTTGGGGCCTCGAACTTCTTGGGGCTCCATCAAATAACCTGCATGATTTTCTGAGAATTTTTAATCTTAAAAATATCAACTTTTGAAAATATAGACAAAAACTTGAAAAATGCGGGTTTTAAAACTTCGATCGAACACCATAACGTCGTCAAGATCATGCCTAATGCTCTAGCTTGGCTCTAATACCATGAAAGTGTGTCTTAGCATCTCTACTAGGTTTCCACATGCATCAAGTATGCAATTTAAAAAATCTAGAAGTCTAAGCTACACTAACTTAGAATTCGAACAGAGAATTAGGGTTTTAAACTAAGCAAACAAGTTCTACACTAAGTGAAACGAGAATACAACCTTTGTAGACCGGTCCTTCACTTCTAAAGCTCCAAGTAGTAGTCCCTAGAACTCTTCTTAGATTCCACTTGATGAAAGGAACGAGCTTGCTTCGTGTGTTCGAGATCGAAGATGATCCACGTTGAAGTCTCACTCACTAAAGCTCACTCTTCACTAATCAAAGTATTAGTGAATCAAACAACCTAAACTAAAGGGCTAGTAAAGTGTAGGTTGATGAAGTAGGAATTTTTCTTACAATATTTTCTTCTTTTTCTTTTTCTTTTTCTCCTCAAGAAAAACTATAGAGAGAAGAAGAAGGGGAATGAACTTGGAATGGAGATGGAGTGAACCATGAAGTGAAGTGATTAGATGAGAGTGGAAAATATCTATGTATAAAACAAAAATGAAAGGTGAGTTATGACTTCTCAAAGCTTCCACAAGAATCTTGAGAAAATGACTAATTCTCATTTTTCACTAATTCATAAATAAATCCATTATCTACTCATCACTAATCCTCATGTGATTCTCATACATCCTAGTTCTATATAATATCAACCATGATACAATAATTTATATATATAATTATATATATCACGTATATATTAAATATGTATAATGAGAAGAAAATGTTTAGTGAGCTAATATTAGTTAATATATATACATATATCAAATATATTAATATATGTTAAATTATTAAATCAACACTTGATTTAATAATCCGGTTATATCATATATAATCGACTAATATCACATTTATATGTATATCACATTATTAAATCACCACTTGATTCAATAACCCAGTTATATCACATATAACAGACAATATTCAATATTCAATATCAAATCAACACTTGATTCAATAATCCGGTCATATCATATATAACCGGCCAATATCAAATATATATACATATAACATATCATTGAATCAACACTTGATTCAACAATCCGGTTATATCACATATAACCTAACCGATATCAAATATCGCGAGATTAGAATACGGTATCATATACTCGTATTTAATCAATTTCCCGCACATATCAGCATATGTGCCCTACTTCGTTTTGCTTGAGCTATGAAACCTCTATATGGGACTCTAAAGACTTGTCAATACGCCAGCAGTAGGTAATGAACACATCTGATACCCACAAGCCATCAGCGGTACTAGCTGGACGTAACGGCTACCCAGGTATTGAACGACTAGAAGATCAACAAGCAAACTTGTCCAAACTCGCGTAAAGCCTATAAGAAACACTTACCGTACAGTCCGGTCTCTTCATCTGATATGTCGCATATCGAGTCTATGGGTGGAATCGTCAGACCCCGGTAACTTGATAAGTCATGCCGATGTGTGGCCTATAACGGTTCGAGAAACTATTGATAACACTTACCAGTAAATCTCATTAGCCCTGGCCAGAGACTTGCTGTTATAGCTGATCGAGCGTAGCGCAACATCAACTCCCTATACCGGGAGAGACGAAACCCCTCCTATCGCTCATTGCCTCCATGTGACTCGGGACTGTACCAAAAATCCACCTATATGCACGACTCCTTTGAGCCGTGGTAGAGAGGAAATCAAAGAACAGTGGGAACTACATAAGACACTATGACGATCTCGGGTCTACAGACTAATCTGTACAAGTGTCACCAGAGAACTGCTATCTGACGATAGGTATGGTACCATCTAGGAGTTCTCGGCGAGTCCTGTTCGGTGTACCCATTCTCTAATGAGCACCTGTGTACAATCTATGATGTCAAACACTAATGTTTATGGGATCAACCATCGCCCCATACAGGGTCAAGAAACGTAGACACTAGTCTACTCTGGAATATCGATGCCCTGTCTCGATATTCCCTCGACTAGGAACGGTTTAAAGGATGTGCTTGCGGACTACACAAACCCCACTAGTATGATCTGCATCATAGTCCTGGTAGTCAAGTCAACATCCTAAGGGCTTTATCAACATGTATCAGAGAGACAGTATAACTATATAAGTGTACATGTTAAGATAAAATGCAACCAGATAGCATACTATCATGTCGAGTAAGAAAGTCCTCTATATATATGTCCAAGCATCCACTATAATATACAATAATAGCCTTTAGGGTATACATATTCCTAACAATCTCCCACTAGCACTAAGACCAGTTATTGTAGTATCTCATACCCAACATCCCAAAAAGTCTCTCAAACTGCGTCTGGGGGAGTGCCTTCGTGAGTGGATCCGCTATGTTATCTTTCGTGTCAACTCTCCTGGCCTCGATCTCCCGGCGATCAACTATCTTCCGGATCAGGTGATACCGCCTAAGAATATGTGTGGATCGCAGATGGGACCGGGGTTCCTTAGCCAAAGCCACTGCCCCATTGTTATCACAATACAAGGGTATTGGATCCTTAATGGATGGAACCACACCAATTTCAGCAATGAACTTCTTCATCCAGACAGCCTCTTTGGCAGCATCGTTAGCAGCGATGTATTCAGCCTCCATCGTCGAGTCTGCCACGGTATCTTGCTTGGAACTCTTCCAACATACCGCCCCTCCATTGAGAATGAAGACAAAACCCGAGACTGACTTATTGTCGTCCTAATCACTCTGTAAGCTCGAATAGGTAAAAGACTCCACTTAGAGCTCACCGTTACCATACACCAAGAACATTTCTTTAGTCTTTCTCAAGTACTTAAGAATGTTCTTCACAGCTGTCCAGTGCTTCTCTCCAGGATCTGATTGATACCTGCTTACCACACTAAGTGCGTAAGCTACATCCGGTCTGGTGCATAACATCGCGTACATAATAGACCCAATTGTAGAAGCATAGGGTATCCTTTGCATGCAAGCCCTCTCCAAATCAGTCTTGGGAGACATGTCTTTGGAGAGGGTGATTCCTGAAAAAGCGGGTAAATTACCACGCTTATAATCTTCCATACTAAACCTCTTTAGTATGGTGTCAATATACTTGAATTAGAACAATCCCAACATCCTCTTAGATCTATCTCTATAGATCTTTATCCTCAGGATGTAGGAGGCATCACCTAGATCTTTCATGGAGAACTTTTGTGATAGAAGAGCTTGACCGGGTGTAGCATAGGAACATCATTTCCTATCAAGAGTATGTCGTCTACGTACAATACGAGGAAGACAACCTTACTCTCTACAACCTTTTTGTATATACAAGGTTCATCTACATTTTTGATGAAGTCAAACTCTTTGACTGCCACATCAAAACAGATGTTCCAACTCCGTGATGCCTGTTTTAATCCATAAATTGATTTAAGCAGCTTGCACACCTTTTCGCTGCTTCCACTGTCTACGAAGCCCTCTAGTTATGTCATGTACACGCTCTCTTCTAAATAACTATTTAGAAAAGCGGACTTGACGTCCATCTGCCAGATTTCGTAGTCATGGTATGCGGCAATGGCAAGTAGGATCCTGATGGACATAAGCACAGCTACTAGAGAAAAGGTTTCATCATAATCGACACCTGGTCGTTGACGAAAATCTTTTGCTACAAGTCTAGCTTTGAAGGTCTCAACCTTTCCATCTACACCAAGTTTCTTCTTAAAGATCCACTTGCTCCCGATGGGTTTTACCCCTTCAGGAGCAACTTCCAAAGTCCATACTTTGTTGGTGTATATGAATTCCATCTCAGATTGCATAGCATCCAGCCATTGTTAGGAATATGTATGCCCTAGAGGCCATTATTGTATGATATAGTAGATGCTTGGATATATATATATATATAAAGGACTTTCTTGCTCGACATGATAGTATGCTACCTGGTTGCTCTTTACCTTAACATGTGCACTTGTATTATTATACTGTCTCTCTGATACATGTTGATAAAACCCTTAGGATGTTTTCTTGACTACCAGGACTATGATGCGGATCATACTACTAAGAATTGTGTAGTCCACAAGCACATCCTTTAATTGTTCCCAATCGAGAGAGTATCGAGACAGGGCATCGATATTCTAGAGTAGACTAGTGTGTACGTTTCTTGACCCTGTAGGGGCGATGGTTGATTCTATATCCATTGGTGTTTGACATCAAAGATTGTACACAGGTGCTCATTAGAAAATGGGTACACGGAACAGGACTCGCCGAGAACTCCTAGTTGGTACTATACCTATCGTCAGATAGCAGTTCTCTGGTGAAACTGGTACATGTTAGTCTGTAGACCCGAGATCGTCATAGCGTCTTGTGTGGTTCCCACTGTGCTTTGTTTTCTTACCTACCACGACTCAAAAGAGTCGTGCAAACAGGTGGATTTTGGGTACAGTCCCGAGTCGCATGGAGGCAGCGAGCGATAGGAAGGGTTTTGTCTCTCCCGGTATTGGGAGTTGATGTTGCGCTATGCTCGATTGGCTGTAACAGTAAGGCCTTGGCCAGGGCTGATGAGATTTACTGGTAAGAGTTATCAGTAGTTTCTCGAACCGTTATGAGCCACACATCGGCATGACTTATCAAGTTACTGGGGTATGATGAGTTCACCCCTAGACTCGATATGAGACATATCAGATGAAGAGATCGGACTGTACGGTAAGTGTTACTTATAGGCTTCATGGGAGTTCGGATAAGTTTGCTTGTTGGTCTTCTAAACGCTCAATACGTGGGTAGCCGTTATATCCAGCTAGTACCGTAGACGGCTTGTGGTGACCGATGTGATCATCACCTACTGCTGGCGTATTTACGAGTCTTTAGAGTCCCACACAGAGATTTCCTAGTTCAAGCGAAACGAAGTAGGGCACATACGCTGATATGTGCGGGGGCCTGATTAAATATGAGTATGTGATACCGTATTCTAATCTGGCGGTTATTTGATATCGGTTAAGTTATATGTGATATAACCGAATTATTGAATCAAGTGTTGATTTGATAATATGATATACAGATAAATGATATTAGTCGGTTATATGTGATATAACTGGATTATTAAATCAAGTGTTGATTTAATAATTTGATGTGTATTTATATTTGATATAATTATACATTAACTAATATTATAGCTTACTAATTATTTTATTTTCTTTATATATATATAATGTAGCATGGTTGGATTTTTTATTTTGTGAAAATAGAAAAGAGGTGGAAATGAGGAATGGGGTGAAGCATGGCTTTTATATTTATTTATTCATTTGGTCATACTATTGAAGCATGGTTCCAATTGATTATTGGAAAATATTGATGCTTAAATAATTGTGTGAATATAGAATTCATTCTTCACTTCATAATTGAGAAGGCTTGCACACTTGTTCTTGTTCTTCACCTGAGCTCTTTTCTCTCTAGCTCTCTTCATCTTCCTCCTCACCTCCTCCAAGTCCTAACACTCACATGAGTTGTGAACCTTAGGTCTTGAAAGTATCCATAGTGCGCAAACAAAACCCCTAGTTCACCATCCTATAATTGATTAGCACTTAGGTGTAGTGTGTTTCCTTCACTAAAGTAAGTTTAGTGAAGAGGTAGGTTGGATTAGCGAAGCTTCCGGTGGATCATCTTCAGCACGAAGATCGCTAAAGGAAGCTTGTTCAATTTTCAAGTGGAGCATAATGGAGTTACGTGGACTACTACACGGAGCTTTTGAAAAGAAGGACACGGTCTACAAAAGTTGTAGTTTCATCTCTTAGTGTAAAGTTCTTGATATTATCATGTTAAACCCTAATCATCTAGTTTGATCCTTAGTTAGTGTAGCTTAGCACCAATAAATTTTTAAAATTGCATGTTTGATGCCGGTTTAAACCTCATGGTGGTGCTAGGGTAAACTTTCAGCCATTTCACAGAGTCTCCACTTGTGATGGCCTGCACGAAACTAGTTGGGTCATCATTTTCCATGATGCAATCCTTTCTCCCGCCGTCCATAAGAAAACCGTAGTATCTCTCAAGTGGATGAGTAACCTTTCTAGATCTGCGGAGTGGCTGAGGTTCATCGGGGACTATTGAATTCTCCGGTTTTACCAAATTATCAGTTGTAGTTTGTGTAGCTGGAACTTCTTCCAGCTCTATCTCATTACCACTAATTTCTTTCGCAAGAAATTCATTCTCTAAAAAGGTGGCATGTTGAGCAACAAACACCTTTTGTTTCTCAGTGTGGTAGAAGATATGCCATCGTGAATGTTTGGGATATCCAACAAACTTACACAGAATAGACCTTGTCTCGAGTTTATCCGGATTTTGCTTTTTAACATAAGCTGGAAAACCCCATATCTTAATGAAATTAAGACATGGTCTTTTTCCCTCCCATATCTCATATGGAGTGATAGGCACGGATTTAGTTGGAACCTTATTCAATAGGTATGCAGCTGTCTCAAGCGCATAACCCCAAAAATATATAGGTAACTCAGCAACACTCATCATAGAGCGCACCATATCTAATAGGGTGCGATTCCTCCGCTCCAATACTCCATTGTACTATGGTGTATACGGAGGAGTAAGCTGAGAGAGAATCATATCTCTTTTAAATAGTCTCGGAATTCCATGCTCAAGTATTCTCCTCTCAGATCAGATCGAAGGATTTTAATACTTTTACCCATTTGGTTCTCTACTTCGCACTTATATTCCTTGAATTTCTCAAAAGCTTCAGATTTGTGCTTCAACAAGAACACATGTCTGAATCTTGAGAGATCATCGGTGAATGTAATAAAGTATGAGGAACCATTCCTGGCATGCGTAGACATAGGACCGCATACAACACTATGTATCAGTCCCAAGAGTTCAGTAGCTCTTTCTCCGTGTCCGGTAAACAGAGTTTTGGTCATCTTGCCTTTGAGACATGACTGGCAAGTTTCATAAGATTTAAATTCGAACGGATTCAAATATCCATATCTATGTACTTAGCTAGTCCGGTCGTATTGATATGACCAAGTCTACAATACCACAAGAAAGTTTCGTTCATTTCTGAACTTTTCCTCTTGTGTGTGTTCTGTATGTTTAGAACTGTGTTTTGATTTAGAACGTATATACCGTTACAAAACGTACAAAACCCAATCAACACTTGATTTAGAAAAATGTCCATAACATTATCCTCTAATGCAAAGTTATATGCTTCTTTATGTAATAAAGAAACTGATATTATATTGCACATCATTTTTGGTACGTAATAACAGTCGTTCAGAATCAATGTATTACCATTTGGTAATACTAAGTGATATTCGCCAACTGTTTTGGCTGTAACAATTGTTCCATTCCCTACTTTGAGAGACATATCACTCTTTCCCAGTTCTCTACCTCTCCTTAACCCATGTAATAAATTACAAACGTGGGATCCTGATCCGGTATCCAATACCCAGGACGTAGAGTAAACTGAGAAACAGTTTTCAATAACAAACACACCCGAAGAAGATGCATCATGATGCTCTTTCTTCATTCGGGTTGCGTGAGAATCCCTGCAATCCCCTATTCCATACTCAGACTTATGAAAATCATAAGATAAAGCGGAACCAATGTTTTCCAGCCCAGTATAATAAGCAGGTTCAGTCAATACATCAATATTATTATCTTGATTAAATCATGTCATGGTCGCTACCTGAAAAGAGAGAGAAGAAAACACTTTAGCATGCGCTCTTGCAAGATGAGATTGTTTATTATCTTATCTAATCGGGATGGCTCCCACTGTTTTTATCAAATCTTCCTTCAAACCCTAAAAGGTAAGACTAGCCGGGATTAATTACACCCTACAAGTTTGCCAATCGGTCATCCAGGCAGGTATTGGTACTCCGAGGGAGTCACCTCATGCTTTCGCATGGAACTAATTAAATAACCTCGTTTCCGCAGGGGCATAACCCCGTTAACACCTTTCTTAGACACCTACTGGATCAGTTGTCACGCCCCGCTTCCCGGTGTACGGCGAAGGGGACGCGACGAGGCCGCTATGTATTTACTCTGAAGTAAATATGCTAAGCGTATCTAAGCAATATAAAAGTAATGTACAAAAGAGACGAAAGATATAATTAAACAGCAACTTTATTTATTAATATTCTTTTGTACAATGCATGGAAAAGTAAATACATCTGAATAAAAGCAATGCCTAAACAGTGGCATAACAGAAATGAAAAGTACTGAAATGAAGTAGGTATAAGTGGCTACCGCTCTGGGTCTTCAATAAACTGGTCTAAGTCTTCACTAACGCTAGGCTCGATCTCCGGAAGGTCCGAATCACCTGACGACATTCAAAGAAGAAGAAAGAGAATGTCGTCAGCGAACAAATCGATCGGTAAGTCCCAAAGATAAGGGAGAAGTAGAATAAACAGAAAGAGAGAGAGTATAGCTTTTAAAGTTGTATTATTTTGTTATACTGTTGTATTTAGTGTTAAAGTTGTTGTTAACGTAAGTTCAAGAGTGAATGTTGTTAGTGATATGTATGCCCTAGAGGTCATTACTGTGCATACGATGTATATTGTAGTGGATACTTGGTCATATATAGGGAGGACTTTCTTGTACGACATGATAGTATGCTATCTGGTTGCTCTTTATCTTAACATGTACTATGATTGTCTCTATGTTACATGTTGATAAAGACCTTAGGAAGAGTACTTGACTACCAGGACTATGATGCAGATCATACTAGTAGGGACAGTATAGTCGCTAAGTACATCCTTCAAATGTTCCTAGTCATAGGTGTATCGAGACAGGGCATCGATATACCAGAGTATATTAGCATATAGCTTCTCGACCCATCTAGATGGGCGGTGGATGATCCCATATCCATTGGTGATTGACATCAGAGACAGTATACGGGTGCTCAGTGGAGACTGGATACACTGGACGGACTCGCCGAGAACTCCCAGATGGTATTATACCTCACGTCAGATGGAAGTTCTCTGGTGACACTGGTACAGGTTAGTCTGTAGACCCGAGATCGTCATAGAGTCTTGTGTGATTCACACTGTGCTTTGATTTCCATCATACCATATCCAAGAGAGCGTGCAAAACGTGGCTTTTGGGTACAGTCCCGAATCACATGGAGGCAATGAGCGATAGGAGGGGTTTCGTCTCTCCCGGTATAGGGAGTTGATGTTACGCTGTGTTCGATTGGCTATAACAGGAAGTCCTTGGCCAAGGCAGCTTCAGAGATATACTGGTAAGTGTTATCAGTAGTTTCTCGACCCATTATGAGCTTCATATCGACACGACTTATCGAGTTACTGGGATCTGACGTTTATCACCCCTAGACGAGATATGCGACATATCAGACGAAGAGACCGGACTGTACGGTAGTGTTACTGATTGGATCCGCAGGAGTGTGAGCAGGCTTGCTTATTGATCTTCTGATCGCTCAATTCCCGAGTGGCCATTACGTTTAGCAGACCGCTTGCGGCTTGTGGATGTTTGATATGATCATCACCTACTGTCGGCGTATTGACGAGTCTTTAGAGTCCTACATAGGGGTTTCCTGGCTCAAGCGAAACGGAGTAGGAGCACATATGTGATATGTGCGGGACCGAGATTGATACAATATGAGATACCGTATTCTATTCTCGTGATTTGTGACATTGATCGGTTGTATGCGATATAGCCGGATTATCGGATCAAGTGTTGATTCGATAAGTTGTTACACATGATATTAGTCGGTTATAACCGGATTATTAAATCAAGAGTTGATTTAATAACTTAATGTATAATTATATATTTAATATATTACATTATATTAACTAGTATTAGCTCACATAAGATTTATTTTCTCACTTTGTGTGCACATTGTATATATGTGATATGTATGTTTGTGTACATGTATTGTGTCATGGTTGATGATACATACAAGATAGGTGTATGAGACTTAAACCATGGTTAGGTTAAATTAGGGTTTTATTTATGTCTAAAGAATAACAAAGGAGAAAGACTTAGTCAAAGTTCTCAAGCTTTCATGAAGCTTGTGGAAATATTGACAAAGTCAACTCTTTTGTCATTCTTTATGATATTTAGTTAACCCAATCCTTAACCTTATACCTTGGTCAATTCTCTACATGAGTTAAGCATGATAGCTTAACTCACCCATGGTTACATTATTGAGGATTAATTCAAATGATGGATTATTCTTTCTTCTTCTTCTTCTTCATCAAGCTCCATGAAAAGCTTGCTAGCTCTAATGGTGGAATGAGAAAAGGTGTGAGAAAATCAATTCTAAAGTGAGCCCACTTCCTACTTCATCATTCTCTACTACTTGCCATGTAGTATAGGGTGTTCTCTTCACAAAGTTCATGACCTAGTGAAGGAATAGCTTGAGTTAGTGTCTTCCCGACGTAGATCATTTTCGGCCTCGAAGTCTTCGAAACAAGCACGTTCGTTTCTTCAACGGAGTCTCTCTAGAGTCCGGAGTTTGCGATCGCAGCGGAGGGGACGACTACACGGAGCTATTGAAGTGAAGGACCGGTCTACAAAGGTTGTATTCCTTGCTCTCTTTACTTATTGCAAAGTGTTTGTATATATCTTTCCGTATATTTCTAGAAAACGATCTAGTTTAGGGTTAGCAAAAACGGCAAAATTTTAATTTGGCATGGACGATGCCTCCCGAAACCTTGTTGTCGTCGTAGGTAACCCTTCAGTGGTATCAGAGCCATGCTAGAAATAAATACAGATTTTTTTAAGATCACAAAACCGAAACAACTCCATAACTTGAAACAGAAAATTGATGTTTCTGTCGATTTTAAAAATTGTCAAAATTTTTTTTAAACAAATACAGAGTGATGTATATGATATATCATGAACACTGTAAAAATTTCAGCGGGGTTCTTGCAAAAGTGGCCGGCCACGATAGGGTCCATATCGGCCCAATCTGAGCACCCCCCCTGAAATTTTGCCTGTGTTCCAGTGACTTGGTTTTGATGTTTCAGGTGTTGTTTATTTTTGCTAATTTTGCATGTGATATAATTTTACACTATAAGCAATTCGGAGTGTTTCGTATTCGTAGTTTTAACATTGTTTCGGGTGTTGCACATATTGTCTAGACAATGTTAAAAAGTTCGATCGAATGTCAAAAACCCATTTTTTCAAGTTTAACGTATTCGAAAAAATATGCAAGTGATTCCGTGGACCCTCTAGAAGAACGTAAAGCTTAACTCGCCATCACTTGAACCCCACAGTTTGTGATAGTTTAGCGTTTCACATGTGAGGCGTTGGTTTGACACTTCTTCGGCTGGTTCATAGGTACTAAGGTATCTTCTGTGTATTACTAAAACTGTGCTCAAGTGTTGAGCTGTCGGGAAATTGTGGGACTTTGATGAATCGATCGAAGAGTTTATCGTCGTCTGGATATTATGTGATAGGATACAATATTTAGAATCCACAAGTAGTTATGAGATAACTAATTTGAATATTATAAATCTAGTACTTTAGTCTCATTTAATCGGTTGCCACGGGATTTTGATGCGATCAAAATTCCGTCACAATCACGTAGCGTACGCGGATACTCACCGGGTAAACTTAATAGATAGCCACGCCCCATAGCCCCGCCAAGTGACTGTAGGAAAACCCCGTCGTCAAAAGCATCCGTTCGGGTGCTCGCGGCAGCGGTGTTCCGCCTTAGTGCATTTCGTCGACGGTATCGGGGGTGCGGCCGTCTACTAAAGTTTTCGACAAACATTCGATCAGGATGTCGGGAATCTTGTTGAATTGCCCGACTTGTTATTGAAAAGTGTTTTCAGTATCGAGACTAAAATGCGGGGTTTATAACTGTTAGGCATGTGATGTCTAAGGAATTCATCTGGTTAGGCATGCGATGTTTAAGGAGGCTGCGGATTCCAACTGTTGTAGTTTTTCATTTTTTTTTCTGCGACCGTAAGTGTAATATGTGGTGTATCGCCGGTTTCGGTGCTATATGTCAACGACAATTGGAATACGCATATTTAATTACGTTGATGACATGTGATGTTATGTGTTGCCGTGGATATGTTATATTGGATCGTCGTGTTTTGAATAGCCGGGGATTTTATGTGAGATGAGGCTTTTTATTTTCATTCATGTAAAATTCATTGTATATAATATTCTTTTATTGGGGCACTTCCGGGTTGAGGATGATGTCACCATTGTATATTATTTACTTTTCCGCATTAGGATAGACCCAAGACGGGGAGCACAAGTAACTGGGTTCTGGAGTCCAGTGGGAGACCATCTCGAGGAGTCGAGACCGGGTCTCCTAACTCTATAATTGGTAGGGTTGCTTGCCGCTCTCGTAGGAGTCTAGGGGTGTGGGATTGGCTATTTATCACGACCGTGGAATCCGTGTTTTATACAGGCTTAAAATAAAACACGGAAATTCTAGTATATCCAATATTTCATATGTTGTTCTTCTGCTACGATATCTGTGATGAGATCATTTGATATGTTGAGATGGATACAGGATATAGTATATGTGATATATTATATAGACGTTGCTTATGTTTTACACCCGCGCTAGCACTGCCCCGCTCTGCCGTTAGTTACCTAACCTAACGGTGCACGAGGGGACATCGAGGCGAATGCGGATGGCATAAGCGTACATTGTATTTATCTGTGATGTTTAGGTAACTTAAAATGATGGGACTTCATTAATGAGATTAATGAAATAAAAGAAACCTTAAGATGTTGTGGAATCAAATTTTCAAAAACAGGTAGCTCTAGTTTTTGCTTTGCAAAGCGGTGTTCCTTATAGAACATCCAGCACCTTATTCGATAAGGAAAGAGCCGAGATCCTTTCACTGGGAGTGACTTCTTAAGCGAAACTAGCAGATGCTACACATTCAGTTTGTATTTTGATTGCTTCTATAGTTTTTGCTTTGCATAGTGGTATTTATGAAATATCCTGTACCTTATTCGATAACGAAAGAGCCGACGATCCCTTCACCGGGAGTGACCTCTTTAGCAAAACTAGTAAAAGCCTTAAAAACACTCCATTTTAAATCATTTGATTCTACAACGATATCAAGTTCATTACGCAAAAGGTTTTCTTAAAAACCGGTCGTAGCCCTCCGTCATTTCAGATAAGTCCTACTTAGTATTCGTGCTACGTTTGTTGACCTCCATCAAGACGTAGTGTGCGGTAACTGACTAGTATTTATCTGCTTATGCATATGATGCAGATTGGATTAGGGTAGTCATGCGGCCTTGTTGACCTCCATCAAGCGTCGTGCGGGTGGGTTTAATTCAATCAGGAAATGACGGGTTGAACTTGACTAGCATCCTATAGTTTGTTGACCTCCGTCAAGGTCATAGGACGCTAGGGGTAAAATATTATTGGGAATTTCAAGTGTTGAAATTTGCAATGAGATTGCATACCTTCTATGAGATAGTTGGATCCCGATACCCACTGCGAGTAAGAGTTACTCCTGGGAGAGTTTTACACATTATAATTAGCCGATCAAGTAGGTGTCTAGAAAGGTGTCAACGGGGTTACGCCTCTGGGAAAATGAGGTTTATTTTAATTAGGCCCGTGCGAAAGCACGGGGAACCTCCATCAAAGTACCGATACTAGCCTGGCCGAAAGATTGGAGAACTAGTAGGGTGTAATTAATCCTGGCTAGTCTTTCCTTTTAGGGTTTGAAGGAAGATTTGATTAAAACAGTGGGAGTCGTCCTGATTAGATATATTAATAACCAATCTAATCTTGCAAGAGCATACGCTGAGTGTTTTCTTCTCTCTCTCTCCAGGTAGCGACCATGTCACGCCTTAATCAAAAATAATAATACGGATGTATTGACCGAACCCGCTTGTTATACTGCGCTAAGAAACGTTGGTCCCGCTCCAACTTATAATTGTTATAAGACCGAACAGGAAATAGAGAATTACAAGAATTCCCGTGTCGCCCAAACGAAGAAAGTGCATGATGATGCATCTTCTTCGGGTGTGTTCATTACTGAGAACTGTTTCTCGGTATCCTTTACGTCCTGGGTATGAGATGCCGGATCAGGATCCCACATATGTGATATGTTACACTGGCTACAGATAGCTAGAGAACTAAGAACGGATGATAAGTTTCAAGAGTTGAAAATGGTGCAATTGTTGCAGCCAAGTTTGTTGGCAGTTATCACCCTGTATTACCAACTACATTGATTCTGAACGAATGTTATTAGATACCGAACCTGATATACAACATCATATCAGTCTCTTTATTTAGTAAAGAAGGATATAATTTTGTATTGTTGGATAATGTTTTGAACATTTCCTATATCAAAAGTTGATCGGTTCAGGCACGTTATCTAAAAGCGTATACATTCTAAATCAAACTACAGTTCTTAACGTACAGAACATACACAAGAGGAAGAGTTCAGAAATGAACGAATCCTTCTTGAGGCATTGTAGACTAGGTCATATCAATGCGACCCGACTAGCGAAGTTACATTTAGATGCATATTTAAATCATTTTGAACTTACATCTTGAGAAACTTGCCAGTCATGTCACAAAGATAAGATGACCACAGCTCCGTTTATTAGAAACACATAAAAAGTCAGTGAACTCTTGGGATTGATACATGCTGATGTATGAAAGTCCCCTGTCTACACATGCCAGGACTGGTTCTTTGTACTTCATTACATTCACTGATGATCTCTCAAGATTCGCACATGTGTTCATGTTGAAACACAAGTCTGAACCTTTTGAGATATTCACAGAATATAATTTAGAAGTAGAGAACCAAAATGGGTATAAGTATTATGTCCTATGATGAGATCAGGGAGGAGAATACTAAAGCACGAAATTCCTGGATTATTCTAAAAGAGAACGAGATTCTCTCTCAGCATTACTCCTCCGTATACACCGCAACACGTCGGTGTATCGGGACGGAGCAATCGCAGCCTATGTGATAAGGTATGCTCTATGATGAGTACTACTGAGTTACCTATTTCCTTTTGGGAGTTATGCACTTGAGAAGCTGATGTTTCCCCCAATCAGAGCAAAGCTCTGCTGGAAATTCAAAATTCAAATTTTGAAGCAACGCTTCAAATCCCGGACGCAACGCGCCCCGTGTCAAAAGCTGATACGGCAGCGCAGCGCCCAAGGCAGTGCGCCCAATCAGAGCAAAGCTCTATTTTAGGTAAAATTAAAGGAAGCAACGCTTCAGCTGCGCTATCACTGCGCTGCGCGACACGAGTCGGCGCAGTTGCACTGCGCTGTGCGCTGCGCGACACGTGTCGGCGCAGTTGCGCTGCGCTGTGCGCTGCGCGACACGTGTCAGCGCAGATGCGCTAGCGCAGGTGCGCTGCGCTGTGCGCTGCGCGACACGTGTCAGCGCAGATGGGGGACTTGCGCCAAACAGAATTAAAATTCTAAAGAAATCTTTTCTGTTCTTGTTAAAACAAGAAGATTTCCTTCTGTAAAACAGAAACCCTTGGATCAAAGATCCAACGGTGGGGAAAATTCCCCAAATCACTCAGAGAAAGATCTCTTTAAAAAATTTAACTAATTTATGGCCACTATAAAAAGGACCCCAGGCCTCAATTCAAAGGGAAGACAGATTTTCTAAAAAAAAAAGAGAGAAAGAGAACTCTGAAGAACTCCTCAAGAAAAAAAAAGGTAAAAACCTTTAGAAGGAAGAGAAAGTTCTCTTATGAACAGATCATAGATCTAAAAACAAGATCAATGATCTTTAATAAAATTAAAAATATATATAATAAAATAGTGCTTTGCACTTTTTATGAACCCTTGGTTCTTTGAGATAAGAAAAAACAAAAAAAAACTTATCTTTTCTTTGATCTAAATTAGATCAAGAAATCAAATAGTACTTTGCACTTCTATTCTTGAATCTAAAAGATTCTTAGTGCTTTGCACTTCCAAACTGCGCTGTTGCGCTCTTGGGAGAGCGCCACGTGTCAGCAGCGCAAGCGCAGCGCACTGCGCTTGCATGACACGTGTCGTCATCACAAGCGCTTGCGCTCTCTGATTAGCGCAAAGCGTCTGAAAATGCAATGCATTTACAGAAGGGCCAAGCCCAATTAAAAAGGGCTTAACAGGCCAAATTAAATGCAATGCATTTTTTTTAAAAAAAAAGGAGGGGCAGAGCCCAAATAAAAAACAGATGCTGTGCATCATTTATAAAAGGGCAGAGCCCCAGTAAAGGTCTAATAGACCAAAAATAAATAAAATGTTGAACATTTTCAACTGGTCTTAGCCCAATTCTGGTCGTAAGTCCTTAAGTTAAATTGAACTGAGCGCAAATGCTCTCTTAAATCAATTTACCTCCGGTTCGAGGGTACATCTCCGAACTCCTCTGACACTTCTCGTTGTAATCCTTAAACGACGTCAGAGAGGCGACGGGTCCCAACGACCACACATGGATATGGACTGCGGGGTCCTTAAACTCGTGGACCGAAACGTCCTTAAACTAATATTGGACCGAAACGTCCTTAAACTAATGATGGACTACTACGTCCTTAAACTGGCGATGGACCGAAACGTCCTTAAACTAATAATGGACCTCCACATCTCTAAACTGGAATATGGACCACCACGTCCCTAAACTGGCGATGGACCACCACGTTCCTAAACTGGAACAATAGAGCCTTCAAATGCTCTTTTGCCGGATCTAAATGATCCCGTTTAAGTTGATCTTAGCCCCAAACACGGCTAACGTGTCCTTAAACATTCAAATGGACTGTAAAAATCCAAATTGACTTTGGTTCAAGGGTACATCTCTGAACTCCTCTGACATCTGCCGTTGTAATCCTTCAACGACGTTAGAGAGGTGACGAGTCCCGATGGCCAGATATTAAATGGATTATCACGTTAAGTTGATCCTAGTCTCAAACAGGACTATCGTATCCTTAACGAACGTTTAAGTTGATCTTAGCCGCAACGCGACTAATGCATCCTTAAACTAAAAACACCAAACCCAAATCTAAGTAAATACGGATTTGGACTAATCCACGTCCTACGGACGACGGCTTAACTTAGTCTCCGTATACAATCCACGGGCAACCACAGACAAAACAAACATCCACGACACGAAGTGAAATTCTGGAGAAGGAGAAAGTTGTTACCGCGATGCGGTAGCGTAATTAACTGCAGGGGCTTACGCCTGCAGAGAAGAGCGTCCCCACAATCAAAAACCCCTCAAGCGAGGGGGAATCTGACGAAGTCTGCTACATCGGCCGCATCCGTCTAAACCTCCGATACACTGTGCCATAAATCAACTTGGCATCTTCGGAGAGGTGGACGGATAAAACCAAATAGCATCTGCCCCGAATCTCAGCGTCAGGACATCGCGGTCCTGTGCGCCGCCGTTCGGAGGGGAAAATATTCTGGCACGCCCGGTGGGACATCTTCCTCTTTCCACTCCACACTTCGTGTGTCGTCCTCGCGAACCAATCGTGGTTTGTTAAATGGTTGCCTTCGGATTTCAAGTTACTAAGATTTGGTCTTTTGCCTGGCGCAGAAATCAAGATTCAGTGGCCTCTAATTGCACCAACTGCTCGAAGTGCCAATGCAACAGACGCTCCGCCTCACCTGGAGGTGTAGCATATGGGCCCCAAGCGGCTTCCCTCCTCGCTCTGCCGATAGACCGGGTGACCCAAGCCACCACTGGCCTGTTCTTCGGGACCATGATCCCACCTACAAGCTTCCCTACGCCAATACCTGCACCGGAAGTGAACAAAAAGTCGGTTTTCGACCGGCTCACTGCTACGACGGCCCCTGTCAACGGGTCTCCCACTACCAAACCGACAGCCTCTGTTTTCACCAGGCTAAATCAGAACTCTAAACTGGCTGTCCCAAGGAAGGCAATAACTGCTGCTTCGGAAGTCGTCAAGGCGGCTTCCCCTGTCAAAGAGTCAGTCTTTTCAAGACTGACGATTCCTGCTCCTGCCCCTGCTTAAGGATCCGTCTTCGACAGGTTGAATATCACCCCTCAAAAGACAACCTCAGTCTTTAAGAGGTAAACACCGGCGGCGCCTCATTCAGACAGGGGGAAAAAAGAAGCTGTCTCTATCTCTGAGCCAGTCCCAACTGCTCGTCAGGCTCGACGTCGCCATTGGCGACGAGTGAGGAAGGCAGGGGGCAATTCCCCCTCAGGGCTAACTCCACCGGCTCCAGTGGTGGAAGTCAACGCTGCTGTTCCAACTGGGAACAGCT
Source organism: Agapanthus africanus (assembly GCA_030015575.1). NCBI lineage: Eukaryota > Viridiplantae > Streptophyta > Magnoliopsida > Asparagales > Amaryllidaceae > Agapanthus > Agapanthus africanus. Next base: position 449,800,027 of record CM057349.1, on the reverse strand, counting down.
TTGAACTGCTGAGGAGGGTACGGAAGAATTCTCCAACCGCTACACTGAAAAGATCTCCTCCGCCTGCGGAGAGAGTCCCAGAAACAAAGCAAGAACAGCCCTCTCAACGGCTGTCCTCAAGAATTTATAAAGTTTGGAGGAGGGTTCAAGACTCCGTGATCGACACGGATCACTCCCGTCAACGAAAGAAGATGAAGGTGCAAAAAGAAAAGGACCGTCCTATTAAACAGCAGAGGACAACGATCACCAAGATACCCACTGCAACGGCCCCTTCAACTTCAACGGCCCACAAAAGAAGAAGGCCGGAGAAAACCCCCACGCCCGCGGTAAATGCCAAAGGTGGTGAGCCTAAACGCCCTAAGTCCGGGGGCATGATAGTTCATACAGTTTATGTGGCATCGGGAAAGGAGGATAGCCGTATATCAACGGGTCATAGACCGTACACGAGGTCAGTGAGCAAGGCTCAGGAGCAGCAGCAGAAGCTCCAAAAAATGATGAACGCTATGGCCGCACTTACAGGGCCAAAAGAAAACCCTGAAACGTCCTCGGATGAACGCCAAGAGGAAGAAACCGACGCCGAATTCCTTCGTCGGATATTGGAGAAGAAGGACAAAGAGGCTACTGAACAAGCAGCCAACATACAGCGTATGGGCCTCCTCTTCCAAGACATGATAGGAATGATGATACAGCAAGATCCTTCGACCGAAGAGCCCCCGATCGTCCTTGGAGATGATAGGGGAGAGACATCAAATCCTCCGCCAGCCCTATCAACAGCTAAGGAGGATACAATCTCTAAAGCTGATTTGGACGAGTACATAGCCCAACAAATACGGGTTCATCATGCGACCGAAGCAGCCGGCCAGGTCGTAAAAACGGGGCGGCCATATCCAAGTTGGTACGACCAAATCAAGTACCCGCCAGGTTACACAATTCCCAAGTTCCATGTCTACAAGGGGACGGGCAATCCTCACCAGCATGTTGCCCAGTTCAGGGCACTCTGCGGCAACACCGGCGGTGACGACAAGCTGTTGCTTCGCCAGTTTATTGGAAGTTTATCGGATACGGTGTTCGAGTGGTACTCTGAGCTCCCGAACGACTCTATCAAAACCTTCGCGGAAATGGAGCTATTGTTTACTCAGCGTTTTGCAAGCGCCAGTGAACGTACCCCGATGACAGCACTGATTAACGCCAGGGTAAAGCCAGGCGAGACGTGGGTTCAGTATGCTATACGATGGCGGAACTTATGGTCGAAGTGCGAGCAGCGCATTGAAGAAGCTCCTGCAGTGGGTATGTTTGTGGGAACCCTCGATCCCCAAGTAACCATCTCACAATTTATGATGTTTTTCAAGCCGACTACCTTCCAGGCTTTGATTGACAAGCTAGCGCATATGGATCAGATGGGCCATAAACCTCCTCTTCCAAAGCCGGACTCCCGAAATGACAAAGGAAAGGGAAAAGCGATCGTCGTCGCCAATGCTCAACAACAACCGAGCAACTCGAAGTCGATTATGCGTAAAAATAATATGCGTCCGTACATAGACCTTGAGGAGAGACTAGGGCGTCCTTACTCGTTTTCCCGTGATAAAACAAGAAGGTTATTCGAGCTGGCATTACGCAACAGACTCATAAATCTGCCGGATCCAAAACGTCCGCTGCAACCAAGTGACGTCAACGAGCCCAACTACTGTCCTTATCATCGAGTACTAGGCCATCCGATCGAAGATTTCTACCTTTTTAAGAATTGGCTTGAAAACCAGTACAGACAGGGCAAGTTCGCGTTATCTGACAAATGGAAGGTGAATCCCCCGCAGCCCCACACCTCTAAGGGGACGAATACGCCGGGGGCAACATGCTCTGTCGTTGAAGAAGCTCCTTGGGAGGTCGTATTATCAGCCAAGACAAAGAGGATGCTGAACGACCTTCAAACATGTCCAGCGATTAGGTGGAAGAACCCGTTAGAACTGCAGGTCATTGAGGGGATGTTGAAGCCACGTCCAACTCCAAAGACCGATGGTAGTGGCTCAAGCACTCGCAACCAGCCGTCAAAATCCTCGAAGAAGAAGAAAAAGAAGTCAAAGAAGCCCGTGAAGCCTGGCGACAAGCGCACAGACTTACAAAAGCAAATTGACGCGCTGGATGAATACAACCAAAAGGCACGGACTCCCATTACGCTCCAAGAGTTCCTCAATCACGTCTTTCAAGAAGAAGATGAGGGAGAAAGTTCATCGGATGAATCCGAGGAATATGTGGCGAGCTGTCATATGATTTCCCATTCGATCACGAACGATGAGGAGACTCCTTGCACCGAAAAGCTGGGGGCAGATCCTGAACCAAAAGTTCTGGGGCCATCAGATGAAGTAATTGACGCATTCCTTAATGAAGCTCGGTTGAAAAGTAAAGCTTATCGGGAGCGCGAGGCGGCTATATTTGAAAGGGCCAAGCGCCAGCGACTTGATGAAGGAGCTGAGACGATCCTGTTGGAGCTAAACACCTCCGCTACCGACAAAAGCCAATTCAAGATGAGGAAAAAGTTTGCTAAGGCCATATCAATGGGCATGAAGCTACCATCCTATGAAGGAAACATCACTGGTGAAATGGAAACGCACCCCTCCTATTGCTTATATCATCAAAAGATTTCGCACCCCACTCAAGAGTGCAAAGCTTCCGATAGATGGTGGCAGGGATATGTTGCTCATCGACAACGCTTTAAGCGGGAAAAGCGTAAAACTCGTCGAGAGCAAAGAAATACGACCGAAGGGCTTAAAAGAACTGCTGGCGATTGTTGCATGGTTAACACCGGTAGATCACAAGTGCCTACATTCGGGAGTGATTCTGATGAAGAGCTAGAACTTGCCCCTCTCTTTAAAGAGTCCGCTTCAGGAAAAGAAGAAGAACCGAAGGTCTGCAAAAATATCCGGCTACGTAATCGCACGCTGCCCGAAAAGAACCTCGGACCCTCGAACAGAAAAGATAAAGGGAAAGAAAAGGCCCCTGAAGATATCGTCTTAGATGACCAAGTGGTGGAGGAGCTAGCTGCCAAAGACCCGCCAAAGAAGGATAAGGTGGATTACAACGTCTTAGCACATCTGAGGAAGCTGCCCTCACAGCTCAGCATTCTTGACGCCCTTTTGCTATCAAAAGAGGCGAAAGATTCGTTAATTAAGGCACTCCAAGATCCGGAACAATTCCAAGCATGCCTGGCCGAGGAAAAGATGAAGGATGAATTGGAGGAAATGCACACGGCCGATGTCACTTTCAGCGACGAGGACCTTCTCCTTAGGACGTGCGAGCACAATCGCCCCCTCTATGTCTCGGGATACTGCCATGATATAAAGATAGGCAAAATCCTGATCGATAACGGATATTCCGTTAATCTCCTTAATGTACGGGTCCTAAAAGAAATCTGCATGAGCGTCCAGCACCTTGCTCGGGATAAAATCACCATCTCCGGGTTCGACTCCCAATCGTTAAGAACTCTTGGGCCTGTGATACTGACGCTACGCTTCGGACTGCTCGTCACGGACATTAAGTTCCACGTCATAGACGCCAAGACATGCTACAACGCTTTGCTCGGCCGACCATGGTTACACGAGTACAACATCATCCCTTCTACACAACATCAGTGTATGAAGTATTTCAAGGATGGTTTCGAGTATACCGTGACGGGAGAACTGAACCCGTTCTCTGTGAACGAGGTCCGCAAATATGAAGATGCCAAATACTTCTTACCGGATTTCGAAGATACGGAGAGGTGTCACAAGCCGGAGAATAAAACTAACGCTACCATCCCTGTCTTCGGCAGTGATACTGAGGAGGAAGAGGAGATAGTTTATTCGGGTCTGCCCCAACACAACAAGCCGGGACCATCGGCTCCTACATTGATCTTTGGCAGCGACTCGGAAGATGAAGTCCATGTTGTATTCTCTGCTCGACCTTCAATACAAACGTCCGCTGACGAAGAGCAAAGTCTACAAGTCGCCATAGTGCCGCTTAAACACCATAAAGAACTAGATGCACTTAATATCTACAGTGTAGAAGAGTTGCGGACATTCTATATCCCTCCCAGGAGAGAGAGCGAGAAAGCAATTCTGTTTTACCGCTCTGAAGAAACCAAGGTAGAAAAAGAAATCTGGCATGGCGCAGATTCTACGCTCGACAGGCTTCAGCCTATCCGTCTTCCCAGATATTATACGGAAGGTTTGAAAAAGCTGCTGAAACGCCAGGGGATACCCTTCAAACAGACCGTTAGAAAGGCCAAATTCTATGACAGGGTCTGGAACGTCCCCGGGACTCAACGCAAACTGCCTAACGGGAGAATGGAAACAAAAGGGCTTGGATACATCCGGTCAAAGAAACGAGAGTTACTACCCGGCTGCTACGTCGTGTATGATCTTGATGAAGAAGCGGATGCTCAATGGGAGGACGCTAATCCTAAGCCAGTGAAAGTTCCAGATGCAAAGGAGCCCAGTCCGTCGTTCGAGGAACAAATGGACAAACTTATAAAGAAAGCTGGTCAAAAAGTCCGAGATGATCACAACCGCGAGACGGCCATCTACGAGAAAGCCAAGACGCAACGCCTTCTCCAACAGGCCGTAAAGGATGAAAATGCCGCTCCTTGTCAACCTGTTATAAAGAAGGCTCGGCGCAAAAGCAGAAATAAGTCGAAAGGCCAAAAAGGCGCTCAACAACAACAAAGCAGGGCTAAGAAGCCACGCAAACGGGAGTTGAGCGTTATTGGTCTATCCCTCATGAAGAAAATGGGTCGAGCGTACTCGTTTCCTCGGGACAAGATGAAGAAGATACTTGATCTTGCTCTAAAACATCAAATGCTTACACTGCCGGAGTCCAAAAACCCCGAACAAGCAGGCGAAGTCTCACACCCGGACTATTGCTCTTACCATCGAGTAATAGGGCATCCTCTTGAAGATTGCTTCACCTTCAAGAATTGGGTCAAAGATCAGTATCAGCTTGGCAAATTCACTCTGTCTGACAACTGGAGGGTAGCGCCGCCACAGAAGCACGAGCCCAAGGCCACGAAAGAAGAACCGGTTCCACATTGGGATTGGAAGCGAATTCGTACCTGTCACATGATTACAATATTAAAAGAAGAGCCCGAGGACATAGATGAGCTCCCTTGGTGCTTCGAAAACAACAGCGACGAGGTAATCTCAGAGTTCCCACCAGCGCCGAAAGAGCTGGAAGATGGAATCCATACCACTGCAGATAACCTTAAGAAAATTGAGTTGGGATCGGCAGACGATCCGCGACCGACATTCATCAGCGAGCTGCTATCTGAAGAAAGGGTGGCTGCGTTAAAAGACGTGCTTCTACAGCATAGAGATTGCTTCGCGTGGAACTATTCTGAAATGCCGGGATTAGATCCAGAAATCGCTGTGCATAGATTGGCGATATCCCCGGACATCAAGCCAGTCAAACAGGCGCCGAGGAGAATGCGGCTCGAGCTTGAGATGAGCATCAATGCTGAGGTCAAGAAGCTGATCGACTCTGGATTCATCCAGGAAGTTCAATACCCTGAATGGATCGCCAACATCGTCCCGGTGATGAAGAAAAATGGGACAGTGCGCATATGCGTAGACTTTCGGGATCTCAATAAAGCTTGCCCGAAGGATGATTTCCCAGTGCCAGTCACCGAACTGATGATAGAAAATACATCCACTCATGAGGTTTTCTCCTTCATGGATGGCTCATCAGGGTATAATCAGATAAAGATGCATCCCGAAAACCAGAAGCACACCGCCTTCAGGACCCCTCTAGGTATATTCTGTTATAAAGTGATGCCCTTCGGTTTAAAGAACGCCGGTGCTACTTATCAGAGGGCCATGACGAAGATCTTCGATGACCTTATACACGAAATCGTTGAATGCTATATCGACGATCTCGTGGTTAAAATCAAATCATACGAGGAACATCTCGAGCATTTGAAGACCGTATTTCAACGCCTTCGGCAATACAATTTGAAGATGAACCCTCTTAAGTGTGCATTCGGAGTTTCCTCGGGCAAATTCCTGGGATTCATCGTCCGACACCGGGGTATCGAAATAAATCCGTCCAAGTTCAAGGCGATCATGGAAATGCCTCCGCCAAGGACTCTCAAACAGTTGCGGTCTCTCCAAGGAAAGCTCGCATATATTCGGCGATTTATAGCCAACCTCTCTGGCAAGTGCCACCCTTACAGTCACCTGATGAAGAAGGGAACTCCATTCGTCTGGGATCAAAAATGCCAAGGCGCGCTGGACGAAATTAAACAGTACCTGCAGAACCCGCCGGTGTTGGTTGCTCCGGTCAAGGGAAAACCCCTCATTCTTTATACAACCGCCCTCGAAGGTTCCTTAGGCGCATTATGGGCACAAGAAAACGATCAAGGGAAAGAAAGAGCACTTTACTACTTAAGTCGAGTTCTGCTGGGGGCAGAAAGCAACTACTCCCCCATTGAAAAACACTGCCTGGCGCTAATCTTTGCGATAACAAAACTCAGGCACTACGCGTTGGCGCACGAGGTCCGTCTCATTTCAAAGGTGGACCCCCTTAAATACTTGATGTCGAAGGCCATGTTGACGGGACGACTCGCTAAATGGGCCCTGCTCTTGATGGAGTTCTCCATAACATATCAGCCTCTCAAGGCAGTGAAAGGCCAGGCCATCGCCGACTTCCTTGCTGAGCATCTGATACCCGTCGACTCTCCTCTGAATTGCGATTTGCCAGACGAATATGCGTTTGACGCGATCAACGGTAGTGATACCCAATGGGAACTTTATTTCGATGGAGCATCTTCCATGAAAAAACGCAAACAAAGTACCTCTATAATCAAATCGGGGGTAGGCCTCATCTTCGTGACTCCACAAGGAGGGATAATGCGTTTCGCTTTCTCCTTAACAGAGCCGAGGACGAATAACGAAGCCGAATATGAAGCCTTGATAGCAGGTCTTGAGATCGCCATCGACATGGGAATTGAAAGCCTCCTTATATATGGGGATTCTCAACTGGTCGTTAGTCAAGTAAACGGCGACTACCAAACGTGCAAGCCGGAGTTGGTGAAGTACGGCGAAAAGGTGCAACAACTGTTGACCCAAATTCCTTCCTACACTTTGGAAAACATACCGCGCGCGGAAAACAGCAAAGCAGACGCATTGGCCAAACTTGCTAAAGAACTGGCTGATGAGAATCTCGATGACGTTAGAATTATGGTACAAAGCCGTCAAGTGCTTGCCCCAGCAGAAATATCTCCGGAATCATCCGAAGAGAAGGGAGCGACTGAGCAAACGACCCTGCAAGTAAAAGACCGGGAAAAGGCTGAGGATTGGAGAGAAGTCTTCATAGACTACTTTAGGTCCCACCGAAAGCCTGAAGAAGCGTCCACAAGACATCAGCTCATGAAGCGGGCTCTATCTTTCGCCTTCGTCAACGATACTCTGTACAAGAGATCGTTTGATTCTCTGTGGTTGAGATTCCTGGGACCTGACGAAGCGAAAAGAGTCGTTCAGGAAGTTCACGACGGACTCTGCGGTTCTCACCAAGGGGGCCCGAAGATGAAGTTGAAGATAAAACGGATGGGCTACTACTGGCCCACGATGATTCAGGACTGCCTCGAATATGCAAAGCAATGCTACTCATGCCAAATCCATGGGGACTTCATCCACCAGCATCCAAATCCACTACATCCAACAGTGGCTAGCTGGCCATTCGAAATGTGGGGGACTGACATAGTCGGCCCTATCGAACCAGCATCGTCTAAGAGACATCGTTTCATCCTGGGGACGACTGACTACTTCTCTAAATGGGCAGAAGCAGTACCGCTGAGGGAAGTAAAGATGAAGAATATCCTCCACTTCTTCAAGACGCACGTCATATATCGGTTTGGAACGCCAAGACGGATCATCTCCGATAACGGGCCAGCCTACAGAAGCCACAAGATCAGTCGCTTCGCGCAACAGTACAATATAGACTGGAGATATTCCTCAGTTTATAATCCATGAGCTAATGGTCTAGCCGAGGCCTTCAACAAGACTTTGACAAAGATCATAAAGAAAACGGTATCCCGAAATAAGAAGGACTGGCACGAAAGACTGCAAGAAGCTCTTTGGGCGTATCGAACTACGTTCAAGACGGCCACGAACACAAAGCCGTACGCGTTGGTATTCGGTACAGAAGCAGTACTTCCCCTCGAGATAGAGCTACCCTCTCTACGAATGGCAGTCCACTACAAGCTGACTAACGAAGAAAATGCTAACCTTCGGCTTGAGGAGCTTGATGCCCTTGAAAAAACACGGCTCATAGCGCAACAAAATCTGGAAGCTTATAAAGCAAAGATGACGCGCTCATACGAAAGATTGACCCGACCGAGGACATTCCGCCAAGGCGAACTCGTGCTAGTAGTCAAAAGGCCTATGATCCCCAATCGCGCCAAGCGGGGAAAATTCGAGCTAAACTATGAAGGCCCGTACATCATAGATAAGGTCTATCAGGGTGGGGCCTATCTACTCATGGACATGCACGGTGAAAGGCCTTTCAGGCCAATAAACGGTCGCTTCCTAAAGAGATACTACGCTTAATGAGCCACAGCCTAGGTCAATGATAGATGACGACGACTATGTCCGCTCGTTATCTTCCTAAGCTCAAGCTTTATAAGCAGTAGCCGGCCTTCTCCATGACGGACCGAAACGTCCTTAAACTAATGTCGGACCGAAATGTCCTTAAACTAATAGCAGACCGAAACATCTTTAAACTAATACCGCAGCATCCTTAGGCTGACGAGATGAATAAAATAAATAAATAAATAAATAAATATAATAAATAAAAACGGTATATCCATAAGCAAAAAGGACACGGATAAAAACCCGAAAGGGCTCCGTGAGTAAAAACAGCAGGGCTACCGGCGAGTGTTCATGAAAACCCGAAAGGGCGCGACCTCGTAAAAAAAAAGAGAGAGAAAAAGAAAATAAAAAGAATAAAAAAAAACGGTATGTCCATAAGCAAAATGGGCACGGATGAAAACCCGAAAGGGCTCCGTGAGTAAAAACAGCAGGGCTACCGGCGAGTGTTTGTGAAAACCTGAAAGGGCGCAACCTCGTTAAAAGACACTTATAGAGTCCTCTCGACCTTGTAAGGAGAAACCACCCATGTGAGATCCTTACGACTCACAAGGGAGCAACACACTTGGGGATCCCCACGATTCCTAAGGAGAAAATACACTTGCGAGATCCTCACGACTCGTAAGGAGAACTCTCTTATGGGACCCTCACGGCTCATAAAAGTTGAAAGTCTTAAGTTACAGAGACCTAAACCTGTGCTTAAGCAACCCCCACAACTTCCGATATTACCCTACAAGTGGCTCAATACTGACCCTTGTATACAATCCACGGGCGCGAATAAATATTTCCCTAACCAAGTCTCATCCGTGACTGGGGATATGTTCGCATGGTAAACAACCCTTGTAAATCCTCTCGATTTATGAGGAGAAAACCCTCTTGTAGGATCCTTACGACTTACAGAGAAACATACACTTAGGAATCCTTACGATTCCTAAGGCGAAAATACACCTATAAGATCCTCACGACTTGTAGGGAGAAATAACTTTGTGAAACCCTTACGGCTCATGAAGTCAAAAGCCTTAGCCGACAGGACCCTAACCCTGGTCGCTAAGCCACCTTTGTTCAACATTGACAGAGGCAAATGATGATTTGCTCCTGGTAATATCCCAGTTGTAGCGGTGCTGATGCCGAAATCGGTTTACAGCGAAAAGCCAATAAGCCGTACATGCATACGAAATAGCCGAAATGATAGGGCAACTTGCAATAAAAAGCAGCAAGTAAAAATGTATGCATGCAAAATAGCCGAAATGATTGGGCAACTCGCAATAAAAAGCAGCAAGTAAAAATAAAATAAATAGCCGAAATGATTGGGCACCGCGAAAAATAGCCGAAATGATTGGGCAATCGCGACCTTCACGATATAAAAGCTGAAATGATAGAGCATCGCGGAGATAAAACAAAAAAAAATGATGATAAAACTTTCGCCCTACAGTTAAGATCACATCGATCCCTGTATACAATCCAAGGGCGTAAACAAAGAGGGAACCATACTTTCCCAACAGGCTCCGCCAGAAGACGAAGCCAAATCACGACGGTTCAGTCCAACTCCGAAGAAACCAGTGTCTTCAGCAAATGCCTCGACTCACGGATACAAACACTCCTTGACGAGAGCCTCCTGATCCGCGTCGACTCGCAGAGCCACCAGTGCCTCCGTGGGAAATCCTCGACTCGTTTCAAATCCCAAGGAAACAAATAATCCTTAGCGCTTGGGAAACAAATAATCCCTAGCAAATTCCACGACTCACGGATACAAACACTCCTTGACGAGAGCCTCCTGATCCGCGTCGACTCGTAGAGCCACCAGTGCCTCCGTGGGAAATCCTCGACTCGTTTCAAACCCTAAGGAAACAAATAATCCTTGGCGCTTGGGAAACAAATAATCCCTAGCAAATTCCTCGACTCACGGATACAAACACTCCTTGACGAGAGCCTCCTGATCCGCGTCGACTCGCAGAGCCACCAGTGCCTCCGTGGGAAATCCTCGACTCGTTTCAAACCCCAAGGAAACAAATAATCCTTGGCGCTTGGGAAACAAATAATCCCTAGAAAACTCCTCGACTCACGGATACAAACACTCCTTAACGAGAGCCTCCTGATCCGCGTCGACTCGCAGAGCCACCAGTGCCTCCGTGGGAAATCCTCGACTCGTTTCAAACCCCAAGGAAAAAAATAATCCTTGGCGCTTGGGAAACAAATAATCCCTAGCAAACTCCTCGACTCACGGATACAAACACTCCTTGACGAGAGCCTCCTGATCCGCGTCGACTTGCAGAGCCACCAGTGTCTCCGTGGGAAATCCTCGACTCGTTTCAAACCCTAAGGAAACAGATAATCCTTGGCGCTGGGGGAACAAATAATCCTTAGCAAACACCTCGACTCACGGATACAAACACTCCTTGACGAGAGCCTCCTGATTCGCGTCGGCTCGCAAAGAAACCAGTGTCTCCGCGGGAAATTCCCGATTCGTCTCAACTTGCAAATGAAGCCTCAGGCAGCAGGGACTAAAAAACTTGCTTCCTGAAAAATGAAACCCTACAAGTCGACCTAAAACGGTCTCTTGCATACTATTCACGGGTCTCACTCTCCAAAGTCGAGTTTCGACAAGGAGGGAAACAACCGCTTACGAGCCCTCTCGACTCGTAAGAGGGAAAAATTCTCTTATAGGATCCTTACGACTTATAAGAGAAAACCACACTTAGGAATCCTCACGATTCCTAAGGAGAAAAACCCACCTACGAGATCCTCTCGATTCGTAGGGAGAAAAATCTCTACGAGACCCTCACGGCTCATAGAGTTGAAAAGTTTTAGGCAGCAAATCTGAACCTGCGGCCTAAGCCATCGCTATTTCTTAAGAAAGTCAAGATGCGTGCTCTATTATCTGTTGACCATGTTTACTCATGTGGCGTGCTGATAATAAAAGAAAGAAAAGGCGGAGAAATGACACAAGACGTTACAAAAAATGCATATCCTTTATTCATAAACTTGATTGGGTACAGAAAACATTGTGTTAAAGAATTAAAAAAAAATAATATATATATACACATTCTTTTATCTACAAGCACAAACGATACAAAGAAGGATAGCTACTGAGGAGGAAGTGTCTTTAGTAAATCCACAAGTTGCTCTCGCACTTCCTTCAACGCCTCCTCCTGAGCGGCTGCCGCGGCCACCTCCGCTTCCACCTGGGTCCGCTGCTGTAAAAGGATGAAAATTGCTCCTCCGCCGCCTTCTGGGCTGCTTCCTGGCTGGGTGCATCTCGCTCGACAACGTCAAGTTGTTGCCTCAATGATAACCCTTCGGAAAGACATTGCAGAAGGCCTTCAAAGACAACCCTCAGCCGTGCGGTATTGGCCTCCACCCGAGCATGCAGTTGAGCAGACTTGCTCGAAGTCTCACCGTGCTCCTTACGCCTTGAAATGACTACTTGTTCGAGGTGGCGGAAGTAAGAAGCGCTCTGCTCAATCCACGCTGTTCTTTGATTGCTGGCGGCCAAGGTCTCGGGAGCGGGACGCAGCGACTCCAACTGATGCAGGCGGGCCTCGATCTCCCTGCAATGGTTAACCCAAGATGCGATGATGCCCTCATCATGAAAGTTTACGAGTATTGCCAGCATCGGGTTAACCACCATAGCGAAGTCGGCGGCAGATGTAGGAGTTTCAACGTCGAGTTCCTCGACGTAGTCACTCAACATGCGCAAACTATTCGCGGCGCCTTTTGAAGACGGACTTCTCAGATAAGGAACCGCCGGCATTGTAATGCGAGGCTCGAAAGGCGCCGGGGCTGGAACGACAGCTGAAAAGAAACAGAATGTGATCAGATAACAGTACAGAAAATAAAGAGGGGAAAGTTACCAGTGTGATAGTCGCTGTACCAGTTGGAACAGGTGGCAAGGTCGGAAAGGCCGGTGGCGCAGCTGATCTTCTATCCCCTCCTTCAATTTGTCGCACTGCAGTCGAGATGAGAAAAAAGGGGTCAGAGGTAATGCCATCAATGAAAAAAAAAAGATATCAATGGAAGTCATGCTCACCAACACCACCAGAGGAAGAAGCAAGTTCAGATGGGAAGGAGAAGTGTGGGAGCAACATCTGATATACATGATCAAAGAGCACTCCTGAAAAGACACAACAATATGACTTTAGTACACAAATTATACGTCTGAAAAGTGAGATTAATAAGTTACGAACCCATACCTTCCAACATCTTAGATGGTATGAGAGAGGGTTGAGAGGTGACCACCGCCAAGGCAGTCGTTGAAGGCGCTCCCTCAAGCAATGGGGCATCGGCGCTGGTTGCACCTCTGTTACGAACAAATGTGAACTTGTCAGAGAGGATGGTAAGATAAAGAAGATAGCAGCGAATTCCAACAATTTCTCCCACTCCTCAAAAGCCAAGATAAAGAAGATAGCAGCTTCGGATTTACCTGATGAGCTGCCAGCTGAAATGGAGGCGATTCCTTCCTCTGCTGACATGAGGCCGCCGCCTGTGGCCTCATCACCTGACTCAATAGGAACCGTTGTTGTGCTCGCGAGACCGGGAGACGGCGGAGGACCATAGACGGGGAGGGCTATGACTGGAGCATTGCCAGACTCCAGAGAAGGAGCGGTTGGCTCATCCTCGAGAATCATGGCCACCTTACCCACTATTCTCTCAGGTTCAATAGTCGCGGTTGTCTCGACCACCGTCACCACGAGGTCGCCAGCCTTAAGTGCCTCGTCCGTCACCACCCTGGGCTCAGTTGTAATGATCGTTTCATCTGCCGCCACTTCAGGCTGGGCATCAATGACCTTCTCGGTTGTAGACCCCTCCACCTCCATCTCAGGCTCCAAGTCCTCAACGATGTTGCCCACTGTCGGCTCGGGTTTGGCAGGCACTGCCTCCTCTGTGCCCCTGGGTTCAACGGTCTCCGCCTCACCCTCGGTCGGACTTGGCCCTGCAAAATAATATATATAAGAACCGTCGGCATTATAACTCTCACAATAAAAATTCTGAAAGAAATGTTACCTGAAGTGGACTTATCATTTGCGCTTCGAGCAGCGCGCGCCACTTGTCTGCGAGCAGTGAATAGGGCGACAGAGGCCTCTTCGGAAGGAGTATCTGCCCGAGGGACGGTGCTTGGGCCCGCTCCCATAGCCAAAGCAGTCCGGCGCGCCTTCGCCTCGCGCCTCAGCCACTTTCTCTCCTCCTGGGCTGTTGAGACGGACCTCACCAGAGCCTCTCTCATTAAGGCGTCCTCATCTGTATACAGAGATGCCTCCAAGCTCTTCAAGGCATCCCTCGTCGACTTGTCAAGTCGAGGCTCTTGCAGCAGCCCTGACGAGACCGGAACTCCAGTGACGGGTTCCGGAAGGATCTCTTCGTCGACTGGTATAACCCCTAGAAAGAAACAAAGGAAGAAAGTTAGGTTAACCATCGAAAAAGATAACAAAATTTGTTTTAAAAAAAAGGGGGGTGGGACATACCGGCGCCCGCTAAAGCACGTTTCTCCTCCTCCTTTTGGAAGGTTTTCAAAGAGGCAGCAATAGCTTCTTCGGTAGAGACACCTGTTGAAAATGGGGAAAAGTATTAGTCAAGAATAAAAAAAAAATGCAATGAAATGATGAAAAAAGCAGCTAATAATTACCTGACTCAGCGAGTTTACTCAACCACGCTTCAAGCCTCGCTGATCGCTCAGAAGCCGCAATGGCGGCCACCAGGTCGGTGTCTGCGGGGTCTACCGCGAAGCCCTTATTGCTGCCATATTCACTTATTCCTTCGGTAAGAGGGGCTTCAGGCTCTAAGCCAAGAATCGCGTCAAGGGAAAGGAGAGACTTTTTCTTCTTTTGCCCGCCAACTCTGGATGCACCCGGGACTGATTTACGCTTGGCAGACACCTTGGGGCGGCGGGTCCCGATATCCGCGCCTACACCAGACTCCGGCGATACCACAGTTACCGTTTCCACTAGAACACGGGGGGCTGGTGGCGCATCCACAGCATCGCGAAGCGGCAATCCGCGCGGAGGACTCAACACGCGCGGAGGTCCGCCTCCAGTACCTTTCAATGGAGGAATGACCGGAGTCCTCGACCTCAAGGGAGCCTTGCGATCGCCGCCGGGAGGTGCACCCTTGCGGTCAACCAGCATACGTTTCTCCATCAAAATAACGGGCCCCATTGCATGCGCAAACCAGGCTACGTACGCGTTGAGGACTTTGGGGATGCAGCTCGGCTCACTGATAAAGAAATAAGAACCCGTGTTAAGCCGCATAAAGTGGTGCATTGCATTCTTTATCCCCTCCCGGCTGACCACGGGCTTTTCAAAGAAGGCTTCCATCGGGATCCCTTGATTGTAGCTCGATTGCTGAGCAAACCGGTGAGGGTTATACCTCATGAAGAGTGCTGTCTCATTCTTCCTGAACACCAGGTAGCCCGGCCGAATGGAGTAGAGATGAAGGATTTCCCGAGCCTTCAATATGGAAGCCCCGTCCTTAAATTCATCGCGTAGCGACACTACTGACTTGGTGGTCTCTGAGCCTATTGTTATGACCTTTTCCAAGAAAGAAATCTTCGCCCCGACCAGGTGTGGTCGAAGGAGCAGCCCCCTAGCCTCCCGCGGAGGTGCAACTACGATCGAAGCCCCGACCAGCCGTATGACCCTCGGGAGCCTGCACTTCTCAAAAAAGGGAGGAATCTGATGGGCACCAAACACCCCGTGCACGTGCATTTCCATCCAGGAGGTAAAGTAGTGCATCGGAAAGTTGGCGGGTTGCACCCCAGGCTCACTAGCATCCGCCGCTATGCTAAGTCCATTATAAAGATAAGCCAGCCCGGCAATTCCTACTGACAACTGTAAACCAGCCACCATCCGATGCGCTGGGTAGAAAACAGTCGGCCGCATATGGCGTGGATGCATAGGAAGAGCAAAACTGCACAACCACATGCCCAAGAACCCTACAAAGAAGGTCTCTTCATCCATGTCGGGGACGGCAATTTCTGAAAAAGGGACGACGGCGGCACCGGGAAGATAAAAGTCTTTGTGGTCATCCTCCGATGTGCGTTGGCGATCAAAACCGAACCCAAAAGGGTCGTCAAGCTGGGCGAACTTCTCGCTCCGCTCCGATAAGAACTTTGGTTGAATGAAGCGAGCAATGAAATCTGCAAAACTGACTCCCCTGTCACCCGATTCCAGATAAAGTCCTTCATAAATCTCCAATACCTTCACTAAGCCCGGGTACTGGTGCTGAATTGCATTCTCCGGAGTTAGGTCAAACACCAGCGGCTTGGTGGCAAAGACGTATTCATCGGGAGGAAGCAGCTCCTCGTAAGGCTCTCCCCTCATCGGCAGACCCGAGATTTCAGCAAACTCCTCCAAGGAGATAGAGACTTCCCGGTCCGTCATCAGAAAGGTGTGTGTGGGAATATTCCATTGCTCGATAAAAGCCTTAACCCACCACGTTGGAGGAGAAGGATACTCAAAGAGCGATACGTAAATGGCCGAGTACAAACCAATCCTCATCAGATGAGTCATCCTCGCTGATAGGATGTGCCGGGCCCATTGCAAATATCCAGCAGGCGGTCGTAGGATCAGTCCAATGTTATAAGCCTGTCCCCAAGGGCGCGCTTCACCCTGACAAATTCTCCTCCCTAAAATATCTATTGCCGGCGGCGGCTGCACGGGGATAGCACCAATCGCAGGCTGGAGGAGGTCATCCGAATTCCAATTTTTGACCTCCACAGCATACTTCACCGGGGGTTCATCTGCGAAGGGGAGTGAAGATGTTGGCTCAGACGGCGTGGAGGAATTGAAACTGCGGTGACCCTGGATGATTTCATTGTACCACCTACCCCACAAGTGAAGGTTTTTGTGTTCGGGGTCATGATCCTTGATGAGAGCGAGTACCACGCGGTCCACCGGTGCCTGGGGAAACCCTCCCTCCGAGCGAACAAACGGAAAAGACAAATTGGCAGACATGTTTCCTGCAAAGAGACAAACATTAGCCGTCAGTATTATAATTCCAACGCTCAATATTTTTAAATTTTTATACCGTACCGCAATGCAGTGGATAGGGGGACCAAAGGGGGGCCCACAAAATCTGGACGACGATACATCATTTAATAAGACAGCCCCATCATTGGATAAGACTGTCAGTTAATGAAAAGATCCCCAAGAGAATATCCTCATTGATGGGAAATCCCTAGAGGCAAGGAGAAAATCTCCTCTTTTGGAGTAAAGCTCTGTCACAGAGTGACATTTGTCAAACTCTGGTCTCAAGAGAATAAAATTTCTTTAAGGAGAGCCTAGCCCTATATTAATGATGGAAAATCCATCAAAAAGAAAACTTCAACCCTTAAAGATTAAAATTTGGGATTTTAAAGATCAATGAAAACTTTTAGGAATTCTCCATTTTCAGATCAAAAAAGATCTACATTTGATCCATGAGCAAAGCTCTGTTCATGAGTTAAAACCCATGAACAAGATCTCTGTAGATCTATGAATTTTCCAGAGCAAGGCTCTGCTGATGAAACCCCAAAAGGGTTTTAGATCAAAGATCTATGAGAGCAAGGCTCTATTAATCAATTTTAATTTAATTTAATTTTAATATTAATACCTAAGATGTTTTCAAGTGCTGAACTCTGGAGTTCATGTGGAAAAGCAAGAGCAAGGGTCTAAAATTCTTAAACAAGAGCAAGGCTCTGAAAACTCAAGATTCTTGAAAATGGTAAAACATTTACTAAGGGCTAAAGGTCCTATTTATAAGGCGCTTGCGCCCCTTCAGCTCACCCCTTGATCCAACGATCAGGAGTTTGCCACCGCTGCACTCACGTGTGCACCACGTGAGCACAACGGTGGGGGGGCATTTGTTTCCCCCAATCAGAGCAAAGCTCTGCTGGAAATTCAAATTTCAAATTTTGAAGCAACGCTTCAAATCCCGGGCGAAACTCGCCACGTGTCAAAAGCTGATACGGCAGCGCAGCGCCCAATCAGAGCAAAGCTCTATTTTAAGTAAAATTAAAGGAAGCAACGCTTCAGTTGCGCAAGCACTGCGCTGCGCGACACGTGTCAGCGCAGTTGCGCTGCGCTGTGCGCTGCGCGACACGTGTCAGCGCAGATGCGCTAGCGCAGTTGCGCTGCGCTGTGCGCTGCGCGACACGTGTTACGCGCTGGGGGACTTGCGCCAAACAGAATAAAAATTCTAAAGAAATCTTTTCTGTTCTTATTAAAACAAGAAGATTTTCTTCTGTAAAACAGAAGCCCTTGGATCAAAGATCCAACGGTGGGGAAAATTCCCCAAATCACTCAGAGAAACATCTCTTTAACAAATTTAACTAATTTATGGCCACTATAAAAAGGACCCCAAGCCTCAATTTAAAGGGAAGAAAGATTTTCTATAAAAAAAAGAGAGAAAGAGAACTCTGAAGAACTCCTCAAGAAAAAAAAAAGGTAAAAACCTTTAGAAGGAAGAGAAAGTTCTCTTATGAACAGATCATAGATCTAAAAACAAGATCAATGATCTTTAATAAAAATAAAAATATATATAATAAAATAGTGCTTTGCACTTTTTATGAACCCTTGGTTCTTTGAGATAAGAAAAAACAAAAAAAAACTTATCTTTTCTTTGATCTAAATTAGATCAAGAAATCAAATAGTGCTTTGCACTTCTGTTCTTGAATCTAAAAGATTCTTAGTGCTTTGCACTTCCAAACTGCGCTGTTGCGCTCTTGGGAGAGCGCCACGTGTCAGCAGCGCGAGCGCAGCGCACTGCGCTTGCATGACACGTGTCGTCATCACAAGCGCTTGCGCTCTCTGATTAGCGCAAAACGCCTGAAAATGCAATGCATTTACAGAAGGGCCAAGCCCAATTAAAAAGGGCCTAACAGGCCAAATTAAATACAATGCATTTTTTTAAAAAAAGGGGGGCAGAGTCCAAATAAAAAACAGATGTCGTGTATCATTTTTAAAAGGGCAGAGCCCCAGTAAAGGTCTAATAGACCAAAAATAAATAAAATGTTGAACATTTTCAACTGGACTTAGCCCAATTCTAGCCGTAAGTCCTTAAGTTAAATTGAACTGAGCGCAAATGCTCTCTTAAATCAATTTACCTCCGGTTCGAGGGTACATCTCCGAACACCTCTGACACTTCTCGTTGTAATCTTTCAACGACGTCAGAGAGGCGACGGGTCCCAACGACCACACATGGTTATGGACCGCGGGGTCCTTAAACTCGTGGACCGAAACGTCCTTAAACTAATATTGGACCGAAACGTCCTTAAACTAATGATGGACCACTACGTCCTTAAACTGGCGATGGACCGAAACGTCCTTAAACTAATAATGGACCTCCACGTCTCTAAACTGGAATGTGGACCACCACGTCCCTAAACTGGCGATGGACCACCACGTCCCTAAACTGGAATAATAGAGCCTCCAAATGCTCTTTTGCCGGATCTAAATGATCCTTTTTAAGTTGATCTTAGCCCCAAACACGGCTAACGTATCCTTAAACATTTAAATGGACTGTAAAAATCCAAATTGACTTTGGTTCAAGGGTACATCTCTGAACTCCTCTGACATCTGCCGTTGTAATCCTTCAACGACGTTAGAGAGGTGACGAGTCCCGATGGCCAGATATTAAATGGATTATCACGTTAAGTTGATCCTAGTCTCAAACAGGACTATCGTATCCTTAACGAACGTTTAAGTTGATCTTAGCCGCAACGCGACTAATGCATCCTTAAACTAAAAACACCAAACCCAAATCTAAGTAAATACGGATTTGGACTAATCCACGTCCTACGGACGACGGCTTAACTTAGTCTCCGTATACAATCCACGGGCAACCACAGACAAAACAAACATCCACGACACGAATTGAAATTCTGGAGAAGGAGAAAGTTGTTACCGCGATGCGGTAGCGTAATTAACTGCAGGGGCTTGCGCCTGCAGGGAAGAGCGTCCCCACAATCAAAAACCCCTCAAGTGAGGGGGAATGTGACGAAGTCTGCTACATCGGCCGCATCCGTCTAAACCTCCGATACACGGTGCCATAAATCAACTTGGCATCTTCGGAGAGGTGGACGGATAAAACCAAATAACATCTGCCCCGAATCTCAGCGTCAGGACATCGCGGTCCTGTGCGCCGCCGTTCGGAGGGGAACAGCTGCATACCTATTAAATAGGGTTCCAACCAAATCAGTGCCTACCACTCCATATGCGATATGGTATGGGAAGAGCCCATCTCTTAATGATGTTAAGATTTGGGGTTATCCAGTCTATGTCAAAAGCAAAATCCGGACAAACTCGAGGCTAGGTCAGTTTTGTGGAAGTTTGTAGGATATCCCAAGCATTCACAAGAGAATATCGTTTACCAAACTGAGGAGCAAAAGGTGTTTTGTTTCTCATCATGCCACCTTTGAGAAAGGAAATTTCTTGTGAAGAAATTAATGGTTATGAGGTAGAACTAGAAGGAGTTCCAGCTATACAAACTGCAGCTGATGATTTGATAAACCCGGAGGATTCAATAGTTTTTCCGACGAACATCAGCCTCTCCGCCGATCTAGTAGGGTTTCTTATCCACTTGAGAGATACTTCGGTTTTATCTATGACAGTGGGAGCGAGGATTGCATCATGATATGATGACCCAACTAGTTTCAAGCAGGCTATTAGGAGTGGGGACTCTGTGAGAATGGTTGGATGCTAAGCGATCTGAGATGGAATCCATATACACTAACAAAGTATGGACTTTGGTTGCTTTATCTGAAGGGTTAAATCCCCATCAGGAGCAAGTATATCTTGAGAAGATTACTTGGTGTACATGGAAAAGTTGAGACTTTCAAAGCTATGCTTAAGTCCATCCAGATCCTACTTGCCACTGCTACATACCATGACTACGATATCTGGCGGTTGGGTGTCATGACTGCTTTTCTAAATGGTGATTTAGATGAGAGCGTCTATAAGTACACAGCCAGAAGGCTTCGTAGATAGTGGGAGCAGCGGAAACGTGTGCAAGTTGTTTTATGAGTTAAAGCAGGTATCGCGGAGTTGGAACATCTGTTTTGATGTGGTAGTCAAAGAGTTTGACTTCATTAAAATGGTAGATGAACCTTGTATATACAAAAGGTAGTAGGAAGTATAGTGATGATCCTCGTATTGTACGTGGATGACATACTCTTGATAGGAAAGGAGTTTCCTATGCTACGCTCGGTCAATCTCTTCTTATCATATAGATTCTCCATATAGGATGAAGGTGATACCTCCTAAATCCTGGGTTTTGGATCTATGAGATAAATCTAATTGGATATTAGGATTCTCACTAGGTGTAGTGAGATGGTGTCAATCGATCCGAGGGAGAATCACTGGATAGGATCCAGGGTGGTAAGGTCGACAGAATGTTAGTCACAGGCATTGTCTTTTCCCTCGTTGAAGGGACGGTATGTTGGAAGAGTTCCAACCTAGATACCGTGGCAAACTAGACGATAAAGGCTGGATACATTGCTACCAAGGATACTACCAAAGAGGTTGTCTGGATGTATTTTAGTTCATGAGATGAACTTAGTTCCTACCATTGTGTGACAATGGAGTTGTGGCTTTGGCCTAGGAACCCTCATCCCATCAGTGATCCAGACATATTCTTAAGCAGTATCACCTGATCATGGAAATGGTTGATCTCCAGGAAGATCGAGGTTAGGAGAGTAGACACAGAGGACAACATCACGGATCCACTCACAAAGGCCTATTTCCCAGTAGAGACTTTTATAGGATAGTTGAGTATGAGATACTTCAACCACTGCTGATTGTTGGGTATGAGATACTACAACAGATGGCCCTAGTGCAAGTGGGAGATTGTTGGTTATATGTATGCCCTAGAGGCCATTGCTGGACATACGATGTATATTGTAGTGGATGCTTGGTCATATATAGGGAGGACTTTCTTGCTCGACATGATAGTATGCTATCTGGTTGCTCTTTATCTTAACATGTACTCTAATTGTGTCTATGTTACATGTTGATAAAGCCCTTAAGATAAGTACTTGACTACCAGGATTATGATGCAGATCATACTAGTGGGGACAGTGTAGTCACTAAGTACATCCTTCAAATGTTCCTAGTCGTAGGTGTATCAAGACAGGGCATCGATATACCAGAGTAGACTAGCGTATAGCTTCTCGACCCATGTAGATGGGCGGTGGATGATCCCATATCCATTGGTGTTTGACATCAGAGACAGTATACGGGTGCTCAGTGGAGACTGGATACACTGGACGGACTCATCGAGAACTCCCAGATGGTATTATACCTCACGTCAGATGGAAGTTCTCTGGTGACACCGGTATAGGTTAGTCTGTAGACCCGAGATCGTCATAGAGTCTTGTATGATTCACACTGTGCTTTGATTTCCATCATACCATATCCAAGAGAGCGTGCAAAATGGTGGCTTTTGGGTACAGTCCCGAATCACATGGAGGCAATGAGCGATAGGAGGGGTTTCGTCTCTCCCGGTATAGGGAGTTGATGTTGCGCTGTGTTCGATTGGCTATAACAGGAAGTCCTTGGCCAAGGCAGCTTCAAAGATATACTGGTAAGTGTTATCAGTAGTTTCTCGACCCATTATGAGCCTCATATCGACACGACTTATCGAGTTACTGGGGTCTGACGTTTACCACCCCTAGACGAGATATGCGACATATCAGACGAAGAGACCGGACTGTACGGTAGTGTTACTGATTGGATTCGCAGGAGTGTGAGCAGGCTTGCTTATTGATCTTCTGATCGCTCAATTCCCGAGTGGCCGTTACGTTTAGCAGACCGCTTGCGGCTTGTGGATGTTTGATATGATCATCACCTACTGTCGGCGTATTAACGAGTCTTTAGAGTCCTACACAGGGGTTTCCTGGCTCAAGCGAAACGGAGTAGGAGCACATATGTGATATGTGCGGGACCGAGATTGATACGATATGAGATACCGTATTCTATTCTCGTGATTTGTGACATTGATCGGTTGTATGCGATATAGCCGGGTTATCGGATCAAGTGTTGATTCGACAAGTTGTTACACATGATATTAGTCGGTTATAACCGGATTATTAAATCAAGAGTTGATTTAATAATTTAATGTATAATTATATATTTGATATATTACATTATATTAACTAGTATTAGCTCACATAAGATTTATTTTCTCACTTTGTGTGCACATTGTATATATGTGATATGTATGTTTGTGTACATGTATTGTGTCATGGTTGATGATACATACAAGATAGGTGTATGAGACTTAAACCATGGTTAGGTTAAATTAGGGTTTTATTTATGTCTAAAGAATAACAAAATAGAAAGACTTAGTCAAAGTTCTCAAGCTTTCATGAAGCTTGTGGAAACATTGAAAAAGTCAACTCTTTTGTCATTCTTTAGGATATTTAGTTAACCCAACCCTTAATCTTATACCTTGGTCAATTCTCTACATAAGTTAAGCATGATAGCTTAACTCACCCATGGTTACATTATTGAGGATTAATTCAAATGAATAATTATTCTTTCTTCTTCTTCTTCATCAAGCTCCATGAAAAGCTTGCTAGCTCTAATGGTGGAATGAGAAAAGGTGTGAGAAAATCAATTCTAAAGTGAGCCCACTTCCTACATCATCGTCCTCTACTACTTGCCATGTAGTATAGGGTATTCTCTTCAAAAAGTTCATGACCTAGTGAAGGAATAGCTTGAGTTAGTGTCTCCCCGACGTAAATCATCTTCGGCCTCGAAGTCTTCGAAGCAAGCACGTTCGTTTCTTCAACGGAGCCTCTCTAGAGTCCGGAGTTTGCGATCGCAGCGGAGGGGATGACTACATGGAGCTACTGAAGTGAAGGACCAGTCAACAAAGGTTGTATTCCTTGCTCTCTTTACTTGTTGCAAAGTGTTTGCATATATTTTTCCATATATTTCTAGTAGACGATCTAGTTTAGGGTTAGCAAAAACGGTAAAATTTTAATTTGGCATGGACGATGCCTCCCGAAACCTTGCTGCCGTCGTAGGTAACCCTTCAAATGTCAACCAATCTCAAGAGTGTTCTCAAACCCATCAGACTGTAATCCAGGGGTAGGGAACCATGGGCCCGAATCAAATGTTAGTAACGGGACTTCAACCTAGTGTTGAAATATTCCAAACTCAACAGGCTGTAATCCAGGAGCATGGAAACACGGGCCCTCATGATAACTTGCTTGTGTTAGTAGACATGGATTCATGATCTAGGGGGACTCTTGAGATTCTGTTGGATTCACGAATGAACTACCCCAATACCCCGTGTATTTATTGGATTGATAGTAATGATTGTACTGATGGTATTGTATTGTATTGTATTGTAAATTGAATTGTATAGATGACTTGCCGAAACCATGATATCAGTAAATGGATGTAACTGGAGAATCATGTAAATGGATGTAACTGGAGAATCATGTTAATGGAAGTATATCCATGGTTCGGTTTAGTCAAGTTGTATAGATTGTATAGATTGAATAGTTTGAATATATGGATTCATGAATTCATGTTGAATTGTAATTTGGATACTTGAATCATATTCAAGTCAGATTATTTATAACGAGACTCAGTCCGAGTCAGAACAATTAGAAAAGAAATTGAATCCTGAATTAAGTTTTGGTGTTATCGGTAACCGCTGCACATGGGCGGCAGGATTTATGTCTTTTTCAAAAACAATTATCGTATTGATAACACCGTTGTTAAGTTATCTACCTTAGATAGGCAAGCACCCATATCTCCGGCTCTCTGAGGCTCAAGAGGCTGGTCCCGCTTAAATCTATATTTACTAGGATCCTTAGGGTAATTTATAGAACTTGAGGGGGTTTTATGTAAAAATAATTTGTATACTTTTCAAAATACACCCCAAGTATTTATTTATCGTCTTTAGAGTTTTCATAGTTGTAGATTTTATATTTGTGATGTTTCTAGTGAATAAACCTATTTGTCATAATACATGGTATTTAATTGTAAAGTGTCGGACTTGTATGGAATTCATGGTATTTTAATGTAAAGTGATTCTTGTGATTTTAGAAAAAGTTGGAATATTTATATTATCACAAAAATGGATATTTTAATGATACATATATATATTTATATAAAAATAATTTTAATATATATTATATTTCTAGAAATCTCAGTTTCTTAAGATATTTGTATTTCAAATCTTTCGAGACCGAATGCTCCTTGCGGATGTCTGCATCTCGCACTACTAAGCCCAGAGATGTACGTTAATCCACACCATCCCAATCAGGTTTCCCAAAATGGGTTGTAGCGGCGCTTTGCAAAGATTGTAAAAATACGTAATCTTGTAAAAAACGGTTTTAATAGTTAGTGGTATTTATATGTAAAGTTTTATTTTCCCGTATTCTATATTCCCGAAAGGTATTGTGCTATATTGCATATGAGTGTTGTGAGGAGGTATGTCATTACCTCGTGATCTAATTAAAGGTATAGTAAGATTGTGATATTTTAATGTAGAAATTAAGCTACATGGTATTTTAGTGAAAAGGTACGATAAAAATTAACAAATCATAGGCCGCTAACGACCTATATCTGTTTTTATCTGTTTTTATCCCTAACGACCTATGACCTTGATGGAGATCAACAAATCATAGGCCGCTAGTCAAGTTCAACCCGTCATTTTATGATTGAATTAAACCCACCCGCACGACCCTTGACGGAGGTCAACAAGGCCGTACGACTACCCTAATCCAATAGCATCATATGCGGCAGATAAGCCCTAATCAGCTACCGCACACTACGCCTTGATAGAAGTCAACAAATATAGCACGAATACTAAATATTCCTTATCTGAAATGACGGAGGGCTACTTTTGGTTTTGAAGAAAACCTTTAATGTAATGAACTTAATATCGATGTAGAATCTAGTGATTTGAAAAAAGAGTGGTTTAAACTCCGCTTTTAAAATCGAATAGTTTTCAAAACAAACTGAGTGGGTTGTAGCATCTGTTAGTTTTGCTAAAGAGGTCATTCCCGGTGAAGCGATCTAGGCTCTTTCCCTATCGAATGAGGTGTTGGATATTCATAATGGAATATCGTTATGCAAAGCAATAACTAGAGCTACCTTTTTGAAAAATTCGATTCTACAACATGTTTAGGTTTCTTTCTTTTCATTAATATCATTAATAACGTCCCATCATTTATGTTTCCTAAACATCACAGAAGAAAAGAAAATAGAACGTACGCTTATACCATCCGCATTCGCCACGGGGCCCCGTCATGCACCGTTAGGTTACTTAACTGACGACAGAGCGGGGGCTGTACTAGCGCGGTGCATAACATAAGCAACGTTTATTATTATATATATATATATATATATATATATATATAGCATTTGTCTCACGCAGTTATATGATCACATCACAGAACACAGGCAACAGAAACAAACATATGAAATATAAGATATGATAGGAGGTCCGTGTTTTAAATTAAGCCAGTAATGAAAAACACAGATTCCACGGTCGTAATGAATAGCCAAGCCCACATCCCTAGACCCCTGCGAGAGCGGCATGTGACCCTGCCAATTCTAGAGTTAGGCGTCCCGGTCTCGACTCCTCGAGATGATCTCCCACTGGACTCTAGAGCCCGGTTACTTGTGCTCCCCGCCTTGGGTCTATCCTAATGCGGAAAAGTAAATAATATACATCAATGGTGACAACAACCTCAACCCGGAAGTGTCCCAATAAAAGAATATTACATACAAATATTTTACATGAATGAAAATATAAAAACTCTCATCTCACGTAAAAACCCTGGCTATTCAATCACGACGATCCAATATAACATATCACAAGCAACACATAATATCGCATGTCATCAACGTAAGTAAATATGGGTATTCCTGATGTCGTTGACGTATATTAACGAGATCAGAGATACACCACATATTACACTTACGGTCGCAGAAAATAAATGAAAAATACAATAATTAGAATCCGCACCATCCTTAGACATCATTAACCCGGAATATCTCATATCTCGGATTTCATCTCTAACCTTTTAAATCTTGCATTTATGTCTCGAATTGAAAACACTTTTCAATATTAAGTCAGGTAATTCAACAAGATTCCCGATAAAATGGTCGAATGCTCGTCGGGAACTTTAGTAGATTGCCGCACCCATGATAGCGTCAACGAAGTGCACTTGGGCGAAACATCGCAGCCGCGAGCACCCGAGTGGATGCTTTTGGTTATGGTGTTCTCCTATAGTCACTTGGTCGGGGATATGGGGCGTGGCTATCTAATAGTGTTTCCCTGCGACTATTCGCGTACAATACGAGATTGCGATGGAGTTTTGATCCGAATTGAAACTTCATGGCAATCGATCAAAAGAGACTAAAATGCTAGATTTACAATACACAAACTGGTTTTCACAAAACTAATTAATATGGATTCCAAATATTGTATCACATATCATTAATATCTTGACAATGTTAAACATTTTGATCGATATATCAAACACCCAAAAATCACATAGATCTCAACAACTTGAGCCTCACTAAAAATCCCCTGAGAGCCTAAAATAAGAAAATGGAGCAGCACAAGAAAAACGAACTAGCAACTCCTCAAGATTGTAGCGGAACCGCGGCCAAACCATGCGTTTGGCGGCGTTTCCGCGACAACTTGATGTAGTTGGGGCCTCGAACTTCATGGGGCTCCATCAAATAACCTGCATGATTTTCTGAGAATTTTTAATCTTAAAAATATCAACTTTTGAAAAAAATAGACATAAACTTGAAAAATGAGGGTTTTTGAACTTCGATCGAACACTTTAACGTCGTCAAGACCTTGCCTAATACTCTAGTTTGGCTCTGATACCATGAAAGTGTGTCTTAACACCTCTACTAGGTTTCCACATACTTCAAGTATGCAATTTTAAAAAATCTAGAGGTCTAAACTACACTAACCTAGAATCGAACTAGAGAATTAGGGTTTTAAACTAAGCAAAGAAGTTCTACACTAAGTGAAACGATAATACAATCTTTGTAGACCGGTCCTTCACTTCTAAAACTCCAAGTAGTAGTCCTTAGAACTCTTCTTAGACTCCACTTGATGAAAGGAACGAGTTTGCTTCGTGTCTTCGAGGCCGAAGATGATCCACCTTGAAGTCTCACTCACTCAAGCTCACTCTTCACTAATCAAAGTATTAGTGAAGAAAACAACTTAAACTAAAGAACTAGTAAAATGTAGGTTGATGAAGTAGGAATTTTGCTCACAATATTTTCTTCTTTTTCTTTTTCTCCTCAAGAAAAACTAGAGAGAGAAGAAGAAGAAGGAGAATGAACTTGGAATAGAGAGGGAGTGAACCATGAAGTGAAGTGATTAGATGAGAGTAGAAAATATTTATGAATAAAACAAAAATGAGAGGAGATTCATGGCTTCTCATAGCTTCCACAAGCATCTTGAGAAAAAGACTAATTCTCATTTTTCACTAATTCATAAATAAATCCATTATCTACTCATCACTAATCCTCATGTGATTCTCATACATCCCAGTTCTATCTAGCATCAACCAAGATACAATAATTGATACATATAATTATATATATTAAATATGTATAATGAGAAGAAAATATTTAGTGAGCTAATATTAGTTAATATATATATATATATAAATACATATATCAAATATATTAAATTATTAAATCAACACTTGATTCAATAATCCGATTATATCATATATAACCGACTAATATCACATTTTTATATATATATATATATATCACATTATTAAATCACCACTTGATTCAATAACCCTGTTATATCACATATAACCGACAATATTCAATATTCAATATCAAATCAATACTTGATTCAATAATCTGGTCATATCATATATAACCGGCCAATATCAAATATATATATATATATAACATATCATTGAATCAATGTTTGATTCAACAATCCGGTTATATCATATATAACCTAACCGATATCAAATATCGCGAGATTAGAATACGGTATCACATACTCGTATTTAATCAAGCTCCCGCACATATCAGCATATGTGCCCTACTTTGTTTTGCTTGAGCTATGAAACCTCTGTATGGGACTCTAAAGACTCGTCAATACGCCAACAGTAGGTAATGATCACATCAAATACCCACAAGCCGTCAGCGGTACTAGCTGGACGTAACGGCTATTCAGGTATTGAACGACTAGAAGATCAACAAGCAAACTTGTCCAAACTCCCGTAAAGCCTATAAGCAACACTTACCATACAGTTTGGTCTCTTCGTCTGATATGTCGCATATCGAGTCTAGGGGTGGAATCGTTAGATCCCAGCAACTTGATAAGTCATGCCGATGTGTGGTAGGGAAAGAAGAAACCCCTCCTATCACTCATTGCCTCCATATGACTCGGGACTGTACCCAAAATCCACCTGTTTGCACGACTCCTTTGAGCCGTGGTAGGGAGGAAATCAAAGCACAGTGGGAACCATACAAGACACTATGACGATCCCGGGTCTACAGACTAACATGTACAAGTATCACTAGAGAACTTCTATCTGACAATAGGTATGGTACCATCTATGAGTTCTCGGCGAGTCCTGTTCGGTGTACCCATTCTCTAATGAGCACATGTGTACAATCTATGATGTCAAACACCAATGGTTATGGGATAAACCATCGCCCCATATAGGGCCAAGAAACGTACACACTGGTCTACTCTGGAATATCGATGCCCTGTCTCGATATTCCCTTGACTAGGAACGGTTTAAAGGATGTGCTTGCGGACTACACAAGCTCCACTAGTATGATCCGCATCATAGTCCTGGTAGTCAAGTCAATATCCTAAGGGCTTTATCAACATGTATCAGAGAGACAGTATAACTATATAAGTATACATGTTAAGATAAAGTGCAACCAGATAGTATACTATCATGTCGAGCAAGAAAGACCTCTATATATATGTCCAAGCATCCACTATAATATACAATGATGGCCTCTAGGGCATACATATTCCTAACAGGTGATATGACTCTCAGGGTTGGTAACGGAATGAACGTGGATGCTGTATCCGCAGGGGAATATCACCTAGGATTGACAAGTGGGTAGATTTTGATTTTGTGTAACTATTTGTGTGTACCTAGTTTGGTATGTAATATCATCTCTGTATCTTTACTATCTAATGAAGGTTATGATATTACATTTGTAAGCGATGTCGTCCACATCCACCTTAATCATACTTTGATTGGGTCAGGTACACTAGATAACAGTATATAAGTATTAAATCAAGCTCAGGTTTTCAATGTCCAGAACACACTTGAAAGAAAGTCTCCGGAATTAAATCAGGCTTTCTTATGGCATTGTAAACTGGGTCATATCAATGAAACACGGTTGACGAAATTACATAAAGAGGGATATTTGGAAACGTTTGAATATCAGTCTTATGCAACTTGTCAATCATGTCTCAAAGGAAAAATGACAAAGACTCCATTCACTGGACACGGAGTAAGAGCCAGCGAGCTCTTAAGACTCATACACAGCGACGTGTGTGGTTCAATGTCTATATATGAAAGAAGTGGTTATTCCTCCTTCATTACTTTTACGGATGATTTCTCAATGTACGGACATGTATTCTTGATGAAACATAAATCCGAGGCTTTTAAGAAATTCCGGGAATACAAGAATGAAGTGGAAAAACAAACTGGCAAAAGTATAAAGACACTTAGATCTGATCGAGGTGGTGAATACTTAAGTGCCGAGTTCCTGAATTACTTAAAAGAGAATGGAATTCTCTCTCAGCTTACTCCTCCATACATACCTCAACACAATGGTATATCGGAAAGGCGGAACCGAACCTTATTGGATATGGTGCGTTCCATGATGAGCAACGCTGAGTTACCGCGATCCTTCTTGGGTTATGCACTAGAATCTGCTGCATATCTTTTGAACAAGGTTCATACTAAGTCAGTGCCTACCACACCATATGAAATGTGGAGAGGGAAGAAACCCTATCTTAAGTATCTAAAGATATGGGTATGTACAGCTTTTAGAAAAGTAGCATGCGGACAAGCTCGAGGCACGCTCAGTGCTGTGTAAGTTTGTTGGATACCTAAAGAACTCCAGGGGGTATCTTTTCTATTACGCGGAGGAACAAAAGGTCTTTGTTTCTCGGCATACCCACTTTTTGGAAACTCAATTTCTTGAAAAAGAAATAAGTGGGAGCGTAATAAAACTGGAAGAAATTCCAGAACCACAAGCTATTATGAAAGCATGGTGGAACCAAAAGTTTCGAAAGAACCGGACATCCCCGCGCCACTCCGCAGAACTAGTAGGCAGTCTCATCCGCCCGAGAGATACTATGGTTTTCTCATAGATGGGGATAGAGAGGATTGCATCATCGATGATGATGAGCCAACTAGTTTTCAGCAAGCCATTAGGAGAAGAGACTCGGTAAAATGGCTGGATGCAATGCGGACCGAAATGGTGTCCATGTACACCAACAAAGTATGGACTTTGGACATTGCTCCAGAAGGGGTAAAACCCATAGGCGGCAAATGGATCTTCAGAAAGAAGATTGGTGTAGATGGACAGGTTGAAACCTATAAGGCTAGACTTGTTGTAAAAGGTTTTCATCAAAGACCTGGTTTGGACTATGATGAAACATTTTCTCCTGTGGCTATACTCAAATCCATTCGGATCCTTCTTGCCATTGCTGCCTTCCACGATTATGAAATTTGGCAGATGGAAGTAAAAACCGCTTTTCTGAATGGAAATTTGGAAGAGTGTGTTTATATAGATCAGCCGGAGGGTTTCATAGAGAGTGGGAGCAGCGGAAGAGTGTGCAAATTGCTTAAATCCATTTGTGGATTAAAGCAAGTATCGCGGAGTTGGAACATCTATTTTGATGAGACGGTCAAGGAATTCTACTTTATCAAAAATCCAGATGACCTATGCATTTATAGTAAAATTGTAGCGAGAACTGTGGTATTCCTCGTCTTGTACATGGATGACATTCTCCTGATAGTAAATGACATTCCTATGTTACAATCAGTCAAAGGATTCTTGTCACAAAGGTTCTCCATGATGGACCTGGGTGATGCCTCCTACATTCTGCGGATCCAGATCTATCGTGATAAATCTAAAAGGATATTGGGACTTTCACAGTCAAGGTATATCGACACCATACTGAAAAGATTTAGTATGGAATATTCAAAGCGTGGTAATCTACCGGCTTGTCACGGAATCACCCTCTCTAAAAAGATGTCTCCCAAGACTGATTTGGAAAAGGATCGCATGACTATTATACCCTACGCTTCTGCGGTAGGCTCTATAATGTATGCGATGTTGTGTACCAGACCAGATGTAGTTTACGCACTGAACGTTGTAAGCAGGTATCAGTCAAACTCAGGGGAGAAGCACTGGACAGCAGTTAAGAACAATCTCAAGTACCAGAGAAGGACTAAGGAGATGTTTTTGGTGTACAGCAGTAAAGACCTCCAGATCGAGGCCTTCACCGACTCCAGCTTCCAGAGTGACAAGGATGACTCAAAGTCCATGTCGGGTTATGTCTTTACCCTCAATGGAGGGACGGTCCGTTGGAAGAGCTCCAAGCAGGACACCATTGCTGACTCGACGATGGAAGTGGAGTATACCGCTGCATGTGACGCCGCGAAAGAAACGGTCTGCATCAGGAAGTTCATAACAGAACTTCAGGTGGTTTCGTCCATTGTTGATCTAATACCTTTGTATTGTGACAACAACGGGGCTATCGCTTTAGCGAAGGAACCAAGGTCCTATCAGAAGTCCAGTCATATCTTGAGGCGATACCACCTGATCAGGGAGATCGTTGATCGCTGGAAGATCGAGGTGCTGAGAGTAGAGATAGAGAACAACACTGGAGATCCACTTACAAAGGCCATCCCTCAGACATAGTTCGAGAGGCTAATCGAGATGATAAGTCTGCGATATTCCAATACATGGCCCAAGTGCAAGTGGGAGATTGTTAGTGATATATGCCCTAGAGGCCATTATTGTATAGTACTGGTTTGTATATTACATTTTGGAAGCTTGGGATATACACAGATATAATAATAGTCTTACTCAAAATGGTAGTATGCTACTTGGTTTGATTCTACCTCAATATGTGTATATGTTTCTTTTATCATATCGCTAATACATATTGGTAGAGCCCTCAGGATCTTTGGTTGACTACCAGTGTTTTGATGGCAGTCACACTAGTAGGGGCTGGATAGTCTATAAGCACATTCTTATACATGTCCCTAGTCGTAGGATTATCGAGACGGAGTATCAATACTCCAGAGTAGACTAGTGTATACGCTTCTCATCCCAGCATGGGGAGATGGTCTGTCCCACAGCCATTAGTATGGCGTACCAGAGATAGTATACAAGTGCTCATTGGGTTATGAGTTACACTGGACGGACTCGTTGGGAACTGCTGGTTGGTATTATACATATCGTTAGATAGCAGTTCCCGGGTGGCATGAGTACAGATTAGTCTATTGACTTGACATCACTATTCATCTCGAGTGTGTTCCCACTGTACTTAGATTTCTATCCTACCATGGCTCAAAGGAGTCGTGCAAACAGGTAGTAGTTGGGTGCAGTCCCGAAGCACTTGGAGGCAGTAGCGGTTAGATAGGATTCGTCCTCTCGTATACAGTGGCATTTTCTGTACCAAGCTACAAACAACAGGGTTAACAATATAATCAAACATTATAAGATATATTCTCTTTCTGTCTATTCACTTTTGGGACTTACCGAGCGATTGTTCGCTGACGACATTTGTTTCTTCTTTCGTTGGAATGTTGTCAGATGTTTCGGACTCATTAGAGATCGAGCCCAGCACTGAAGATTTGGAGCAGATACCATTTGACCCATAGCTGTAGGCACTTGTAAATATTTATTTCATTTCAGTTATGCCATTGTTTAGGCATCGCTTTCTATTCATGTACTTTCATTTCAGTTGTACTTGTAAAAGAATGTTTAATAAATAAAGTTGTTGTTCATTTACATTCCTGTCTTTTGTGTACTTTATTTTATATTACTTAGTTACGCTTAGCGTATTTACTTCTGAGTAAATACATAGCAGGCCTCGCCGCGTCCTCTTGCCGTACACCGGGAAGCGGGGCGTGACAGGTTTTGGTTGTGGCTCATGTAGGTCAGTTCTGCATAGACATGCGGGTTAATTCTACATAAAGTCCTAAGCAATATAACACAAGAACCAGCAACTAAAAACATTCTTTACATATTCCTTGAATCTTACCATTTCATATATTTTGAATCTGTCCTAACCAAAAAATTTCTTTCAAGGTTATGGATTCCC
The DNA here is from genome assembly GCA_030015575.1 of Agapanthus africanus. Classification (NCBI taxonomy): domain Eukaryota; kingdom Viridiplantae; phylum Streptophyta; class Magnoliopsida; order Asparagales; family Amaryllidaceae; genus Agapanthus; species Agapanthus africanus. The sequence continues at coordinate 449,766,107 of CM057349.1, read as the reverse complement.
CAAACAACACCAGCACCAATTTCAACAACACTCCACCACCTCTACCGCTTACACTTACCGTCTCTGCTCCGATCAATGAGCAGATGGTACTGCTTGAGGCGATTTGCAGCTTCCTGGAGGGACGGCAGCAGCAGACTGCTATTTTGATGAACCGTCCAGAGGCGGAAGCCTCGGGGGTAAAGCAATTCCGGGCTTTGCACCCCAAGCAATTCTCAGGAAAAGAGAGCCCTCTAGAAGCTAAGGAGTGGGCTCAAAGTATTGAAGATGATCTAGCAGCAGCACAAGTGCCAGAGATAGCTTGGGTTCGAGTTACAAAGTTGCAGCTCACTGACAATACACAGGTCTGGTGGAAAGCGGAAGAAAGCCGTCTTGACTAACCTATCAAATGGAGGACTTTTCGCGATATGTTCGACGCGAAATTATTCCCAGAGACTGCCCAATTTGACATGGAGCAGCAATTTATTCATCTACAGCAGGGTTCGATGTGGACCAAGTCAGTAGATGAGTATGATGCTGACTTTACCATGCTCAGTAGGTAAGATATGTCTCACTATTTGATTTCCTAATATCATATATTACACAGCTAACACAATACCTTAACAGGTTCGCGGCACATTTGTTACCAACTGCTGAGATCCGATCTAGAAGGCTTCAGCAAGGGTTAGATTAGGAAATCCAGGCGGCCTTGGCTACAGGGGATTTCCCAACCCACGAATTGTCTCTGAAAGCTGCCCACCGATATGTGGCAGTGGTGAAAATGAGGGGCAGACCTCAATCTGCAGGGATGAAGCGCTCTGCCACTCATATGGCAGGAGGAGCCTCTTCAAGGCCACCATTTATGCCCAGAAGACCGGGAGTACCGAACAACCGGCCCAACCCAGCCTTTTATACCTACTGCAGGAGAGATGGACATGTTGCGAAAGACTGCCGACGTGCAAATCGCCTTTGCTTAGTCTACAGCTCAGCTACTCATGACATCGGGTCTTGTCCTTGGAGACATAACCCAAATGCTGCACCCAGGCCAGCAATCACTTACCAGCAGCGTCTAGCCACCCAGGCACCTGTTCCATGACTCGCTCTACCTGCTCCACCTCCTCGTAGACCGACTGCACCTCTTTCTCGTCAGTTCTATCAAGCTCAACGGAACGTACCTCAAGGACAAGGGAACAGACAGAGGAATGCTCCTCCAGCAAAGAGGAATATGCCGAGACGACAGGCTTTCACAATGACTGTGGAAAAGGCTGAAGCCACCGGCCAAGTCATTACTGGTAACACTTCCCCATCAACCTTTATTTTCCATCTATACATATCCATACATTTCCTTATACCTAAAACTTTCCCACATAACTTAGGTTCAACTTTAGTAGCCCCACTTCCTATACTAGCACTCTTCGATACCGGAGCATCTCATTGCTTTATATCACAACGGTTCGTCCGAATTCATGCGATTCCAGTCAAACCTCTCGTATCCAGCTGGAATGTCAATTTAGGGAACGACATTCTAAAGACAGTAATGGGATACGATCTGTGTCCAGTGGTCGTCTGCAGCATAGAATTCTATGCTGACTTCAAGGTGCTTTACATACCGAATTTCGATGTCGTTTTGGGTATGGATTGGCTTGGAACATTCTATGCTGCCATTGACTGTCGTCAAAGGAGGGCAGTATTCGAGATTCCAGAGCATCCGGTCTTCTAGTTCAAAAGTGGAGACCGTACCCTGGAGCCAAGTACATACAAGTCGAAACCAAAGAAGGCACTGATTGCAGCAATTCAAGCGGAGGAAGGATCAAAGCCAGAAATAGTTTGAGAGTTCGACGATGTGTTTCCTGAAGTCATATCAGGTTTGCCTCCCGATCGAGCTCTTGAATTCAGCATTGATTTAGTACCTGGAGCACAACTGGTGATTAAAGCACCATATCGCCTAAGCCCCGAAGAATTGAAAGAAGTCCGAACTCAGTTGGACGAATTATTGGCGAAAGGATGGATTCATCCCAGCACTTTAAGTTGGGGATCGCCAGTTCTACTTGTAAAGAAGAAGGAAGGTTCATATCGAATGTGCATTGATTTTAGAGCTCTAAATGAAGTAACTATAAAGAACAAGTATCCACTTCCGCGCATCGACGATCTGTTCGATCAGCTAAGTGGATCTTGTGTTTTCTCCAAGTTAGATCTTCATTCGGGTTATCATTAGATGAAGGTCAAAGAATATGATATCTATAAAACGGCATTCAGAACTCGCTATGGTCATTACGAATTTCTTGTGATGCCATTTGGAGTGACCAACGCACCGGCTATATTCATGAACCTAATGAATCAATTTTTCTGGGAGTACCTAGACAGGTTTGTTGTCATCTTCATCGACGACATCCTGGTGTATTCTAAGAGTCGGAAGGAACATGTCGAGAAACTACGAATTGTCATGGAAACTGTACGACAACATCAACTCTATGCCTAGTACAGCAAATGCGAGTTTTGGCTAGATCAGGTTGATTTTCTTAGACATATTGTATCAGGCGATGGAGTCTCTGTGGATCCAGCTAAAGTTTCAGCAGTAAGCGAATTGTCGACACCGAAGTCAGTGAAGGGCATTCAAAATTTCTTGGGTCTATCTGGATATTAAAGAAGGTTCATTGAGGGATTTTCAAAGATTACAACACCCCTGACCAAGCTCAAACGAACAGATGAAAAAATTTTGTGGTCGGAAGCGTGCGAACGAGCTTTTGTAGAACTCAAGTCATGATTGACATCAGCGCCTATTCTCGTCATACCGGACCAATCTGGAGGATTCGTAATGCATTGCGATACCTCCGGTAAGGGATTAGGATGTGTTCTACATCAGCACGGTAAGGTTGTAGATTATGCCTCAAGACAGCTGAAGATTCATGAGCGCAATTATCTGACGCGTGATTTGGAGTTGGCGGCCGTTATCTTTGCTCTTAAGATTTGGCGCCATTATATTCTTGGTGAACGAGTGGACATATACACAGATCACAAGAGTCTAAAACATGTGTTTACTCAGAAGGAGTTGAATATGCGGCAGAGAAGATGGTTAGAACTCATGGCGGACTTTGGCATCAACCTGCAATATCACCTAGGGAAGGTGAATGTAGTACCTGATGCCCTTAATCGCCAACCATTAGCATTGAATCTCACCGCACAGTGGAAGCTTCAACAAGACTTGAATCAAATGGAGATTGAAGTGGTCGTGCTAGGTAACGCTTCAAGTTTGATGAAATTACAAGTTCAATCCATCATTGTCAATCAGATCAAAGCAGCTCAAGCAAGTGCCGCTAAGTTGCAAAAGATCAGAGAACAAGTAGAAAGTGGATTTCGAATAGACTTTATCATCCATGAAGACGGATGTTTGAGATACGGCAGAAGATTGTGTGTACCTAAAGGTCCTGTACGAGAAGAGTTGAAGAAAGAAGCTCACAGCTCTCCTTATTCAGTACACCCTCGAGATATAAAGATGTATAAATATTTGCGTCAAAATTACTGGTGGCATGGAATGAAGCGTGAAGTAGCCAGAAGCGTTGCTAAATGCTTGGTGTGTCAGCAAATAAAGGTTGAACATCACAGGACTGCTGGATTACTTCAACTATTACCTATCCCAGAATGGAAGTGGCAACACATCACAATGGATTTTTGTAAGTCTACGGTAGCGCCCCGGCCGTCTATCCTAGGCCAAACGCGGAACAAAAACTTTTTATAAAACTGGCGCTAACGTAGGCTTTTACCCGGATCGTACCATTAACCCTAAACTAGCTAACTACAAAGAAGTTAGAATGGCTATACCGATCGATCCGTTTCCTTCGGTCTTTAGCCACCATCCCAAGTTCCTCGCGTCTTCTCCGATCAAGCTCAATCTCCGGTCTCCACGTCGAAGTGGCACCACGTCAAGGAACCTTTTACGGGCTCCCGCTTCAAAATCGAAGCAACTCGGACATGAAGTTTGCTAGCCGACATGTCCAAGGTGAAATAGAGAATGTGTATGATAACTTTGTCTTATGACATCCATGAATTCTCAACACATGAGATGGTATAGATGGAGATTGAATAAGAAGCCATTAATGGAAGTTGTGAGCACAAGAAGAAAACTAATGAAGAAGAAGAAGAGCTTGCTTATTGTGTGGGATAAATTGTGAGAGCCCTCTCTCTTAATCTCAAGACCAAACCCCACTATTAGTGGCTGCCCTCTCTCTCTCTCTTTCCACATATCAATTCTACACAATAATCAATCATGAAAATGGACATGGCACAAAAAATAACACCACGAGTCATCAACAAAGCACATGCCACATTTAATGCTCTTGATCTTTACTTGCACTCACAATTTCCACCTAATAAACATTAACCCAAATGTTTAGAACAATAAATAGAATGACATCTTCTAAAGTAAACTCGTGACAAATCATAAGAATACCCCTCACCTGTATATACATACCCGCATCCGTATTCCGACTGAATAAGAATACTACGAGACAAAAGTAATCCAACAATCTAACACTAGGATCCGGCTTAAACCAAAGCCTACTAGTATGATCCGTCCGATCATGATCCGTGCACGAGTGCACGTATATGATCGAACCCTACCATAAAACCATACGGCCTCTACAACGTTTCGCCCGAACTTGGGAAACTTTCTGTGGGGGACTCTAAAGACTCGTCAATACGCTGGCAGTGGGTTTAACCACAAGCACGTCGATGGTACTAGCTGTATGTAACGGCTGCCCATGTATTGAGCGAAAGGGAAGCTGACGAGCGAACTCATCCTGAAACCCTACTAAGCCTATCTGTGACAATCTCCGTACAGTCCGGTCTGTTCGTCTATGAGTATGGTTTCCCCCAATCAGAGAAAAGCTCTGTTTAAATTTTAAAATTTGAAATGAAGCAGCGCTTTATAAAAGCGCAGGCGCCGAGAGCGCCAGCGCTCAGGTGCAAAGCACGAGTGCGCTAACGCCAAGAGCGCCAGTGCTCTGAGGCTAGTGCCAAGAGCGCCAGTGCTCCGAAGCAGCGCTCACGTGTAATGCACGAGTGCGTTAGCGCCAAGAGCGCCAAAGCTCTGAGGAAACGCTCACGTGCAAAGCACGAGTGCGTTAGCGCCAAGTGCGCCAGCGCTCTGAAGCAGCGCTCACGTGCAAAGCACGAGTGCGCTAGCGCCAAGTGCGCCAGCGCTAAGAGTTAAAGACTCTGAGGCAGCGCTCACGTGCAAAGCACAAAAGAACCAGTGCTAGAACTAAATGTTCTTCACCCTTGGATCAAAAATCCAACGAAGATGAATAAATCATCAAATTACCAGAATAAGATTCTGTTAAGGAAATACTCCTCAGAATCTTTCCAAACAAGAAATATTGTGCTCTGTAAATTTAGAGCACCGTTGGATCAATAATCCAATGGTGATTAAAAATCACCAAGGAACAGAACAAGTTCTGTATGGGAAAAGATTTTCCCAATCTCGTTAAAAACAAGAAAATTGCCTTCTATAAAACAAAAGCCCTAGGATCAAAGATCCAACGGTGGGAAATATCCCCAAATCAATTAGAGAAAAGATCTCTTCAACTGATTCAACAAATCAGCCTCCCCTATATAAAGGACCCAAGACTTCAAGTCTCAAAAAGAAGAACCCCCTCCCCCCCCCAAGGTTTGAGAAATTTCAAAGAAAAGAGCAAGCTCTGAGAAGAAGAACTTTTCTTCAAGGTAAAAACAGAGAGATAAAAAACATCTCATCAAGAAAGAAGAACATAGTTCTTTTTCAGATCATAGATCTACAAGACATAGGTATTTCACAGAAAGAGATCATAGCATCTCATCATAAAAAAAGGGGGAGAAGAATTTCATTCTCTTCAGATCATATATCTACAAAGACAAAGTCTTTCACAAAAGAAAATAGAAGAGATTATAACATCTTCTATAAAAATAAGAACTTTATTCTTAGAACCATGAGACAAAGTCTCTTGTAAACGAGAATTTATTTCTCAGATCACAAAATTGATCGGAAGTGCTCTACGCTCATTGTCTGGCGCCAAGCGCACCACGTGCTCCTCACGTGTGTGCTACTTCATAAGAAGCACCTTAGCGCTCCAAATCTGGTGACTAGCACCAAGCGTGTCACGTGCTCCTCACGTGTGCACTACTTAACAGAAGCGCTATGCGCTCATTGACTAGCGCTCAGCGCCAAACGCGCATACGTGAGGAGCCTCATTGACTGGCGCTCAGCGCCAAGCGTGCCACGTGCTCCTCATGTGTGCGCTACTTAACAGAAGCACTTTACGCTCTTTGACTGGCGCTGAGCGCCAGCCGCGCAACGTGCTCCTCACGTGTGCACTACTTAACAGAAGCGCTCTGCGCTCATTGACTGGCGCTCAGCGCCAAAAGCACCATGTGCTCCTCACGTATGCGCTGAGAGAACATAAATTGTTCTTTAAATAAAGCCACAGAGCTATAATGAGTGCTCTGCACTCAATAAAAGACAAAAACGGTTGTTAGAACCCAAACCAATACTCAACATTGTTAAATGAAAAAGGACTGAGCCTAATGGGCCGAGCCCAAGTTGGCCACAGATCCCTAATTCAGATTAATTGTGCCCATATGCTCATAAATCTTTGATCTTAGTCCCAAATTGGACAACAGATCTCCCAACCAATATTGGTTCAAGGGTACATCTCTTCACGCCTCTGATATGTGTCGTTGTAATCTTTCAACGTCTTCAGAGAGGTGACGAGTCCCGACAACCAGACATTCCACGGACTGTGGGGTCCTTAAACTCATGGACTATGATGTCCTTAAACTTTATGGACTGTGGGGTCCTTAAACTCATGGACTATGATGTCCTTAAACTTTATGGACTGTGAGGTCTTTAAACTCATAGACAATGATGTCTTTAAACTTTACAGACTATAACGTCTTTAAACTATGGACTATGATGTCCTTAAACCCTATGGACTATGATGTCCTTAAACTTATGGACCGCAATGTCCTTAAACTAAATAATAGAGCCCAAATGCTCTTTTGTTGGATCTAAATGATCTTGTTAAGTAGATCTTAGTCTAAAATTAGACTAACGTATCCTTAACAAATGTTTAAGTTGATCTTAGTCTCAAATGAGATTAACGATCTTTAAACCCAACCCAAATCCAAATCTAAGAAAATACATATTTAGAGTAATCCACGCCCTACGGGCGACAACATAAATTAGTCTCCGTATACAATTCATGGGCAACCAAAAACAAAACAAACACACACGACACGAAGTGATCATCTGGAGAAGGAGAAAGTGGTTACCGCGATGCGGTAGCGTAATTAACTGCAGGGGCTTACGCCTGCAGGGAAGAGCATCCCCATAATCAAAAACCCTCACAATGAGGGGGAATCTGATGAAGTCTGCTATATCGGCCGCATCTGTCCAAACCTCCAATGCACGGTGCCATAATCCAACTTGGCATCTTCGGAGAGGTGGAAGGATAAAACCAAATAGCATCTGCCCCCAAATTCAGGAAAAACGACCTACGCGGTTTCGTCTCTATATTCGACGGTGAACAGATTCAGGCACACCCGGTAGGACCTTTTCCTCTTTCCACTCCACACTTCGTGTATCGTGTTTCGTGAACGAATTGCGGTTCGCTATGGTTGCCCCTGGATTCAAGGTACTAAGATTTGGTGTCTTGCTCCGTGCAGAAAAAGAAGATCAATGGTTTTCAACTGCAACAACTGCAACAACTCCCACTCCGTCCCTATCGGAGGAGTGACCTATGGGCCTCAAGCGGCCTCCCTTTTTACGATGCTAGTGGAATAGGTGACGCAAGCCACCACTGGGCTATTCTTCGAGAATATGCTCCTACCAATAAGCTTCAACGCCTCGCTGCCATCGCAAGAAACTCCGAATAAGTCGGTCTTTGATCGGCTTACGACTACCGCGGCCCCTCTCAATGGGTTGCCCAAATCCAACGCCTCAGTCTTTGACAGACTGGGCCAAAGCTCAGGTGGGCCCATGAAAAAGCCTGCAATACCAGAAGGGGTTATCCCGAAGCGGATAGCCATTCCTGCTCCTGAAGTCGTCAAAGCGGCTTCTCCTGCTAAGGGGACAGTCTTTGCTAGATGTCCGCTCCAACTCCCGCTTCAAGCGAGATCACCAAAGTTGCTTCCCCTGCTCAAAAGTCAGTCTTCGATAAGTTGGACGTTTCTTCTCAGCGGACATCAGTATTCAAGAGGCTGACACTAGCAGCAACCCTCCACCAGAGCTGGGGGCATGATGAAGCCACCCCCATAGCTGAGCCAATACCGTCTTCAAGGTATGCTCGACGTCGCCACTGGCGCTGAGTGAGAAAAGCTGGGGGCAGTTCCCCCTCTGGATTTACGCCACCAGCTCCAACGGTGGAAGTCGATGCTGCTGTTCCAACTGGGAACAGCTTTGAACCACTTAGGAGGGTGCGCAAGAACTCTCCGGCGACCGTGCTAAAAAGATCTCCTCCACCTGTGGAGAATGCTACAAAGACAAAGCCAGAACAGCCCCTTCAGCGGCTGTCCTCAGAAATTCACAGGGTCTGGCGAAGGGTCCAAGACTCAGTAATCAACAAGGACTACTCCCGTCGATCCAAGAAAATAAAGATTCGGCAAGAGTAGGACCATCCCTCTGCCATGCCACGAAAAGTGTCGTCTGCGCAGATGCCTACATCGCCAGCTCCCTCAACTTCAACCATCCACAAAAGGAGAAGGCCAGAAAAGATCCCTGCGTCTTTAATGAATCGCAAGGACATTGAACCTAAACGCCCCAAGTCTGAGGGCATGGTAGTGCATACTGTTTATATGGCTTCCAGAAAAGAGAAAAGCCGTGTTTCTATGGGTCATCGACCGCTCACACGATCAATGACAAGGGCTCAGGAGCAACAACTGCAAAAGCTTCAGGAGATGCTGACAACTATGGCTGCACTCACCGGGCCAAAAGCAAGTCTAGAGACATCGTCAGAGCAACGCCAAGAACAGGAAACTGATGCCGAATTCCTCCGAAGAATGCTCGAGAGGAAAGATAAAGAGGCCGCGGAACAAGCGGCCAACATAAAACAAATGGCACTAATATTCCAAGACATGGTCGGCATGATGATCCAGCCGGATCCCCCGGCTGAAAACCCTCCAATAATTCTTGAAGATGACAAAGGGGAGACATCGAACCCTCTTCCGGCTCTATCAGCAGCCAAAGAGGAGATGATCTCCAAAGCCGCCCTGGATGATTATATAGCTCAACAGATACAAGCTCGTCAAGCGAGCGAAGCGGCCGGCCAAATCGTCAAGACTGGGCGACCCTATCCGGGTTGGTACGATCAAATAAAATATCCATCGGGATACATGATCCCTAAGTTCCACGTATATAAGGGGACAGGTAATCCCCACCAACATGTCGCTCAGTTCAGGGCTTTGTATGGCAACATCGGAGGTGACGATAAGCTACTGCTTCGCCAATTCGTTGGCAGCTTGTCGGAGACAGCATTCGAGTGGTATTCCGAGCTCCCGAATGACTCTATCAAGGCGTTTGCAGAAATAGAGTTGCTATTCACCCAGCATTTCGCAAGTGCTAGTGAACGCACCCCGATCATGGCACTCATCAATGCCAGGGTGAAGCCAGGCGAAACCTGGGTTCAATACACCATTCGATGGCGAAATCTATGGTCAAAATGTGAACAGCGCATAGAGGAAGCTCTAGCCGTGGGCATGTTCGTAGGGACCCTCGACCCTCAGGTGACCATTTCTTAATTCATGATGTTCTTCAAGACGACCACTTCCAGGCCTTGATCGACAAACTAGCCCAAATGGACCAGATGGGTCATAGACCGTCTTCCTCGAAAATGGAGCCTCGAAACGAAAAAGGGAAGGTGAAAGCGATCTTTGTCGCCAATGCTCAACAGCAGCCGAGTGGTCCAAAACCAGCTGATCGCCAAAGTGATAGACAGCGATACCTCAACGAAAGGTTAAGACGTCCTTATTCGTTTCCGTGGGAGAAAATAAAGAAATTGTTTGAACTGGCGATACGCAACAGGCTCATCAATCTGACGGACCCAAGACGTCCATTGCAGCCCGGCAACGCCAATAATCCTAATTATTGCCCCTATCACCGAGTAATAGGCCATCCAATTGAAGATTACTTCGTCTTCAAAGGCTGGATTGAGGACTAATACCAACAGGGCAAATTCGCGCTGTCCAAGAATTGGACGGTGAGCCCGCCCCAGCCACACACTCCTAAAAAGATGGACACGCCGGGAGCATCGTGCTCTTTTATAGAAGAAACTCCATGGGAGGTTGCTCTTTCAGCCAAAACGAAGAGAATGATGAAGGATCTCCAAACATGCTCGGCGATTATGTGGAAGAGCCCGTTAGAACCCGAGATCATCGAGGGAATGTTGAAGCCGCGCCCAACGCTGAAAGTTGGTGATGGTGGACAAAACATTCAATTCAAGCCTTCAAAGTCTTTAAAGAAAAAGAAGAAGGCTAAGAAGCCTGTCCAACCCGACGATAGCCGTACAGGTCTGCAGAAATACATCGAAGCACTGGAAGAATATAACCAGAAGGCACGGACCCCAATCACATTGGAGGAATTCTTTAAGCATGTTCTTGAGAATGAAGACGTTGACACTGACGAAGGAGACAATTCTTCAGAAGGGCCTGAAGACTATGTAGCAAGCTGCCACATGATCTCTCACATGATAAATGACAAAGAAGCTCCTGATGCAAAGAAACTGGGGGCAGATCTCGAATCGAAACTCCTAGAACCGTCAGACGAGATGATTAACATGTTGCTGAACGAGGCCTGTCAAAAGAGCAAAGCTGATTGTGAGCGTGAAATAGCCATATTTGAAAAAGCCAAACGCCGGCGGCTAGACAGAAGGGTTGAAGTACCCCAACTGGATAGAAGCACTTCTGCCGCCAACAAAAGCAATTTTAAGACAAGGAAGCAATTCGCTAAAGCCCTGTCGATGGGAATAAAGTTTCCACCTTCCAAAGAAGACACTTTAGAAAATACGTTCCCCGACGGACTTGATGCACATCCAAACTACTGCTTATACCATCGGAGGATCACACACCCTACCAAAGAATGCATGGCCTTCAAGAATTAGTGGCAGGGTTATGTTGCTCGTCGGCAGCATTTCAAGCGAATGAAGCGCAAAACGTGTCGAGCGCAAAACGTGTCGAGAGCAAAACACAAAAGAATTGCCGGCAACTTTCACATGGTTGATTCCGGGGGATCGCAAGTTCTCACCTTCGGGAGCGATTCCGATGAAGAAATAGCCATCGGCCCTCTCTTCAAGAAATTCATCTCCGAAACAGAAGAGATGAAGACCTGCGAGAACATTCAGCTGCGTAATCACACGTTACCTGAAAAGAATCTCAGACCCACAAACAAGGGATCGAACAAAAAAGATAAAGGGAAAGAAAAAGTCCCTGAAGATATCGCCCTTAATGACCGAGTCGTCGAATAGATGGCAGCCAAGGACCCGCCCAAGAAAAACAAGGTGGATTAAAACGTTCTGGCACACCTGAGGAAGATACCCTCGCAGCTAAGCATTGTTGATGCCCTTCTGCTATCTAAAGAAGCGAGAGATTCTTTGATCAAGGCACTACAAGAGCCCGAGCAGTTCCAAGCTTTCCTTGCCGAAGAAAAGATGAAAGACGAGCTGGAAGAAGTGCACACTGCTGACGTCCCTTTCGGCGACGAAGATCTCCTCCTCGGAACATGCGAGCATAACCGTCCCTTGTACGTCACCGGATACTGCCATGACATCAAGATAGGGAAGATCTTAGTGGATAACGGGTCCTCTATCAACCTCCTAAATGTGAGGGTACTAAAAGAAATCTGCATGAGCGTTCAACACCCCGCTCGGGATAAAATCACTATCTCCGGGTTCGACTCCCAGTCATCACGGATGCTCGGGTCTGTGATACTGACGTTACGCTTTGAGCTGCTCGTCACTGACATCAAATTTCATGTCATTGACGCCAAAACATGCTACAACGCCTTGCTCGGCCGGCCTTGGTTGCACGAGTACAACATCATCCTTTCTATACAACATCAGTGTATGAAGTATTTCAAAGATGGTCTTGAGTATACCGTGACAGGGGAGCTGAACCCATTCTCCTTGAATGAAGTCCGAAAGTACGAAGATGTAAAGTATTTCTTGCCAGACTTTGAAGACACAGAAAGATGCCATAAACCGGAGAATAAGCAAAAAGCTATCACCACCATTCCGATCTTCGGGAGCGATACCGAGGAGGAATAAGAGATAGTCTATTCGCGGCCGCCCCAATGCAACAAACCAGGACCATCTACCCCTATTCTGGGTTTTGGCAATGACTCTGAAGACGAAGTCAACACAGTGTTCTCGGTCCGTCCATCAGTGGAGGCCCTCACTGGAGATTATCTGAGTTTACAGATCGCCATGGTTCCGCGGCAGCACTACAGAGAGCTTGACACATTTGATACTTATAGTGTGCAAGAACTGCAGACGTTCTACATCCCTCCCAGGCAAAAAGATGAAAAACGATCCTTTTTTATCGATCTGCGGAAATCAAAGTGGAGAAAGAAATTTGGCATAGTGCCGATTCTACACTTGACAGGCTCCATCCCATCCGTCTTCCCAGATACTACACGGAAGGATTAAAAAGGCTGTTGAGATGCCAAGACGTACCCTTCAAACAGACTGCTCGACAAACTCAGTTCTACAACAGGATCTGGAACGTCCCCGGAACTCAGCAAAAATTGCCCAACGGGAGAATGGAAATGATCGGGCTTGGATATGTTCAATCCAAGAAACGGAAAAGATTCTATGGCTGCTACATTATACATGGTTTCGATGAAGAAGGGACGCTCTGTTAGAAGATGCTGCAGTTGAACCAGAACAAGATCCTGCCACAAAAATGCCGAGTCCGTCGTTTGAGGAACAGATGGAAAAGCTAATAAGGGAAGCGGGTCAAAAGGTCCGGGATGACCACAACCGTGAAATGTCCATTTATGAGAAAGCCAGGACGCAGCGCCTCCTTCAGCAGGCTACGGAGAATGACAATGCCCTTCGTCGCCAGCCCGTCATACAGAAGAGCCGACGCAGAGGTAAAAACAAACTAAAGAATGGAAGAAAACGTTCGACAGCGGCAAGGCGGGTCCAAGAAGCCACGCGATCGAGAATTAAGCAGCCGGTATTCGTCTCTTATAAGAAAGATGGGTCGAGCATATTCTTTTCCCCAAGACAAGATAAGGAAGATATTCAGTCTTGTCATGAAACATCAAATGATTACGCTCCCGGAAGCCAAACACCCCGAGCAAGCAGACGAGGCCTCTCACCCGGATTATCGCTCCTGTCACCGAGCGATAGGACATCCTCTCGAAGACTGCTTCACATTTAAAGACCGGGTAAAAGACCAATATCAGCAAGGCAGGTTGGCTCTATCCAGCAGTTGGAGGGTAACCCCGCCACAGAAGCATGAACCAAAAGCCACGTATGCAGCGAGAGTAGAGCCGGATCAACATCGTTCTTGGAAGCGATCTCGTACCTGTCACATGATAACGCTGTCAGGAGAAGGAGAACGCGAGGATATGGCTGACCTCCCCTGGTGCTTCGAAAACGATGATGACGAGGTGATCTCAGAGTTTCCACCAGTAGCAAAAGAATTGGAAGATGGGATACATACTACTGCACATAACCTCAGGAAAATCGACCTGGGGACGGCAAGTGACCCGCGGCCGACGTTCGTCAGTGAGCTGTTGTCTAAAGAATAGGTAGCTACGCTAAAAGACGTGCTCATGCAGTATAAAGACTGCTTCGCATGGAACTATTCCGAGATGTCGGACTAGATCTAGAAATAGCCGTCCACAAATTGCCGATTTCTCCGGACGTCAAGCCAGTCAAGCAAGCACCAAGAAGAATGCGGCTCGAACTTGAAATGAGCATCAACGCCGAGGTCAAGAAACCGATCGACTCCAGATTCATCCAAGAAGTTCAGTACCCTGACTGGATCGCCAACATTGTCCCGGTGATGAAGAAAAATGGGACAGTGCGTATCTGCGTAGACTTTCGGGATCTCAACAAAGCTTGCCCAAAGGATGATTTTCCTATACCAGTTACCGAGCTGATGATAGATAACACGTCCACTCAAGAAGTTTTCTCCTTCATGGACGGCTTATCAGGGTACAATCAAATAAAGATGCATCCCGAAGACCAGAAGCATACCGCTTTCTGGACCCCTTTGGGCATATTCTGCTACAAAGTGATGTCTTTCGGTCTGAAGAACGCCGGCGCCATCTATCAGAGGGCCATGACGAAGATTTTTTATGACCTCATACATGAAATCGTCGAATGCTATATCGACGACCTCGTAGTTAAGAGAAAATCACACGAGGAGCATTGGGAGCATCTGAAGATCGTGTTCCAGCGCCTTCGGAAATACAACCTGAAGATGAACCCTCCGAAATGCGCGTTCAGAGCTTCCTCAGGAAAAGTCCTAGGATTCGTCGTACGACACCGGGGTATCGAAATAGACCCGTCAAAGATCAAGGCGATTATGGAGATGCCTCCGCCGAGAACTCTCAAGCAACTGCGATCTTTCCAAGGGAAGCTTGCGTATATTCGGCGGTTCATAGCAAATCTCTCTGGAAAATCCTGCCCCTACAGTCACCTAATGAAGAAGGGGACCCCTTTCGTCTAGGATCGCAAATGCCAAAGTGCACTGGACGAAATAAAGCAATACCTGCAGAATCCGCCGGTGCTGACCGCTCTGGTCAAGGGAAAGCCCCTCATCCTGTACACAACAGCCCTCGAAGGTTCCTTAGGCGCACTGTGGGCACAGGAGAACGACCAAGGGAAAGAGAGAGCCCTCTACTATTTGAGTCGAGTTCTCCTGGGGGCAGAAAACAACTACTCCCCTATCGAAAAACACTGCCTGGCGTTAATCTTCGCGATAACGAAGCTCCGGTACTATGCGTTGGCGCATGAGGTCCATATCATATCAAAAAAGGATCCTCTCAAGTATTTGATATCAAGAGCTATACTAACAGGGCGACTCGCTAAATGGGTTATCCTCTTGATGGAGTTCTCGATAACTTATCATCCGCTCAAGGCAGTGAAAGGCCAGGCTATCGCCGACTTCCTCGCTGAGCATCCGATACCTGCCGATTCACCCTTAAATTGCGAATTACCATACGAGCACGCATTTGACACAATCAACGGGGAGAAAGGAGAGAAGTGACACCCGATGGGAACTCTATTTCGACGGGGCATCTTCCATAAAGAAGCGGCAGCCCAACACCCCTATAATCAAATCGGGAGTGGGCCTTACCTCCGTGACTCCACAAGGAGGGATAATGTGCTTCGCCTTCTCCTTAACAAAGCTGAGGACAAACAATGAAGCCGAATATGAAGCTTTGATAACAGGTCTTGAGATCGCTGTCGACATGGGAATCGAAAACCACCTCATATACGGAGACTCCCAACTGGTCGTTCGCCAAGTAAGCGGCGACTATCAAACGTGTAAACCGGAGTTGGTAAAGTACGGCGAGAGAGTACAACAATTGTTGACTCAAATCCCTGCCTACGCCCTGGAAAGCATACCGCGGGCGAAAAATAGCAAAGCGGATGCGTTAGCCAAACTCGCTAAAGAACTGGCTGACGAAAACCTCTATAACGTAAGGATCGTGGTACAAAGCCATCGGGTTCTTGCACCAATAGAAATATCCCCGGAGTCGTCTGAAGAAAAGGAAGCGACCAAGTAAACAGCCTTACAAATAAAAGACCAGGAAAAGGCTAAGGATTGGAGAGAAGTCTTTATAGACTACTTCAAATCCCGACGAACACCTGAAGATGCATCCTCAAGACATCAGCTCACGAAACGAGCTCTGTCTTTCGCCTTCGTCAATGATACTCTGTACAAGAGATCGTTCGACTCTCTATGGCTAAGATGCCTGGGGCCGGAAGAAGCAAAAAGAGTCGTCTAAGAAATTCAAGACAGATTCTGCGATTCTCATCAAGCCGGGCAGAAGATGAAGCTGAAGATCAAAATGATGGGCTGCTATTGGCCCACGATAATTCAGGATTGTCTCGAATATGCGAAGCAGTGCCACTCGTGTAAAATTCATGGAGACTTCATCTACCAGCATCCAAACCCGCTACACCCAACGGTGGCCAGTTGGCCGTTCGAAATGTGGGGAACTGATATAATCGGGCCCATCGAACCAGCATCGTCCAGAAGACATCGGTTCATATTGGCGACAACTGATTACTTCTCTAAGTGGGGATAAGCCACACCACTAAGAGAAGTGAAGACGGATAATATTCTCCACTTCTTCAAGACACACGTCATCTATCAGTTCGGCACTCCGTGACGGATTATCTCTGATAACGGGCCGGCCTACAGAAGTCACAAAACAGCCGCTTCGCACAGCAACATAATATAGACTGGAGATACTCTTCGGTCTATAATCCCCGAGCTAACAGTCTACCTGAGGCCTTCAATAAGACCTTAACAAAGATCATAAAGAAGACGGTGTCTAGAAATAGAAGAGTAGGCATGAGAGATTGCATGAAGCTCTCTGGACGTATCGGACTACGTTCAAAACAGCCACAAACACAACGCCGTATGCATTGGTATTTGGCGCTGAAGCAGTACTTCCCTTGGAGATAGAGCTACCCACTCTACAAGTGGCAGTTCATTACGAGCTAACAAACGAGGAGAATGCTCATCTTCGTCTTGAGGAGCTCGACGCCCTCGGTAAAACTAGGCTCATAGCGCAGCAAAACTTGGAGGTTTACAAAGCAAAGATGACGTGCTCTTACGAGAGGTTGATTAGGCCGAGAACATTTCGTCAAGGCGAACTCATGCTAGTGGTCAAGAGACCTATGATCCCCAATCGTGCCGAACAAAGGAAGTTCGAGCCAAACTATGAAGGCCCATACACCATAGACAAAGTCTACCAAGGTGGGGCTTACCTGCTCATGAATATGCATAGCGAAAGACCCTTCAGGCCAATAAACGACTGGTTCCTAAAAAAATACTACGCCTGACGAGTCACGGTCTAGGTCAACGATAGATGACAACGCCTATGTCCGCTCGCTATCTTCCCAAGCCCAAACTCTATAAGTAGTATCCAGCGAAACCGTTGTCTCCAAAATGGCAACAATGGACCGAAACGTCCTTAAACTAACGACTGAACGAAACGTCATTAAACTACTACAAACCGCAGCATCCTAAGGCTAACACAAAAAAAGAAAGAAAAAAAAACAGTACGTCCAGAAGCGAAATGGGCACGGATGAAAACCCGAAAGGGCTCCGTGAGTAAAAACAGTAGGGCTACCGGCGAGTTTTGTGAAAACCCGAAAGGGTGCAATCTCGTTAAAAGACACTTGCAAGGTCCTCTCGATCTTTTAAGGAGAAAATACCTGCGTAAGATCCTTACGACTCATAAAGGAGAAACACACTTAGGGATCCCCATGATTCCTAAGGAGAAGTTACACTTACGAGATCCTCACGGCTCGTGAGGAGAATTCCCCTATGAGACCCTCACGGCTCATAGAATTCAAAAGCCTTAACTTACAGGGATCTGAACCTGTTCTTATGCCATCATAACCCACAAGCTGCCCTACAAGCGGTTCAATACTGACCCTTGTATACAATCCACGGGCACAAACAAACATCTTCCCTAACAGAGTCCCACCACTGACGAGGGATATCTTCATATGGCAAACACTTATAAGTCCTCTCGACTTATAAGGAGAAAACACTCTTATAAGATCCTTATGACTTACAAGAGAAAACGCACTTGGGAATCCTCATGACCCCTAAGGAGAAAACGCACCTATAAGATCCTCACGACTCGTAAGGAGAAATACCTTTATGAGACGCTTACGGCTCATGAAGTCAAAAGCCTTAGTTGGCAGGATCTTAACCCTGTTTGCTAAGCCACCTTTGTTCAAACCGACAAAGGCAAATGATGATTCGCTCTTGGCCATATCCCAGTTGTAGCGATGCTGATACCTAAATCAGTATCAGATCCCAAATCCCAAACTCATGGTGAAAAGTCAGCGAGCCATAAATGCATATGAAATAGCCGAAATGATAGGGCAACTTGCAACAAAATCAGCAAGTAAAATTTATGCATACAAAAACAGCACAAATGATTGGGCAACTCACAATAAAAAGCAGCGAGTAAAAACAAAAAATAGCCGAAATGATTGGGAACCGCGAAAAATAGCCGAAATGATTGGGCAATCGCGACTTTCGCGATATAAAAAGCTGAAATGATAGAGCATCGCGGAAAGAAAACAAAAACATATATAAAATAAAACTTTTGCCCTGCAGGTGAGTCCATACTGACCTCTGTATACAACCCATGAGCATAAACGAAAAGGGAACCACGTGTCCCAACAAACTCTGTCAAAAGGAAAGTCAGATCTCGACAGCAACATTTGCGTCCCAGAAGACCAATAACGGCGTTCCTCCTCACTCCAGTAGGATACAGACGTGACATCGCCGATCGGAGCCACGGCAAAGTCCCCGGTTTCAAGACTCCACGTTCACGGACAACTAGACTCAACCCTAACACCGCAAAAAAACGGAAATACGTCATCCAATGACCCCGTCGCGGAAATACGTCATCCAATGACCCTGTCTCGGAAATATGTCATCCAATGACCACGTCGCGGAAATACGTCATCCAATGACCTCATCTCGGAAATATTTCATCTAATGACCCCGTCGCGGAAATACGTCATCAAATGACCCCGTCGTGGAAATACGTCAGCAAATGACCCCGTCTCGGAAACACGTCATCCAATGACCCCGTCGCGGAAATACGTCATCCAATGACCCCGTCGCGGAAACACGTCAGCAAATGACCCCGTCTCGGAAATACGTCAGCCAATGATCCCGTCGTGGAAATACGTCAGCCAATGACCCCGTCTCGGAAATACGTCATCCAATGACCCCGTCTCGGAAATACATCACCCAATGACCCCGTCGCAGAAATACGTCATCCAATGACCCCGTGGCGGAAATACGTCAGCCAATGACCCCGTTGCGGAAACACGTCAGCAAATGACCCCGTCTCGGAAATACGTCAGCCAATGACCCCGTCGCGAAAATACGTCATCTAATGACCCCGTCGCGGAAATACATCATCCAGTGACCCCGTCGCGGAAATACGTCATCCAATGACCCCGCCTCGGAAATGCATCAACCAACGACATCCCCGTCGAAGCAACGCTTCGACTCGGGAACAAGTCAACTCATCAACCACTTACGAGTCCTCTCAACTTGTAAGGGAGAAAATTCTCTTGTGAGATCCTTACGACTCTCCAGAGAAAATCCACTTTGGAATCCTCACGATTCCTAAGGAGAAAAAACACCTACGAGATCTTCTCGACTCGTAAGGAGAAAAATCTTTATGAAACCCTCACGGTTCATAAAGTTGAAAAGTCTTAGGCAACAGACCCGAACATGTTTCCTAAGCCACCACTACCCTACAAAGAGGTCAAGATGGACTATTTACAGACCACATTTGCCAAAATTACATGCCAGAGAAATGGAGGTGCTACTCAAAAGTGCGTAAACTGCTCTGCGTCAAATCGAAATGAAAAGGCATAACCTACGGACGTCAAACACATACTATGAATGACAGTAAGAAGAACATTTGATTCGCATCCAGTTAAGCGTTCGAAGCGTACCCATTTATGTATGTGCAGAAAAGGTTTAGTGCATAAAATAAACACGCGGAAACAAAAATTGTCTACTCATACTTCAGAAAATTCTTACAGTGATAAAAACGGTAAACAAAAACATCATTAAAATATTTACAATGGCAAGACATCAAATCCAGGACATGGACTGAGATATTCAAAAGTTAGGCCGTCTAAAATGTTTCGGGCCTCT
This sequence comes from Agapanthus africanus, assembly GCA_030015575.1. NCBI lineage: Eukaryota > Viridiplantae > Streptophyta > Magnoliopsida > Asparagales > Amaryllidaceae > Agapanthus > Agapanthus africanus. Next base: position 449,746,211 of record CM057349.1, on the reverse strand, counting down.
CGGACCATTCTTATATGCTTCCTCTCACGATTACAAGCGTCAGGGTCCTCACTGATGTCCTCCGCCCTTCGATAGGCAGCGATTATCGTCGCCTGTTGAAAAGTTTGAAGCAGAATATCAACTAGATTGTCTCGCCTTTTCTTTGAGATTAGGCCCATCAGATACACTGAATGTACCTTATCTTCGGCGTCATCCAATACTTTAAGAGGCATGCCGTCATAGAATAAAGGAAGTGCTTCCCAGATCGCTCTCACAATGAGCTTCAAAAGAGCGTAACGACGAGGAAGCAGTCGACCATTGTATTCATCAAAGCGACGCATGATTTCGGTGCACTGAGCGTTTGTAAACTCCTGGTTCTGGCATCGGCCCAGTGCGCGAATGTCTCTATAATAAATAATCTCGTCAAGATCATACAGATGAGCGGCCATAACGTCTGAAAAGGAAAATCAGTGAGAGTTTAGTGGGCAGACTGATTAAGAAAAATCTTATTGAAACAGACACGGGGATTTAAACAACTCTTGATATCCTCACGGAGAAAATAAGTTCTGATTAAGAGACACAACAAATTCAAATTTGTGTAAATAAAGGAGAAATCCTAAAAAAGATTCTCATTTAATGAGAGACTCCTCGGGTTAAGGAGTTAAACTCCTCGAGAGCAACGCTCAGCAGACAGGAGTGATACCTGTCAAAATCAATTATGAGGGGAATAAAAAAAATTCCCCGAGAATTCTAAGAGCCATGCTCTATGAAGATAATGGAGTAACCCATCAAAAACCCTAAAAGCAAAGCTTTTAATGAGTTAAAAATTCCATGATCTTCAAGATCCGTGAACAAACTTTAAGAGTTCTTCATGAAAGATTAACAAATCTATATGTTTTGAAAAGAGTAAAGCTCTATTAAGAAACCTTAAAAATCTATATGATTTAAAAAAGAGCAAGGCTCTGTTAATGGGTGAAACCCTAGATTCCCGTCAAAGACTTAATTTTTACCTGAAATTTTCGACAGGGTTCTGTCTCTAAGAGAAGTTCTTAAAACAAAGAGCTGTGCTCTAAAAGAGAATTAACTCTCAAGAGAATACAAGAAGATGGACAGAGGTCATTTCAAGGGCCAAAGGCCCTATTTATAGGCACTGAGAGCCGTTTCAAGTTCTAAGTTGATCTAATGGCGCAGATGCTGCCACCGCTGCACTCACGTGTGAGCCATGTGAGCGCAACAGTGGGGGGGGCATTTGTTTCCCCCAATCAGAGCAAAACTCTGTTCAAATTATAAAATTTAAAATGAAGCAGTGTTTCATAAAAGCGTCAGCGCTCCGAGGCAGCGCTCACGTGCAAAGCACAAGTGCGCTCGCGCCAAGAGCGCCAGCGTTCCGAGGCAGCGCTCACGTGCAAAGCACGAGTGCGCTCGCGCCAAGTGTGCCAGCGCTGAGAATTAAAGATTCTGAGGCAGCGCTCAGGTGCAGAGCACGAGAGCGCCAGCGCTAGAACTAAATGTTCTCCATCTTTGGATCAAAGATCCAACGAAGATGAATAAATCATCAAATTACCAGAATAAGATTCTGTTAAAGAAATACTCCTCAGAATCTTTCCAAACAAGAAAGATTGTGCTCTTTAAATCAGAGCACCATTGGATCAATGATCCAATGGTGATTAAAAATCACCAAGGAACAGAACAAGTTCTGTATGGAAAAAGATTTTCCCAATCTCGTTAAAAACAAGAAGATTGCCTTCTGTAAAACAGAAGCCCTAGAATCAAAGATCCAACGGTGGGAAATATCCCCAAATCAATTAGAGAAAAGTTCTCTTCAACTGATTCAACAAATCAACCTCCCCTATATAAAGGACCCAAGAATCCAAGTCTCAAAAAGAAGAACCCCCCCCCCCACACACACACACACACAAGCTTTGAGAAATTTCAAAGAAAAGAGCAAGTTCTGAGAAGAAGAACTTTTATTCAAGGTAAAAACAGAGAGATAAAAAAGCATCTCATCAAGGAAGAAGAACATAGTTCTTTTTCAGATCATAGATCTAAGACAGAGGTCTTTCACAAAAAGAGATCATAGTATCTCATCATAAAAAAGGGGGGAGAAGAATTTCATTCCCTTCAGATCATAGATCTACAAAGATAAAGTCTTTCACAAAAGAAAATAGATGAGATTGTAACATCTCCTATAAAAATAAGAACTTTGTTCTTAGAACTATGAGACAAAGTCTCTTGTAAGCGAGAACTTATTTCTCAGATCACAAAATTGATCAGAAGCACTCTGCGCTCATTATCTGGCGCACAGCGCCAAGCGCGCCACGTGTTTCTCACGTGTGCGCTACTTCATAAGAAGCGCCTTAGAGCTCCAAATTTGGTGACCAGCACCAAGCGCGCCATGTGCTCCTCACGTGTGCGCTGCTTAACAGAAGCGCTTTACGCTCATTGACTGGCGCTCAGCGCCAAGCGCGCCACGTGCACCTCACGTGTGCACTACTTAACAGAAGCGCTCTGCGCTCATTGACTGGCGCTCAGCGCCAAGCGCGCCACGTGTTCCTCACGTGTGCGCTGAAGGAACATAAACTGTTCTTTAAATAAAGCCCCAGAGCTATAATGAGTGCTCAGCACTCAATAAAAGATAAAAACGGTTGTCAGAACCCAAACTAATGCTCAGCATTGTTAAATGAAAAGGGACTGAGCCTAATAGGTCGAACCCAAGTTGGCCACAGATCCCTAATTCAGATTAATTAAGCCTATATGCTCATAAATATTTGATCTTAGTCCCAAATTTGACTACAGATCTCCCAACCAATATTGGTTCAAGAGTACATCTCTTCACTTCTCTGATATGTGTCGTTGTAAGTCTTCAACGTCTTGAGAGAGGTGACGGGTCCCGACAACCAGACATTCCACGGACTGTGGGGTCCTTAAACTCATGGACTATGATGTCCTTAAACTTTACGGACTGTGGGGTCCTTAAACTCATGGACTATGATGTCCTTAAATTTTATAGACTGTGAGGTCCTTAAACTCATAGACTATGATGTCTTTAAACTTTATAGACTATGACGTCTTTAAACTATGGACTGTGATGTCCTTAAACTCCATGGACTATGATGTCCTTAAACTTATGGACCGCAATGCCGCTAAACTAAACAATAGAGCCCAAATGCTCTTTTGTTGGATCTAAATGATCCTGTTAAGTAGATCTTGGTCTAAAATTAGACTAACGTATCCTTAACAAACGTTTAAGTTGATCTTAGTCTCAAATAAGATTAACAATCCTTAAACCCAAACCCAAATCTAAGAAAATACGGATTTGGACTAATTCACACCCTACGGGCGACAGCATAAATTAGTCTCCGTATACAATCCACGGGCAACCAAAAACAAAACAAACACGCACGACACAAAATGACCATCTGGAAAACGAGAAAGTGGTTACCGTGATGCGGTTGCGTAATTTACTGCAGAGGCTTGCGCCTGCAGGGAAGAGCGTCCCCACAATCAAAAACCCCTCACAATGAGGGGGGAATCTGACAAAGTCTGCTACATCGGCCGCATCTGTCCAAACCTCCGATGCACGGTGCCATAAATCAACTTGGCATCTTCGGAGAGGTGGATGGATAAAACCAAATAGCATCTGCCCCCAAATTCAGGTAAGACGACCTACGCAGTTTCGTCTCTGTATTCGGCAGTGAACAAGTACCGCATATCGAGCCTAGGGGGATGGTAAACGTCAGACCCCTAATAGCGGTATAAGTCGTGTCGGAGTGTATCCCAGAACACCTTGAAAAACTACTGGAATACCTACCAGTAAATCTCACTTACCTTGGCCAAGGACTTTGTGTAATGGCTCTCCTAAACACAGCGCGATATCAACCCCCAATACCGGGAGAGACGAATCCTATCTAACCGCCACTGCCTCCAAGTGCTTCGGGAATGCACCCAACCACTACCTGTTTGCACGACTCTTTTGAGCCATGGTAGGGTAGCAATCAAAGAACAGTGGGAACACACTTGAGGAAAAGTAGCAGTGTTAAGTCAACGGACTAAGTTGTACTCATATCACCTGGGAACTGCTCCTGACGATAGGTATAGTACCAATCAACAGTGCCCCTGCGAGTCCATCCGGTGTACTCATAACCCAATGAGCACCTGTATACTATCTTAGGTGAACCAACTGACACCAATGGCTTGTGAGACCGGCCATCGCCCCTCGTCGGGGTCTCGATCCATATACACTAGTCTACTCTCGGAGTATCGATGACCAGTCTCGAAACTCCCACGACTAGGGACACTTTAAGGATGTGCTTATAGACTACCCAACTCTCACATATATGATCGCCATCATACTGCTGGTAGTCAAGCAAGAATCCTATGGGCTCTATCAACGTATAATAGTGATCTGTAGTGTCACCTAAAACATGTACATGATGATAAAGACAAACCAGATAGCATATTATCATCTCGAGTAAGACTGTTCTATCGGTATAGGTCCTCCCTCAATCATTGCAATCACATGCCTGTGATCCAATAATTGACTTGAGGGCACAACATCCAACAATCTCCCACTTGCACTTAAGGCTAATTATTGCGGTGTCGCATACTCACAGCCCGTGTGATACCGAACACCCAACTCCTCTACTAATCAGTTTCACAAAGCTCGTTTGTGAAAATTATTGCTTTCGAGAAATAGCCTCAGTGAGTGGATCCGCTCAGATGTTTCTTTCTATGTCTCTCTTTATCTCAAGTTCGCGGAGAAAGCCATCTCCTGAAATGAGCAATACCTGTCTTAGAATGTATCTGGATATCTGATGGGACCTAGTTCACAAATGAACTCCAAATCCAGTAAACTTCTTAGATTGTATCGTCAACTGAATTTAATCAGTATCCTGAGCCATGCCTCCATCAGTATCCGCTTGAACCACCTGTCCAAACTACTTCCCCTCGTCAGAGGGAAAACCATAACTCTGACAGTCACTCTGTCATCCAGGTCACCTTGGAAGCCTTGAATGATAACCGTCTCCCGAAGGAGGCTGCCGTTATCAAATCCCTATAACATCCACTTAAGTTTTATAACTGCTTCCGAACGTTTCTCCAGAATTGGATTAATATCTCAACTTATTGCATCTGTTGCAAAAAACAGCATCTGGTGTGGTGTTTACCCCAATCAGAGCAAAGCTTTGATTTGAAAATTTAAACTTTAATAAATGAAGCAACGCTTTAGATCCTTTGCGCTGCGCGCAACGCGCCACATGTCAGGCGCTGATACGTCAGCGCAGCGCCTAAGGCAGCACACCCAACCAGAGCAAAGCTCTGTTTCAAGCAAAATCAAAGGAAGCAACGCTTCAGTTGCGCAAGCAATGCGCTGCGCGACACGTGTCAGCGCAGTTGCTCTCCTAAATCAATTTACCTCCGGTTCAAATGTACATCTCCGAACTCCTCTGACACCTATCGTTGTAATTCTTCAACGACGTCAGAGAGGTGATGGGTCCCAACGACCACACATCGATATGGACTGCGGGGTCCTCAAACTCGTGGACCGAAACGTCCTTAAACTAATATTCATCCCAAAATGGGAACGATGGACCGAAACGTCCCTAAACTAATATCGGAATATCGGACCGAAACGTCCCTAAACTAATATCGGACCGAAACGTCCTTAAACTAATATCGGACCGAAACGTCCTTAAACTAATGATGGACCACTACGTCCTTAAACTGGCAATGGACCGAAACGTCCTTAAACTAATGATGGACCACCACGTCCTTAAACTGGCGATGGACCATCACGTCCCTAAACTGGAATATGGACCACCACGTCCCTAAACAGGAATAATAGAGCCTTTAAATGCTCTTTTGCCGGATCCAAACGATTCCGTTAAGTTGATCTTAGTCTCAAATCAGACTAACGTATCCTTAATGAACGTTTAAGTTGATCTTAGCCCCAAATACGGCTAACGTATCCTTAAACATTTAAATGGATTATAAAACTCCAAATCGACTTTGGTTCAAGGGTACATCTCCTAACTCCTCTGAAACCTATCGTTGTAATCCTTCAACGGCGTCGGAGAGGTGACGAGTCCCAACGGCCATATATGAAATGGACCACTACGTCCTTAAACTGGGAATGGATCTAGACGATCCCGTTAAGTTGATCTTAGTCTCAAATCAGACTAATGTATCCTTAACGAACGTTTAAGTTGATCTTAGTCTCAAATGCGGCTAACGTATCATTAAACTAAAAACACCAAACCCAAATCTAAGTAAATACGGGTTTGGACTAATCCACGTCCTACGGGCGACGGCATTACTCAGTCTCCGTATACAATCCACGGGCAACCACAAACAAAACAAACATATACGACACGAAGTGAAATTCTGGAGAAGGAGAAATTGGCTACCGCGATGCGGTAGCGTAATTAACTGCAGGGGCTTGTGCCTGCAGGGAAGAGCGTCCCCACAATCAAAAACCCCTCAAGCGAGGGGGAATCTGACGAAGTCTGCTACATCGGCCGCATCCGTCTAAACCTCCGATACACGGTGCCATAAATCAACTTGGCATGTTCGGAGAGGTGGACGGATAAAACCATATAGCATCTGCCCCGAATCTCAGGCTAGACGTCCTCATGTCGTCGCCGTCATTCGGAGGGGAACAGATTCCGGCACGCCGGGTGGGACCTTTTCCTCTTTCCACTCCACACTTCGTGTGTAGTCTTCGCGAACGAATCGCGGTTTGTTAACGGTTGCCTTTGGGTTGCAAGTTACTAAGATTTGGTATTTTGTCTGGCGCAGAACTCAAGCATCAATGGCCTCTAACTGCACCAACTGCTCGAAGTGCCACTGCAACGGACGCTCCACCTCCCCTGGAGGTGTAGCATATGGGCCCCAAGCGGCCTCCTTCCTCGCTCTGCCGGTAGAACAGGTGACCCAGGCCACCACCGGCCTGTTTTTCGGGACTATGATCCCACTTACAAGCTTCTCTATGCCAATACCTATACCGGAAGTGAACAAGAAGTCGGTCTTCGACCGGCTCACTGCTACGACGACCCCTGTCAACGGGTCACCCACTACCAAACCAACAGCCTCTGTTTTCGCCAGGCTGGATCAGAACTTTAAATTGGCTGTCCCAAAGAAGGCAATAACTGCTGCTCCAGAAGTCGTCAAGGCGGCTTCCCCTGTCAAAGAGTCAGTCTTTTCAAGACTGACTGTTCCTGCTACTGCCCCTGCTCGAGGGTCTGTCTTCGACAGGTTGAATATCATCCCTCAAAAGACAACCTCAGTCTTTAAGAGGCTAACACCAGCGATGCCTCATTCAGACAGGGGGCAAAAAGAAGCTGTCTCAATCTCCGAGCCAGTCCCAACGGCTCGTCATGCTCGACGTCGCTACTGGCGACGAGTAAGGAAGGCAGGGGGCAACTCCCCCTCGGGGCTAACTCCACCGGCTCCAGTGGTGGAAGTCAACGCTGCTGTTCCAACTAGGAACAGCTTTGAACTGCTGAGGAGGGTACGTAAGAATTCTCCAACCGCTACATTGAAAAGATCTCCTCCACCCGCGGAGAGAGTTATGGAAACAAAGCAAGAACAGCCCCCTCAACGGCTGTCCTCAAAAATATACAAGGTTTGACGAAGGGTTCAAGACTCCATGATCGACCCAGACCACTCCCGTCAACAAAAGAAGACGAAGGTGCAAAAAGAAAAGGAATGTCCTATTAAACAGCAAAGGACGACAATCGCTAGGGTGCCCACTGCAACGGCCCCTTCAACTTCAACGGCCCACAAAAGAAGAAGGCCGGAGAAAACCCCCGCGCCGGCGACAAATATCAGAGGTGGTGAACCCAAACGCCCTAAGTCAAGGGGCATTGTAATTCATACCGTCTATATGGAGTCTGGTAAGGAGGACAGTCGCATGTCTACGGGTCATCGACCGCTTACGCGATCAGTGACCAAGGCTCAGAAGAAACAGCAAAAGCTCTAGGAGATAATGACTGTGATGGCCGCACTCACTGGGTCAAAAGAAACCCCTGAAACGTCCTCGGATGAACGTCAGGAACAAGAAACTGACGCTGAATTCCTTCGTCGCGTACTGGAGAAGAAGGATAAAGAAGCTGCGGAACAGGCAGCCAACATAAAGAAAATGGCCCTCCTGTTCCAGGACATGGTAGGGATGATGATTCAACAAGATCCACCTGCTGAAGATCCCCCGATCATCTTTGAAGACGATAGGGTAGAAACGTCGAATCCTCCTCCAGCTCTCTCAACGGCCAAGGAGGAGGCAATCTCCAAAGCCGACCTGGACGAATATATAGCTCAGCAGATCCGGGTTCATCAAGCGACTGAAGCAACGGGTCAGGTCGTAAAAACAGGGCGGCCGTATCCGGGCTAGTACGACCAGATCAAATACCCGCCGGGTTATACGATACCAAAATTCCATGTGTATAAGGGGACTGGCAATCCTCACCAGCATGTCGCCCAGTTCAGGGCGCTTTGCGGCAACACCGGCGGTGATGATAAATTGTTGCTCCGCCAGTTCGTTGGTAGCTTGTCAGATACGGTGTTCGAGTGGTATTCCGAGCTCCCGAATGACTATCAAAACCTTTGCTGAAATGGAACTGCTGTTTACCCTACGTTTCGCGAGTGCCAGCGAGCGTACCCCGATAACGGCATTGATTAATGCCAGGGTAAAGCCGGGCGAAACATGGGTCCAATATGCTATACGGTGGCGTAATTTATGGTCAAAATGCGAGCAACGCATTGAAGAAGCTCCTGCAGTGGGTATGTTTCTGGGAACCCTCAATCCGCAAGCAACCATCTCGCAATTTATGATGTTCTTCAAGCCGACCACCTTCCAGGCACTAATCGACAAGCTAGCGCAGATGGATTAGATGGGCCATAAACCTCCTCTTCCAAAGCCAGACTCCCGAAATGAGAAGGGGAAGGGGAAAGCGATCGTTGTTGCTAATGCTCAGCAATAGCCGAGCAACTCGAAGCCAGTCGTTCGTCAAAATAATATGCGCCCGTATGTAGCCCTTGAGGAAAGGATGGGACGTTCTTACTCTTTTCCGCGAGATAAGACGAGAAGGTTATTCGAGCTGGCGTTGCGCAACAGACTCATAAATCTGTCGGATCCAAAACGCCCGTCGCAACCAAGTGATGTCAATGAGCCCAACTACTGTCCTTATCATCGAGTACTGGGTCATCCGATCGAGGATTGCTACGTCTTCAAAAATTGGCATGAAGACCAGTACTGACAGGGCAAGTTTGCATTGTCTGACAAATGGAAGGTGAATCCACCGCAGCCCCACACCTCTAAGGGAATGAATACGCCGGGGGCAACATGCTCTGTCGTTGAAGAAGCTTCTTGGGAGGTTGTATTATCAGCCAAGACAAAGAGGATGTTAAATGATCTTCAATTTTGCCCAGCAATCAAGTGGAAGAACCCGTTGGAGCCGCAGATCATTGAAGGAATGTTGAAGCCTCGTCCAACTCAAAAGATCGATGGAGGTGGCCCAAACATTCATAACCAGCCGTAGAAATCTTCAAAGAAGAAGAAAAAGAAGTCAAAGAAGCCCGTGAAGCCTGGCGACAAGCGCACGGACTTGCAAAAATAAATTGACGTGCTGGAGGAATACAACCAGAAGGCACGGATTCCCATTACATTCCAAGAGTTCCTCAATCACGTCTTTCAAGAGGAAGATGAGGAAGAAAGTTTATCTGATGATTCTGAAGAATGCGTGGCGAGCTGTCATGTGATTTCCCACTCGTTCATGGACGATGAGGAGACCCCTTGTATTGAAACGCCGGGGGCAAATCCTGAACCAAAAATTCTGGGGCCGTCGGATGAAGTAATTGACGCATTCCTTAATGAAGCTCTCTTAAAAAGTAAAACTGATCGGGAGCGCGAGGCGGTCATATTCGAAAAGGCCAAACGCCAACGCCTTGACAAAAAATTTGAGATACTCCCGCTGGAGCAAAGCACACCCACTGCGGATAAAATCAAATTCAAGATGAGGAAGAGGTTTGCTAAAGCCGTGTCAATGGGTATGAAGCTACCATCCTCTGAGGGAAGCGTTACTGGTGAAGCGGAAATGCACCCCTCCTATTGCTTGTACCATCGGAAGATTTCGCATCCCACTGAGGAGTGCAAAGCTTTCGATAGATGGTGGAAAGGATACGTTGCTCACCGACAACGCTTCAAGCGGGAAAAGCGCAAAACTCATCGGGAGCGAAGAAATACGACCGAAGAGCTTAAAAGAACTACTGGCGATTGTTGCATGGTTAACACCGACGGGTCACAAGTGCCTACATTCGGGAGTGATTTTGATGAGGAGCTGGAGCTTAGCCCCCTCTTTAAAGAGTCCACCTCAGGAAAAGAAGAAGAGCCGAAGGTCTGCGAAAATATCCAGCTGCGCAATCGGACGCTACCTGAAAAGAATCTCGGACCCTCAAACAAGAAAGATAAAGGGAAAGGAAAGGTCTCTGAGGACATCGCCCTAGACGACCAAGTCATGGAAGAGCTAACTGCCAAAGACCCGCCGAAAAAGAATAAGGTGGATTACAACGTCTTAGCGCATCTGAGAAAGCTACCCTCGCAGCTTAGTATTCTTGACGCCCTTTTACTATCAAAGGAGGCAAGAGATTCGTTAATTAAGGCACTACAGGACCCGGAGCAGTTCCAAGCTTTCCTGGCCGAAGAAAAGATGAAGAATGAACTGGAAGAAGTACACACAGCCGATATCACTTTTGGCGATAAAGACCTTCTCCTTGGGACGTGCGAACACAATCGCCCCCTCTATGTCTCAGGATACTGCCACGATATAAAGATAGGAAAAATTCTGATCGATAACGGGTCGTCTGTTAACCTACTCAATGTGCGGGTTTTAAAGGAAATCTGCATGAGCGTTCAACACCTCGCTCGAGACAAGATCACCATCTCCGGGTTCGACTCCCAATCGTCAAAGACTCTTGGATCTGTGATACTAACGCTACACTTCGGGTTGCTCGTCACGGACATTAAATTCCACGTCATAAATGCCAAGACATGCTACAACGCTCTGCTCGGCCGACCATGGTTACACGAGTACAACATCATCCCTTCTACACAGCATCAGTGTATGAAATATTTTAGGGATGGTCTCGAGTATACCGTGACGGGAGAACTGAATTCGTTTTCCGTAAACGAAGTTCGCAAATATGAAGATGCCAAATACTTCTTGCCGAATTTCGAAGACACGGAAAGGTGTCGCAAGCCGGAGAACAAAACTAACGCAACCATCCCTGTCTTCGGCAGTGATACCGAGGAAGAGGAGGAGATAGTTTATTCAGGTCCGCCCCAATACACCAAGCCGGGACCATCCGCTCCTACGTTGATCTTTGGTAGTGATTCAGAGGATGAGGTTCACGCTGTATTCTCTGCTCGACCTTCAATACGAGCTTCCGCTGACAAAGAGCAAAATCTACAAGTCGCCATGGTGCCGCTTAAACATTATAAAGAACTGGATGCGCTTGATACCGACAGTGTAGAGGAGCTGCAGACGTTCTATATCCCTCCCAGGCGAGAAGGCGAGAAGGCAATTCTATTCTACCGCTCTGAAGAAAACAAAGTGGAGAAAGAAATCTTGCATGGGGCAGATCCTACGCTAGACAGGCTTCAACCCATCCGCCTACCCAAATATTATACAGAAGGCTTGAAGAAGCTGTTGAAGCGCCAAGAGATACCCTTCCAACAGACCGTTAGAAAGGCTAAATTCTATGACAGGGTCTGGAACGTCCACGGAACTCAGCACAAGCTGCCTAGTGGCAGGATGGAGACGATCGGGTTCGGATACATTCGCTCCAAGAAACGAGAGCTGCTCCGCGACTGTTACGTCGTACATGACTTCAATGAAGAAGTAGATGCTCAACAGGAGGACGCTAATCCTGAACCAGTAAAAGTCCCTGATATAAAAGTGCCCAGTCCGTCGTTCGAAGAACAAATGGACAGGCTTATAAGGGAAGCTGGTCAAAAAGTCTGCGGCGATCACAATCGCGAAATGGCCATCTACGAGAAAGCCAAAATGCAACGCCTCCTTCAACAGGCCGTCAAAGATAAAAGTGCCGGCCCTTGTCAACCTGTTATAAAAAAGGCTCGACGTAGATGCAGAAACAAGTCGAAAGGCCAAAAAGACGCTCAACAGCAACAAAGCGGGACTAAGAAACCACGCAAACGGGAGTCGAGCATTATTGATCTATCCCTCATGAAGAAAATGGGTCGAGCGTACTCGTTTCCTCGGGACAAGACGAAGAAGATAATTGATCTTGCTCTAAAACATCAAATGCTTACACTGTCGGAGTCCAAAAACCCCGAACAAGCAGGCGAAGTCTCTGACCCAAACTATTGCTCTTACCATCGAGTAATAGGGCATCCTCTTGAAGATTGCTTCACCTTCAAGAATTGGGTTGAAGATCAGTATCAGCTTGGCAAATTCGCTATGTCTGACAACTGGAGGGTAGCGCCGCCACAGGAGCACGAACCCAAAGACGCAAGAACAGAACCAACTCCACATTGGGATTGGAAGCGGATTCGCACTTGTCACATGATAACAATATTAAAAGAAGGGCTCGAGAACATGGACAATCTTCCCTGGTGCTTCGAAAACAGCAATGATGAGGTGATCTCAGAATTTCCGCCAGCTCCGAAAGAGCTGGAGGATGGAATACATTCCACTGCAGATAGCCTTAAGAAAATTGAGTTGGGGACGGCAAGTGACCCACGGCCGACGTTCGTCAGTGAGCTATTATCTGGAGAAAGGGTGGCTGCGTTAAAAGACGTCCTTGTACAGCACAAAGATTGCTTCGCATGGAACTATTCCGAGATGTCAGGACTAGATCCAGAAATTGCTGTGCACAAATTGGCGATATCCCCGGACGCCAAGCCAGTCAAACAGGCGCCGAGAAGAATGCGGCTCGAGCTTGAGATGAGCATCAACGCCGAGGTCAAGAAACTGATCGACTCCGGCTTTATTCAGGAGGTTCAATATCCGGAATGGATCGCCAACATCGTCCCGGTGATGAAGAAAAATGGGACAGTGCGCATATGCGTAGACTTCCGGGATCTCAATAAAGCCTGCCCGAAGGACGATTTCCCGGTGCCAGTCACCGAACTGATGATAGACAATACGTCCACTCATGAGGTTTTCTCTTTTATGGACGGCTCGTCAGGATATAACCAGATAAAAATGCATCCAGAAGACCAGAAGCACACCGCCTTCAGGACTCCTTTGGGTATATTCTGCTACAAGGTGATGCCCTTCGGTTTAAAGAATGTCGGTGCCACCTATCAAAGGGCCATGACGCAGATCTTTGATGACCTTATACACGAAATCATCGAATGCTATATCGACGACCTTGTGGTTAAAAGCAAATCATACGAAGAACATCTTGAGCATCTGAAGACCGTATTTCAACGCTTTCGGCAATACAACTTGAAGATGAACCCTCTCAAGTGTGCATTCGGAGTTTCTTCGGGCAAATTCCTGGGATTCATCGTCCGACACCGAGGTATCAAAATAGATCCGTCAAAGATCAAGGCGATCATGGAAATGCCTCCACCGAGAACTCTCAAATAGTTGCGGTCTCTCTAAGGGAAGCTCGCGTATATACGGCGATTTATAACCAATCTCTCTGGCAAGTGCCGCCCTTACAGTCACCTGATGAAGAAGGGGACTCCATTCGTCTGGGATCAAAAATGCCAGGGCGCGCTGGACGAGATTAAACAGTACCTGCAGAACCCGCCAGTGTTGGCTGCTCCGGTTAAGGGAAAGCCTCTCATTCTTTACACAACCGCCCTCGAAGGTTCTTTAGGCGCATTATGGGCGCAAGAGAATGACCAGGGGAAAGAGAGAGCTCTTTATTACTTAAGTCGAGTTCTACTGGAGGCAGAAAGCAACTACTCCCCCATTGAAAAACACTGCCTGGCGTTGATCTTCGCGATAACAAAGCTCAGGCACTATGCATTGGCACATGAGGTCCGTCTCATTTCGAAGGTCAACCCTCTTAAATATTTGATGTCGAAGGCCATATTGACGGGGCGACTCGCTAAATGGGCTCTGCTCTTGATGGAATTCTCGATAACATATCAACCTCTCAAGGCAGTCAAAGGCCAGGCCATCGCCGACTTCCTCGCTGAGCATCCGATACCCGCCGATTCTCATTTGAATTGCGATCTTCCAGACGAACATGCATTTGATGCGATCAAGGGTGTTGATACCCGATGGGAGCTTTATTTTGACGGAGTATCTTCCATGAAAAAGCGCAAACAAAGTACCCCTATAATCAAATCGGGAGTAGGCCTCATCTTCATAACTCCACAAGGAGGGATTATGCGCTTCGCCTTCTCCTTAACAGAGCCGAGGACGAATAACGAAGCCGAATATGAAGCCTTGATTGCAGGTCTCGAGATCGCCATCGACATGGGAATTGAAAACCTCCTCATATACGGAGATTCTCAACTGGTCGTTAGTCAAGTAAACGGCGACTACCAAACGTGCAAACCGGAGTTGGTGAAGTACGGTGAAAAGGTGCAACAACTGTTGACCCAAATTTCCTCCTATACTTTAGAAAGCATACCGCGCGCGGAAAACAGCAAAGCAGACACGTTGGCCAAACTTGCTAAAGAACTGGCTGACGAGAACCTCGATGACGTTAGAACCGTGGTACAAAGCCGTCGGGTGCTTGCCCCAACAGAAATATCTTCGGAATCATCCGAAAAGAAGGGAGTAACTGAGCAGACGACTCTGCAAGTAAAAGACCGGGAAAAGGCCGAGGATTGGAGGGAAGTCTTCATAGACTACTTTAAGTCCCACCGAATGCCTGAAGAAGCGTCCATAAGACATCAGCTCATAAAACGAGCTCTGTCTTTCGCCTTCGTCAATGATACTCTATACAAGAGGTCATTTGATTCCCTGTGGTTGAGATGTCTGGGACCTGACGAAGCGAAAAGAGTCGTCTAGGAAGTTCATGACGGAATCTGCGGTTCTCACCAAGCAGGCCCAAAGATGAAGTTGAAGATCAAACGGATGGTCTACTACTGGCCCACGATGATTCAAGACTGCCTTGAGTATGCGAAGCAGTGCCACTCATGTCAAATTCACGGGGATTTCATCCATCAGCATCCAAATCCGCTACACCCGACGGTGGCTAGCTGGCCGTTCGAAATGTGGGGAACTGACAAAGTCGGCCCCATCGAACCAGCATCGTCCAGGGGACATCGTTTCATCCTGGCGACGACCGACTACTTCTCCAAATGGGCAGAAGCAGTAACCATTGAGGGAAGTGAAGACGGAGAATATCCTCCATTTCTTCAGGACGCACGTCATATATCAGTTTGGAACTCCACGACGGATCATCTCCGATAACGGGCCAACCTACAGAAGCCACAAGATCAGTCGCTTCGCGCAGTAGCATAATATAGACTGGAGATATTCTTCAGTTTACAATCCGCGAGCTAATGGTCTAGCTGAAGCCTTCAACAAGACCCTGACGAAAATCATGAAAAAGACGGTGTCCTGAAATAAGTGAGACTGGCACGAGAGACTGCAAGAGACTCTTTGGGCGTATCGAACTACGTTGAAGACGGCTACGAACACAACGCCGTACGCGTTGGTATTTGGCACGGAAGCAGTACTCCCCCTCGAGATAGAGTTACCCTCTCTACGAGTGGCAGTCCACTACGAGCTAACAGATGAAGAAAATGCTCACCTTCGGCTTGAGGAGCTCGATGCCCTCGATGAGACCCGGCTCATAGCGCAGCAAAATCTGGAGGCCTAGCAAAGATGACGCGCTCATATGAAAGACTGACCCAACCGAGGACATTCCGCCAAGGCGAACTTGTACTAGTGGTCAAAAGGCCTATGATTCCCAATCGCGCCAAGCGGGGAAAATTCGAACCAAACTATGAAGGCCCGTACATCATAGATAAGGTCTACCAGGGTGGGGCCTATCTACTCATAGATATGCACGGTGAAAGGCCTTTCAGGCCAATAAACGGTCGCTTCTTAAAGAGATACTACGCTTAATGAGCCACAGCCTAGGTCAATGGTAGATGACGACGACTATGTCCTCTCGCTATCTTCCTAAGCTCAAGCTTTATAAGCAGTAGCCGGCCTTCTCCATGACGGACCGAAACGTCCTTAAACTAATGACGGACCGAAACGTTCTTAAACTAATGACGGAACGAAATGTCCTTAAACTACTACCGCGGCATCCTTAGGCTGACGAGATGAATAAAAAAAAGGAAAAAAAAAGAAAGAAAAAAGAAAAAAAAATGATGATAAAAACGGTATGTCCATAAGCAAAAAGGGCACGGATGAAAACCCGAAAGGGCTCCGAGAGTAAAAAAAAAAAAGCATGGCTACCGGCGAGTGTTCGTGAAAACCCAAAAGGGCGCGACCTCGTAAAAAAAAGAGAATAAAAAGAATAAAAAACGGTATGTCCATAAGCAAAATGGACACGGATGAAAACTCGAAAGGGCTCCGTGAGTAAAAACAGCAGGACTACCGGCGAGTGTTTGTGAAAACCCGAAAGGGCGCAACCTCGTTAAAGGACACTTACAGGGTCCTCTCGACCTTGTAAGGAGAAACCACCCGCGTGAGATCCTTACGACTCACAAGGGAGCAACACACTTAGGGATCCCCACGATTCCTAAGGAGAAAATACACTTGCGAGATCCTCACGACTCGTAAGGAGAACTCTCTTATGGGACCCTCACGGCTCATAAGATTTGAAAGTCTTAAGTTACAGAGACCTAAATCTGTGCTTAAGCAATCCCCACAACTTCCGATATTGCCTTACAAGTGGTTCAATACTGACCCTTGTATACGATCCACGGGCGCGAATAAACATTCCCCTAACCAAATTTCATCTGTGACTGGGGATATGTTCGCATGGTGAACAACCCTTGTAAATCCTCTCGATTTATGAGGAGAAAACCCTCCTGTAGGATCCTTACGACGTACAGAGGAAACGAACACTTAGGAGTCCTCACGATTCCTAAGGAGAAAATACACCTACAAGATCCTCACGACTTGTAGGGAGAAATAACTTCGTGAGACCCTTACGGCTCATGAAGTCAAAAGCCTTAGCCGACAGGACCCTAACCCTGGTCGCTAAGCCACCTTTGTTCGACATCGACAAAGGCAGATGATAATTCGCTCCTGGTAATATCCCAGTTGCAGCGGTGCTAATGCCGAAATCGATTTACAGCGAAAAGCCAGTAGGCCACACATGCATGCAAAATAGCCGAAATGATGGGGCAACTTGCAATAAAAAGCAGCAAGTAAAAATGTATGCATGCAAAATAGCCGAAATGATTGGGCAACTCGCAATAAAAAGCAGCGAGTAAAAATAAAAAAAATAGCCGAAATGATTGGGCAACTCGCAATAAAAAACAGCGAGTAAAAATAAAATAAACAACCGAAATGATTGGGCACCGCAAAAAATAGCCGAAATGATTGGGCAATCGCGACCTTCGCGATGTAAAAGCAGAAATGATAGAGCATCGCGGAAATAAAAAAAAAAGGAAATTATAAAACTTAGGCCCTACAGTTGAGACCACATCGATCCTTGTATACAATCCAAGGGCGCAAACGAGGAGGGAACCATACTTTCCCAACAGGCTCCGCCAGAAAACGAAGCCAGATCTCGATGATTCATCCCAACTCCGAAGAAACCAGGTAATTCTCGACTCGTTTCAACACCAAGGAAACAAATAATCCTTGGCGCTAGGGAAACAAATAATCCCTGGCAAATACCTCAACTCAGGGAAACAAACAATCCTTGACGAGAGCCTCCTGATCCGCATCGACTCGCAGAGCAACCAGTGCCTCTGTGGGAAATTCTCGACTCGTTTCAACACTAAGGAAACAAATAATCCTTGGCGCTAGGGAAACAAATAATCCCTGGCAAATACCTCAACTCAGGGAAACAAACAATCCTTGACGAGAGCCTCCTGATCCGCGTCGACTCGCAGAGCAACCAGTGCCTCCGTGGGAAATTCTCGACTTGTTTCAACACCAAGGAAACAAATAATCCTTGGCGCTAGGGAAACAAATAATCCATGGCAAATACCTCAACTCAGGGAAACAAACAATCCTTGACGAGAGCCTCCTGATCCGCGTCGACTCGCAGAGCAACCAGTGCCTCCGTGGGAAATTCTCGACTCGTTTCAACACCAAGGAAACAAATAATCCTTGGCGCTAGGGAAACAAATAATCCCTGGCAAATACCTCAACTCAGGGAAACAAACAATCCTTGACGAGAGCCTTCTGATCCGCGTCGACTCGCAGAGCAACCAGTGCCTCCGTGGGAAATTCTCGACTCGTTTCAACACCAAGGAAACAAATAATCCTTGGTGCTAGGGAAACAAATAATCCCTGGCAAATACCTCAACTCAAGAAAACAAACAATCCTTGACGAGAGCCTCTTGATTCGCGCCGGCTCGCAGAGAAACCAGTGTCTCCGCGGGAAATTCCCGATTCGTCTCAACTTACAAGATGAAGCCTCAGGCAGCAAGGATTAAAAAACTTGCTTCCTGAACAATGGGACCCTGCAAGTCGATCTAAAACGGTCTCTTGCATACTATTCACGGGTCTCACTCTCCAAAGTCGAGTTTCGACAAGGAGGGAAACAACCGCTTACGGGTCCTCTCGACTCGTAAGAGGGAAAAATTCTCTTATAGGATCCTTACGACTTACAAGAGAAAATACACTTAGGAATCCTCACGATTCCTAAGGAGAAAACCCACCTACGAGATCCTCTCGATCCGTAGGGAGAAAAGTCTCTGTGAGACCCTCACGGCTCATAGAGTTGACAAGTCTTAGGCGGCAAATCTGAACCTGCAGCCTAAGCCATCGCTATCTCGTGAAGAAATCAAGGTGCTTACTTTATTATCTGCTAATTGTGACAACATGCTGATAATAAGAGAAAGAAGAAAGCGACAGCAAGAGCATCCGATTTACATTTGATCAGGCGTTCGAGACACACTCATGCATGCATAAGCAAAAGACTCAGAACGAAAAATAGAGACAAGCTGGGATAAAATTTTTCCATTAATATTGCCAAAAGTTCTTACAATCATAAAAGCAATGAACGAAAAATATTATTACAATGGAATAACCTCAGATCCAGGGCACGGATTGAGGAATTCAAAAGTAAGGCCATCCAGAGTTCTTCTGGCCTTTCTGATTATTCTTGTGCGCATCCTCTCGCGCTCCTGTGTGTCAAGATCCTCGGCAAACCCTCCTGGCCTTCGATAAACAGCAACTATCGTCGTCTGCTGGAAAATTTGATGTAGAATGTCGATGAGGCTGTCCCGCCGTTTCTTCGAGATCAGCCCCGTCAGGTACACTGAATGCACCTTGTCTTCGGCATCATCCAGCGCATTGAGTGGTAGGGCCTCGTGAAACCCCGGAAGTGCTCTCCATATTGCTCCCAGCACGACCTTCAAGAGAGCTGAATGACGAGGAAGCAGCCAACCACCGCTTGCGTTGGGGTGACCCATGACCTCCGCACACTGGGCGTCCGTAAACTCCTGGTTTTGACGACGGCCCTGTGCGCGGATATCGTCGTAGGTAATGAACTCATGCAAACTGTATAGACGCACCGCCATTATGCCTGGAGGAAATACCACAGGAAGTTTAGCGATAAAAAGAAAAATAATATACACAGAGAGTTAAACTCCTCGAGAGCAGTGCTCTGCAAACAGGACTGACTACCAAAATCCTAATAGGGGGAATTTAAATAAATCCCCCAAGAACTCTAAGATTGTTACTATTAAAAGATGATATAATCTATTAAATACAAAACTCCATTTTTAATTCTCATTATCCATATTCGAACTCTTAAGAGTTCATTTTTTAGATCAAAGAGATCTATGTTTTGCCAAAGACGCAAAATTCTGTTAATGAGTTAAGAAACCCTGAAACAGATTCCTGAGAGCAATGCTCTATTTGGTGAAACCCCAAAAGGATTTTCTTTAGATCAAAGATCTATGAGAGCAAAGCTCTATTAATTAAAATTGATTTAATTTAAGACTGATTCTTACTTAAATAGTTTCTTTTAAAGAAAATCTAACTCTGAGAGTTCTTGAAGGCAAGAGCAAAGCTCTAAAGTTTCTGAAAATGTGAATTTTAAAGATGATAATCATCTGTGCAGGACCAAAGGTCATATTTATTGGCATCAAGTGCCCTTTCAACTTCCAAAGTTGCCGCAACGGTTGGAATTTCGCCACCGTTGCGCTCACGTTTGGCGCCACGTAAGCGCAACGGTGGGGGGCATCTGTTTACCCTAATCAGAGCAAAGTTTTGCTTTAAAAATTTAAACTTTAATAAATGAAGCAACGCTTCAGATCCTTTGCGCTGCGCGCAACGCGCCACGTGTCAGGCGCTGATACGTCAGCGCAGCGTCCAAGGCAGCGCACCCAACCAGAACAAAGCTCTGTTTAAAGAAAAATCAAAGGAAGCAACACTTCAGTTGCGCAAGCAATGCGCTGCGCGACACGTGTCAGCGCAGTTGCGCTGTGCGCTGCGCGACACGTGTCAGCGCAGATGCGCTAGCGCAGTTGCGCTGCGCTGTGCGCTGCGCGACACGTGTCACGCGCTGGGGCATTTGCGCCAAACAGAATTAAAATTCTAAAGAAATCTTTTCTGTTCTTGTTAAAACAATAAGATTTTCTTCTGTAAAACAGAAGCCCTTGGATCAAAGATCCAACGGAGGGGAAAATTCCCCAAATCACTCAGAGAAAGATCTCTTTAACAAACTTAACTAATTTATGGGCACTATAAAAAAGACCCTAGACCTCAATTCAAAATCATGAACATTGGTGAGAAATCAAAAAATTTCAAATAGAAAGAACTCTGAAGAAATCTCAAGAGGAAAAAAGGTAAAAAACCATTAAAAGAGAAGAGTTTCTTCTAATAGATCATTGATCTAAGAACAAGATCAATGATCTTCAATAAAAAAACAAATAAAAACAGTGCTTTGCACTTTTTATGAACCTTTGGTTCTCTGAGATAAGAAAAACAAGAGAAACTTGTTTTCTTTGATCTAAATCAGATCAAGAAAGCAAACAGTGCTTTGCACTTCTGTTATGAACCTTTGGTTCTTGAATCTAAAAGATTCTCAAATTTAGAGTGCCTTGCACTTCCAAACTGCGCTGTTGCGCTCTTGGGAGAGCGCCACGTGTCAGCATCTGAACCATTTGCGCTACGCGCTTTTGAAATAGAGCTTTGCTCTTTGAAATTGGCGCAACTCACCAGAGTGCGCCACGTGTCAGCAGCGCAAGCGCAGCGCACTAGCGCAGCGCACTGCGCTTGCATGACACGTGTCGTCACCACAAGCGCTTGCGCTCTTCAATTGGCGCAAAGCGCCCAAGAATGCAATGCATTATTAAAGGGCAGAGCCCAATCAAAGGTCTAATGGACCAAATAAAAGTACTGCACATTATTTTAAAAGGGCAGAGCCCAATTAAAATGTCTAAACAGACCAAAAATAATGCTATGCATTATTTAAAGGGCAGAGCCCAATTGAGAGGTCCAATGGACCAAAACAAATGCTCTGCATTATAATAAAAAGGGCAGAGCCCAGTCAAAATAGGCATAAATGGCCTGAAGTAATGCTATGCATTATTTTTTTTTAAAAAGGGAGAGCCCAAACAAAGGCCTAACAGGCCAAATGCAAACAAAATGTGAACATTTTCAACTGGACTTAGCCCAATCATGGCCGTAAGTCCTCAAATTAAATTGACTGAGCAAGATTGCTCTCCTAAATCAATTTACCTCCGGTTCAAGGGTACATCTCCGAACTCCTCTGACACCTATCATTGTAATTCTTCAACGACGTCAGAGAGGTGACGGGTCCCGACGACCACACATCGATATGGACTGCGGGGTCCTCAAACTCGTGGACCGAAACATCCTTAAACTAATATTCATCCCAAAATGGGAACAATGGACCGAAATGTCCCTAAACTAATATCGGACCGAAACGTCCTTAAACTAATATCGGACCGAAACGTCCTTAAACTAATGATGGACCACTACGTCCTTAAACTGGCAATAGACCGAAACGTCCTTAAACTAATGATGGACCACCACATCCATAAACAAGCGATGGACCAGCACGTCCATAAACTGGAATATGGACCACCACGTCACTAAACTGAAACAATAGAGCCTTTAAATGCTCTTTTGCCGGATCCAAATGATCCCATTAAGTTGATCTTAGTCTTAAATCAGACTAACGTATCCTTGACGAACGTTTAAGTTGATCTTAGCCCCAAATACGGCTAACGTATCCTTAAACATTTAAATAGATTATAAAACTCCAAATCGACTTTGGTTCAAGGGTACATCTCCTAACTCCTCTGACACCTATCGTTGTAATCCTTCAACGACGTCAGAGAGGTGACGAGTCCCAACGGCCATATATGAAATGGACCACTACGTCCTTAAACTGGGAATGGATCTAGACGATCCCGTTAAGTTGATCTTAGTCTCAAATCAGACTAATGTATCCTTAACGAACGTTTAAGTTGATCATAGTCTCAAATGCGGCTAACGTATCCTTAAACTAAAAACACCAAACCCAAATCTAGGTAAATACAGATTTGGACTAATCCACGTCCTACGGGCGACGGCATTACTCAGTCTCCGTATACAATCCACGGGCAACCACAAATAAAATAAACATATACGACACGAAGTGAAATTCCGGAGAAGGAGAAAGTGGCTACCGCGATACGGTAGCGTAATTAACTGCAGGGGCTTGCGCCTGCAGGGAAGAGCATCCCCATAATCAAAAACCCCTCAAGCGAGGGGGAATCTGACGAAGTCTGCTACATCGGCCGCATCCGTCTAAACCTCCGATACACGGTGCCATAAATCAACTTGGCATCTTCGGAGAGGTGGACGGATAAAACCATATAGCATCTACCCCGAATCTCAGGCTAGACGTCCTCATGTCATCGCCGTCATTCGGTGGGGAACATGTGGTACTTGATATCTCATGATTGACTCAATTGCCTAAGTAAGTGATATGCCAATCATGCACATCCCTCTCCTCTTTAGTCTGTAAGACACCTTTAGAGAGGGTGACTCCATCACCTGCAGGTACACCACCATGCCAGGAGTCTTCCATTCTAAAATACTTTTAGAATGATGTATAAGTACCCAGATTGGGACACTTCCCAAATCCAGATCTAAAACCATAGATCTAGTAACCAGAATGCTTAATATAATATCCAAATCCTATGTGGAGAAACCACTGTATGACAACCACAGTTTAACCGATCGTAGTATAGGAATTTCACTTCCTACAATGTGTATGTCATCCAAATACCAGGACATCACACCCTACTACCTTCTTAACAAATCCATCTCCTATTCTGATAAAGTCAAAACCTATGATTGTCATATCAAAAATAGATGATTTATCTCCGCTATATCTGCTTTAGTTTATAAATAGACACAAGCTACTTGTCCACTATGTTTCCGCTGCTCCCATTGACTACAACAACCTTCTGGCAGAGTCATATATACGTGCACTTCTAAAACTAGTTTAGAACGACGCTATACTCATCCTCCTGCCGGGTCTCATAGTCTAGAACAGCTATAATGGCAAGTCTGGGTAAACAAGAACCTCCCTGTCACCGTCCTTGAGGATACTGAAGTACCTCTCGGGCGCCTTAGGTTACCCACCATATCTGCGGAGTGGCTAATGGAATGTCAAACCTGATTGAATCTTTAGGTCCTGTTAAATTTTCAGTAATCGTTTGTGGCTCTGGAATCTCTTCCAGTTCTACCATACTCCCACTACTGTTTTCTGAAAAAATCCATTTTTCTAAAACTGTGGCGAGTCAAGAACAATATCACTATTGATCTTTCAGATGGTAGAAAGTTAACCCTCGTCATAACCTGGGTTAACCCACAAACTGCCATTACAGAAACGTGCCTTGAGTTATCCAGAGTCTGGTTTTAAGCATAAGCCGGACAACTCCATATACCTTAATATCGTTAAGATATGATCCATTCTATATACAATATAGAAATAGAGGTACTGATTTAATTAGAACCAGATTCAAATCATGCAGCTGTCTCCAGTGCATGTCAACTAAATGGAGAGAGACCGATCAGCATTACTCAACTTAAGAGTGCATCCAATTATGAGTAACTTGAAAGAGAAGCAAGTTCTCAAAATCATTACTATCGACTGAATACCAAACACAAGTATCTACATTTTCGATTATCTTGAAGAATCCTGATACTTGTAACACATGGTTCTTTACTTTATTCTTGTACCTATAACTTCTCAAATTTGGACCTTGTATTTCTACAAAACACTTGTCTAAAACTTGAGAAGTCACAAGTAAACAGAGTATAGTACGAGGACCAACCCCTTTGTCCTGATGGACACTGGACAACATACAATACTTTATATAAGTCCCCTGAGTTGAATAACTCAAACCCTGTGCGTCGTAGGTTGAAAACTGTACTTATAGTTAAGAAGAATTATACCACTGTTTAATACTCCTTACCTAACTATCAACTGATATAGGTAAATGTCATGGACATAATTTCAAAAAATTACATCTCACTTTATAAAAATAAACATATAGATATATCAGTTTGAAATTGGTGCATAACAACGGATATTCAAAACCAAATATTTGCCGTCCGGCAAAAAGCCCAGGCGATTTCCTCAAATATTACCAATTACAACGAATTCCGATATAATAAGGATGATCACCTAATTCCCAATAACTTACTCCCACTCATCATCTGTAAAACCATACAGATGTGAGAATCAAATCCTGGTAAATACATACCCTGGAGTAAGGATCTAATTGGGAAATCAGTTTTCAATTAACAACGCATAGTGAAACTGAAACATGAATATGTTTCGAAGGGGTATCCAAGTATTCCTAGTAATGCCTCTTCCACTATCAGATTCATGACTGTAACCGTATATTTCTTTGCCATCTTTCTAAATCCCTTTATATGTCTTTACTCATTACCTTCTGTACACCATCATCAGGCTAAATGGTTTTCTTCCTTCCCTACCGTTCAGCACCAGCCTATGGTTTGGAAGAAGACTATCCAATAAGCGTAATAGGTGTACTGTCCTAATCCTAGGAGCACTCGCAACCTGAGAGAAGCTAAAGATAAAAGACAACTGAATAAACCTTATTCCTATTTCTCCTGAACCAGAATCCATCCTCGAACTGGAACAAGTTCCTTCGAGTTCGTATATAACCATACGATGGATTTATCCAATGGAAGTGGATGTTCGTAGTGATACGGGGTGTTCTGGAGAAATACAAAGGTGAAGTAGGAGTGGCGATGAAATATGTGGTTTTGGTCGTGAATGATAGCAGTCGCAATTTACTTTGCCCTCTTTCTAATCCCTTTATTTGTCTTTACTTATTACCTTCTGTACACCACATTTAGGCTAATTGGTTTTCTTCATTCCCTACCTTTCGGCACCTGCCTATGATTTGAAAGAAGACTATCCAATAAGCGTAATAGTTGTACCCTCTCCTAATCCTAGGAGCTCTCATAACTTGAGAGAAGGTAAAAGGAAAAGACAACTGAATGGTTTTATTCAATCTCTCCAGAACCAGAATCCATCCTCAAATCTGGAACAAGTTCTTTCGAGCTCGTATGTAACTATACGATGGATTTATCCAATGGAAGTGGATGTTCATAGTAATACGGGATGTTCTGGAGAATTGCAAAGGGTAAAAGAAGGAGTGGCAATGATGTATGCAACTCAGACAATCCAAAAGCTAGTGTTTTAAGAAAGTTTGGTTAACTTGGTCACTGAGTTATATTCTAGGGTCGGGCCATGGTCGCTTTCAAAGAAAAAGAGAAAGGAAACACTCTGTGTGCACTCTAATCTAGATCAGAATGGTTAATCACTTTATCTAATCAGGATGTCTCCTATTGTATTCTCAAATTCTCCTCCAAACCTGAAAGAAGAATTAATCGGGATCACCCGAGGAGTAAACCAACTCATCAGTGGAAATCGGGATCCAACCATCATCGCATGATATTTTGAAGGAATCCACTCACGTTATCACACTCCAGAAGGTATGCGCATACCTGGCAAGTTTCAGTTTCTTTAGAAAGTCCCGATATTATTTTTACCCCATGCTCTTATGACCTTGACGAAGGCCAACATATCATAAGTCACATGTCAAGTTCTACCCGTCATTATCCAAGTTAATTTGAACCCACCCGTACATACCCTTGACGAAGGCCAAAATAGTAGTACGACTGTCCCAAATCAACGCATCTATCTATACAACAGAAAAGTAACAAATAGCTACCATACACTATGCCTTGACGAAGGCTAACATACATAGCATGAATACTAAGTGCTACCCATCTGAAATGACGGAGGGCTACGAATGGTTTTGGCGAAAAACCTTTAACGTAATAAACTTGATATCGTTAAAGGAACCGGATAGCTTTTTACAAATATATAGTGACAAAAACCTTTGCTAAAGAGGTCACTCCCGGTGAAGCGATCTCGGCTCCTTCCTTATAGAATGAGGTGCAGGATATTCCAACTGAATACCGCGATGCAAAGCAAAAAGTAATCGACTATAGTGAAGTTATTACCCTGACGCAAACCTCTGTCCAAGGGGTCACTCCCGATGAAGGGATCTCGGCCCTTGCCTCGTCGAATGAGGTGCTGGATATTCATAACCGAATACCTCTGTGCAAAACAAAAGAGAACGTCCTTGTAATAACATCTTTTTGAAAATTGTTTCAACAACATCGAATAGGTTTATTTTCCTTGCATTGATCTGAATCAACGCGATCCCATCAATTAATCACACCAAAAAGAACGAAAATATGATGTGCGTATATACCATCCGCATTCGCCATTGGGTCCCGCCATCACCCGTTAGGTTACTTAACTAACAACAGAGCGGGGACTAGACTAGCGCGGGTGTAAAATATATACAGCATCTACTAGTATATATATCAATATATAATAATCGCTCCAGGCGTGATAAATGCAACATCACAGATAAGTAATAAGCATCACAGAACAATACAGATAATCTGGGAGCCTCGGGTTTCCTTTGAGCCACAAGTGAAACCCGACGTTCCCCTGGTCGTGTGGATGGCTTGTGCAATGAAAACCTAGACCCCTACGAGTGTGGCAAGTTACCCGCCAAAACCTGAAGCGAGGAAACCCACTTCAGCAAAGTGAATGGACCACCCAGCACTTCACGGAATCCGGTAACTTGAGCACCCCTCCTTGGGTCAACCTGTACCCCTTACGAGTGCGGCGAATAGCCCGCCAATTCTAGAGTGAAGCCCCTTCCGTCTCAAAGCCATGAGATGCAGGCCCGTTGCCATCTAGAACCCGGCTATCCATGCACTCCACCGCGGGGTAATCCTAGTACAGAAAAAAAAATATGTACAACGGGTACATCGACCTCAACCCGGTCGTGCCCTAAAAATAATATACAAACAGGCAATGACGACAGTCCACATGTCGGACGCTCGCCCCGCGATATCAAATGTACAAATAAAGCTAAACTGTACTAATATTGCGCCCAAGCTATCCACCACGACAAATCCGCAACAACACAACACAACACAGAACATCAACGCGAATGTTACGTTCGCAAACTCGTCTAAAAGAACGTATAGCAGTTAAACGAGCTGTACCACTCTAATGACATTCACGGTCGCAGATAGAAATGCATGTACTGTAAACTAACGTATTTAAAATTTCGATCGACAAAACTTCCCAAAGTGAGCCCCAAGTTCTAATCCAGTACTCAAAAAAATCTGGGCCCAAACACAAAATATTCCAGAAACCATAATTCTATAATTAAGAGCCCCAGAAGAAAGATTGCGCACATTGGCCCCAAAACGGCGGCGGAACCGCGGCCAACATGTAGGTTATGCGGCGGTTCCGCGGCGCTTTGGTGGGTTCAGTTGCTCAATTTTCTTCTGTAGTCGTAAAAAAGCCTGCACGATTTTCTGATACACTGAAAATGATTTTTCGACCACTTTAAAAATTCGGCAGAAACTTGAAGAATGGAATTGCGGTTTTAGAAAATTAGGTCGATCGATATTTTAAACATGTTAGAAAAATCTAGTATGGGTTAATGGCGTGGCTCTGATACCATGTAAGTCTACAGTAGCGCCCCGGCTGTCTATCCTAGGCCAAACGCGGAACAAAAACTTTTTATAAAACTGGCGCTAACGTAGGCTTTTACCCGGATCGTACCATTAACCCTAAACTAGCTAACTACAAAGAAGTTAGAATGGCTATACCAATCGATCCGTGTCCTTCGGTCTTTAGCCACCATCCCAAGCTCCTCGCGGCTTCTCCGATCAAGCTCGATCTCCGGTCTCCATGTCAAAGTGGCACAACGTCAAGGAACCTTTTACGGGCTCCCGCTTCAAAACCGAAGCAATTCGGACATGAAGTTTGCTAGCCGACATGTCCAAGGTGAAGTAGAGAATGTGTGTGATAACTTTGTCTCATGACATCTATGGATTCTCAACACATTAGATGGTATGGATGGAGGTTGAAGAAGAAGCCATTAATAGAAGTTGTGAACAGAAGAAGAAAACTAGTGAAGAAGAAGAAGAGCTTGCTTATTGTGTGGGATGAATTGTGAGAGCGCTCTCTCTCTCTCTCTCTCTTAATCTCAAGACTAAACCCCACTATTAATGGCTGCCCTCTCTCTCTCCACATATCAATTCCACACAATAATCAATCATGAAAATGGACATGGCACAAAAAATAACACCATGAGTCATCAACAAAGCACATGCCACATTTAATGCTCTTGATCATGACTTGCACTCACAATTTCCACCTAATAAACATTAACCCAAATGTTTAGAACAATAAATAGAATGGCATCTTCTAAAGTAAACTCGTGACGGATCACAAGAATACCCGTCACCTGTATATACATATTCGCATCCGTATTCCGACTGAATATGAATACTACGAGACGAAAGTAATCCAACAATCTAATACTAGGATCCCGCTTAAACCAAAGCCCACTAGTATGACCCGTCCGATCATGATCCGTGCATGAGTGCACGTATATGATCGAACCCTGCCATAAAACCATACGGCCTCTACAACGTTTCGCCCAAACTTGGGAAACTTTCTGTGGGGGACTCTAAAGACTCGTCAATACGCTGGTAGTGGGTTTAACCACAAGCACGTCAGTGGTACTAGCTGTAAGTAACGGCTGCCCATGTATTGAGCGAAAAGGAAGCTGACGAGCGAACTCATCCTGAAACCCTACTGAGCCTATCTGTGACAATCTCCGTACAGTCTGGTCTGTTCATCTATGAGTATCGCATATCGGGCCTAGGGGATGGTAAACGTCAGACCCCCAATAGCGGTATAAGTCGTGTTAGAGTGTATCCCAGAACACCTTGAAAAACTACTGGAATACCTATCAGTAAATCCCACTTGCCATGGCCAAGGACTTTGTGTAATGGCTCACCTAAACACAGCGCGATATCAACCCCCAATACTGGGAGAAACGAATCCTATCTAACCACCACTGCCTTCAAGTGTTTCGGGACTGCACCCAACTACTACCTGTTTGCACGACTCCTTTGAGCCGTGGTAGGGGAGCAATCAAAGAACAGTAGGAACACACTTGAGGCAAAGTAGTAGTGTCAAGTCAACGGACTAAGCTGTACTCATGTCACCTGGGAACTGCTCCTGACGATAGGTATAGTACCAATCAACAGTGCCCCTGCGAGTCCGTCCGGTGTACTCATAACCCAATGAGCACCTGTATACTATCTTAGGCGAACCAACTGACATCAATGGCTTGTGAGACCGGCCATCGCCCCTCGTCGGAGTCTTGATCCGTATACACTAGTCTACTCTTGGAGTATCGATGCCCAGTCTCAAAACTCCCACGACTAGGGACACTTTAAGGATGTGCTTATAGACTACCCAACTCTCACGTATATGATCACCATTATACTGCTGGTAGTCAAGCAAGAATCATATGGGCTCTATCAACGTGTAATAGTGATCTGTAGTGTCACCTAAAGTATGTACACGATGATAAAGACAAACCAGATAGCATACTATCATCTCGAGTAAGACTGTTCTACCGGTATCGGTCCTCCCTCAATCATTGCAATCACGTGCCTGTGATCCAATAATTGACTTGATGGCACTACAGCCAACAATTTCGTGACTGCACTTGCTCCCAGCACGAAGGGTAACAATGCGGTATGGGTTATTGTGGATCAACTCACAAAGTCGGCTCACTTTATTCTCTTTCGAGTTGGCCAATCTACTGAGATACTAGCAAAGAAGTATATGGAGGAAATCGTGAGATTATATGGAGTACCAGTTTGTATTGTCTCAGATCGTGACACTAGGTTCCGATCACAATTTTGGCAAAGTCTGCAAGTTAGCTTGGGAACAAGTCTGAATTTCAGCACGGCTTATCATCCATAAACAGATGGTCAGCCTGAGCGAACTATTCAGATCTTAGAAGATATGCTAAGAGCGTGTATGCTAGACTTCGGAGAATCGTGGGAAGATCACTTACATCTTGTGGAGTTTTCATACAACAACAGCTACCAAGCAAGTATAGGAATGGCACCTTTTGCAGCGCTTTATGGAAGGAAGTGTCGATCGCCTTTAAATTGGGACGACATCAGAGATAGAGAACTCCTTTGACCTGAGATGATAGTAGTAACTGTCGACGTAGTTCGCACTATCAGGGAACGAATGCGCATAGACCAAGAACGACAGAAGCCCTTGGCTGATGCAAAGCGCTGTCACTTGGAGTTTCAACCAGGAGATCATGTATTTCTGAAGATATATCCGAACCGTGGAGTGATCCGTTTTGGAAGACGGGGTAAGCTTAGTCCAAGGTATATTGGACCGTTCGTCATACTCGAATGAGTCGGAGAAGTGGCTTATCACTTGGCACTTCCACCTTCATTGGAAGGAGTGCACAATGTGTTCCACATATCCCAACTCAGAAGGTATGTGAGTGACCCCAGCCATATTCTTGATCATTCCGAGCTCACTGTACAGCCAGACTTATCCTGCGAACAACAACCCGTTGAGATCCTGGATAGAAAGGTGTAGTCACTTCGGAACAAGGAAGTCAACTTGGTTCGAATGATGTGGAGAAAGAACACACCAGGAGAATCAACATGGGAAAGGGAAGATGAGATGCGTGCAAGATACCCTCATTTATTTGTAAACTAGTCCTTAAAATAAATTATAAATTTCGAGGACGAAATTTTTGTAAAGAGGATAGACTGTAACAACTCCAATTTTAATGTATAGAAAATTTTAAAGTTAATGTACAATTAGGGTATTTGCAAATCATGTGTATGCTATAAGTATTTGTTTTGCTTTTGAACAGCAAGCAAGAGCTTGTAGCTCACTGGTAAAGGCATTACACTGTTAAGACATAGCACCTGAGTTCAAATCCCATCAGCCACATAAATTTTTATTAATTTTTCTTTTAATCTTTAGAACCCCAAAGGTTTACACTGCACTACACATAAAATGAAAAGTCACAAATAAAACAAACATGTACACTGGGTTATACCAAGCGACAGGGACACGTGGCGAAGAAACCAACCCCATCCACCGGTAAATGGCCGGCGAAAATCAAGTTTTGGCCGGTATCGCCGGTTTGGACTGTCGGTAATGCCTTGAATTTTTTCTCTTTGCACCTCTTCGCCTACCCCACTAATCCCACATTGTTTATTTTCTCTGCATTCACCCAGAGAACAATAAAATCCCATTTAATCCAAATTTTAATGCAAATTTCAATGCAATCTTCAACCCTCTAAACCCTAATTTTTCCTATAAATAACACACCATATTTCATCCCTCTTCACTCAGAAATTCCCTGTCAAAACTCTCCAAAATTCTCAAGTCCCTTTAGTGTGCAAGTGGAGTTAGCGAAGGGCGAAGTTCCGGCGACGTTCCAAGGAGTTTCCGGCGATGAAACGACGCCCCGACGATCCCTAAACCTTCTCCTACCTCTCCCCTTTCCTTAAAGCCAGTAAGTCCCCTCTTCCCCTCTCTTCTCCTATTATAAAAAGTTCTATTTCTAAAACCCGACGGAAGCGGAGTTAATCCGACTTCCGATTCGGTTTTTCTATAAAACTCTACTTTTCTTAATCAATAAAATTCCATACTATCACATAATGTTTAACAAATATTAACAAACACTTTAAAACAAGTTTCATCTCAAAATATTCTTTTAAGCAACTTTTATCGTATTTTTACGGTAAAATACCACATACTTCATTTACGACATAAAACGACATAATACATGTATTACCTTTAGATATCTCATGAAGTAATGACCTACCTCATCACAACACACATCTTCGACATAGCACAATGAAGTTTTGAGAACATATTCATGGGATAACACGACTTTACAAATAAATACCATCAACTTATAAAACCATTTCTTTAAAAAGTGTATTAAACAATTCCTTGCAATTGGGCCTCTACAACCCACTTTTGGGGACCCCGTTCGAGATGGTACGGGTTATCGCACATCCTCAAACCTAGTAGAGATGCAGACCTCCGAAAGGAGTATTCGATCTCGATGGAATTTTTATGCATTTTTTTTTAGAAAATGAGATTTCTACAAGAAAATAAATAAAATTTATTTTCATTAAATATATATATCTATTATCAAAATATCTATTTTAATTATATAAATATTCCAAGTTTTCTAAATCAAAGGAATCACCATTTCATGAAAATGCCATCCAAATACAACACAATTCCAATATTTCAATAAAATACCATATATTATGAAATTAGGTTTTACTCACTAGAAATTTCACTTTTATAAAATATACATCTATGAAAACCCTAAAGACGATAATTAAATACTTGAGGTGTATTTTGAAATTATACCAAAACTATGTTTACATAAAACCCCCTCAAGTTATACTAAATTACAATAAGGACCCTAGTAAACATAGGTTAAGCGGGACCAGTTCTCTGGAGCCTCAGGGAGCAGGAGAATATGGGTGCTTACCTATTTAAGGTAGACAATCTAACAAACGGTGTTATCAACACGGTAATTGTCTTCGAAAAAGATACAAATCCTGCCGTTCATGTGCAGCAGTTACCGATAGCATCAAAACTAATTCAGGATTTCAAGTTCTTTTTAAAGTGTCTGACTCAGACTGAGTCTCAATCTAATCAAGCAGACTTGAATGTGATTCAAGTATAAAACTACAATTCAACAAGAATCCGTCTACTCAATCTATATCAATCTATATTAACTGAACTGAACCATGGATATACTCCATCTACATGACTATCCATTTATATCCATTCTGTTTACTGATATCATGGTTTTGGCAAGTCATCCATCTATATAACAAAATAATACAATCAATACTAAAGACATCGCGGGGTTTATAATGGGTAGATTGGTACGAAAGGTGTTAAAAGTGGCATGAGACTTTAACCATAATACACCTAACCTGAATATCCATTGCCATTGTACCGTGGCTGAACGGTTCCTTGTGCTCCGTATACCTTAGACTCCGGAATAGTGGGACTCCTCTCGTATACACTGGCATTTTCTGTACCAAACTACAAACAAGAGCGTTAACAATATAATCAAACATTATAAGATATATTATCTTTCTGTCTATTCACTTTTGAGACTTACCGAGCGATTCTTCACTGACGACATTCCTTTCTTCTTTCTTTGGAATGTTGCCAAGTGTTTCGGACTCATTGGAGATCGAGCCCAGCACTGAAGATTTGGAGCAGATACTATTTGACCCAGAGCTGTAGGCACTTGTACATATTTATTTCATTTCAGTTATGCCATTGTTTAGACATCGCTTTCTATTTATGTACTTTCATTACAGTTGTACTTGTAAAAGAATTTTTAATAAATAAAGTTGTTGTTCATTTATATTCTTGTCTCTTGTGTACTTTACTTTATATTGCTTAGTTACGCTTAGCGTATTTACTTCTGAGTAAATACGTAGCGGACCTCGCCGCGTCCTCTTGCCATATACCGGGAAGCGGAGTGTGACACGAACGTAGTGCTTCAACTGAGAAACATGGAAAGTATTATGCACACCAGCTAGCGAGGGAGGCAAGGCAAGTCGATAAGCCACCTCTCCTACTCGCTCTAGCACCTCAAAAGGTCTGATGAATCGGGACCGAGTTTCTCGCGACTACCAAACCTGATCACTCTCCGAGTGAGCGATATCTTCAAAAACACGTGGTCACCAATACCAAACTCCAACGATCTTCTACTGGCATCTTCCAAACTCTTCTTTTGGTCCTGAGCCGTCTTGATCCGTTGTCTGATCGTCTGAACCTTGCTTAATGTCTTCACAATCAGCTCAGGGCCCAACAACCTTCGTTCACCCACGTCGTCCCAACATACAGGGGATCGACACTTCCGTCCATATAGAGCCTCGAATGGTGCCATCTGGATGCTAGCCTGGTAGCTGTTGTTATACGAAAACTCTACCAGATAGAGGTGATCCTCCCAAAAACCCTGAAAATCGTGCATGCATGCCCTCAGCATATCCTCGAGTGTCTGGATAGTATGCTCGGATTGTCCGTCTGTCTGGGGATGATAGGCTGTGCTGAACTTGAGATGCGTGTCCAAACTCTCCTGCAGGCTCTTCCAGAAATGGGAAATGAACCGGTGTCTTGATCAGACACGATACTAATGGGCACTCCGTGCAGTCTCACAATCTCCTGCATATACTTCTCCACTAGCAACTCCGTCGATTGTCCGACTCAGAAAGGTATGAAATGCGCTGCCTTCGTAAGACGATCAATAATAACCCAGACGACATTGTTGCCCTTGGACTTCGTGGCAGTTGATTGAAGAAATGTTTATGCTTACGCGCTTTCGAAAGATGAATCAAAGAATATTAACCGCAATCAAGAACGGTGTCACTTGGTAGCTAGCCGGTGAGTACGGGTTGGTCCACAGGGATTTTGTGTATTTTCTTTTCGTTCTAACGAGTTAATTCTAATTGTGGTGGATTGGATTATCAATGAAAACTGAAATGAGTTTGATTAGGATTAAAATTTCGCTAGGGTTAGGTTTAGGTTAGGTTTGGAAAGTCAATATTTCTCACCGCTTTCTTTGCCCTAATTAAGATCTATTTAGGTGTTAAGGTAATAATTAACAAAGTGGATTAATACCATCGGGAAGAAACTAGGTTTCATCCTCTAGGTCCTTGTCCGTCCTTTCTTAACTCTTACCCTAACCTCCATGGAAAACATACACAACCGGTCTTTTTAAACTACGGTATCACCGCTATCTCATGGGATTGGGTGCCGTAGTGAGCGGTGTGTGTATGTTGCATAAAGTCCTATTTTAAAATGTTGAACGGGCAAGAAAGGGGTGAGAGATTCTCATCTCTCAAACATTTCCTATTCCTAACCCTGACAAGTGAGGAACTACTCACTCATTAAGGAATTGATAAAAAGAGACATTTTTATGATTGTTTTTAATAACCTAATTATCTAATCTACGGCAGATAAATAAAAGTGCTAAACTAGGGCAGATAAATAAAATTAACTAGGGCAGAAAGGAAAATTAACTAAGGCAAGAAAAGAAAGACTTACTTTATCTTTTATTTGATGCACTCTTCAAACATTACAGGAATTGAAATTCTGAATTTGATTAAATAAAAAGAGGTATAGGAAGAGACATCCAAAAAGAGGCACCCAAAAAGAGGCACACTCCAAAAAGAGTATTAGGGTTTCTATTTATAGATCATAGAAACCCTAAAGTTAAATCTGATCCCTATCTGCATTTACAAAATTACCCTAAGAAGCCTAGTCAACGCACCGCCACACCGTCAAAGTTTGCACCGTCACGTGCTTAGCACGGCCGCGGATCCGCGACCATATGCCCTGTTTGGTCGCGGATCCGCGGCCATCTAGTGGGGTCTTTGGCTCTGTTCTTCTGGGCTACTTCCTGTTGCATTTGGCTTTTGGTTTCTTCACTTGGTTTCTCAGAATGTCTTCTAGTTTCTTCCAGATTTCCACAGTATAGAATATGGTGGACTTTTACCGTTTGCTTCGTGTCGAAGTCTTAAACCTTGCGCTACGTTTGTACTTTATGAAATTGTCCATTGATCTTCATTTGTCTCTCAAACTATAGACATGATCAAGATTCTTCCATTTGTTGGTCGTAGTCTCACTTTTGTATCGTCTTTTCATCATTTTCACTGTTTTGTTCCGAGAACCTGTAACCTGCAACTATGTAGCAGACATGGATCAAAAGCACCTGTTTATTTGTAAAATGAATAAGAATGGGGAATATAATAATGCAAAATTATGATATGAACAAATACCCCCAAACTTATCTTTTGCTCGTCCTCGTGCAAAACTAGTTTTATTCTCGAAAAAGACCTAACCTCACTTTCGCAGGGAAATGCGATTGCACTGAGCTCGTGCAACAAGCCGTTAAATCTCTAGGTGTCCCTAATAGGAGGAGTGTTGTTTCCTGAGGGTTTTCAGCGGATACTACCCACAAAATCCTATCAATTCGGCCTATTGACTTTTATTCTCTAATTCGGTTTTCTAGCAAGAAATTCTATTATCTTTGACTCAGAAATTATCAACCCATATTTTTCACGCTTCCTTATCATTTAACTTAAGATTGTATATGTTTTGTAAATTTACTTAGCTTTTAGTATCTTTTAAGTTTTCCTTCTAAGGTTCCATCTCAACTTAGGAATTTCTCATCTCTACTAAAGATATAAGTCATATTTTGCATTCCTATCTCTCATCTAAACCCCAATCATATACCCCTACGTGTGTGTATGTATCACCCCTACACTTGGAAATTTAATTCAAGCTCTTATACTCTTGTCCATCGTCCAAAGTATTTGTAGTTGGTGAATTTTTTTTAAATGAAATTGCTCACACATTCTTCATGCGACCGTTAATACTTCTTGAGGTACTAACGACCGATTACAAAATGTGTTTGCACATTAAGGCGTAATTCCTAATCTTGTAACACCTAAGGTTTTAGCAGTGACTCTCAAACCAGTTGGTCTAAAGCACTAGGTGATAAAACACCCTCGCTAAATATTTTTTTCTATTTATGCAGCCTTAAGTAATTACAAAAACCAGTGTTCATTTTTTTTAATCTCTTTATTCACATTTGTATATTTTTTTTTATTTTTTTTTCCTTCATACTAAGGACTTTAGATAAGAGCATTTCAAGGTCTCTTCTACTATTCCAAGTTTCAAGGTTCGTGTCTGTGCAAATTGTAGGTATATATTTTCATAATTTAGATTTAAACTTAGGAATTATTTTTCAGACTTACACTTTAATAAAAATATCAATACTCTTCCTTTATTTTGACTTAGCCCAAGAAGTGAACTCAAAATTTGCCTATTTCTGAGTAAACTATAAAGACATATATTTTCTATCGTTAAATTTTAAGAAAGGTTATTTTTAGGGTTTTTAATTTACCAAGTTTAGGATCTAGTTTTTCCTAATTAGTCAACCGTCATGTTAAACTTAAGTCAAATATGGCCAAAATTGAACTTTTCAATTTTTATAATTTTTAAAACTTTTCAATTTTTATGTTAACCCGAAATTACAAAAAGAAAATAACTACGCCATTCCCGGCAACGGCGCCATTTGATTGAAGAGATGTTTATGCTTACGCGCTTTCGAAAGATGAATCAAAGAATATTAACCGCAATCAAGAACGGCGTCGCTTGGTAACTAGCCGGTGAGTACGGGTCGGTCCACAGGGATTTTGTATATTTTCTTTTCGTTCTAACGAGTTAATTCCAATTGTGGTGGATTGGATTATCAATGAAAACTGAAATGAGTTTGATTAGGAATAAAATCTTGGTAGGGTTAAGTTTAGGTTAGGTTTGGAAAGTCAATATTTCTCACCGCTTTCTTTGCCCTAATTAAGATCTATTTAGGTGTTAAGGTAATAATTAACAAAGTGGATTAGTACCATCGGGAAGAAACTAGGTTTCATCCTCTAGGTCCTTGTCCGTCCTTTCTTAACTCTTACCCTAACCTCCATGGACAACATACACAACCGGTCTTTTTAAACTACGGTATCACCGCTACCTCATGGGATAGGGTGTCGTAGTGAGCGGTGTGTGTATGTTGCATAGAGTCCTATTTTAAAATGTTGAACGGGCAAGAAAGGGGTGAGAGATTCTCATCTCTCAAACATTTCCTATTCCTAACCCTGACAAGTGAGGAACTACTCACTCATTAAGGAATTGATAAAAAGAGACATTTTTATGATTGTTTTTAATAATCTAATTATCTAATCTACGGCATATAAATAAAAGTGCTAAACTAGGGCAGATAAATAAAATTAATTAGGGCAGAAAGGAAAATTAACTAAGGCAAGAAAAGAAAGACTTATTTTATCTTTTATTTGATGCACTCTTAAAACATTACAGGAATTGAAATTCTGAATTTGATTAAATAAAAAGAGGCATAGGAAGAGGCATCCAAAAAGAAGCACCCAAAAAGAAGCACACTCCAAAAAGAGCATTAGGGTTTCTATTTATAGATCATAGAAACCCTAGGGTTAAATCCGATCCCTATCTGTATTTACAAAATTACCCTAAGAAGCCTAATCAACGCACCGCCACACCGTCAAAGTTTGCACCGTCACGTGCTTAGCACGGCCGTGGATCCGCGGCCATATGCCCTGTTTGGCCGCGGATCCGCGGCCATCTAGTGGGGTCTTTGGCTCTATTCTTCTGGGCTGCTTCCTGTTGCATTTAGCTACTGGTTTCTTCACTTGGTTTCTCAGAATGTCTTCTAGTCTCTTCCAGATTTCCACAGCGTAGAATGTGGTGGACTTTTACCGTTTGCTTCGTGTCAAAGTCTTGAACTTTGCGATGCCTTTGTACTTTGTGAAATTGTCCATTGATCTTCATTTGTCCCTCAAACTGTAGGCATAATCAAGATTCTTCCATTTGTTGGTCGTAGTCTCACTTTTATATCGTCTTTTCATCATTTTCACTGTTTTGTTCCGAGAACCTGTAACCTGCAACTATGTAGCAGACATGGATCAAAAGCACCTGTTTATTTGTAAAATGAATAAGAATGTGGAATATAATAATGCAAAATTATGATATGAACAGCAATACCATCACAAAATCCATAGTGATGTGCTCCCATTTCCACTCTGGCACTGGAAGCGGCTGCAACAACCCAGCGATTCTCTGATGCTCGGCTTTCACCTGTTGGTATGACAAATACTTGGAGACAAAGCGAGCAATCTCCCTCTTCATTCTGTTCCACCAGAAGTGCTACCTCAGGTCTCTGTACATCTTGGTGCCACCTGGGTGTACAGAGTAAGCAGAACTGTGTGCCTCCGCTAGAACTTCATCTCGAATACCCCCTTAGAACATACAGCCGGCTGCCAAATCTCAGAGAACCATCTTCGTAAATCTGCAAATCAACTCTCAAACCAGCCTTGACTAACCCTCTGAATTTCTGCAACTGAGGGTCTCCAGCCTGTGCAGCTTTGATGCGATCTATAAGCGATGATTGAACTTGCAACTGCCAGAGCTGTCCGGGCACACCCGTGGTAACTACCTCAAACTCGAGTCTCTAAAGGTCATCGAGAATCCCCTTCTGACAAGTCAGCTACGCAGCCAACGGCCTGCGACTGAGGGCATCAGGAACGACGTTCACCTTCCTCGGGTGATACTGCAGATCAATGTCGTAGTCTGCCATCAACTCTAACCATCTACACTGCCTCATATTCAGCTCCTTCTGAGTGAACATGTATTTCAAACTTTTGTGATCCGTATACACCTCCACTCTTTCGCCTAGTAAGTAATGCCTCCAAATCTTTAAGGAGAACACAACGGCCGCTAACTCCAGGTCATGCGTGGGTAGTTCTTCTCATGAGTTCTCAGCTGATGAGAGGCGTAAGCCACCACTCGACCATGCTGCATCAATACGCAATCCAAACCTTTTCCCGACGCATCACTGTGAACAACCAAGCTACCTGAGCTGTCTGGCACGGTCAAGATTGGGGCCATGGTCAACTTCAGTTTCAACAGCTCAAACGCCTGGGTGCATTTCTCCGACCAAACATACGGCACCTTCTTCCGTGTGAACTTCGTCAAGGGTTCCACTACTCTGGCGAAATCTTGGACAAACCGTCGATTATATCTAGCCAATCCTAAGAAGCTTCTTATCTCAGCAACTGATTTCGGTGTCGGCTAATCTTTGATAGATTCGATCTTCGTCAGATCCATTGAAATGCCGTCACTCGAAACGACATGCTCTAGAAATTGCACCTTGTCGAGCCAAAACTCGCACTTGCTTAGCTTTGCATAGAGCTTCTCCTCCCGTAGAACCTGCAATACAATTTGTAGATGCTCGGCGTACTCCTCTCGACTTTTGGAATAGATTAGAATGTCATCGATGAATATGACAACAAACTGATCTAAGTACTTGGAGAAAACCCTGTTCATCAGATCCATAAATATGGCCGGTGTATTGGTAACACCGAACGACATCACAAGAAACTCATAGTGGCCATATCGGGTTCAGAAAGCCGTCTTGCATACGTCTTCTACCTTGACCCGATTTGGTGGTACCCTGGCCGAAGATCTAATTTAAAGAATGCTCGAGCACTACCAAGCTGATGAAACAAGTCGTCGATGCGGAGAATGGGATACTTGTTCTTCATGGTCACTCGGTTCAACTCCCGGTAGTCGATGCACATGCGCAAGAAACCGTCTTTCTTCTTCACCAATAGCATAGGGACACCCTACGGGGAAACACATGGACGGATAAATCTCTTGTTCAAAAGATCTTCTATCTGCTTCTTTAATTCTGCTAATTCAACTGGCGTCATCCTGTAAGGAGCTTTGAAAACTGGCGCCGTCCCTGGAATCAGGTCAATAGAGAATCCCAAGATGCGAAGAGATGGTGGACCTGGTAAATCTTCAGGGAACACATCAAGAAAATCCCGGACGATCTCTGGGGCTGGACTCTCATAAATCTCCATAGCCTTCAACGCTTTTGGCTTGGCTCTAAACTTGGCTGACTCCAAATGTAACACCTTAGGATGCGATCAGAGATTAATTAAGCGATAGTATGGTTTTTAGTATAAGGTTTACCAAAATGGTTTTTAAATATTTTAAAAAAATTAATGAATATTTTATTAGAATTTAATTGGGCTTGCACACGCATGTGCATGTTAACCTAGGGCTAATTTGGGGTTAAACCATGTTCATGTAGCCATGGTGTGTTAACCCATTTCATTAGGATAATATGAAGTTAATTAAGTTATTAGTTTTCAAAATTCAAAAATAATTAGTTTCTTTTGGGGGTTGACTTGAGAAGCATGAGGGGAGAGAGAGAGGGCATGATGAGAATGAGCAAGCATGCTTGGCAATTAATGAAGAGAGAGGGAGGGGAAGCATGGCTCCACTAAGCTCACCCTCAATTCCAAAACCCTCACTCACTTGCACCCTCACACTCCCACTCATTTCTCTCATTCGCATTTCTTTCCCTCATAACAATTCTCTCTCCCTCTCTAATTTCTGCACAGCAGCAGCAGCCCCCTCTCCCTCATCATTCTTCTTCTTCTTCCCTTCATTCAATCCCCAATATCCATTAAAAATCCCTTCCCTCTTCACTAAACCCCTTATTTAAGCACTTCTTGTTGGTTTTGAAGGCAAGTCCTTACTTTTGAAGGCAAGGTTAGCAAGTTGAACCATCACTAAACCCTTTTGAGGTATAAAGCTTATTCTAATCCTTTTCTTTGCTAAACTTTTAATTATTTAAGTTAGTTTAGGGTTTAAGTAGTGTATTAGTGCTAATTAGGTGAGTTATGTGTAGATTAGGTCAAGTAATGTTTTTTATGGCCTTATTAGCTTAACTAAGTGTTGTTAGTGCTGTTAAATCCAAGTTTTTGCCTCAGGTTACACTAAAACCCCGTATTGTATTAATTTAGCGTTAATTAGTGTTTTAGTTAAGAATTTAGCCGTTTTGGGATCTGCTTTCACTCCCGACGCTTCAGAGAAAAGTTGAGTTTACTGGAGCATGTTCACTAGACCTAGACCACACACACAGAGTACGGGACCCCCATTCCCTTTACTGGCCGCAAATAAATTAGTTCTGGCCGCAATTTGCGGCAGAGGGTTGAGTTTGGTGTCGGGGTTTGGGCTATAGGTGTCTGCTACATATTTAAGATGTTTGGTATATGCAACTTTTCTTAATTCTGCTCGTATCAAAATCTGGGACCTAATTCCGCGACACGTACGTTTTGTGAGTGGGTTTGGTGGTTGTTGTGTGTCGCAGCGTGTCAGGGTAGTTTCAGATGTTAGTACACACGTTTTGGTATATCGGATGCACACGCGTTTAGCTTGCGACGCGAGTTTCTCGTTTGGTTTTGATATCGTGTTTTTGCAGGATTTTAGCTTATGTATATTACTTTGTGTAAATTCTAGGGTCTCAGGCGGAGACTTCGGATGCCGCGTAGAAGGGGAAGTAGGTGGTCGGATACACGTAGATCGAGATAACGGTGAGTAGATTTAACATCTACGGGGAAATCACCCGTATGGCGTTATGCGTCAGGGCTTGATAGGGTGTTGTAGTCGCATGTATATTTATATATAAATAGGTACCATTGTTACATACCCCTCTCTTGTTGCATATGGACATAGTAGTCATGAGACACTCACACTGTACAATTGCTATGAACCATACATCGTTTAGATTATCTCATCATTGATGATTAGACATGATTTTGTTCCTTTGTATACACTTATACTTGTGTATACACCACTTGTACATCCATATTGGTACATGTACACATTGTACACTTATACTTGCATATATACCACTTATACATCCATATTGGCACATATACATATTGTACACTCATGCTTGCGTATACACCACTTGTACATCCATATTGGCACATGTACACATTGTACACTT
Organism: Agapanthus africanus; assembly: GCA_030015575.1. NCBI lineage: Eukaryota > Viridiplantae > Streptophyta > Magnoliopsida > Asparagales > Amaryllidaceae > Agapanthus > Agapanthus africanus. The sequence goes on along the minus strand of CM057349.1, from coordinate 449,703,211 downwards.
TTAGTTGCGTATATACCACTTGTGCATCCATATTGGCACATATACATATTATACACTCATGCCTGCGTATACACCACTTGTACATCCATATTGGCACATGTACACATTGTACGCTTATACTTGCGTATATACCACTTGTACATCCATATTGGCACATATACATATTGTACACTCATGCTTGCGTATACACCACTTGTACATCCATATTGGCACATTTACACATTGTACACTTATACTTGCGTATAGACCACTTGTATATCCATATTGGCACATGTACACTTATACTTGCGTATATACCACTTGTACATCCATATTGGCATATATACATATTGTACACTCATGCTTGCGTATACACCACTTGTACATCCATATTGGCACATGTACACATTGTACACTCATACTTGCGTATATACCACTTGTACATCCATATTAGCACATATACATATTGTACACTCATGCTTGCGTATATACCACTTGTACATCCATATTGGCATATGTACACATTGTACACTTATACTTGCGTATATACCACTTGTACATCCATATTGGCACATATACATATTGTACACTCATGCTTGCCTATACACCACTTGTACATCCATATTGGCACATGTACACATTGTACACTTATACTTGCGTATATACCACTTGTACATCCATATTGGCACATATACATATTGTACACTCATGCTTGCGTATACACCACTTGTACATCCATATTGGCACATGTACACATTGTACACTTATACTTGCGTATATACCACTTGTACATCCATATTGGCACATATACATATTGTACACTCATGCTTGCATATATACCACTTGTACATCCATATTGGCATATGTACACATTGTACACTTATACTTGCATATATACCACTTGTACATCCATATTGGCACATATATATATTGTACACTCATGCTTGCGTATATACCACTTGTACATCCATATTTAGTGCACATGCACATTGTATTGTACGCACATACTTGCGTATATACCTATTTGTATATTCATATTGGCATATATACATATTGTACACTCATACTTGCGTGTATACCCACTGGTACATCCATGTTGGAGCACATGCATATTATACACTCATACTTGGGTATGTATATCTTTGTGCATCCATACCTACATACAGACATGTTACACATACATAGATAATGCTGACCTTGATTTTTGGAGAAATGGGGACCGCATGATATATTTTCAAAACTGGATCCATTTAAAAGAGAGGTTTCCCTTTTTACTCATAGTATGATTTTATGCGGCATACGACACATTGTATGGATTTACGCATTGACTTTTGGATTTCATATGATTCCTGGATTTGAGAACCATGGTATTATTTTAAGAAAGTATGCACTGTTTTGAAAACCCGGTTTCTCTTGATATGATATTTCAGTGTGTCCACCATACGTTTTCTCGGTTCTGAGGCGTGTGCTTGAAACCCGATTCGAAGAGTTGGATGATTCGTTTGCGGGTTCATGGTGGACCCGGTATGGTTCCCCAGGGCGAGAATGTTTTCGTGGAGTAGACGATGAGCCTAACATGGTGGCAAGTACCTACCGGTGATTGGTTGGACCTGGCGGTTATCCGGAGGATACCGACCAAAGTCGAGAGATGGATATGGGCTGACCCGTACCGCCGAAGCCCGAGGGCCGATCCCGCAGACAGAGCCCGTGGGCCGATCCAGACTGACGGAGCCCGATATATGAGGATTTACGTGTCGATACTGGACACGGGTATTTCATGATGTTTTTGATTGCCGATGTTGAGCACTCTAGTTCCATGAGACTTACAGGATATGAGGGCCGGATGGAGTGGCAGCGCCTGAGTTACCGAGACTTTGGGGTGTTTTTGGTAGACACCGGGTTTCTCCACGATGATGATTCGTGTAAATGATGTTTCATCCCATGCTCAGTATTCATTGTTATGCATTGCATCATTTAGTTGTAGTACCTGATATAGTACCTCGCATGATCATTGCATACTTAGATTACTATATTGATGTCATCAGTTTGCACATGTTAGAGTATAGCATCATGTGCATACCTGCGATTACCTTTATATGTTATTTACTATTCACGAGTTGGCAACTCACCCACGTTGTGCCACAGTGTTTGCAGGTTACCCCTCAGAGTAGTCGCGGCAGGGCTACCTCATTGTATCTTTTTGTTGCGAATCCCGCTACTGTTGGCGTGTGGCCATTTTGCTTATAGGTGGGTTTTTGCGGTATCCGTTTATTTTCCATTTGTACACTCTATTGTATCTAGTACTTTCCATCTACTATTTCATGTATTGACTTAGAGACCAGTTGTGAGGACGACGTTGTATATTATTTGTATTCTGGACGTCGAGCTCGTATGAGCCGACTTTATTTATACAGTTTTATCTTTTATGTTGTTTTTCACTTATATTGTTCATTCTTCGCTACGGCGTCGTATACTATTATTGTGGTGGTTGTTTCCGCCGTTGGGCGTGATTACTCCCGTTTGGGGATGCTTTATTTTTATTGTATGTCATTTTGTTTATATCATGTCTTGTGCCCGATTTTGGGGCTAGTTTTTACAAAAGAGGTGCTGCCGAAATTTTTAAGAAAATAACTCAAACTTTAAAGATTTTTACTCGAGTTTTCTAAATGTTTTAAACCAATGTTTTCAACACTCACTACTTTTAATGGTTTTAATTCCTGGGTTTCGGCTTACTTAATCGCGTTACGCCTGTAGACGTTACGTGGTTAAGTGCCGGTCACGGGCCGAATTTTGGGGCGTGACACCAAAGACTCGCTCCCGCCTTCGAAAACAAACTCAGGGTGATTGGGAATGCGGAAAGTCTCTTTCCTAGCTTGGCAATCGATGATCGCATGGAAGGTACTCATCCAATCCATCCCGAGAATTGCATCATAGCTGCCCGTCCCGATTAAAAAGAAGTTTGCATAAAATTCACTGCCGCATATTACCACCGGACATAACCTACACTTTTGGCTGGACACAATAATTCCGTTACCCGTATGTATCTCCCAACCATTGGTCAACGGCTCATGAGAGTGTGTCAACAAACCGTGTAGAAATAAAGCAATGCGAAGCACCTGAATCAAAAAGAACTCTAGCTGGTACAGAATAAACAAGGATGGTACCTGTAACCACTTCTCCAGAAGCCTCTGCCTACTCGGCGGACAGGGTGAAAGCCCGTCCCTGATTTCCACCCGTACCAGTCTGCCTTTGATCAAATAACCGCTGCTGGGATACCCGAGGTGGACCCTTCTGAGCTGAAGTGTCGTACGACGGTTGTTGTTACTCGAACCCTCCCTGTAGATCAGATCTCTGGGGACACCCACTGACTCTATTGTCGTTGGATATGCAAATCAGACACTGCCCCTTAGCTCTGCGACAATCTCTCTGCATATGTCCTGGCCTCTGGCAATAATCGCAAAACAAGGCCCTCCGCTGCGGCTGCTAAGGTGAGAAAGTGCGCTTCATCTGTGTGATACCCGGCTTATGAACTGGGATCGCTCCATGGGGGAGATGGTAGGCCGTGCTGGGATGATGTGGGGTCTCATGTCCATCAATCGTTGGCCCTTGGCCTTCTCTGCCAATCTTTTCTGTACTCGGAAAGCGTTCAACACTTGGGCAAAGGTTGGTAGATCGAGAGACGCGATAAGTTGCTGTAGTTCAAAATCGAGTCCGTGCTAGAACCGTCTTGCCCTAACGGCTTCAGTGGCTACCATATACGGTGTGAAGCAACTCAGCCGGTTAAACTCTACGGCGTAGACATCCACTGAGCGTCCATTCTGTTTTAACATGATGAATTTCTCCTCCATCTCGGCCTTGGCAGTAGCCGGAAAATAGTTATCTAGAAAACATGCGGAGAACGTGTCCCATCCGATAGGTTTCTCTAGCCGGCTTTCCTCTATGGATCACCACGTGTGAACCTCATCTTCCAGCTAGATCTTTACCACGTTCACTCTGTCGTCGTCTAGAACTTGAGCGGCCGTCAGAAGGTTCTCCACGTTGATGAGCTATTGCTCAGCCTCAAGTGGATTTGCCGATCCCGTGAACACCGCTGGATGAAGCCTCCTGAAGTCCGAAACAGTACCAACCCTAGCCTGGGTGGTCGGTACGAGGGTGCCCTCGGGGGCGGCGGGAACAGCCGTAGATCTATCCAGGGCGGTAATTGCGGTCTCCTATACCGCCTTCAATCCCTCAGCCAGGAGATCGGTCTTCCTCTCTTGAGCTTAGGCCAGGGTCGTCAGTGTGCTGAGGATCTTCTCGGTACGATCATGGGAACCAGCACCTGAGGAGTTGCCCGAGGAGTCTATATTCTTGAAAGGAGCAAAGAAATTTGATTCAAACAAGGGTTACACAATGATTCAACGAAGATTAGAAAGTGAACAGAAATGTATTAAAACACACGTCAAGGGTGTAACTCAATCTAGGGACCCTCGACGGAACTGTAATTTCATCCGAAACCTGGCTCTGATACCAACAAAACCATGTCACGTCCCGCTTCCCAAAAACACGGAATACGATGAGTGACTAGGCCAGCCATACTCCTACGGTTAGGGAATAATCTCGCCGTAATTACATGGTAGTCAGTAAACAGTACTAGAGTCAGGGAAAATCACAGTTCACAACTTTATTGCATTGCAAAAAAAATTTTGAAATACATTTATTGTGCAGAATAAAACTAACAAATGAAATACAAAGTGCTGAAAGCAAAAGAGATGGCGCTGATAATGCAGTCTAGACCTCCGCGGTCTCGAATGGCAGGTCCTGCTCCTGGGCTGGATCCACTTCGTTCTCTGAGCATGCATACTTAGGTCGTCAGGACGACACATATAGCAATATATATATATATATATATATATATATATATATATATAATGGGTATGCAATATTATTGAACATGAGAAGTACAACAAAATGCAGAACATGATTATAATAAACATCAACTGAATATGAATAGTGCAATATAAGTATCATGTCAGTAACCTAGGCAGTGTGTATATCACTATTTATCGGTCACTAAGTCAATGAAACCAAATGGTGGAAAAGATACTCGTGTTTAACAAGTGTCTCGTGCATGTCCGAGACTACGGTCCACTGTGCCCGAGACATAACCCTGTCAGCCGTGCCGCTAGGCCCACGACCTAATGTATGTATATATATATATCACTAATAGCGAATGTCATCCTCTAAATCACTGTACCTCGCTAAATACGAGTTCAATTCCACCTTGATTTCCCCATTCCCCAGGTTATAGTATGAATTTAGGTATTCGATGGGTTGTGAACAAATACGTATCACTTTTACTTTCAATCACGTTTCCACTTCTCAATATCACTTTCGTATTTACCACAACCCAATCACTAACACTTATATCGACAATGCACAACAGTCACTAGGTCTCAATGCAACTATCACTATGCAGAAGGTATACAACAAACATATAATAGGTAGAAATGCACTAAACATGTATTCACTAAATTATAATACCCATAGCCATATAACTTGCAAAATTTACCATAATTCACACGTATAGAATCGACCAAAATAATACAAAAGGCGTACGAAGAACACTTGATTATCTAAGTATTAAAATTTATTTCATGTCAATTGGAATTTAGGTTAGGGAATTATCATTATTTTAAATTAGCTATAGGTTGCTGAAATTCCAGTTTCAGAACTGAAAGTCCAACTTCACGCGCGTTTTACCAGTGATTATGTTCAGATTCAAGTATTGCCCCAGTTGAATAAAATCTAGTTATATCCGTTAGGTTTCCAAACGGATTATCAATAGCCTTCCTGTACTAGAAGTTATGTCCTGCTTAATGTGAAGAGGTAAGAAATGCTACTGCAGAAACTGCAGAACACATCGGTACTCAAAAATACAAATTAAATATTAAACGATGGTGAAACTGCACGGGACTAGATTCATGTGTTAGCTAACTAAATTATCTATGCGACCATATGGGGCTCCGCGCATTTACAGTTTAAAGCAGGGATGTACAGGTAGTCAAAGTATGGTATCCAAATCGAAATGATATCCCGGATTGCAGTCCAGTGCCGCGTTCGCAACCAAGTATCGTTACAGTAATCTAAAATTGTCGAGAAACAAACTATGGATAGTTTTATGTTATCGAGTCGGCTTCCAAATTGTATTTAATTTACGATGATTTTAACAAGGTAGCATGCGCGGTAAAATTCAGATTTTGTGTCTCCTTTAGGGGGCGACTTTACATGCTTATAAATACGATATTTTGCATCTAAATTCTTACCCGGTATTCGTAATCAATAAAGGGGCCTAACTATCACAGGTTCCGCCATCACAAGATATGGTTTAGATTATAGTTCGCATCAAACATTAGGGTAGCATTTGGTAATCGGTCGAAAAACACACATCTACACTACTATATAACAATTTAATCTAACATGAGTATCTAGCGTAGGTATTAAAATAGTATAAATAACAAGAGAAAGGTTTTCTCTTGCCTTTGGCGAAGGTGGCAAGACTTGAGACGGCGGCACGACATGGGCACGATCACAGCATGATACACGCACGCCTCGGCTGGCTCGGGGAAGGACTTAGGGCTCGGCACTGGCGTGGAGGTGGGCATGGGCAGTGGGTTTGCAGTGGCTCAGGTGAGGCGTTCAGGGTGCTGCGGTTGCAGGGAGCTCAGGCTCATCGGCGACGGAGTGGGGGTGTAGTGGGTAATGGGTTCAGTTGCAGTGGAGGAGAGGGATGGCTCCGACGATGGTAGAGTTGCTAGTGGTCATCGGTGATGGGATGCTCGGAGCTTGGAGCTTAGAGATGGTGAGTTGGGGAGCTCCGACGATGGTGGACGCAGAGGTGGTTGCGCTCGTGTGCGATGGAGCTTGGTATGCAGGGGTGGTGCTGGATTTTTGGGTCTTGCGGTGGTTGGTCGACGGGGGTGAGGCAGTGGCGATGACTGGGGCGGTCGAAGGTGAAGAAAGAGATGAAAGAAGTGTGGCTGGTGATGGGTTCGTGGTGGTCGTCGACGATGAGGAGATCGAGGCTCGTCGTCGATGGATGAGTTGGCGGGTGTTTTGGAGGAGAGGACTTGGAAGGGACAAGGAAAAATAAGAACGAGGGAGAAGGAGCGAGAGGGAAAAGAAGGGAGGGCTCGGTCGAGACGTGGGGGAAACGGGGACGTGAGGGGAGCAGGTCTCGCGACGATGGCGCGAGAAGAGAAGAGCCGTTGGAGGGAAAAGTCGTTGGGGGGAACGAGCGAGGCGCGGGGGAATTGGTGAGCGGGCGCGGTCGTCGCGGAGGTGGGCGTGAAGAGCGAGGAAAGGCATTAGGAGAAGAGGCTGGAAAAAGAAGTGAGCGAGGGAGAAGAAGAAGTGCGGGTGAGCGGGTCGAATGAGTTGGGTCGGATAGGTTAGGATTGGGTTTAGAGTTTAGGTTTAGGAATAGTTAAAATATAATATAAATATAATAAAATATATGTATAAATGGAAGGAAAAAAAAGGAATAAAAATCTGGAAAAATACGGAAAAAATATATATAGAAACTGGGGATTTACACAAAATTAGAGGTCAGGTGCGGATTTCAAAACCATATATATTCCACTCCGTATACTACACTTCACTGAATCATTCTTTTGACTAGTATTTAATTATTTTCTACTAAATAATTAACAATTTAATGTCAGGACCTCGTATGTCAAAAAGCATCCTCTCTCATGGATCTCTAAATTAACAATTGTTCTTTAGGGCAAGTTGTGGTCATTGGAGAGCTACTAATTACCACCTCAATAAAATCTCAACTCATCGGATTTGGCGCTAGACGATTGTTGGGTTTTGATTCAGATTTTTTATTCTATTTTTTCCCTTATTCGGTCCCTATTATACGGAGCCATATATCAGTGTCAAACATGAAATCTTACAGTTGTGTGGGGTCATGAGAGAAATCAACGGAACAAATTGATCAGAGAGAGGAGGAAAACAGAGCAGAGGGTCTCAATCATATTAAATTTCTAAATTGTGGTGGGATTTGAATAAATTGCTTTCATTATAACTTAAACAATGCACTTTCATAAATTGATACTGCTAGGACTGCATGCGAACAATGCTACAGTAGCACGTTGAGCATTTGTAAGTTGTAACCCAATAAAATATTAAATTTTATTTTAAATGAATTAATTAACAACCAGCACCGACTCATCTTACATTGATCTTTATGCATGGGGACCCACTGCATGATTGCTCAACGAGATCCGAGCCCGTTAATGGCGCGAAAAATTATAATAAAAAATAGATTTGTGGTGTAATTATAAAAAAGATAAAGATATTAGATATCTCTTTATTTATTGTTTAATTCAAGTGGCTATAGCTGTGGATATAATATTTTTTATTGATGGTTAGCTTTTTCTTAATCAGGGTGAACTAGTATGTGATGTATACCTAGGCAACATGAAGAGAGCAATTCTTTGCCTACCATGCACCAGTTAGGTTACACATATACTATCGTTTGCTGGGTTGATGATAGGTTGCATTCTGTACTTCACATTCTAACCAATCATCAACCCGGTGGCATGTGTGATACATACGGTTTAGTAGGTAAAGCATTTCTTGAGACGCTAAAAGATCTTCTATTAGACATCTTTTAAATTTTGAGAAAATTTTTGTTGGAGTTTTGTTTCACATCCAACTGAAAATCTAACCATGGTCCGTGGATCTTAGAAAATTTCAATATTAGATTGGCCAATTAGTTCGGTTTACTTCATAAACATAGGCTACAAACAGATCGCATTATACAACGTAAAAGATAATTTAAACTTAAATTCAAAGCATGCATCTCCTCCTCGCCCCCAAAACAATGTAAGGCACGTCTTTTTAAAAAAACCATGAGGATTTTAATTTATGTTGAAAAACAAATTAAAATGCACTGAAGTGAAAGACAAAGGGGTGCTTAGCTTTAGCCACCTCTATTGATGGAGGTCCTTTTTGGAGTCTCCTCCGTCAGATGTTGTCTTCCGTCGATCTTCCGGCGGATTTTGGAGGTGATCTCCTGTTGCGTGTGGGTCTCAATGGGTTTTGAGGAGATTGGTAATTTGAGGAGTTTAGCGCCGAGTACCTTCACAGAAGTCCCGGGATGGTTTGGTACCATCGAGAACCCTCCAACGATCAAATTAGCACGGGATCCGAGCAGAGTAACGGCTAAGTGGAATAAAAAATGGCTTACTTGACCCCTCTGTGATGGGGGTTTATATAGTGGCGGCAGCACGCAGCAGCAGGTGCGAGAATCTCGCCGGCAGTTACGCTCCCGACGTCATGCCCGCGTAAAGAGCGGATCGTCCATTAATGGGGATCGTGATGGTGTGGAACGTGGGATGTTGCTGGCGGAGAATCTGCGCATGGCGAGATTTGCGGGGCGGCGGTTATGTCTTTGAGCGGTGGAGTTGGTCGGTCGGAGGACCGAGGAAGAAGACCTCGGCTGGGGAGCTCGAGAACTAGCGAGAGGGCCAAGGAGTCTTGGTCCTGTGGCAGCTCGGGGCGAGCTGAAAGGCCGAGGAGGCCAATTTCCAGGGGGCTCTGAGGAGAGCCAACTTGCTCTTGCAGGTCGAGCACAGGGGTGCCCTGGTCGGCCCCTGTGGGCCCTATCTTCTGAATTTTGGGACACGCCATCTGTCACGTGTCCTGATAATGGAGATCGCCAATATTGAGCATCATCATTAGCCCCCCACTCTTGTCCCGACCAGCTAGCAGGTCGGGTCAGGAGTGGACTGCCGGACCGCCCGGGGTGAGCTCCCTCCTAAGCTTCCGTCGGGACGCGTCCCCGGGCTGTCAGCTGTCTTTTCTGCCCGCGAATCAGAGCGAGATCTCTGCATTTAAGAAAGGCACGCCAGTTCGAGCATCCTGTCACTGAAGCGACGGCCCACGTGTCAAGCGTCGGTTGGCCGACGTGACGTGTGCGGACCTGCGGCGTCTGAGGGGGAGCGGTCCAGTGTGGGAACGACAAGTGGAGCAATCGGAGCCGTTGAACGCGAGGGGGCGTTTTGGCGGGAGATGAAGGGCGTCGTAGGATGAGGTCGTTTGCGGTGATAAGTAGAGGTGGGGCCCACTCCAGGACCCCTACTCTTTCAAATTTCCTTTCTTCTAAACCTTGGCTGCTCGGCGCTCTTCTTCTTTTGGGTTGGATACATGGTTCGTTCCCACTTTTTGGGTCTCTCGTTCTAGAGGGAGGCCAGCGGCGCGGCCGTGCCCCTGGTTAGCTCGTACCCTGCGCCGAATGTTCCGCCGGCGATACAGTCGTCTGCTTCGTTGATGGCTCCTAGTGATTGTTCCGGCGACGGCCAGAGACGTCCACGATCTTCCGAGCCCCAGACAAGAGACAGAGGGGAAGGCGAGGATGGGGTCCTCCTTAAGAGGAAAAGGACAATCTCTCGCGCGCCGCCGTCGAGGGTTCCTGAGGGGATTCCCGTGCAGGGGGTGATGCCGTCTTCATGGCTCCATCTGGGCTTTCCATCGCTGCCGGCCTGCTTACCGGGATGGAATAGTCGGCCGGGGGAAGGCTTCCGCATGGCACCCTGAGGGCCCAAATGGAGGCCATAGCCCAAGGGGCGGTCCAAGTACGAACTTCTCTACGCGTTGTTTTTGACCTTCCTTTCTTTGGCTCGAGCACCTCCGAGTTTCTCATCCACTTCCCGTCAGGTCCTTCAACACTGCGCCCTCGCTATCCATACGGAGGCCGAGGGGGCGTTCCACACGCCGAGGCCAGTAGAAGCGTTTCTATCGGAGGTCAAGGCCCTGCGGCGTGACCTGCGTTTGGAGAGGGCGAGGGCCGATGTCCTGGCAGCCCGTGCAGAGGCTGCGGAGCTCGCCAATTCAGCAAATCGGGGCGCCTACCGTCGCCTGAGTGCATCACACCGAGTTGCCGAGAGGAAGCTGGTGGATCTGGCCGATCGTTTCGCGGCCAAGTAGAAGGAAAGAGACGCCAGGAGGGATGCCGAGGCGGCGCTTTTGGCGGCTGAGACTGCTGAAGTTCGGGCTAGGAAAGCTGTGGCTGATTACAAGGTGTCAGAGCAGTTTTACGCCGAGCTTGGCGAGTATTCCGCCGTCGCGTGGAATAAGGCTCTGGATGTCGTGAAGGAGCAGCTTCCCGAGTTCGCCGATGGCGAGCTCCCTGCTCGGGTCCCACTCCCGGTGGCAAGGCCTCCGGCAGACAACGATGAGGAAAGCGAGGCGCACCCCTGGTGGCAAAACCTCCGATGGTGAAGCCTCCGGCAGGCCGCGATGACAGTGATGAGGGAAGCGAGGTGCGGGGGGGTTTTGCGACTTAGACCCTTTTTGTAAGCCTCCGGGCAGTTTGTAAGGCTGGGGAGCCCAAAATACCCTTTGTAAAGTCTTTGCCTTTTGTAAAAAAACTTTTTTCTTTGGTTTCATCGGTTTGCACTTTATCTTCTGTTTGTGAAGAATGCTCGTAAAATATCTCTGCTTGCACTGTTGGGCTTCCATGTCAGGTCGGCTATCTGTCTAGCGATCGTTCATCGAGTTGATTTCAATCACTTGCCAAGCATGCCAAGCGCTGCTGAGAAGAAGGCGTTTCCATGGCCCTGAAGTCGAGGGGGGATCGCTCAGACTTGGATAGACCCGGTGCCCCTTGTTGGGGTCTCGGATCCTCAACATGTGATGGGCAGAGGGCGAGGGCTTTTGATTTCTAGCGTTGCGAGCAATGACCACTAGCTGGGGATGGTCGAGCAAGGGTCGGGTTCGACTGCCTTTGGGGGGACTTTGGATCCTTAGCGTTGGAAGGGCTGTAAGAAGCCCACTAAGGATGACCGGGCAGTGAAGCTGTGCGGTTGCCTCTTGGCGAAGGCTTTGATCTCTAGCGTCGTGGGTAGGCAACTACCAGCCTGGGATGACCGAGCGGGGTAGCCGCTCGGATGCCTCTTGCGAGGGCTTCGATCTCTGGCGTCATGGGTAGGGAGCTACCAGCCGGTGATAGCCGAGCATGGGAGCCGCTGAGCCGCCTCTAAGGAGGACTTTGGTCCTTAGCGTTGGAGGGGCTGTAAGAAGCCCACTAAGGATGACTGGGAAGTGAAGCTACGCGGTTGCCTCTTGGCGAGGGCTTTGATCTCTGGCGTCGTGGATAGGCAACTACCAACCTGGGATGACCGAGCGGGGTAGCCACTCGGATGCCTCTTGCTAGGGCTTCGATCCCTGGCGTCATGGGTAGGGAGCTACCAGCCGGAGATGACCGAGCAGGGTAGCTGCTCGGTTGCTTCTTGCGAGGGCTTTGATCCTTCAGGACGGGGACCGAGCAGGGTTACTGCCCAGTGCATCTTGGCAAGGACTTTGATCCCTGTCGGTTGTGGTAGGAAGCTACCAGCCGGGGATAGCCGAGCAAGGGCTCGACTGCCTCCGGGAGGACTTTGGTCCGTAGCATGGGAGGGGCTGTAAGAAGCCTACTAAGGACCCTTGGCCGAGCAAGGTTACTTCCCGGTACCTCTCGGCGAGGGCTTTTGTCCTGAAAGATAGCCAAGCGAGGGATCCTAGGGCCCGACTGCCTCTGGGAGGGCTTTTGATCCCTGTCGGTCGTGGTAGGAAGCTACCAGACAGGATAGCCGAGCAGGGTAGCTGCTGAGTTGCCTCTAAGGAGGACTTGGATCCTTAGTGTTGGAGGGGCCGTAGGAGGCCTGCTAAGGATATCCGGGCAGTGAAGCTGCGCGGCTGCCTCTTGGCAAGGGTATGATCCCTGGCATTGCGAGTAGGGAAGCTATCGGCCAGGGATAGTCGAGCAGGGAAGCCGCTCGACTGCCTTTACGGAGGATTTTGATCCTTAGCGTTGGAGAGGCTGTAGGAAGCCCACTAAGGATAACCGGGCAGTGAAGCTGCGCGGTCGCCTCTTGGTGAGGGCTTTGGATCGCAAAGACAGAACTCTATTCGAGATGTTTCGGCGTTTCTTTATTCGAATGGACAAGATTTTTAGAAAACATTTACATCATCTTTGCGAAAGGAGGGGTACACACTTGTTCGCCTTGGACTCATTGGTATAGCTTGAGCTTCTCGGCGTTGTAAGGCCGCGGGAGCTTGCGTCCGTCCACGTCTTGTAGGCGATAGGCTCCACCGGGGAGCGCCTCAAAGACGAGGAAGGGACTATCCCACTTCGGGGAGAACTGGTGAAGCCTGCCTTGATCAATGAACTCGTTTCGCCGTAGGACCAGATCCCCAGTCTGGAAAGAGCGATGCTTGACCCGAGCGTTGTAGTATCGGGCCATTTTTTGTTGATAAGCGGCAGCCCTGATCTGAGCCCGGTCTCTCTTCTCCAACAAGATGTCCAGGTTGGTCCGTAGCGCCGAGGTGTTCGCATCGTCATCGAAGTGCTCGACCCGATGACTGGGTAGCCCGATCTCCGCTGGGACCATTGCCTCGGTCCCGTAGCAGAGGCTGAAGGGGGTTTCCCCGGTGGGGGTCTTCTTTGACGTGCGCAGGGCCCATAAGACCCGGGGCAGTTCCTCGACCCAACTGCCTTGTCGCCCTTCCAGGCGGGTCCGGAGACCTCGGAGGACATCTCGGTTAGCGACTTCGGCCTGCCCGTTGCATTAGGGATGCGCGACCGCGGCGAACTTCATGAGGATATGGTATTCTTTGCAGAAGTCCTTCACTTTCTCGTTCTCAAAGTTCATCCTGTGGTCGGTGATGATACATCTCGGGATGCCGAACCGGAGTATCAGATTGTTTTGTAGGAACTTGATGGTCGTGGCGGCGTCCGGTTTCCTGATGGGGACGGCCTCGATCCACTTGGTGAAGCAGTCTACTGCGACGAGGACGTATTTGTGCCCTCCTGTACCGGTAGGGAACTAGCCGATCATGTCCAATCCCCACTGGGAAAACGGCCATGGGGATGTTAGGACGGTCAGCTCGGTAGAGGGGAGGCGAGGGATGCTGCCGTAGAGCTGGCAACTCTTGCATCTCCTGACCAGGTTCTGGGCGTCCTCATGAATAGTAGGCCGGTAGTACCCCTGGAGCAACGCCTTTTAGATCAAGGTTCGTGCCCCTTGGTGCGCACCGCCAACCCCTTCATGGATTTCCCGAAGGACATAGTCGGCTTCATGGGGGTCAATGCACCGGAGCAGGGGCTGAGTGAAGGACTTCTTGTAGAGGTTCCTATTGCTTCAGATGAAGTGGCGGGCTTTGGCCCGGAGACGGTGGGTGGCTCCCCGATCTTCTGGGAGCGTACCGTCGTTCAGGAATTCCACGAGGGGCTTCCTCCAATCTTGGTCGCCTTCCTGCGCCGCATATACGTGGAGTGTTGTCACTCCGTCTTCCACGCTGGGCTGAGGTAAGGTTTCGAAGAGGATAGACCGCTTATTGTTGGCCGAGTATGACGAAGCCAGCTTGCTCAGGGCGTCGGCTTGGGTATTCAGCTGCCTGGGTATTTGTTCTACTTGGACTTCGTCAAAGTTCCTCCAGATTTTCCTCACCTCGTCCGGGTACCTCATCATCAGAGGCTCCGGAGCTTCAAAGCGGCCGGTCACTTGACCGACGCCAAGGGCCGAGTCACTGCGGATTCGAATTATCTTCAGTCCCAACCCGGCGGCCATGTGCAGTCCGGCCAGGAGGGCCTCGTACTCTGCCGTGTTGTTCGAGGCCTTGAAACCGAGCTTCAAAGAGTACTCCATTTCCGCTTCGTTCGGGCCCCGGATAATAAGGCCGGCACCACAACCTTTCTCGGTTGAAGACCCGTCGACGTAGATGACCCACTCAGGAACCGAGCCAGGCCTCTCCGCGATGGGACACTGAGTTGCGAGGGGCGGCATGGACTCCGGTTTCTCTTTAGGGATGGTGCATTCAACGATAAAATCGGCCAGGGCTTGCGCTTTGATGGCCTGCCTCGGGCGATATTTTATGTCAAACTGAGATAGTTCCCACCTCCACTTTTCTAAGCGGCCTGAGGATTCTAGTGATGCAAGGATAGCCCCCAACGGGCGCTCGGTGAGGACGATGATGGTGTGTGCTTGAAAGTAGTGCCGCGGCTTCCTTGAGGCCACCACGATGGCCAAGACAATCTTCTCTATGGCTGGATATCTCGTTTCTGCGTCCTTAAACACGTGGCTCACATAGTACACCGGCTTCTGCGCTCCACCGACCTTCCGGACGAGCACCGAGCCTGCTGCTTAGTCAGATACCGCCAGATACAGCGACAGCTCATCTCCTTCAACTGGTCGGGTGAGCAGTGGTGGCGTCGCAAGGTGCTTCTTCAATTGGTCGAAGGCGGCTTGGCACTCCTCCGACCACTCGAACCTTGGGATCTTCCTCAGAGCCTTAAAGAACGGGAGGCATTTCTCCCTTGACCTGGACATGAAACGGCTCAGAGCGGCGACTCGTCCCGTGAGCCGCATGATTTCGACGTTGGTCTTGGGCGCGGCCATGTTGAGGATAGCATCGATTTTCTCTGGGTTAGTTTCGATTCCACGGTGAGTGACCATGAAACCGAGGAACTTTCCCCCGGTGACTCCGAACGCGCATTTAGCGGGGTTTAGCTTCGTCTTGAACTTGTGGAGCACTTCGAAGGCCTTGCCCAGATCCCTGGCATGGTCGGCCGACGAGACGGATTTGACGAGCATATCGTCAACATAGACCTCCATATTCCTGCCAATCTGTGACTTAAACATGCGATTAACCAACCGTTGGTACGTGGCCCCGGCATTCTTGAGGCCGAAGGGCATCACCTTGTAGCAATATACCCCCCGGTCCGTTGTGAACGCGGCGAGATCTTCATCTTCCGGATTCATACGGATCTGGTTGTAGCCGGAGAAAGCATCCATGAAGCTCAACAACTCATGGCCGGCCGAGCTGTCGACGAGCTGATCTATTCGAGAGAGTGGATAGTTGTCCTTGGGGCAGGCCTTATTGAGGTCAGTGAAGTCGACGCACATGCGCCACTTCCCGCTTGACTTCTTGACCAGAACTACGTTCACCAGCCACTCCGAGTAGGGTACATTCCTGATGAAGTTGGTGGCGAGAAGTCGATCAACCTCCTCTTCGATAGCTTTCTGTTTGACCGGGGCGAAGCTTCGCTTCTTCTGTCTAACAGGTCGGGCCGCAGGATATCCCCGAACTTGTGGGAGATGATTTTGGGGTCAATCCCAGGCATGTCAGCAGGCGCCCAGGCGAAGACGTCGGAGTTATTTCTGAGAAATCTGACCAGGTCATCCCGCTGAGTCCCTGTCAGGAGTGATCCGACCTGGACGGTTTTTTCCTCGTCCCCTTCTGTCAGGGGCACCTCGGTCAGTGGTTCGACCGGCATCCCCCGGACCTCCTTCAGCTCGTCTCGGATGTCCAGAGAACCCTTGATGTCGTTATTTACCTCAGCGTTTGTTTACGCCAATCAGAGAAAAACTCTACTTTGAAAATTTAAACTTTAATAAATGAAGCAACGCTTCAGATCCTCTGCGCTGCGCGCAGGGCGCCACATGTCAAAATCAGGCACGCCAGCGCAGAGAGCGCAGCGCCCAAGACAGCGCGCCCAATTAGAGCAGAGCTCTATTAAAAAACAAAAGGAAGCAACGCTTCAGTTGCGCAAGCACGGCGCTGCACGACATGTGTCAGCGCGGATGCCCTAGCGCAGTTGCGCTGCGCTGCGCGACACGTATCAGCGCGGATGCGATAGCGCAGTGGCGCTGCGCTGTGCGCTGCGCGACACGTGGCAGCGCAGATGCACTAGCGCAGTTGCACTGCGCTGTGCGCTGCTTGACACGTGTCCCGCGCCGGGGCATTTGTGCCAAACAGAATTGAAATTTTAAAGAAATCTTTCTGTTCTTGTTAAAACAAGAAGATTTTCTTCTGTAAAACAGAAGCCCTTGGATCAAAGATCCAACGGTGGGGAAAATTCCCCAAATCACTCAGAGAAAGATCTCGTTAACAAATTCAACAAACTGATGGGCACTATATAAAGACCCCTAGACCTCAAATCAAAGGCATCAACATTATCATTGAGAACTCTGAAGAATTGGAGAGGATTCCTCAAGAACAAAAAAGGTAAAAACCTTTAGAAAAAAAGAGAAAATTCTCTTTAAAACATATCATTAATCTGAGAAGAAGATCAATGATAAAAAGAAAAATAAGTAATAATAGTGCTTTGCATTTTGCTTATGAACCATTGGTTCTCTGAGATGGAGAGAAATAAGAAACACTTGTTTTCTTTTATCTAAATTAGATCAAGAAATCAAATAGTGTTTTGCACTTCTTTTATGAACCATTGGTTCTGGAATCTAAAAGATTCTCAAGATAATAGTGCTCTGCACTTGCAAATCTGCACTGTTACGCTCTTGGGTTGGCGCAAACCACCAGAGAGCGCCACGTGTCAGCATCTGAACCATTTGCGCTATGCGCTTTTGAAATAGAGCCTTGCTCTTTGAAACTGGCGCAACTCACCACAACGCGCCGCGTGTCAATAACACTGGCGCAGCGCACTGCGCTTGCGTGACACGTGTCAACACCACAAGCGCTTGCGCTCTCTGATTGGCGCAAAGCGTCTGACAAATGCAATGCATTTCCTAAAGGGCCAGGCCCAAATCAAAAAGACCTAGTAGGCCTAATTAAATTGCAAAGCAATAAATGGGCAGAGCCCAAGTAAAATTGATGCTCTGCATCATTCATAAATGAGCAGAGCCCAAAATAAATTGATGCTCTGCATCCTTTATGGGCAAAGCCCAAGAAAAAAAATAAAAACAAATAAAAGTGTTGAACTTTTTTCAACTGGACTTAGCCCAATCATGGCCGTAAGTCCTCAAATTAAATTGACTGAGCATAGCTGCTCTCTTAAAAAACAATTTACATCCGGTCCGAGGGTACATCTCCTAACTCCTCTGACACCTATCGTTGTAATCTTTCAACGACGTCAGAGAGGTGACGGGTCCCGACGACCACACATCAATACGGACTGCGGGGTCCTAAACTCGTGGACCGAGACGTCCTTAAACTAATATTGGACCGCAATGTCCTTAAAGCTACCTATGGACCACTACGTCCCTAAACTGGAACAATAGAGCTCCCAAATGCTCTTTTGTCGGATCTTAACGAACGTTTAAGTTGATCTTAGCCTCAAATATGGCTAACGTATCCTTAAACATTCAAACAGACTATCACGCCCCGCTTCCCAGTGTACGGCGAGGTGGACGCGACAAGGTCCGCTACGTATGTACTCAGAAGTACATACGCTAAGCGTAGCTAAGCAATATAAAGTAAATCACAAGAGACGAAAGATATAGAAATAACAGCAACTTTTATTAATAACATTCTTTGTACAATACATGAAAAGAAAATACAACTGAAATGAAAAGCAATGCCTAAACAGTGGCATAACAGTAAATGAAAATACTGGAAAGAACAAGGTACAATATCTAAAGCTCGGGATCTTCGTGGAACTGCTCCAAATCTTCGCTGGTGGGCTCGATCTCAGCTTGGTCCAACGCACCTGACGACATTCAAAAAAGAAAGAAATAGAATGTCGTCAGCGAACAGATCGCTCGGTAAGTCCCAAGATAAAGAAGAATTAGGAAGACAGTGTAAAAGTATTTTCTAAAATATTATATTGTTGAATATAATGGAATATTGAATTAACGCTGTTGTTTGTAGTTTGGTACAGAAGGATGCCAGTGTATACGAGGGGGATCTCTATATGCTAGAGATCAGGGCAAAAGGAAAGTACAAGGAACCGTTATGCCACGGTACAACAGCAATAGGATTCAGGTTAGGTGTCTTAATCTGGCCACCTCGTGCCACCTTTAACACCTTCCGTACCAATCTACCCCTTAAACCCCGTAGTGTTTTAACAGTATTGTGGTATTGTATTGTGTAAGTTGGGTGACTGACCAAAACCATGATATCAGTAAACATGTTGTAACTGCATAATCAGGTAAATGGAATATCAGAATAATGGATGAATATCAATGGTTTGATTCAGTCAAAATAAATAGATTGTTAACTGGATTCAGGAATTCATGTATTCAAATTGTATTGTAATATAAAAGAATATAGATTGACTTGAATCATATTCAAGTCAGAAATAGTGAGACTCTAACCCGAATCAGACTAAAAGAAAAGTAATTTGAAGTTCAATAATTGTTAGGGGCCTTATTGTAATTTATAAAACTTGAGGGGGTTTTATGTAAAAAGTACTTTTGTATAGTTTTCAAAATACACCTCAAGTATTTATTATTCGTCTTTATAGTCATAATGAGTGTGAATTTTATTTGTATTATTCTAGTGAATATATCCTAATAAAAGTATTAATTGTTTTATTTGAAATTCATGGTATTTTAATGTAACTTTTAATCTTGTAATTTTAGGAAAAAGTGGAAACTTTATATTATAATACAATAGGTGTTTAAATGATAATTATATATATATTAACACAAGAATAATTTTAAATAAATATTTTAATCTCCAAAATCTCATTTTTCTCAAATGTCGTATTTTAAACCTTTCGAGACCGAATGCTCCTTGCGGAGGTCTGAATCTCGCACTACTAGCCCGCGGGTGCACGATGAACCATACTATCCCTAACGGGTTCCCCAAAAGTGGGTTGTAGTGGCACTTTGCTTAGGTTTAACAAATACTATTCATTTAGAAAAACGGTATTATAAATATAAGGTGTTTATTTGTAAAAGGGTATAGTTTTCCGTATTTTAGTTTCTAGGGTTTCCTAAGCCAACTAGCCTATTTCTAAGGGTCTAAACGACAAGTCATTAGAAGCCTCAAATCGCCTCTTCACCGCCAATTGTGGCCAGGTAAATACAAGTGAGGAGGGAGGGATCCGCTCACGAATCGTAAGACGGGCCTTTTAAAGTTACCCAAGCTCACTTGCCTAGCCTAGACACCACAAAGTCAGTTTAGATAAACGATCGATGTCCATGACATATCGTATTTTCCTATTAAAAGATATTGTTTTAAAATTGTAAACAACTTAGAACTTTTTAGAAAAGGTTTATAAAGAAAAGGGTATTTTAGTGAAAAGTCTTGTATTTTCGTATTCTATGTTTTGACGTTTATCAATTAAGGTTATATTTGTGTGTGTGTAGAGGTAGGTCATTACCTCGTGACTTATTTTAAGTTTTAATGAACTTTAGAGGTTAAACATGATATATTAAACTTGAAGGTATTAACGCGCAAGAATACGGTATTTGAAAACGTTATCATTTCATGTGTGAAAACTCATTCAAATTGATTTCTACAAGTTTATTTATCAAGATAAACATGTTTAGGAATGAGGGAATTAATTAGAATAAGAAAAATAAACTTTATGGTATTTTGATGAAAGGAATACGGTATTACAGGAAAGTTATCATTTCATGTGAGAAACTTTGTTTAAATTGGTTTCTTGGTGATTAATAGTCATCATAGATAGGTTTAGGTATTATGTATTAGGTGACAAGTGGAAATTTATAGAAAAACCGAATCGGAAATCGGTTTGTTCCGATTTCCGTCGGGTTCCAAGAAAAGTCGTATTTTCTATTAAAAGAAAAGAGAGATAGAAGAGATGGGACTTACGGGTTTGGACAAACTAAGGAGGCTAAGGAAGTGGTGGTTGTCGGTGCGTCGAAAACGTCGCGAAGGTTCTAGTACGATCGCCGAAATCCGTCGTCGGTTTCGGCAGCGCTTCGCTTCTCGATCTTTGTACCGAGTTCTCTTGAGAATTTAAGAGAGTGGACTTAGAGTTGTAGGGTGAAATGGTAGAGGGTAGGGGTGTTTATATAGGGTTAGGGTTTGGATTAAAAAAATATTTAAAAATGTAAAAATTCATTAAAATTTCATTAAATTTAGGATTAAAAGAGGTGTAATGGGAATTTGGTAACAGTTCTGTGAATTTAGAGTATGCAGGGGTATTGACCAAGTCAACACGAATTTTTTCGTGTTGACGACTCGGCCGACCGGCCGAGTCCAGCCGGCGGCGCCGGCCGATTCGGCCGAGTCGCCGGCCGACTTGGCCGAGTCGGGTCTCGTTGGGTGTGGTTTCG
The DNA here is from genome assembly GCA_030015575.1 of Agapanthus africanus. Taxonomy (NCBI): domain Eukaryota; kingdom Viridiplantae; phylum Streptophyta; class Magnoliopsida; order Asparagales; family Amaryllidaceae; genus Agapanthus; species Agapanthus africanus. Next base: position 449,682,218 of record CM057349.1, on the reverse strand, counting down.
CCTGGGGGGAATTTTGGTGTACTTCATTTTTTATATACCGCATTAATTTCGTGTGTTATAGCTGTTTGACCGTTTGACTTCCCAAAAAAATTTAAAACAAAAAGATATAAAAATATGTGGGGTATGGGATTCGAACTCTGATGGCTTGGTTCAGCAGTGCAAAGTATTACCAATGAGCTACAAGCTCCTTCTTGTAATTATTGTAGGAAAGTAGATACTTAAAATGTTATCAGCAACATCAATACTCCAAGTATACTTCAAATTTAATTCAAATTTAGGTATACAAAAATTGGAGTTGTTACAATCTACCCTCCTTACAAAAATTTCGTCCTCGAAATTTACAACTTTTATTTGAGGACTAGTTTACAAAAAGGTGCGGATATCTTGCACGCATTTCATCTTCCCTTTCCCACGTGGATTCTCCTGGAGTGTCTTTCCTCCACATTACCCGGACCAAATTAATTTCTTTGTTCCGAAGTGTCTTCTCTTTCCTGTCCAGGATTTCCACAGGTTGTTGCTCACAAGACAAATCGGGCTGTATAGTGAGCTCGGAATGATCAAGTACATGGCTGGGGTCACTCACATACCTTCTGAGTTGGGATATGTGGAACACGTTATGCACTCCTTCCAATGATGGTGGAAGCGCTAATCGGTATGCCACTTCACCGACTCATTCGAGTATGTCGAACGGTCCAATGTATCTCGGACTCAACTTTCCCCGTCTTCCAAATCGGATCACTCAGCGGTTCGGAGAGATTCTCAGGAATACATGATCTCCTGGCTGGAACTCCAAGTATCGCCTCTTCGCATCAGCCCAGTGTTTCTGTCTATCTTGGGCTATGCGCATTCTTTCCCTGATAGTACGAACCACATCAACGGTCGCTACTATCATCTATGGTCCAAGGAGTTCCCTATCTCCGATGTCGTCTCAACTTAATGGCGATCGACACTTCCTTCCATATAATGCTGCAAAAGGTGTCATTCCTATACTTGCTTGGTAGCTGTTGTTGTACGCAAACTCCACAAGATGCAGGTGATCTTCCCACGATCCTTTGAAGTCGAGCATACATGCTCTGAGCATATCCTCCAAAATCTGAATAGTTCGTTCCGACTGACCATCTGTTTGTGGATGATAAGCCGTGCTGAAGTTCAGACTTGTTCCCAAGCTAGCTTGCAGACTCTGCCAAAATTGTGATCGGAATCTGGTGTCATGATCGGAGACAATGCAGACCGGTACTCCATGAAGTCTCACAATTTCCTGTATGAGTTCATGGGTATCAGAGATAGTACATTATAAAGAGTTTTTAAATCTAAGTTAGATTATTACCTCCATGTACTTCTTCGCTAGTGTCTCAGTTGATTGACCAACTCGAAATGGGATGAAATGAGCCGACTTTGTGAGTCGATCCACAATGACCCAAATCGCATCGTTACCCTTTGTGCTGCGAGGAAGAGCAGTTACAAAGTCCATCGTGATGTGCTGCCACTTCCATTCTGGGATTGGTAACGGTTGAAGTAGTCCAGCTGTCCTGTGATGTTCGGCCTTTACTTGCTGACACACCAAACATTTTGCGACGCTTCTGGCTACTTCACGCTTCATTCCATGCCACCAATAATTCTGACGTAGATCCTTGTATATTTTGGTACCTCCAGGATGTACTGAATAGGGAGAGCTGTGAGCTTCTTTCATTAACTCTTCCCGAACAGGACCTTTTGGTACACACAATCTGCTGCCGTATCTCAAAGATCCGTCTTCATGGATGATGAAATCTGTTCTGAGTCCATTCTCCACTTGTTCTCTGATCTTTTGCAACTTAGCATCGCTGGCTTGAGCTGCTTTGATCTGATTGACAATAGTTGATTGAACTTGTAGATTCATCAAACTTGAAATATCACCTGGCATGACTAGTTCGATCTCCATCTGGTGTAGGTCTTGCTGAAGCTTCCACTGAGCAGTGAGATTCATTGCTAATGGTTGGCGACTAAGAGCATCAGGTACTACGTTCACCTTTCCTGGATGATATTGCAAATTGATGTCAAAGTCCACCATGAGTTCTAACCATCTTCTCTGCCGCATATTCAACTCCTTCTGAGTAAACACATACTTCAGACTTTTATGATCTGTGTAGATGTTCACTCGTTCACCAAGTAAGTAGTGGCGCCAAATCTTGAGAGCAAAAATGACGGCTGCCAACTCCAGATCATGTGTCGGATAATTACGCTCATGAGTCTTCAGTTGTCTTGAAGCATAAGCCACAACCTTACCGTGCTGATGTAGAACACATCCTAATCCCTTACCGGATGCATCACAATGCACTTCGAATCCTCCAGATTGATCCGGTATGACGAGAATAGGTGTTGATGTCAGTCTTGACTTGAGTTCTACGAAAGCTTGCTCGCATGCTTCTGACCACACAAATTCTTCATCTTTTCTAGTGAGCTTGGTCAGGGGTGTTGCTATCTTCGAAAAGCCTTCAATGAATCTTCTGTAATATCCAGCTAAACCCAAGAAACTTCGAATATCCTTCACTGATTTTGGCGTAGGCCATTCGCTGACTACTGAAACTTTGGCTGGATCCACAGAAATTCCTTCTCCTGATACGATATGTCCAAGAAAACCAACTTGATTTAGCCAAAACTCGCACTTACTGTACTTGGCATAAAGCTGATGTTGACGAAGAGTTTCCAGGACAATTCGTAGATGCTCCGCATGTTCTTTCCGATTCTTAGAATATACCAGGATGTCGTCGATGAAGATGACAACAAACCTGTCTAAATATTCTCGGAAAACTTGGTTCATAAGGTTCATGAAGATTGCTGGTGCATTGGTCACTCCAAATGGCATTACTAGAAATTCGTAATGTCCATAGCGAGTTCTGAAAGCTGTTTTATGAATATCAGCTTCCTTGACCTTCACTTGATGATAACCTGAACGAAGATCTAGTTTAGAGAAGACACAAGATCCACTTAGCTGATCGAATAAATCGTCGATGCGCGGGAGTGGATACTTGTTCTTTATAGTAACTTCGTTCAAGGCCCTATAATCGATGCACATTCTGTATGAACCTTCCTTCTTCTTTACCAGTAGTACAGGTGCTCCCCAACTTGAAGTGCTGGAACGAATCCATCCTTTCGCCAGTAATTCGTCCAATTGTGTTCGAACTTCCTTCAAACCTTCCGGACTTAGTCTATAAGGTGCTTTGATTACTGGTTGTGCTCCTGGTACTAAGTCAATACTGAATTCAAGAGCTCGATCAGGAGGCAAACCTGATATATCGTCAGGAAATACATCGTCGAACTCTCGAACTACCTCTGGTCTTGATTCTTCCTCTGCCTGAGCTGCTGCAACTACTGCTTCCCTTGGCTTCGCTTTGTAAGTACTTGGCTCCAGGGTACGATCTCCACTCTTGAAATAGAAAACCGGATGATCTGGAATCTCAAATACTATCCTCCTTTGACGACAGTCGATGGTAGCATAAAAGGTTCCAAGCCAGTCCATTCCCAGAACCACATCGAAATTTGGTATGTCCAGTACTTTGAAGTCAGCATAAAACTCTCGACTGCAGACGACGACTGGACACATGCTGTATTCCATAGTTGCCTTTAGAACACCATTTCCGGAACTGACGTTCCAGCTGGATACAAGCGGTGAGACTGGAATCGCATGGGTTCGGAAAAACCGTTGCGACATAAAGCAGTGCGATGCTCCAGTATCAAACAGTGCAAGTGCAGGTAGTGAAGCTACTAGGATCATACCTAAGGTATATGGGATAGGTTTTAGGTATAGAGAAAGTGTGTAGGTAAACAAAACAAAAAGATAAGTTTGAGGAGGAATTTACCAGTAATGACTTGGCCAGTGGCCTCAGCTTCTTCCACAGACATCATGAAAGCCTAGCGCTTTGGCACATTCCTCCTGGCCTGAGGAGCATTCCTCTGAACGTTCCTTTGAGCTTGATGGAACTGTCGAGGAGGTGGTGCAGCTTGTGGTCCCCTGGGTGGTGCAGGCAGTGCAAGTATGGGAACAGGTGCCTGAAGAGCTGGTCGCTGCTGATAAGTGTTTGCTGGCCTGGGTGCAGCAACTGGGTTCTGTCTTTGGGGACAAGACCCAATACCGTGAGTAGCTGAACCGCAGATTAAGCAGAGACGGTTGGCTCGACGGCAGTCTTTCATCATATGTCCAGTTCGCTTGCAGTAGGTGCAAAAGGCTGGGCTAGGACGATGGGTTAGTACCCCGGGTCTCCTTGGCACGAAAGGTGGTCTGGACGTGGCTCCACCTGCCATCTGATTGGCAGGGCGTTTGACTCCTGCAGCCTGAGGTCTGCCCCTTTCTTTTATCACTGCCTCATAACTGCGGGCAGCTTCTAGGGCTTCCTCATGAGTCAAAAACTTTCCTGTTGCTAGAGCAGCCTTAATCTCTGTGTCCAATCCTTGTTGAAAGCGACGGGCTCTGATCTCGTCCGTCGGTATCAAGTGTGCCGCGAATCTGTTTAAAGTTTGTGTTAGCTGTGTAGTATGTGATATCTAAAAATTGAACTATTGTGACATATCTTACCGGCTCAACATGGTGAATCCAGCGTCGTATTCATCTACTGATTTGTCCCACATTGACCCTTGCTGTAGATGAATAAACTGCTGCTCCATTGCAAACCTGGCAGTCACAGGGAAATATTTCGCGTCGAACTTCTCGCGAAATGTCTTCTATTCAATCGGCTGTAGCAGACGGGTTTCTTCCGCCTTCCACCAATTGCGAGCATTATCCGTGAGCTGTAGCTTCGCTACACGGACCCAAGCGTGGTCTGGCACTTGAGCTGTTGCCAAATCGTCTTCGATGCTTTGTGCCCATTCTTCCGCTTCAAGAGGGCTTCCCTTACCAGAGAACTGCTTTGGGTGCAAAGCCCTGAATTGCTTTACTCCCGGTGCATCGGTCTCATGACGGTTCAAAAGTTGTTGTTGTCCCTCGAGAAGACTGCCGATCGCCTCAAATAGCATCGTTTGCTCAGTGGGTGGTGCAGAAACAACTGGTGTGAGAGGTAGTGCTGGAGGGGTGTTGTTGATGTTGGTGCTGGTGTTGTTCGGGGAATCCATAACCTTGAAGAAAATTTTGGATTAGGACAGATTCAAATACATGAAATGATAAGATTCAAGGAATAGAGATTTGCAAGATTCAAAGAACATGAATTGTAAAGAATGTTTTAGTTGCTGGTTCTTGTGTTATATTGCTTAGGTTGTTCACGCGGACCAGAACTGCATGATAGAGATTCATACAGCTCTGACCTGCATGGGCCACCAACAAAACCTGTCACGCCCCGCTTCCCAGTGTACGGCGAACTGGACGCGACAAGGTCCGCTACGTATGTACTCAGAAGTATATACGCTAAGCGTAGCTAAGCAATATAAAGTTAATCACAAGAGACGAAAGATATAGAAATAACAGCAACTTTTATTAATAACATTCTTTGTACAATGCATGAAAAGAAAATACAACTGAAATGAAAAGCAATGCCTAAACAGTGGCATAACAGTAAATGAAAATACTGGAAAGAACAAGGTACAATATCTAAAGCTCGGGATCTTTGTGGAACTGCTCCAAATCTTCACCGGTGGGCTCGATCTCAGCTTGGTCCAACGCACCTGACGACATTCAAAGAAGAAAGAAATAGAATGTCGTCAGCGAACAGGTCGCTCGGTAAGTCCCAAGATAAATAAGAATTAGGAAGACAGTGTAAAAGTATTTTCTAAAGTATTATATTGTTAAATATAATGGAATATTGAATTAACGCTGTTGTTTGTAGCTTGGTACAGAAGGATGCCAGTGTATACGAGGGGGATCTCTATATGCTAGAGATCAGGGCAAAAGGAAAGTACAAGGAACCGTTATGCCACGGTACAACAGCAATAGGATTCAGGTTAGGTGTCTTAATCTGGCCACCTCGTGCCACCTTTAACACCTTCCGTACCAATCTACCCCTTAAACCCCGTAGTGTTTTAACAGTATTTGTGGTATTGTATTGTGTAAGTTGGGTGACTGACTAAAACCATGATATCAGTAAATATGTTGTAACTGCATAATTAGGTAAATAGAATATCAGAATAATGGATGAATATCCATGGTTTGATTCAGTCAAAATGAATAGATTGTTAACTGGATTCAGGGATTCATGTATTCAAATTGTGTTGTAATATAAAAGAATATAGATTGACTTGAATTATATTCAAGTCAGAAATAGTCAGACTCTAACCCGAGTCAGACTAAAAGAAAGGTAATTTGAAGTTCAATAATTGTTAGGAGCCTTATTGTAATTTATAAAACTTGAGGGGGTTTTATGTAAAAAGTACTTTTGTATAGTTTTCAAAATACACCTCAAGTATTTATTATTCGTCTTTATAGTCATAATGAGTGTGAATTTTATTTGTATTATTCTAGTGAATATATCCTAATAAAAGTATTAATTGTTTTATTTGAAATTCATGGTATTTTAATGTAACTTTTAATCTTGTAATTTTAGGAAAAAATGGAAACTTTATATTATAATACAATAGGTGTTTAAATGATAATTATATATATATTAACACAAGAATAATTTTAAATAAATATTTTAATCTCCAAAATCTCATTTTTCTCAAATATCGTATTTTAAACCTTTCGAGACCGAATGCTCCTTGCGGAGATCTGAATCTCGCACTACTAGCCCGCGGGTGCACGATGAACCGTACTATCCCTAACGGGTTCCCCAAAAGTGGGTTGTAGTGGCACTTTGCTTAGGTTTAACAAATACTATTCATTTAGAAAAACGGTTTTATAAATATAAGGTGTTTATTTGTAAAAGGGTATAGTTTTCCGTATTTTAGTTTCTAGGGTTTCCTAAGCCAACTAGCCTATTTCTAAGGGTCTAAACGACAAGTCATTAGAAGCCTCAAATTGCCTCTTCACCGCCAATTGTGGCCAGGTAAGTACAAGTGAGGAGGGAGGGATCCGCTCACGAATCGTAAGACGGGCCTTTTAAAGTTACCCAAGCTCACTTGCCTAGCCTAGACACCACAAAGTCAGTTTAGATAAACGATCGATGTCCATGACATATCGTATTTTCCTATTAAAAGATATTGTTTTAAAATTGTAAACAACTTAGAACTTTTAGAAAAGGTTTATAAAGAAAAGTGTATTTTAGTGAAAAGTCTTGTATTTTCGTATTCTATATTTTGACGTTTATCAATTAAGGTTATATTTGTGTGTGTGTAGAGGTAGGTCATTACCTCGTGACTTATTTTAAGTTTTAATGAACTTTAGAGGTTAAACATGATATATTAAACTTGAAGGTATTAACGCGCAAGAATACGGTATTTGAAAACGTTATCATTTCATGTGTGAAAACTCATTCAAATTGATTTCTACAAGTTTATTTATCAAGATAAACATGTTTAGGAATGAGGGAATTAATTAGAACAAGAAAAATAAACTTTATGGTATTTTGATGAAAGGAATACGGTATTACAGGAAAGTTATCATTTCATGTGAGAAACTTTGTTTAAATTGGTTTCTAGGTGATTAATAGTCATCATAGATAGGTTTAGGTATTATGTATTAGGTGACAAGTGGAAATTTATAGAAAAACCGAATCGGAAATCGGTTTGTTCCGATTTCCGTCGGGTTCCAAGAAAAGTCATATTTTCTATTAAAAGAAAAGAGAGATAGAAGAGATGGGACTTACGGGTTTGGACAAACTAAGGAGGCTAAGGAAGTGGTGGTTGTCGGTGCGTCGAAAACGTCGCGAAGGTTCTAGTACGATCGCCGGAATCCGTCGTCGGTTTCGGCAGCGCTTCGCTTCTCGCTCTTTGTACCGAGTTCTCTTGAGAATTTGAGAGAGTGGATTTAGAGTTGTAGGGTGAAATGGTAGAGGGTAGGGGTGTTTATATAGAGCTAGGCTAGGGTTAGGGTTTAGATTAAAAAAAATATTTAAAAATGTAAAAATTCATTAAAATTTCATTAAATTTAGGATTAAAAGAGGTGTAATGGGAATTTGGTAACAGTTCTGGGAATTTAGAGTATGCAGGGGTATTGACCAAGTCAACACGAATTTTTTCGTGTTGACGACTCGGCCGACCGGCCGAGTCCGGCCGGCGGCGCCGGCCGAGTCGCCGGCCGATTCGGCCGAGTCGGGTCTCGTTGGGTGTGGTTTCTCCTGGGGGGAATTTTGGTGTACTTCATTTTTTATATACCGCATTAATTTCGTGTGTTATGGCTGTTTGACCGTTTGACTTCCCAAAAAAAATTTAAAACAAAAGGATATAAAAATATGTGGGGCATGGGATTCGAACTCTGGTGGCTTGGTTCAGCAGTGCAAGGTATTACCAATGAGCTACAAGCTCCTTCTTGTAATTATTGTAGGAAAGTAGATACTTAAAATGTTATCAGCAACATCAATACTCCAAGTATACTTCAAATTTAATTCAAATTTAGATATACAAAAATTGGAGTTGTTACACAGACTTTAGTCCCAAATTGGACTATAAGACCCCCAATCAATTTTGGTTCAAGAGTACATCTCCGAACTCCTCTGACACATGTCGTTGTAATCCTTCAACGTCGTCAGAGAGGTGACGGGTCCCGACGACCATATATTAAATGGACCACTACGTCCTTAAACTGGAAATGGATCTAGACGATCCCGTTAACTTGATCTTCGTCTCAAATCAGACTAATGTATCCTTAACGAACGTTTAAATTGATCTTAGTCTCAAATGCGGCTAACTTATCCTTAAACTAAAAACATCAAACCCAAATCTAAGTAAATACGGATTTAGACTAATCCACGTCCTACGGGCGACGGTATTACTCAGTCTCCGTATACAATCCACGGGCAACCACAAACAAAACAAACACCCACGACACGAAGTGAAATTCTGGAGAAGGAGAAAATTGTTACCGCGATGCGGTAGCGTTATTAACTGCAGGGGCTTGCGCCTGCAGGGAAGAGCGTCCCCACAATCAAAAACCCCTCAAGCGAGGGGGAATCTGACGAAGTCTGCTACATCGGCCGCATCCGTCTAAACCTCCGATACACGGTGCCATAAATCAACTTGGTATCTTCGGAGAGATAGACGGATAAAACCATATAGCATCTGCCCTGAATCTCAGGCTAGACGTCCTCACGTCGTCGCCGCCATTCGGAGGGGAACAGATTCTGGCACGCCCGGTGGGACCTTTTCCTCTTTCCACTCCACACTTCGTGTGTCGTCTTCGCGAACGAGTCGCGGTTTGTTAATGGTTGCCTTTGGATTTCAAGTCACTAAGATTTGGTCTTTTGCCTGGCGCAGAAATCAAGCATCAATGGCCTCGAACTGCTCAAAGTGCCACTGCAACGGACGCTCCACCTCACCTGGAGGTGTAGCATATGGGCCTTAAGCGGCCTCCTTACTCGCTCTGCCGGTAGAACAGGTGACCCAGGCCACCACCGGCCTGTTTTTCGGGACCATGATCCCACCTGCAAGCTTCTCTATGCCAATACCTGCACCAGAAACGAACAAGAAGTCGGTCTTCGACCGGCTCACCGCTACGACGGCCCCTGTCAACGGGTCGTCCATTACCAAGCCAACAGCCTCTGTCTTTGCGAGGCTGGATCAAAAGACGGCTGTACCAAGGAAGGCAATAGCCGCTGCTCCAGAAGTCGTCAAGGCGGCTTCCCCTGTCAAAGAGTCAGTCCTTTCAAGACTGACTATTCCTGCTCCTGCCCCTGCTCGAGGATCTGTCTTCGACAGGTTGAATATCACCCCTTAAAGGACAACCTCAGTCTTTAAGAGGTTAACACCAGCGGCGCCTCATTCAGACAGGGGGCAAAAAGAAGCTGTCTCTATCTCCGAGCCAGTCCCAACGGCTCGTCATGCTCGACGTCGCCACTGGCGCCGAGTGAGGAAGGCTGGGGGCAACTCCCCCTCTGGGATAACTCTGACAGCTCCAACGGTGGGGATCGATACTGCTGTTCCAACCGGGAACAGCTTTGAATTGCTGAACACGGTGCGCAGAAACTCTCCTGTTGCGGTGCTGAAGCGAACTCCTTCACCTGTGGAGAACACTCCAGAGAAGAAGCTAGAGCAGCCCCCTCACCGGCTGTCCTCTAAAATTTACAAGGTCTGGCGACAGGTCCAATAGTCGGTGATTGATGAAAACTATCTCCGCCGACAGAAAAAGACGAAGGTTTGACAGGAGGAAGACTATTCTGTCAGGTCGAAAGAAGCAACGGTTACTCGGGTGTCCACTGCAACGACACCCTCAACGTCAATCACTCAAAAGAAAAGGAGGCCGCAAAAAGCCCCTGTGAACAAGGCGAAACGTAAAAGCGATGGGCACAAACGCCCCAAGTCTGGGGGCATAGTGGTGCACACTGTTTATATGGCTTCTGGAAAGGAGGAAAGTCGTACTTCGACGGGTCACCGACCACTCACCCGATCCGTGACCAAAGCTCAGGAGCAGCAGCAAAAGCTTCAAGAGATGATGACTGCAATGGCCGCACTTACCGAGCCAAAAGAAAGCTCAGAGGCATCATCGGAGCAGTGTCATGAACAAGAAACTGACGCTGATTACCTACGCAGAGTCCTCGAAAAGAAGGACAAAGAAGCTGCAGAGCAAGCGGCTAATATAAAACAAATGGCGCTTCTCTTCCAAGATATGGTAGGGATGATGATTCAGCAGAACCCTCCTGCTGAAGATCCTCCGGTCGTCCTTGAAGACGACAGGAGAGAAACGTCAAATCCTCCACTGGCTTTGTCAACAGCCAAGGAGGAGGCAATCTCCAAAGCTGACCTGGACGAATACATAGCCCAGCAGATACGGGTTCATCATGCGGCTGAGGCAGCCGGTCAGATCGTCAAAACAGAACGGCCATATCCGGCCTGGTATGATCAGGTACAGTACCCGTCGGGCTATACAATACCTAAGTTCCACATATATAAAGGGACAGGGAATCCGCATCAGTATGTCGCTCAATTCAGGGCCTTATGCGGCAATACTGGAGGCGATGACAAATTGATGCTTTGCCAATTCATCGGCAGCTTGTCAGAAACAGCGTTCGAATGATATTCCGAACTCCCGAACGATTCTGTCAAGACATTCGCTGAAATGGAGTTGCTATTCACTCAGCGATTCGCGAGCGCCAGCGAACGGGCCCCGATAACAGCGTTGATTAATGCCATGGTAAGGCCGGGCGAGACATAGGTTCAGTACGCTATACGCTGGCGAAACTTGTGGTCGAAATGCGAACAACGCATTGAAGAAGCGCCCGCGGTGGGCATGTTCGTGGGTACCCTAGACCCTCATGCCACTATCTCACAATTCATGATGTTCTTTAAGCCGACCACATTCCAGGCTTTGATCGACAAGCTGGCCCAGATGGATCAAATGGGTCACAGACCTTCTCCCCCGAAGCCAGAACCGCGGAACGACAAGGGTAAAGAGAAGGCAACCTTCGTTGCGAATGCTCAGCAGCAACCCAGCACCCCAAAGCTAGCGGATCAATCGGGAGAGAGATGGCGGTTCTATATTGAGAAAATGAGGCGCCCCTACTCATTCCCGCGGGATAAGACGAAGAGGTTGTTCGAGCTGGCTGTGTGCAACAGGCTTATCAACTTGCCGAATCTAAGGCAACCGCCACAACCCAACGAGGCGAATAACCCCAATTATTGCCCTTATCATCAAACGGCAAACTATCCGATTGAGGATTGCTTCGTCTTCAAGGGATGGATTGAAGATCAATACCTACAAGGCAAGCTTGCCCTATCTGAAAAGTGGAAGGTAAATCCACCACAGCCGCACACTCCAAAGAAGACGGACATGATGGGGGCAGCTTGTTCTTTTGTCAAGGACGAAAACGATGGAGAAAACTCATCAGACGAATCCGAAGACTACATAGCGACTTGTCATGTGATCTCTCATTCACTGGCGGATGATGAAGAGGCTCCTTGCGCCAAGAAACCAAGGGCGAACCCTGATCCGGAAATTCTACGGCCGTCAAACGAGTTGATCGATATCTTCCTAAATGAAATTCGTCTGAAAGCAAAAGCCAATCAAGAGCATGAGATGGCCATACTGGAAAGAGCCAAGACACTCTCGTCAAATCAAAAGCCAACCACTGCAGATAAAAACAAATTCAAGACGAGGAAAAGGTTCGCCAAAGCTCTATTAGCGGGAATGAAGCTACCACCCTCTGAAGAAAATACTTTCGGTGGAGTAGAGATGCATCCTAACTTCTGCTTATATCATCAGAAGATCATACATCCTACTGAAGACTGCGAATCCTTTAACTGTTGGTGGCAAGGGTATGTCGCCCAAAAGCAACACTTCGACAGGACAAAGTGTGAAGCTCGTAGACGTCGAAAAAATGCGATAGATGAGCGCAAAAGAGCCGCCAACGACTGTCATATAGCCGACTCCAGGGGATCGCAAATTATCACCTTTGGAAGCGACTCTGAGGAAGAAGCTGCCCTCAACCCTCTCCTCAAGGAATCTATTTCGAAAATGAAAGAATTGAGGAGTTGCGAGAACGTTCAGCCGTGCAATCGCACGCTACTCGAAAAAAATCTCGGCCCTGTAAACAAAGGATTGAGCACAAAAGATAAAAGAAAGGAAAAAACAACCCTCGAGGCCGACAGTCAACAGCAATCGAGTGGCCCTAGACCGTTTGTTCGCCAAAACAATCTACAACCACGCCCATCCCTCGAAGATAGGTTGAAACGTCCTTACTCATTTCCCCAGGGTGAAACAAGGAGGCTGTTCGAAGTGGCAATGCATAACAGGCTTATCACTCTACCGGAACCGAAACACCAGCTACAACTGAATGACGTCAACAATCCTAATTACTGCCCTTACCACCAAGTATTGGGTCATCTGATCGAAAACTGCTACACCTTCAAAAACTGGGTTGAAGACCAACACCAGCAGGGAAACTTCGCGCTGTTTGAAGACTGTAAGGTGAGCCCACCACAGCCTCATGCTCCTAAAAAGGTGGATACGCTGGGGGCATCATGCTCATTCATAGAGAAAGCCCCTTAGACCGAAAAGTCAATAAACTAGATGTTCGCCTCAAATACGGCAACGGCGGACCGAAACGTCCTTAAACTAACGGCGGACCGCAATGTCCTAAAACTAGCTGACGACCAACGTCTTTAAAACTACTACCGCAGCATCCGTAGGCTGACGAGATTAAAAAAAAGAAAAGAAAAATATAATAAATAAAAACGTTATGTCCATAAGCAAAAAGGGCACGGATGAAAACCCGAAAGGGCTCCGTGAGTAAAAACAGCAGGGCTACCGACGAGTGTTCGTGAAAACCCGAAAGGGCGCGACCTCGTAAAAAAAAAGGAGAGAAGAAAATAAAAAGAATAAAAAAAACGGTATGTCCATAAGCAAAAAAGGGCACGGATGAAAACCCGAAAGGGCTCCGTGAGTAAAAACAGCAGGGCTACCGGCGAGTGTTCGTAAAAACCCGAAAGGGCGCGGCCTCGTAAAAAAACGGTATGTCCATAAGCAAAATGGGCACGGATGAAAACCCGAAAGGGCTCCGTGAGTAAAAACAGCAGGACTACCGACGAGTGTTTGTGAAAACCCGAAAGGGCGCAACCTCGTTAAAAGAAACTTATAGGGTCCTCTTGACCTTGTAAGGAGAAACCACCCGCGTGAGATCCTTACGACTCACAAGAGAGCAACACACTTAGGGATCCCCACGATTCCTAAGGAGAAAATACACTTGCGAGATCCTCACGACTCATAAGGAGAACTCTTTTATGAGACCCTCACGGCTCATAAGATTTGAAAGTCTTAAGTTACAGAGACCTAAACCTGTGCTTAAGCAACCCCCACAACTTCCGATATTGCCCTACAAGTGGCTCAATACTGGCCCTTGTATACAATCCACGGGCGTGAATAAATATTTCCCTAATCAAGTCCCATCCGAGACTGGGGATATGTTCACATGACAAACAACCCTTATAAGTCCTCTCGACTTACAAGGAGAAAACCCTCCTGTAGGATCCTTACGACTTACAGAGGAACAAACACTTAGGAATCCTCACGATTTCTAAGGAGAAAATACACCTACAGGATCCTCACGACTTGTAGGGAGAAATACCTTTGTGAGACCCTTACGGCCCATTAAGTCAAAAGCCTTAGTCGACAAGACCCTAACCCTGGTCGCTAAGCCACCTTTGTTCGACATCGACAGAGGCAGATGATGACTCTCTCCTGGCAATATCCCAGTAATAGCGGTGCTGATGCCGAAATCGGTGTCTAATTTCAGATTTACGGCAAAAAGCCAGCGAGCCGCACATGCATACGAAATAGCCGAAATGATAGGGCAACTTGCAATAAAAATCAGCAAGTAAGAATGTATGCATGAAATAGCCGAAATGATGGGGCAACTTGCAATAAAAATCAGCAAGTAAGAATGTATGTATGAAAATAGCCGAAATGATGGGGCAACTTGCAATAAAAATCAGCAAGAAAGAATGCATGCATGAAAATAACCGAAATGATGGGGCACCGCGAAAAATAGCCGAAATGATAGGGCAATCGCGACCTTCGCGATATAAAAGCTGAAATGATAGAGCATCGCGGAAAAAGAAACAAAATGAAAAATGAAATTAGTGCCCTACAGGTGATGTTACATCAGACCCTGTATACAATCCAAGGGCGTAAACAAAGAAGGGATTATACTCCTCTCCCAGGTTTCATCATAAGAAGAAGCCAAATCTCGACGGGTCGCAAATGACCTAGAGGTCATCTCAACACTCGTCTCGTAACAACGGACACAACTTCAAGCGAAGCAGAACAGCGGCAACTCCCAGTTCCATGGCTCAGCGATATACAGATCACCAAGAGTCAAACCCTCATTCCATGAAATACGGATACAATCAACAAAAATTCCTGGCTACGTGGAAAGCGGCTTATGTCAATCCTGACCCCGTGGAAAACGTCCAGAGCGGATCCTGGTCCTCGCAGAGCACAACAGTGAACACGTGCGAAGCATCCAGAGTGGAGCCTAGTCCTCGCCGAACACGGCAGTGAACCCGTGGGAAGCATCTAGAACAAAAATTCCTGGCTACGTGGAACGCGGTTTTTGTCAATCCTGACCCCGTGTGAAGCATCCAGAGCAAAAATTCCTGGCTACGTGGAAAGCGGCTTATGTCAATCCTGACCCCGTGGAAAACGTCCAGAGCGGATCCTGGTCCTCGCAGAGCACGACAGTGAACCCGTGCGAAGCATCCAGAGAGGAGCCTAGTCCTCGCCGAACACGGCAATGAACCCGTAGGAAGCATCTAGAGCAAAAATTCCTGGATACATGGAACGCGGTTTATGTCAATCCTGACCCTGTGTGAAGCATCCAGAGCAAAAATTCCTGGCTACGTGGAAAGCGGCTTATGTCAATTCTGACCCCGTGGAAAACGTCCAGAGCGGATCCTGGTCCTCGCAGAGCACGACAGTGAACCCGTGCGAAGCATCCAGAGCGGAGCCTAGTCCTCGCCGAACACGGCAGTGAACCCGTAGGAAGCATCTAGAGCAAAAATTCCTAGATACGTGGAACGCGGTTTATGTCAATCCTGACCCCGTGTGAACCATCCAGAGCAAAAATTCCTGGATACATGGAACGCGGTTTATGTCAATCCTAACCCCGTGTGAAGCATCCAGAGCAAAAATTCCTGACTACGTGGAAAGCGGCTTATGTCAATTCTGACCCCGTGGAAAACGTCCAGAGCAGATCCTGGTCCTTGCAGAGCACGACAGTGAACCCGTGCGAAGCATCCAGAGCGGAGCCTAGTCCTCGCCGAACACGGCAGTGAACCCGTGGGAAGCATCTAGAGCAAAAATTCCTGAATACGTGGAACGCGGCTTATGTCAATCCTGACCCCGTGGGAAGCATCTAGAGCAAAATTCCTGGTTACGTGGAACGCGGCTTATGTCAATCCTGACCCCGTGTGAAGCATCCAGAGCAAAAATTCCTGGCTACGTGGAAAGCGGCTTATGTCAATTCTGACCCCGTGGAAAACGTCCAGAGCGGATCCTGGTCCTCGCAGAGCACGACAGTGAACCCGTGCGAAGTATCCAGAGCGGAGCCTAGTCCTCGCCGAACACGGCAGTGAACCCGTGGGAAGCATCTAGAGCAAAATTCCTGGCTACGTGGAACGCGGCTTATGTCAATCCTGACCCCGTGTGAAGCATCTAGAGCAAAATTCCTGGCTACGTGGAACGCGGCTTATATCAATCCTGACCCCGTATGAAGCATCCAGAGCAAAAATTCCTGGCTACGTGGAACGCGGCTTATATCAATCCTGACCCCGTGTGAAGCATCCAGAGCAAAAATTCCTGGCTGCGTGGGAAACAGCTTATGTCAATCCTGACCCCGTGGAAAGCATCCAGAGCAGAGCCTAGTCCTCGCTGAACACGGCAGTGAACCCGTGGGAAGCATCCAGAGCAACTCCTGACTCCGTGAAATGCGGATAAGGACAACTTCACCCATCACTTGTGGGTCCTCACGACTCGTAAGGGAATAAATTCTCTTGAGAGATCCTTACGACTTTCAAGAGAACGCGCTTAAGAATCCTCACGATTCTTAAGGAGAAAATACACCTACGAGATCCTCTCGATCCGTAAGGAGAAAAGTCTCTATGAGACCCTCACGGCTCATAGAGTTGAAAAGTCTTAGGCGGCAGATCTGAACTTGCGACCTAAGCCATTGCTATTTCTTGAAGAAATCAAGACGCGTGCTCTATTATCTGTCAACTATGTTACTAAGGTAACATGCGGATAATAAAAGAAAGAAGAAAGCGACAAAGAGAGCATTTGATTGGCATTGGATTAAGCATTCGAGGCACACTCAGGCAAAAGATTCAGAATGGAAAATAAGACAAGCGGGGATAAAACTTTTCCATTAATATTGCCAAAAATTCTTACAATCATAAAGCAATAAACGAGAAATATTATTACAATGGAATAACCTCAGATCCAGGGCACGGATTGAGGAATTCAAAAGTAAGGCCATCCAGAGTTCTCCTGGCCTTTCTGATTATTCTCGTGCGCAGCCTCTCGCGCTCCTGTGTATCAAGGTCTTCGGCGAGGCCCCCCAGTCTTCGATAAGCAGCGATTATCATCGTCTGCTGAAAAATTTGATGCAGAATGTCGATAAGGCTATCCCGTCGCTTCTTCGAGATCAGCCCCGACAGGTACACTGAATGTACCTTGTCTTCGGCATCATCCAGCGCATTGAGCGGTAAGGCCACGTGAAACCCCGGGAGTGCTCTCCAGATTGCTCCCAGCATGACTTTCAAGAGAGCAGAACGGCGAGGGAGCAGCCAACCGGCGCTTGCGTTCAGACGACCCATAACCTCTACACATTGGGCGTCCGTGAACTCCCGGTTTTGTTGACGGCCCTGTGCACGGATATCCTCGTAAATAATGAATTCGTGCAGACTGTAGAGACGCACCGCCATAATGCCTGAAAGAAACATCATTGGAAGATTAGCAATGAGAAAAAGTATAGGGAGTTAAAACTCCTCGAGAGCAATGCTCTGCAAACAGGAGTGACACCTATCAAATTCAGTAATGAGAGGAGTTTAAAAGAAATTCCCCGAGAACGCTGAGAGCCTTGCTATGAAAAGATGATAAAATCCATCAAAGATAAAACCCCATTTTTGATCTTCATTATTTATGATCAAACTCTTAAGAGTTCTTCGCAGAAGATTAAAATTCTACTTGTATCAAGAAAGCAGAGCTTTGATTCATGGGCTAAGAAGTCCCAAGAAAAAATCATGATCTAAGGCGAGCAAAGCCCTATTAATAAAACCCTAAATGGGTTTTCTTTAGATCAAAGATCTATGAGAGCAAGGCTCTGTTATTTAAAATTAAGTTAATTTAATATAAGTTAATTTTACCTAAAAAGTTTTCTAGAGTTTAACTCTTAAGTTCCTGAAAGCAAGAGCAAAGCTATGAAGTTCTGAGAAATGAAAATTCTTGAGGATGGTGACCATCTATTTATAGGCGCTCGGCGCCCCTTCAACTTCCAAGAGTTGCCGCGACGGTTGGAATTCTGCCACCGCCGCGCTCACGTTTGGAGCGCCACGTAAGCGCAACGGTGGGAGGGCATTTGTTTACCCCAATCAAAGCAAAGCTCTACTTTGAAAATTTAAAGTTTAATAAATGAAGCAACGCTTCAGATCCTCTGCGCTACGCGCAGGACGCCACGTGTCAAAATCAGGCACGCCAGCGCAGAGAGCGCAGCGCCCAAGGCAGCGCGCCCAATTAGAGCAAGGCTCTATTAAAAAACAAAAGGAAGTAACGCTTCAGTTGCGCAAGCACTGCGCTGCGCGACACGTGTCAGTGCGGATGCGCTAGCGCGGTTGCGCTGCGCTGCACGACACGTGTCAGCGCGGATGCGCTAGCGCGGTTGCGCTGCGCAGTGCGCCGCTTGACACGTGTCAGCGCGGATGCGCTAGCGCGGTTGCGCTGCGTGGCAACGAAGATGCGCTAGCGCAGGTGCAATGCGCTGTGCGCTGCTTGACACGTATCACGCGCCGGGGTATTTGCGCTAAACAGAATTGAAATTTTAAAGAAATCTTTCTGTTCTTGTTAAAACAAGAAGATTTTCTTCTGTAAAACAGAAGCCCTTGGATCAAAGATCCAACGGTGGGGAAAATTCCCCAAATCACTCAGAGAAAGATCTCGTTAACAAATTCAACAAACTGATGGGCACTATATAAAGACCCCTAGACCTCAAATCAAAGGCATCAACATTATCATTGAGAACTCTGAAGAATTGGAGAGAATTCCTCAAGAACAAAAAAGATAAAAACCTTTAGAAAAAAGAGAAAATTCTCTTAAAAACATATCATTAATATGAGAAGAAGATCAATGATAAAAAGAAAAATAAGTAATAATAGTGCTTTGCACTTTGCTTATGAACCATTGGTTCTCTGAGATGGAGAGAAATAAGAAACACTTGTTTTCTTTGATCTAAATTGGATCAAGAAATCAAATAGTGCTTTGCACTTCTTTTATGAACCATTGGTTCTGGAATCTAAAAGATTCTCAAGATAATAGTGCTCTGCACTTGCAAATCTGCACTGTTGCGCTCTTGGGTTGGCGCAAACCACCAGAGAGCGCCACGTGTCAGCATCTGAACCATTTGCGCTATGCGCTTTTGAAATAGAGCCTTGCTCTTTGAAACTGGCGCAACTCACCACAACGCGCCACGTGTCAATAACACAAGCGCAGCGCACTGGCGCAGCGCACTGCGCTTGCGTGACACGTGTCAACACCACAAGCGCTTGCGCTCTCTGATTGGCGCAAAGCGCCTGACAAATGCAATGCATTTCCTAAAGGGCCAGGCCCAAATCAAAAAGACCTAGTAGGCCTAATTAAATTTCAAAGCAATAAATAGGCAGAGCCCAAGTAAAATTGATGCTCTGCATCATTCATAAATGAGCAGAGCCCAAAATAAATTGATGCTCTGCATCCTTTATGGGCAAAGCCCAAGAAAAAAAATAAAAACAAATAAAAGTGTTGAACTTTTTTCAACTGGACTTAGCCCAATCATGGCCGTAAGTCCTCAAATTAAATTGACTGAGCATAGCTGCTCTCTTAAAAATCAATTTACATCCGGTCCGAGGGTACATCTCCTAACTCCTCTGACACCTATCGTTGTAATCTTTCAACGACGTCAGAGAGGTGACGGGTCCCGACGACCACAAATCAATACGGACTGCGGGGTCCTTAAACTTGTGGACCGAGACATCCTTAAACTAATATTGGACCGCAATGTCCTTAAAACTACCTATGGACCACTACGTCCCTAAACTGGAACAATAGAACTCCCAAATGCTCTTTTGTCGGATCTTAACGAACGTTTAAGTTGATCTTAGCCTCAAATATGGCTAACGTATTCTTAAACATTCAAACAGACTTTAGTCCCAAATTGGACTATAAGACCCCCAATCAACTTTGGTTCAAGGGTACATCTCCGAACTCCTCTGACACATGTCGTTGTAATCCTTCAACGTCGTCAGAGAGGTGACGGGTCCCGACGGTCATATATTAAATGGACCACTATGTCCTTAAACTGGAAATGGATCTAGACGATCCCGTTAAGTTGATCTTAGTCTCAAATCAGACTAACGTATCCTTAACGAACGTTTAAGTTGATCTTAGTCTCAAATGCGGCTAACGTATCCTTAAACTAAAAATATCAAACCCAAATCTAAGTAAATACGGATTTGGACTAATCCACGTCCTACGGGCGACGGCATTACTCAGTCTCCGTATACAATCCACGGGCAACCACAAACAAAACAAACACCCACGACACGAAGTGAAATTCTGGAGAAGGAGAAAGTTGTTACCGCGATACGGTAGCGTAATTAACTGCAGGGGCTTGCGCCTGCAGGGAAGAGCGTCCCCACAATCAAAAACCCCTCAAGCGAGGGGGAATCTGACGAAGTCTGCTACATCGGTCGCATCCGTCTAAACCTCCGATACACGGTGTCATAAATCAACTTGGCATCTTCGGAGAGGTAGACGGATAAAACCATATAGTATCTGCCCCGAATCTCAGGCTAGACGTCCTCACGTCGTCACCGCCATTCTGAGGGGAACAGCGTCGTCGGCCGGCTGCTCGGACGAAGATGTTTAGGTAAGGCATACCTTCGCGACCCGCTGGTTCCCATAGATCCGACCTATCCCACCCTGATCGAGAGGGAACTTCATCGCCAGGTGGTAGGTCGATATCTAGGCCTGGAGGGAGTTCAGCGTCGGGCGGCCGAGGAGGACGTTGTAGGCCGATGGGACCTTTGCTACGATAAAGTCCACAGGCAACGTACGTGTGCGGCCGGGCTCCCCGACGTTGAACTGCAGGGTGACCACCCCTTGCGCTGGGATGGAGTGGTTGGTGAACCCTGAAAGGACGTGGGAGGTCGGTTTCAAGTCTGCTAAGATGAGCCCCATACGCAGAAAGCAGTCGTGAAAGAGGATGCCAGCCGAGCTACCCGAGTCGATAAGTATCCGGTGGACCTCTTACTAGTGGATTTGGGCCGTGATCACCAGAGGGTCGTTGTGGGGCATGGATATGCCGTGGAGGTCTCCGTAGCTAAAGGTGATAGGCTCGTGGCCCCTGGCCTTTTTGCTCGGGCGGCCGTTGGCGTTTATTGCCGGCGTGAGGCGCCAAGTCTCGCAGGAGCTTGACTGGCCCCCTGTCGTTATGACCATAGTTCTTGATGGGCCTCGGTTCCTTCCGGCGAGGTCCCCTTGGCCCCGCGGTAGGGTGGTCCCCGAGCTGCCTTGGCAGGCTTCGTGGGCGCGACCCTGTCGAGGGAGGGGATGCCGGTCATGCCTAGAAGCAGGCGAGCTGACCGCCACCGCCTCGGTAGGGGTAGGGGGCGACAAGGCTCGAGGTGAGGCTCTCCGACGTGGGACTTCGAGGTTGAATGGGAAGGATCGAGGGGCCTGCGACCGCCGAAGTTCGCGAGGCGGTGGCCGGCGGAGGAGTCGACGACATTCGGTTGAGGTTCACCCGCGCCTCGGTTGAAGGGGAGGTGGCGGCTGGTATCTGGATCTTCAGGGTGATTGCTTGCCATGTGGATGGAGATCGGAAGGCCAATTTTGTTTTTGTGGAGTTTGCGTTTCCGACAGACGGCGTCAACTGATGGAGGTCCTTTTCGGGTCTCCGTCAGATGTTGTCTTCCGTCGATCTTCCGGCGGATTTTGGAGGTGATCTCCTGTTGCGTGTGGGTCTCAATGGGTTTTGAGGAGATTGGTGATTTGAGGAATTTAGCGCCGAGTACCTGCAAAGAAGTCTCGGGATGGTTTGGTACCACCGAGAACCTTCCGACGATCAAGTTAGCACGGGATCCGAGCAGAGTAACGGCTAAGTGGAATAAAAAATGGCTTACTTGACCCCTCTGTGATGGAGGTTTATATAGTGGCGGCAGCACGCAGCAGCAGGCGCGAGAATCTCGCCGGCAGTTACGCTCCCGACGTCACGCCCGCGTAAAGAGCGGATCGCCCATTAATGGGGATCGTGATGGCGTGGAACGTGGGATGTTGCTGGCGGAGAATCTGCGCATGGAGAGATTTGCGGGGCGGCTGTTACGTCTGTGAGCGGTGGAGTTGGTCGATCGGAGGACCGAGGAAGATGGCCTCGGCTGGGGAGCTCGGGAATGAGCGAGAGGGCCGAGGAGTCTTGGTCCTGTGGCAGCTCGGGACAAGCTGAGAGGCCGAGGAGGCCAATTTCCAGGGGGCTCTGAGGAGAGCCAGCTTGCGCTTGCAGATCGGGCACAGGGATGGCCCGGTCGGTCCCTATGGGCCCTTTCTTCTGAGTTCTGGGACACGTCATCTGCCACGTGTCCTGGTAATGGAGATCGCCAATATTGAGCATCATCATCTATAGTGTCACTTTGCACTTGAAAAAAGCTATTCGAACATTCAAGGGTACTGCTTATGTGGGGTCTTAATATGCAAGGGCACTTCATAAATTGCATTATTAATTTGAAAAGAGAAATTGCTTATGAGGTACATATTGCAATAAAGGAATCTTCTTGGTCCCCCTCGTTCAAAAATGTTTTAATTCCAAGCTAGGGGATTGGAAGGGTCTCCCTTATGGGCTACAGTGATTATCAAGGCGTGTTTGGCATCCATTTTCAGTCTTTGTAAGAAAATATACAATTCGTTACATATGCAAGCCCGATGAGATTTGAACATATATAGGTTGCTCTGACAACATTTTTAATGTCACTGTCACTGCACCACAACTTCAAAATCATGTTAAGGTTTAAAAGAATATGTTTTTATATTCTAACATATCAATATACTGGGATGGATCAATATGTGAGCAAAAGGAAAAATAACCAATCCTTTAGTGAACTTTCACATTTAAAAACAAAGTAATACCCTTAACAGTATTGGTTCTCTGGTTAAAGTTTATTAGTTTTTCGTACTTGTGATGCTTACGTGTATAAAAATTGTATATCTAATTATTGGGGCAATTTGTTAAGTATACAAAGAAAAAAGACGATGGAAAGTGAAGAATCGGTCACTGAGAGAAATGCTTTCTTAACGTTGACCGTTTTCAATAGTACCATGTTTATTTAAAACCATTATAATCTTTGTAAGTATCATGGAAACATTTCATTTCCAGAGAAAGATTTAATTTCTAAATATAAAAGAAAAGAAACTGTTGAGAGGTTTCAACGGAATGAAAAACCATCGTGAAGAACGGAGTTAGATTAACTGTAATGGTACCATATAGCAGCCCTACCAGTGTGGCACCCGTTTAGACTCGACATGTTTTGGTCATTTTCCAAACCTTTTTTGTTAGTTTTACTTGGAGATCAAGGCCAAGTTAAATTTGTTGGGAAAACAATGGAGCAAAATCAAAAGTTCATATGTGATGGACACCAGCATTGTATTAGAGCACATTTGCAAAGTAAACTGTGTGCCTCTTAGGAGGAGATTATTTTTAAGTGATTAGTTGCCATAATTACTTATAAGTGATTATTTCTGGAAAAAAGTAAAAAGATCATTATGGCAAATAAACCGTTTAGTGTTTAGATGATTTTGTATGAAAAGTGATTATAAGTAGATGGCGTGTTTGGATTAAAAGATAGATAAATGATAACTGAGTGTAAAATGACCAAAACGACGTATCATTAATGGCATCTTAACATCTGGATGAAAAGAAAAGGGATGTTATGGTATATTACTTGGTCAACTCTACTATTCCATACTCACTTACGTAATGAGCTAGGAATTCCTAACTTATTTTTAAGTGAGAAAACATACCATTTTTAAGCTAGTCATGATGAGACCCATGGTAAAATAATCACTACCTAAGATAGGATCACTTGTTAACCAAAAATAATCCAATTCAAACAGTAGGCCTGAATCGATCCACTGTCGATAGGATGAAGTCAGATGAGTTGGAACTGAACTGAATTTTACGTGGGACCCACCAAAAGCAGATGGTTGTTTCCTTATGCCCGCTGTCACGGGCCGGAGATGGATGACGGACATGTGAACTGTCTCCCGCTCCCCAACCCCAAATTCCTCCCCAAAAAGCTGACTTCCTTTCTCCACTCCCTTTCTGTGGGCCCCGCTCCCCAACACACGGTCACACACCACCTTTGAGTCTGAGCTCCAACCACAGTTTGGAATCTCACCCGATCCTGATCTGATGATGCTCATAAGTGGTGTCCCCTCAGATCACGTCACGTGGCAGATGACGCATTCCGGATTCCATGGGGGATGGAATAAGTGAGTCGCATCGGGGACATTCCCAGGGCCCCTTCTCTGGGAGGTCCCCGACCTTTCGGGAGACCCCCTGAAAGCCATTCCACCTTCATCTAGGAGACTATCAATAGCTCGTCTCCGAGCTTCCTCAGTCTCCTCGCCTCCGAGCCTTCTCTCGTGCCGAGCTTCCTCGGCCTCCCGCTCGTCTCCGAGCTCCAAGCATGCCGAGCTTCCTCGACCTCCCTAGATCAACCGAGATTATGGAGCTCTAGCGGCTCCGTACCGGCTCCGCATATCTCGCCAAAGCGAGATAACCGCCGCCCTACATCCCGCGTCCCACGCTGGCACATCCTCCCATTAATGAGCGTATCCCATCATTAATGGAGGGATCCCATCATTCATGCACGTGTAACGTCAGGGGCGTAACCGAAGGCGAAGATCTTGCACCTGCTCGCTCCATATGACCACTATAAAACCTCTCTCCCAGACGACCAGGTAAGGCAATTTTAATCCAATAAGCTGCTACTCTGCCCATTTTCCTCAGCTAACTTGATCGTCGGAGGGTCCTACGGTGGTCACCCACCCCGGGACCTCTTTACAGGTAGCTCGGCTTCCACCTCAAAACCAACCCATTGAGATCCACACGCCCAAGAAGACAACCTTCAAGCCAATTCTCAGACGTTCAACAATGCTCGCTACAGATCGACGGAGGACAGCATCTGAAAGAAATCCGACCTCCATCAGTTGGCGCCGTCTGTGGGAATCGAAACATGCTCGTAAAGTCAATCTCATCGGACGAGCACACCAAAGATCTTGGCGAGACATTCAATGTCTTCCACAAGTATAAAATGAAGCTCAATCCGGCTAAGTGCGCGTTCGGAGTCACCAGTGGGAAATTCCTCGGGTTCATGTTAACCCACCGAGGAATCAAAGTAAATCCGGAAAAGATCAACGCCATTCTCAACATGGCCACACTAAAGAGCAATGTCGAGATCATGCGGCTCACAGGGAGAGTGACCGCTCTAAGGCGCTTCATGTCAAGATCAGGAGAAAAGTGCCTCCCGTTCTTCAAAGCCCAGAGAAAGATCCCTAAGTTCGAATGGTCGGAGGAATGTCAAAACGCTTTCGAGCAACTCAAGGTGCACTTAACTACCCCCCCCCCCCACTGCTCACCCGACCAGTCGAAGGAGACGAGCTACTATTGTACCTTGCGGTCTCTGACCAAGCTGCAGGCTTGGTGCTCGTCCGAGATGTCGAGGGTGTGCAGAAGCCGGTCTACTACGTGAGCCATGGCTTCAAAAACACGAAAGCGAGATACCCGGCCATAGAAAAGATAGTCTTGGCGCTCATCATCGCCTCAAGGAAACTGCGGCACTACTTCCAGGCGCACACCATCCTCGTCCTCACCGAGCGACCTATAGGGACTATTCTCACCTCCCCTGAATCATCAGGTTGTCTGGAGAAATGGAGATGGAAATTATCCTAATTCGACATCAAATACCATCCAAGACAGGCCATCAAAGAACAAGTCCTAGAAGACTTTGTGGTTGAATGCACTATTCCCATCAAGGAAGGAGCAGCAGCACAGGAGCCCGGACCCCGACCCTCGGTCGAGGAAGTGCCCGACTCCATCCCCGATTGGATTCTCTACGTGGACGGATCCTCTACCGAGGAAGGGAGCGGTGCTGGCCTTATCATCCGAGGCCCGGACGAGGCAGAGATGGAATACTCTTTGAAGCTTGGGTTCAGAGCGTCAAACAACGCCGCGGAATACGAGACTTTGTTGGCGGTGTTGCGAATCGCATCCGAGGTGGGGCAGAAGACCATAAGAGTTTGCAGCGACTACGCCTTAGTCGTCGGCCAGGTGACTGGGAGATTCGAAGCCCGGGAACTGCTCATGGTAAAGTAACCAGCCGAGGTAAAAAGACTTCGCAAAAATTTCAAAAAAGTCCAAGTGGAGCAGATTCCGTGGAACCTGAACACCCAAGCCGACGCTTTGAGCAAGCTCGCCCCTTCCTATACGGCCAACCATAAGAGAAACATCATCTTCGAAGTCTTGCCACGGCCTAGCGTGGGAGACAAAAAGGTAACGCTCCGAATATGCACGACTCAGTAGGGAGGCCAAGATTGGAGGGAGCCCCTCGTAGAGTTCCTAAAAGATGGTACACTTCCGGAAGACCGAGGGGAAGCCCGCCGCCTCCGAGCAAAGGCCCATCATTTTATCTGGAGCAATAGAAACCTTTACAAGAAATTGTACACGCAGCCTCTGTTCCGATGCATCGACCCTCACGAAGCCGACTATGTTCTACGAGAGATACACGAAGGGGTCGGTGGAGCACATCAAGGGGCCCGCACCCTGGTCTAGAAGACGCTGCTCCAAGGATATTATTGACTGAAGATCTACCAAGATACCGAGAAGCTGGTCAGGAGATGCAAAAGCTGCCAACTCCACGGGAGCATACCCCGTCTTCCCGCTATCGAGCTAACGACCCTCAGTTCCCCTTGGCCATTTACACAATGGGGGATGGACATGATGGGCCAACTCCCCACCGTCACGGGCGGACGCAAGTACATCCTCGTCGCGGTAGACTACTTCACGAAGTGGATTGAGGCCGTGCCTATCAGAAAACCAGACGCCGCCTCTACTATAAAGTTCATGCATAACAACATCATCTCTCGATTTGGGATCCCGAGGTGTATCGTTACCGACCACGGAACCAACTTCGAGAACGACAAGGTCAAAGAATTTTGCAACGAATACCACATACTAATGAAGTTCGCCGTGGTCCCACATCCTCAATGCAACGGGCAGGCAGAGGTAGCTAACCGAGGTGTCATCCGAGGTCTCCGAGCTCGTTTGGAAGGAAGACAAGGCAGCTGGGTCGAGAAACTACGGTGAGTACTATGGGCATTACCTACGGGAGAAACCCCCTTTAGCCTCTTCTACAGAACCGAGGCTATGGTCCCGGAGGAGATCGGATTGCCCAGTTACAGAGTCGAACATTTCGACGACGAAGCGAACACCTCGGCGCTCCGGACCAACTTGGACCTATTATTGGAAAAGCGGGATCGAGCGCAGATCAGAGCAGCCGCCTATCAACAGCAAACCGCTCGCTACTACAACGCACGAGTAAAGTATCACGCCTTCAAGACGGAAGATTTGGTCTTACGAAGGAATGAGTTCGTAGATCAGGACCGCCTTCACAGGTTCTCCCCAAAATGGGACGGCCCTTTCCTCGTCGCAGAGGTATTGCCCGGTGGAGCATATCGCTTGCAAGAGGCCCAGGGTCGTAAGTTTTTTCGGCCCTACAACGCCGAGAAACTCAAATTGTACAAATGAATACGTTTCTTCTTTTTGAGCCAATGTAATATATTATTATTATTATTATTAAGTCTCCTGAATTAGAAGAGAGTTCTTCGATATGTTTTCTTCTTCCTCGGTTCCGAGATCCCTAGATTCGTTTTTGGGAAAATATATAAAAATTACTAAGGGATAAAAGAAAAGGAAGACAAAACACATCAGAAAAGAAGAATTTTATTCATTAAGAGGTATTATAGGCTCCTCAGCCTTACAAAAAAAATTACAACAGAGGGAGCTGGGATTAAGGAAGCACTGTTGGTGGTACTCCGAAAAAATCTCCGCCAGCCGAACCCTAGCCCCGTCGGCCTGCTCCCTCTGACGGTGCCCGTGGACCCGAGATGCTACGGAAGCGCTGGAGGCCGCGCCCGCGGGACAGGAGTCAGCGATCAACCTTCTTGTAACACCCGAGCCCAATAATACTATTTCTATTACTAGTTGAGTGTTATATATTGCTCATCCCAATTATCCTGATTGTTTGGTGTTTATTGCTAAATTTTAACCGGTTAAGTCATTTTGGCACATAACAAATTTTAACACCTAAAATGAAATTAAAAATATCCATGTTGGCCTACTCGTCCCCACTAGTCGCGTGGTAGCGTCCGCGCGTCGAGATTTCGTCCCGTTCGGCGAAACGGGCAAGTTTGGACGTCTACGCGCGCGTACAAGTGTCCGACTTGGGGGCATGCATTTTAATCATTAAACATCTCTTTTCAAAATTTGGAACTCGCTTAAAATCCTATAATTTGAATTTGGAACATTTGGGCGCAATCCGGGCGCGATTTGGAAATGTTTCATTTAGCGCCGAAATGCCCATTTAATCAAATATATTTAAACTATATAATATATATTTTTTATATTACTGTGTAACGTATAAATCTCTCAAATCCCTTTAAATCTTCTCCTCAATCTCTCACGCAGCCAATCACGAGGGATTTAAATCCCTCGTGGGCCCTCCTCCTCTCTCTCTTTATCTCTCATAAATCTTTCCCTATCTCTTTCTCTCTCTATCTCTAAAATCTCTCTCCCTCTCTCTAATAATCTTCTCTCTCTCTCTCTATTATATATTTCCCACTGTTCCTCGTTAAAACCCACGAGAAAAACCTCGCGAGGAACCCCTGCAACCCTAACCCTAGCCATCCCGTCGCCGTCGCCGCCGCAGCCCCCGCGCCGACGAGACCACCACCGCCGTCACCCGGCCTCTGCAACCTCGACAGCACACCCCTCCTTCCTCCGTTCTTTTTCCGCGCCTGCAACCCAACCCTCCGACGCCACCACAGCCGCAGATCTCGCCGTCGCCGCCGCCTCTCACCGCCGCCGACACCAGAATCCTCCTCCCTTCACCCTCGTCCCGACCTCGTCGTCTTCTTCCTCCCCACGACCTCACCGGACCACCACAGAACCCGAGCCGACCCTAACACAACCCCGGGTCGCCGGAAAACGTGCCGACGATCCTCGCCGTCGTCACCAGAGCCACCTCCGTCTCCCCTCGTTCACCAGAGCGGGCCAGCACCCCTCTACTCACCGCACCACCCTCTTTCCAGCGAACCAGAAAGTTCCAGCCCTCGCCGCATCTCCTGTTCGCCGCCGGCGCGTCCATCGCCGTCGGGCCCGTCGTAGTTGCCCCTGGTTCTTCCCTGTAAGCATCCCTTTAGCTTTCCATTCATGTTTAATCCCTCGCTGGTCCTTGTTGCGATTATCGTGTTTGCTAACTTCGTTGCTTTGACTTTTGCCGGATTCAGATCGTGCCGTCGTTTGGACCCGACGCTCCAGCGAAGTGCCCTGGTCCGTGTGGTCCCGCTGTTCGCTGTTGGGACTCGATCCGTAGTCCGTGCACCCATCTCGTGTTTTTCTGCCGACATTGCATCCGTGTTTTCCGGTTTGCGAAACCGTCGAGGCAAGTATCCGAATACTTGCTCTAACATGCTAATACAAGATCAAGTCCTGTTATACATTTAATTATCATATTATATAATACAACAACTTAATGATGGTAATATCGATATTATATTATAACTTAGAATTGACGGTTACAATTATTCTTAACGTTGAATCGGTATGGTAGTTTCTTGAAATTAATCGGTCTGCTATCAATCCACACTTTAACTAACTAAACTAAGTAGATCATCCTTGCTTCGTTTGTTAAATCACCCATGAGACAATTATTATGCTTTAATTAAATTCATGTAGCTTCATTACGTATGTTGTTAATATTGTTTCACTTTGTGACTATTGCATCCCAAGGGTGCTTGAACCTGTTAATAAGAGAATACAAAGCATCACTGTGTTTACATGGAATAATATTGTTATTTGCTGTCCCTGCTGTTGTCCCTTATTCGTTACTATACCTGTTATCAGCATACATTTGATTGCATTACATATTGACCGATCTTGACACCCTGTACATATCGACTCAACCTGTTGAAAACGTGACCTGACCTGTTACCTGATTTCATGCCTAATGCCGACAAACCTGACCATTCCTGCTGTCTATCCAGACAGACCTACTTTTACCTGATTTTGTGTTGGCATTAGTCCTTGACTACTGAATACCTGACCTGACATACATAGCTTGGGGGTATGGGGAAATCAAAGGTGAAACCGACTTGTAACTCAACAGTTCGATACTTGTTCTGATCAGTCTTACGGGCTTGGCCAGCCCCGGAGTGGTGATGCTGACATCACTCGCCCATCTTGCTACCTATTACTGCTTAGCGGCACGTCTCGGATTCAGCCCCGAGGACCTTGACCGTGGTCCCGGGCACGCACGGGATACTATTGAGTTACATCGACGATTCATCAATTGATTTCAAAGACTATAGAGTAGAAACCTGATAGGACAGCTTAGTCACCATTGCACATTACCCTGCTCTGTTATTTATCAGTACTGCTTTATTCATGTTCATACCTGCATTGCTTGTTACCATGTTTATATTATATTATTTGGTTGACATGACGCGCTGACGTCTGGGTTTTGCATGGCCCAGATTCCTTACCACAGTCGGCGACCGAGCAGGAGTACTTCAGCCAGCAGGCTGAACTGTGAGTTCCTTAGGGATTAGTCTATTTATTTCATTTCATTTCCAGATGTGAGCCCGCATTATGGGACGTACTGTTTATTTATTGTATTGGATCATTTGCTTCCGCACTTATTGTTTATTGATTCTTGTTATTATGGATTTGGACATGTATTAGATTAGTTTATTATTTTGTTCTTGATATCTCTACAACCGTAATGTGACTGTGGATGGATTTTTCCTACCCACAGGTAGCATGGTTGGCTATGTCACGTGCCCAATCTTGCGTACTCTGGGAAGCGGGTCATGACATGGTTTTTTGGTATCAGAGCCATAGGTTAGTTGGGTTGATTCTTTTGTAGTTGGGTATTGTACCCGATACACGAATCAGAATACCCGTGATTAGGAAACATGTCCTGCCACCTTGACCGTTTTACCATCCTTGGATCATTCTTCCGGATCATGTCGACATGCAAACTTACTTTGCATTTGTCAACTCGAAAACCTAATTTCTTGTTATCTCTAGGACTTAGGCGACTTGGGTAGAGTTAAGTAATTGCGGCTATGATACCGCGGCATAGCT
This sequence comes from Agapanthus africanus, assembly GCA_030015575.1. Classification (NCBI taxonomy): domain Eukaryota; kingdom Viridiplantae; phylum Streptophyta; class Magnoliopsida; order Asparagales; family Amaryllidaceae; genus Agapanthus; species Agapanthus africanus. The sequence goes on along the minus strand of CM057349.1, from coordinate 449,651,007 downwards.
ACAATGTTGTACTCTATTTAAGTATCTTGGAGTTCTAGCCTTGATCTATACTCAGAATCTATCATCATGCTAATGTTGGGTACTTTGATTTTCAGGAAAATGGCCGGTAAGAATTTGAAGATGGACCAAAGACGTGCGGTCATAGCCGCCAGGCGTAGAGTGATAAGGGGATTGCTGGAAAATCTAAAGAGACAGACCGAGCTGGAACCGGCATTTGCACTGAACCAAACGTCTGTACGTAGAAGTATTCCGGTGAACAGGCGCAGCGTAGCACCAATGAAGAAAACAATTGTGGGTGATCGGAAAGGGAGCGTGATTTGTAACTACTGCCATGTACCCGGACATGTGCGAAAGGAGTGTCGTAAGAGGCTAGGACTCTGTTTTAGATGTGGAGCGGCAGATCACGCCGTTAGTGCTTGTCCGTCGAAGCTTCGTACAAAGGATGATATTCAGGAGCCTCCGCAGAGACCGTTCCAAGGGCAGAAACAGCTGACTCAAGGACCAAACCAGGCTCGAGCGTTCACGTTGACAGCTGAAGAAGCTAAGGCATCAGGAGAAGTGGTTTCGGGTACTTTACTCGTTCATGGTTTTCCGCATTAGCATTATTTGATTCCGGAGCATCCCACTGTTTTATGTCATCCAAATTTATAACTACACACTCGATTACCCGCACGACCCTGTCTAGTTTTGGGGACATACACACTGGGAATGGGAAGATCATAGCTAGTAAGGAATGTAGAGATTGTACAGTTTTTATTTGCGGGCGGGAGCTTTTTGCAGATTTCTTGGTGATAGATACGGGCAGTTATGAAGCAGTCTTGGGAATGGATTTTCTTGGCACTTTCCACGCACACATTGACTGTAGGGCAAGGAAGGAAATTTTCCAGATTCCCGGACACCCTGAGTTTACTTTCACTGGAGGAAGCAGTTCTGTCGGGCCAGTCGAGTTTAGGGCTAGGCCGACGAACAATGTTCTTGCGGCTATGGTAGTGGATAGTAATGAAGAGCCGGCAGTTGTTCGCGACTTTGTGGATGTATTTGACGATATGCTGGTATGCTCGAAGGTTCCGGAGGAGCATGCTGAGCATCTAAGGATCGCACTGCAGACGCTGAGAAAAGAGAAATTTGTTTGCGAAGATGAGTAAGTGCGAGTTCTGGCTGGAAGAAGTGAAGTTTCTGGGGCATGTCGTGTCGGGCGATGGAATCGCCGTTGATCCCGAGAAGATTGCAGCAGTTCGAGATTGGCCAACTCCAAGGAATGTTGCGGAGATAAGGAGTTTTCTTAGACTCGCCGGATACTACAGAAGATTTGTGGAGAACTTCGCTCGTGTAGCTGAGCCGTTAACCAAGCTCACGCACAAGGAGGTACCGTTTGTTTGGACGGATGGATGTGCATTGGCCTTCGAGACGTTGAAGCAAAAGTTGATAACCGCCCCGATCTTGACCGTACCAGATAATTCAGGAGGACTGGTGATTCACAGCGACGCATTCGGAAAAGGATTGGGATGTGTTTTGATGCAGAATGGGAAGGTCGTGGCTTACGCATCGAGACAACTGAAGACTCATAAGAAGAATTATCCGACTCATGACTTGGAGCTTGCGGCCGTGATCTTCGCCTTGAAGATTTGGAGACACTACCTTTTGGGCGAGAAAGTCGAAGTCTTTACTGATCACAAGAGTTTGAAGTATGTGTTCACTCAGAAGGAGTTGAACATGAGGCAACGCAGATGGTTGGAGCTGATGGCCAACTACGACCTTGATCTTAAGTACCATCCGGGAAAAGTTAACGTCGTGCCAGATGCGCTAAGTCGGTTACCAGCAATTCAGGTATTGACCGCACAAAGGGAGATCATTGCGGATTTTCGGAGATTTGATTTGGAGGTTGTGCTACCACAAGCTACGGGACAGTTGATGCAGTTGCAAGTACAGTCGTCCTTAGTTGAGAAGATTAAAGCGGCACCATCGCAGGATCCTAGACTGCAAAAGTTTCGAGAGCAGGTTGAAGCCGGACTACGAACCGATTTACTGATCCATGAAGACGGTTCGTTGAGATATGGTAGCCGTGTGTGTGCGCCAAAGGGAGATGTGCGTGAAGAGCTTATGAAGGAGGCACACAGTTCAGCTTACTCTGTACATCCAGGAGGGACAAAGATGTACCGAGATATTCGACAGCACTTCTGGTGGGAAGGTATGAAACGGGAAATTGCTCGCTTCGTGGCTAAGTGCTTGGTGTGTCAGCAAGTCAATGCTGAACACCAAAGGGTTGCTGGTTTGTTGCAACCACTTCCAATTCCTCAGTGGAAGTGGGAACATATAACCATGGATTTCGTGACGGCTCTACCGCGGAGTCCAAAGGGCAACAATGCAGTATGGGTGATTGTCGATCGGTTGACCAAAGCAGCTCACTTTATTCCTTTTCGGGTTGGTCAATCGACGGAGACTTTGGCAGAGCGGCACATGCAGGAGATTGTAAGACTGCATGGAGTACCGGTAAGCATCGTGTCCGATCGGGACACTCGGTTCTTGTCGCACTTCTGGAGGAGTTTACAAGAACGTTTGGGGACTCGATTGAAGTTTAGCACAGCTTATCATCCTCAAACTAATGGACAATCGGAGAGAACGATCCAGACCCTTGAAGATATGTTGAGAGCTTGCATGTTGGACTTCAAAGGTTCTTGGGAGGATCATCTACACCTGGTGGAGTTTTCGTACAACGATAGCTTCCAAGCGACTATTCAGATGGCTTCGTTTGAAGCGTTGTATGGTCGTAAGTGCCATTCACCGGTTTGTTGGGATGATGTTGGTGAACGAAGGTTACTAGGACCAGATTTGGTGGTACAGACAGTCGAGAAGGTGAATACAATCAGGAAGCATATGAAGGCAGCTCAAGACAGACAGGAAAGTTGGGCTGACACGTCAAGAAGACCTCTAGAGTTCGCCGTGGGTGATTTGGTATTCCTGAAGATATCACCGACTAGAGGGGTGATTCGCTTTGGAAGTCGGGGAAAGCTTAGTCCTCGATTCGTTGGACCCTTTGAGATATTGGAGCGTGTTGGAGAGGTAGCGTACCGTTTGGTGTTACCCCGTCATTGGCAGGAGTGCACGATGTGTTTCATGTGTCTCAACTACGGAGGTATGTTCGTGATGAAACTCACGTCTTGGATCTTTCGGAGTTGACTGTACGGGAGGACCTAACTTTTGAGGAGCGACCAGTTGAAATCAAGGGTCGAAGAGAAAAGGTTCTTAAGAACAAGGTTATCCCTCTTGTGCTAGTTTCTTGGGGTAATCGATTGCATGGAGGATCCACTTGGGAGCGAGAAGACGAGATCCGGCAGAAATTTCCTCACATTTTCCTGTAGTTAGCTATCTTGTATTCTTGGAATTTCGAGGACGAAATTCTTTTGTAGTTGGGTATGATGTAACACCCGAGCCCAATAATACTATTTCTATTACTAGTTGAGTGTTATATATTGCTCATCCCAATTATCCTGATTGTTTGGTGTTTATTGCTAAATTTTAACCGGTTAAGTCATTTTGGCACATAACAAATTTTAACACCTAAAATGAAATTAAAAATATCCATGTTGGCCTACTCGTCGCCACTAGTCGCGTGGTAGCGTCCGCGCGTCGAGATTTCGTCCCGTTCGGCGAAACGGGTAAGTTTGGACGTCTACGCGCGCGTACAAGTGTCCGACTTGGGGGCATGCATTTTAATCATTAAACACCTCTTTTCAAAATTTAGAACTCGCTTAAAATCCTATAATTTGAATTTGGAACATTTGGGCGCAATCCGGGCGCGATTTGGAAATGTTTCATTTAGCGCCGAAATGCCCATTTAATCAAATATATTTAAACTATATAATATATATTTTTTATATTACTGTGTAACGTATAAATCTCTCAAATCCCTTTAAATCTTCTCCTCAATCTCTCACGCAGCCAATCACGAGGGATTTAAATCCCTCGTGGGCCCGCCTCCTCTCTCTCTCTATCTCTCATAAATCTTTCCCTATCTCTTTCTCTCTCTATCTCTAAAATCTCTCTCCCTCTCTCTAATAATCTTCTCTCTCTCTCTCTATTATATATTTCCCACTGTTCCTCGTTAAAACCCACGAGAAAAACCTCGCGAGGAACCCCTGCAACCCTAACCCTAGCCATCCCGTCGCCGTCGCCGCCGCAGCCCATGCGCCGACGAGACCGCCGCCGCCGTCACCCGGCCTCTGCAACCTCGACAGCACACCCCTCCTTCCTCCGTTCTTTTTCCGCGCCTGCAAACCAACCCTCCGACGCCACCACAGCCGCAGATCTCGCCGTCGCCGCCGCCTCTCACCGCCGCCGACACCAGAATCCTCCTCCCTTCACCCTCGTCCCGACCTCGTCGTCTTCTTCCTCCCCACGACCTCACCGGACCACCACAGAACCCGAGCCGACCCTAACACAACCCCGGGTCGCCGGAAAACGTGCCGACGATCCTCGCCGTCGTCACCAGAGCCACCTCCGTCTCCCCTCGTTCACCAGAGCGGGCCAGCACCCCTCTACTCACCGCACCACCCTCTTTCCAGCGAACCAGAAAGTTCCAGCCCTCGCCGCATCTCCTGTTCGCCGCCGGCGCGCCCATCGCCGTCGGGCCCGTCGTAGTTGCCCCTGGTTCTTCCCTGTAAGCATCCCTTTAGCTTTCCATTCATGTTTAATCCTTCGCTGGTCCTTGTTGCGATTATCGTGTTTGCTAACTTCGTTGCTTTGACTTTTGCCGGATTCCGACCGTGCCGTCGTTTGGACCCGACGCTCCAGCGAAGTGCCCTGGTCCGTGTGGTCCCGCTGTTCGCTGTTGGGACTCGATCCGTAGTCCGTGCACCCATCTCGTGTTTTTCTGCCGACATTGCATCCGTGTTTTCCGGTTTGCGAAACCGTCGAGGCAAGTATCCGAATACTTACTCTAACATGCTAATACAAGATCAAGTCCTGTTATACATTTAATTATCATATTATATAATACAACAAATTAATGATGGTAATATCGATATTATATTATAACTTAGAATTGACGGTTACAATTATTCTTAACGTTGAATCGGTATGGTAGTTTCTTGAAATTAATCGGTCTGCTATCAATCCACACTTTAACTAACTAAACTAAGTAGATCATCCTTGCTTCGTTTGTTAAATCACCCATGAGACAATTATTATGCTTTAATTAAATTCATGTAGCTTCATTACGTATGTTGTTAATATTGTTTCACTTTGTGACTATTGCACCCCAAGGGTGTTTGAACCTGTTAATAAGAGAATACAAAGCATCACTGTGTTTACATGGAATAATATTGTTATTTGCTGTCCCTGCTGTTGTCCCTTATTCGTTACTATACCTGTTATCAGCATACATTTGATTGCATTACATATTGACCGATCTTGACACCCTGTACATATCGACTCAACCTGTTGAAAACGTGACCCGACCTGTTACCTGATTTCATGCCTAATGCCGACAAACCTGACCATTCCTGCTGTCTATCCAGACAGACCTACTTTTACCTGATTTTGTGTTGGCATTAGTCCTTGACTACTGAATACCTGACCTGACATACATAGCTTGGGGGTATGGGGAAATCAAGGTTAAACCGACTTGTAACTCAACAGTTCGATACTTGTTCTGATCAGTCTTACGGGCTTGGCCAGCCCCGGAGTGGTGATGCTGACATCACTCGCCCATCTTGCTACCTATTACTGCTTAGCAGCACGTCTCGGATTCAGCCCCGAGGACCTTGACCGTGGTCCCGGGCACGCACGGGATACTATTGAGTTACATCGACGATTCATCAATTGATTTCAAAGACTATAGAGTAGAAACCTGATAGGACAGCTTAGTCACCATTGCACATTACCCTGCTCTGTTATTTATCAGTACTGCTTTATTCATGTTCATACCTGCATTGCTTGTTACCATGTTTATATTATATTATTTGGTTGACATGACGCGCTGACGTCTGGGTTTTGCATGGCCCAGATTCCTTACCACAGTCGGCGACCGAGCAGGAGTACTTCAGCCAGCAAGCTAAACTGTGAGTTCCTTAGGGATTAGTCTATTTATTTCATTTCATTTCCAGATGTGAGCCCGCATTATGGGACGTACTGTTTATTTATTGTATTGGATCATTTGCTTCCGCACTTATTGTTTATTGATTCTTGTTATTATGGATTTGGACATGTATTAGATTAGTTTATTATTTTGTTCTTGATATCTCTACAACCATAATGTGACTGTGGATGGATTTTTCCTACCCACAGGTAGCATGGTTGGCTATGTCACGTGCCCAATCTTGCGTACTCTGGGAAGCGGGGCGTGACATTTCTTCGGAAACACTCCAGAATGAGAGCCACTGATCGATCTCGCCTGTTCTTCGAGATAAGGCCGAGATGATGGAGCGTGTGCAGCTTATCAAGCGCATCGTCCCTCAGCTGCGGGGACAGGGCATTGTTCAGACCTGGGGACATCCTCCAAATCGCATACATAAGCAGTTGAAGGAGGGGTGATCGCCGGGAAAGTAGGCGACCGAAGTGGCCCTCCACGTGCTCTATCACCGATAGATACGTCTACTTGGAGCACTCAAGGTCATAAAGGTACACGTCGTCACTGGAAATGATCTCCTTGATGGTGTAAATGAACTCGGCCATCTTAAAAAAACACAAGGCTAGAAAGGAACCGACATACCTTCGCTGTTTATAACCTCAACAAGAATCTCCAATGACCTACATTTACATGCGCAGTAGCGCAGATCGCGGGAAATATTCAATTCCCTAAAATAGAACCGCCACGTGTCAACTATGCCGATCCTCACGAGACCCTAAGCGGTCGCTCTTCCTGATTTTACGGGTCATGAAAGATTGAGCGACGTCTCACAAAGTCTCTATCTTAAATGAGCTTCTGTCACGCGTCATCCGCAACGGTCACTCTTCCTGATTTTATGGGTCATATAAGATCGAACGACACCTCACGAAGATGAAGCGAAATCTAAAAAGCCCTCATCACGAGACCACCAAACAGCTTCCCTGCCCACTCAGTCCCTAGCGGGTAGTTCCCTACCAACCAACGCTAAGGATCGAAACCCTCATCTCAAGGCCACCGAGCAGCTTCCCTGCCCGGTCAATCCCTAGCGGGTAGTTCCCTACCAACCAACGCTAAAGATCCAAAGTCCTCCTCACGAGACCACCGAGCAGCCTCCCTGCCCGGTCCATCCCTAGCGGGCAGATTCCTACCCATCTACGCTAAGGATCCAAAGCCTTCCTCATGAGGCCACCGAGCAGCTTCCCTGCCCGGTCCATCCCTAGCGGGTAGACTCCCGCCCATGTACGCTAAGGATCCAATGCCCTCCTCACGAGGCCACCGAGCATCTTCCTTGTCTGGTCCATCCCTAGCGGGTAGACTCCTGCCCATCTACGCTAAGGATCCAAAGCCCTCCTTCCTTGCCCGGTCCATACCAGCAGCTTTTCCCCCGGCAGCACTCCCGGTAGTTTTCGCCTGCGGCGCATCCTCGGAGAGGGGGTACTGGATCCGAAGCTCGCCGTCAGCAAACCCCGGCATCAACGCCTTGACAGCGTCGAGAGCCTGGTGCCAAACAATGGCCGAGGCGTCGGCGAGGTCGGCGTAGAACTGGTCCGACGCCTTATACCTCTCCATGGACTTCGAAGCTCGGAGATCGGCAAGTTTCACCGCTTCAAGCGCCGCCTGGAAATCCCACTTGCAGGCATCCCGCGACTTGTTCATCGTGGCGTTGAGCTTGCTAGCCTCCTCCAACTTAGCCTGGATAGCCTTGTTGGATTCACTCAGAAGTCGAATGGACTCCATATACTTGGAGTTCGTCAACTCCTCAGCGACCACCCGGGTTTCGAGGATGGATATCCTCTCCTATGCCTGCTGCAGCTCCAGACGCAGATCCTCCTCCTGCAAAGACGATTCGCTCGCCTTCCTCATGGCCGGGGCAATCTCCTCGGACTTCATATTGACGATAAGGGCGCAGTGTTGGAGCACTTGAGGAAAGCAGCAAAAGGGGTTGAAAATGTTTAATCTGAGAAAAAATACTTGACAAAATCCTTAAAGGAAAATGAATACCAATCTAGACCACCTCCTGAGCGATGGCGGCCACTTGGGCCTTCAGGGTTCCCTGAGATATTTTGCTCCCGGTCGATCGTTCCATGTCCCAGAGCAGGCTATTGGCAATGGAAAACCCCGAAGGCACCTCAAAACAGACATCCTCCTCTTGCACGGGGATCCCGGTGGGTGGAGAGCGAGAGACCGCCCTTTTGTACCTCTTGAGGGGGACCGAGGTGAGGTCGGCTTCATCCTCCACCCCCCTCGCCCGGGGCTCCGGTTCCCATGCATGCTTCTGGCTCTTCCCGCGGCTGACTTCCGGGGCTCGGGGCGCAGCGGAAGGCTTCGCCGGTGCAGTTGGTTTCGGGGCCGAGCTCGAACCGGGAAGAGACGAGCTAGCGCTTCCGGTCTTTTTTCCTGCCTTCGCGGCCATGGCAGCTAAGAATTTGGATCGGTCCATTTGCTCTGCAGAAAGAAGAATACACAAAGAGAGTTAGTGACGCTGAAAAGGGCAAAGAAAATTCATCAAAATCTAAATAGATCGTCTACGACGGCCCTAACTTATCCAGAAAGCGCGCAGGGCTGAGCCCAGCCCAGCTCAGGGCCTGCTCAGAAACCAGAACGTCGGCCCGCTGGATCAGCTCCCACATGGATACCGCGCTCGCCTCAGGTGAGGACGACTTCTCGCCCTCGGGCAGTCGGCCCTGTGCCACTGTGTAGGCACAGGCCAATCCTCACCCTCGGGTGGCCCGACAAATATGAACTTCTCCTTCCAGTCGTGAATGGAAGAAGGGACGACTGCTACCCCCGACCCGGCCACCCCACCCTTGTATTTTTTGAAAGAAAAATACACCCAGCTCGGCTCATCCTTGCTGGTTCCGGGATGATTCTTATAACAAAAAAAGGAGACTATGAGGGTCAAACTAAAAGGGATATTTTCAAGTTTCAACCGGACCAGAGACATGAGGAAGATTCTCTACGAGTTCGGCGCTAACTGGTCCGGGGCAAGATGGAAGCAACGAAGCACCCCACATATCTCGGTTGGGAAGGGCAGACGCATTCCCGCCTGGAATGCTTCCAAATACAGGGCAATCTTCTTACCCTGTACCTGGTCCGCCAGCTCACCCTTTCTGGCTAAACGGAGAGAATAGTTAGAGGGGATATGGAACCGGGCCCGGATCTCGGCAAGTTCGTCCACATTCCTCAAGATGGAGAGCGCATCGCAGGCATTCCCAACGCACACCTTGGGAGCCGTTGTTGCCGCCCGACGGCGGGTGGCAGGGGCGGCCCTGACTCTCGGATGCGACTCTGACACAGAGGACAAAGAAAAAGAAGAAGACGAACCCTCTTGGCTATCTGAAACCGAAGAGGAGGAAAACCCTCCGGACTCAGCTCCAACAACTGGAACCTCATCGCCCGACTCTACCCTAACTATCTCTACAGACTCTTCAGATGAAGACATCTAACCTGACTCAAAAGAAGGGGCTGGCCGAGAAAAAAGCACGGGCGATCTGATCTAAAAGGAAAGAGCACCGGGCAATTTTTGACAATGAGGGTAAATTATGGTGGAAGTATCGGTCCTAGGGGGTCCCCTCCTATTTATATACCCCCAAAAAAGAACATCCAACAGCCCAGACTGATTCCCGCCAAAACGAAACATCATGCCCAATGACCGACGGGGTGCCACGTGGTGGTCAGCCATTGGGGACGTCCCTTCGGTTACAGGTGACAGCGACAGCCTGTTGCTTTCGCCAAACCCACGTCGGACACGTATCCTGCAGCCTAACAGATGTACGACGCTCGCGGCGCGCCCCCTCTAAGAACGCAATCATTTCACTGATCCGTTGACATCTTCGGGGATACGCGTGAAGATTCAGGCCAACGACGAGGCGACACGTGGGCCCAAGGATCGAAATGACATAACCGCCAAACGCCAGGCCGTTCCCGGGCGATCCGCATTACGATTCCATGGCGCCAAGTTGAGCAGAAGAAAGACCGAGCAGACCACTCTCGACCCGACCCTTCGATAGGTCGGACTGAGAGTGGGGGGCTAATGATGATGCTCACAAGTGGTGTCCCTTCAGATTACGACACGTGGCAGATGACGCGTCCCAGATTCTCAGGAGGGTGGAATAAATGAGCCGCATCGGGGATATTCTTCGAGGCCCCTTCTCGAGGGAAGTCCCCGACCTTTCGGGAGAGCCCTTGAAAGCCATTCCACCTTCATCTAGGAGACTACCAATAGCTCGTTTCCGAGCTTCCTCAGTCTCCTCACCTCCGATCCTTCTCTCGCGCCGAGCTTCCTCGGCCTTCCGCTCGTCTCCGAGCTCCAAGCATGCCGATCTTCCTCGGCCTCCCGCTTGTCTCCGAGCCCCTGATATGCCGAGCTTCCTCGGCCTCCCCCGATCAACCGAGATTGCGGAGCCCTAGCGCCTCCGCACCGGCTCCGCGTATCTCGCCAAAGCGAGATAACCGCCGCCCATGTCCCGCGTCCCACGCTAGCACGTCCCCCCCTTAATGAGCGTATCCCATCATTAATGGAGGGATCCCGTCGTTCACGCACGCATAACGTCAAGGGCGTAACCGAAGGCAAAGATCTCGCGCCTGCTTGCTTCATGCGACCACTATAAAACCCCTCTCCCAGACGACTCAGGTAAGATAATTTTAATCCAATAAGCCGCCACTCTGTCCATTTTTCTCGGCTAACTTGATCATCGGAGGGTCCTACGGTGGTCACCCATCCCGGGGCTTCTTTGCAAGTTGCTCGGTTTCCAGCTCAAAACTAACTCATTGTGATCCACACGCCTAAGAAGACAACTTTCAAGCCAAATCTCTGCCATCCAACAGCGCTCGCTACAGATCGACAGAGGACAGCATCTGAAGAAGATCCGACCTCCATCACGATCTGAATGGCCGATTCCACTCCACCGTCCGAGTTGGGATACCGATACCGTATATCAAGTCATATTGTAAATGTAATTCGATCAGCGGGGTTCTGCATGAACTTTACTGATGGGCTAGTGATTAACTAGCTCGCTAGCTAGAGTGTACTTGACATTATTAATTATTAATTACTAAAAAGTATATTAAAAGAATCTGCCATAGCCATTTTTACCAATTATTTAAACAAGTATCTTAAACATCATTAGCTGCCAAATAAATCGCCAAACTGTTTATATATGCTTTTATTATTATTTTTAGAGAAGAACAGGGTTCAAGATACACCTTTGCGAAATTCACTAATATGTAAAGCAATATGTACACATGGCTAAAAGAAAGCTCAAACACATAAATCCATTTAGGGCCTGTTTGGTTCTAGAATTATGAAAGTATTGGACCGTGGAATCCAAAAATTTGAGAGGATTCCATAATTTTATGTTTGGTTGTAGGATTTGGATTTATAGGATTAATATTTTGGTTTTTATGGGAGGCCCACCACAAAACAAGGATCAATCCGATAAAATTGAAGAATTTGCAAGGATTTAACACTATTCATTGTACTTTTAGATGAGACCCACTTACTTTATTTATTTAATAACCCTTTCTCTATCTATGTTTCTCTAAAATCATTAAATTCAAATCCCACTTTTTCTCACCAACCAAACAAAAATTATAAGGATCTACAAATCCAATATAAGGAATCCGATACTAATCAAACAACAAATTACCAAATCCAGAAATTTTCAACCGTACTATTTTGGCATCCAAATTTCATAATATTGCAACCAAACAGCCCCTTACAGTTCACACCGTCTTCTATATAGCTGCTTTTACTATTTATTTAAAGATCTGTAACCCTAAAAATCTTTTGTGATGATCTGATACAAAATCACAAACTGAGCATTGATAAGCTTAGCGCCAAAAGCCAGTTCACGATTACAAAGTCGAAGCTGAGGAACAGCACAACATGCCGCGTCCTTTACTTAATTTTCTCTCTCCCAATACACTACATATACTCTGTTCTCCACTTGCAACTCTATAAATATTTACATATAAATCCCTTTCATCATTCTTCTTCCTGTCTCTCTCTCTCTCACTCCTGAATCTCACAACCAATTCAAACTATCCCATTTCTTATATATACAACTTTTATCTAAAAATAGAGAGAGAGAGAGAGATTTTAAGCAATAAGCAAGAAAAAGGAAGAAGGAAGGAATATGCAAGCAAAGGCAATAACAACACTTGCTCTCTTATGTTGCCTTTCTTTCACAATTGGTGAAGATCCTTATAGGTTCTTCGATTGGGTTGTCACTTTTGGTGACATCTCTCCTCTTGGTGTTAAGCAACAGGTATTAATATTTCAACCCTACAACTTTATTAATTTTCTCTCGTTTTTGTTATGAAAGATGTAATTTTGTTTTTTTGTTTGATTATATATTTGTAGGGGATTTTGATCAATGGGCAATTCCCAGGCCCTGACATATTCTCTGTAACCAATGACAATCTTATCATCAACATCCACAACAACTTGACTGAACCTTTCCTCATCTCATGGTAACCTTTTCCTCCCTTTCCCCTTTTTTGTTTTTTTATTCTCTGCATACGAAACGGAAGTAAAGTTATTCCGCATGAGCTACGCCGGATGGGTCCTTCTCTATTCTTACCTTACAATGACAAATAAGTTTGTTTGTTGTGGGTCTCCGTTTCCAATGAATGGATGATGTGCCCATTATTTTTAATTTGGCTGCTGCATTTAATTTTAATGATACTTCTGTCATCTCCTTGAAAGTGCAGAGAAGGCCATGGGGCAATTTATGAACAAGCAATTTTGATATAATATTTTATAAAAAGATATGATGGATCTTGAATAATAAAGCAATCTAAACAAATATAGCTACCCCAATGACAATAACTGACCAATAAGATTCATTTACATTTAAGTTCAAGATTTTTCTGTAAATTACAGGAATGGAGTGCAACATCGGAAAAACTCGTACGAGGACGGAGTATTAGGAACGACATGCCCCATACCGCCAGGGAGAAACTTTACATATAAGCTTCAGGTGAAGGATCAGATCGGCAGCTACTTCTACTTCCCTTCTCTTTACATGCACAAGGCCGCCGGCGGTTTCGGTGGCCTTCGAGTCCTTAGCAGGCCTAGAATTCCGGTTCCTTTCGATGATCCGGCCGGAGATTACACCGTTCTTATCGGCGACTGGTACAAGACTAACCACACGGTAACGATCATAAACTATAATCGGTGCATTTTATAAGTAAAATTTGAGTACTGAGTACCATTGTGTATATAATCTCAACGTTTCGTACCATTCGGGTTCGTTTAGATGCTTAGTTAGACACATACACATAGCAACATGTTTTAAAGTCTCGGCCACTGCACAACCTTTTTATTATAGACAGTTATGGTAAGCATTGAATGATATTATTTTATATTTAAACTGTTCGCACAGGTCTACCCTTTTTTGTGAGCCACACTAGATCTATAGCTTTGTACTAGATTTCAATAATCCACTTTTATTTTATTTTATTTTACACCACACCACATAATAAATTTAATATTCCCATAAAAGATATGTACCTTAAAATACGATTAAGTTTGTTATAACAAAGGGAACTAATTTGTCGCATCAAATTTGCTACAAAAAAATATGGTGGTTATACAAAATCTATAGCGGTGAGAATGCACATATAGCTATAATTTATAGATGATAGAATGAAGCTATAAACTTTGCCAAGATGCGATGAATGTGTGGATGACATGGTGGTAGTTTAGTGTCGGCAAAAGACTTTTGGCAAGAAAGGTCCCATGCAGAGTGCGTGAGAGGAAAGCACACCCAGCACATGGCAAATGACCCATAGGAATATTACATTTTGCTTTTGGCATGCGAGCATGAATCTTGTGTCTTCACCAACTTGTTTTCAAACATTTGATTGGCTAAAATTTAAAAGAGATAACTGTAGCTGCGGTCCAGCTGCCGCCGCAGCGAAATCAAAAAGGAAAAACCCTGTGATCACTATGGGTTTTTTAGTGGGATTGTTAAGATCAATTTAAAGTGAGCAGAGAGATGTAGCACTATTTTCTTTTAATATCGGGATTGGGTGGCATAGAGGGTACTCATGATCTAATTTGAAAATAGGGCTTTTGACTTGATGATGATGTATGTTATTGTTTTTTTAGTAAAAGAAAATAATTTTTATAATAAAGAAATTTTTATATTTAGTGAATAAAAAGAACCATAATATTATTATCGACCTAGGCCCATCCATTTATTAAATAAATCAGGTTGGCCATGTGTTGGTTGCATGCATTGAGTCGAAATTCCTTTTAATGTCTAGCACCGTCAATTAATTAATCGATCAACGAAATGGGAAAAACTTGATCGCATGTTTGGTGTTGGTTGTGACTAGCTTTTGAGACGGAAACTGGACGCCGGTAAGAAGCTGGGGACCCCGGATGGCATCCTTATCAATGGTCAAGGCCCCCGCATCATCAACGATCAAGGCCTCAGCGGCGCTTCCTTCACCGTCGATCAAGGTATTTTCTCTCATGAACAATTCAAGCACAAATTTCAGTGTACTTCAGTGGTTTATGGATCACATGTTTGTTTGGTGTCGCAGCGCGCCCCATGTAGATCCAACAGCCCTAAACTTTCCGTGAAATGATGTAATTGAAATTATACTACAAGTGTAAAAAAGCGCAGTTGAAATTGCTGAAGCAGTTACAACTGCAAATGTTTTTTCCCCCTTTCTTTTTTGGATAACAAATAGTGTAACCAAGTCAGCATTTAATAAATATAGTTTCAACTACAATAGTTAAATCTGCATGCAGTTCCATACTGTAACCCTATGATATAATACGTCCGTGCAGGCAAGACCTACAGGTTCCGTATATCCAATGTCGGCCTAATGAACTCTCTCAACATCAGGATCCAAGACCACAAGATGCTCCTAGTCGAAGTCGAGGGGACCCACACGGTCCAAACCGAATACTCCTCCATCGACGTCCACGTCGGCCAGTCCGTCTCCGTCCTGGTCACGGCCGACCAGCCTGCTAAAGACTACTACATCGCCGTGTCCACCCATTTCTCCTCCATCCTACTCACCACGGCCGCAGTTCTCCACTATAGCAACTCCCAACAAGTAGTCACGGGCGCAATCCCCGGTGGGCCCACCGAGGTCGAATGGTCCCTGAACCAAGCCCGATCTATCAGGACCAACCTAACCGCTAGCGCTGCAAGGCCCAACCCACAAGGCTCATACCACTATGGCTTGATTAACCTCACTAGGACAATTAGGCTCTCTAGCTCTGCAGGCCAAGTCGATGGCAAGCAGCGTTATGCGATTAATAGCGTATCATTTATTCCGGCCGATACGCCGTTGAAGTTAGCCGATTTTTATAAGATTCCCGGGGTTTATAAGCTCGGGAGCATTCCAGATGCACCGACGGGTCAGGGTATGCACCTGGATACGTCGGTGATGGCTTCGGATTTCAGGGTGTTTGTGGAGATTGTGTTTGAGAACAAGGAGAGCATTGTGCAGTCCTATCACCTTGACGGCTATTCATTCTGGGTTGTTGGGTAATGTGATTATAATTGTGAATCAATTTGTTTAAATTGATGACATTGCGTCCCTTATACCGATTTTTAATGTTCCGTTTGTTTGTTATTGTAGGATGGACGGAGGCGAATGGAGTCCTGCAGCTAGGGACAACTACAACCTTAGAGATGCGGTGAGCCGCTGCACGACCCAAGTAAGTCTCCCGTCTACAAAATTACATGCTTGAAACCGCGAACATGCTCTTAAGTTTTGCATTATAATAACAGAGATGTTTACAAGAGCTAATTTTTTATTTATTATATTTGCAGGTGTATCCAAGATCATGGACAGCAATCTACATCGCTTTAGACAACGTCGGAATGTGGAACATAAGGTCAGAGTTCTGGGCCCGTCAATATCTCGGCCAGCAGTTCTACCTGCGAGTGTATTCCCCAGTGGAGTCGCTAAGGGACGAGTATCCGATCCCCATCAACGCCCTTCGCTGCGGCCGGGCATCTGGTCGTCGGACTAGGCCTTTCTAGATAAAAGATGAAGAGTCAATTTTAGGATTATTGTGAAGAGATAGATTTACCTAGCTCAGGTCTCATTCTTTTCTTAAGGAAATTAAGCCATTTTTATGATGTTTCGATTTGTGATGTTTACGGTTATCGATATGTCGTTGTATGTCTGTCAAATTGAAGAATTAATAAGATATCTTTCAATTGAAATTGTTTGAGTCGATATCTGGCTTGTTAGCTTATACTTCTTGATTAGAGAATCCCGACTCTGTTATACGTCCTCAAGCTGGCTCAGTTCATCAACTGTTCAGGGTCTTTCCGAAGCGGATTGAGTCTAATAAACATAGCGACATGCTATTGTTGGATATTTAATTCAGGCTTGGGCTTACGCTGGAAAAACGAAGCCGGGTCCTGATACACATTAATCAGAATTCAATAAAGAAATAAGTTTCGAATTCAGACCTATATCAGTCCGTCCTTTTGCCGCCTCACTCATGTCTCACACCAGAAAGTCAGAAACAACTTAAAACAAGAAGAGTGAACAAAGTAAAAAAATTGACCAGATCAACCTTCGATAAAATATAAACCTGATTTCGATCATCGCAACATCTGCTACCTGTGTTTTTCTCAATTTACCTATCCCTCAGGCTAATAGTTTGGACAGCGGTAATCCATTGTCATTTCCTGTCCTGAAAAAAGAATTATCCCCATAAGATTTTCTGAAATCTCGATATCTTCAAACCCTCTCAACTTCTTTCTAATGCCTGGTCAATTTACTCTTCAATCGCGATCTCTATAAATAGTTAAGGCAGCCTCAAGAAACTAAAATCATAGCAGGAACAACGCCTCTAATCAACATTGCAAGCATGAGTTCTCACATTCTCGTTGCGTTCTTTTCTTTGTTTGTGTTGGTTATTGGCGGCAGTGCTGCAAGTGTTCCTGCAGGGTATATATTTGGAGATTCGACCGCTCAGACCATTGGACGAAGTTGAAACAAGAGGCTCGGCTTAGTTCCCATCCGAAGGGACAACCTTCTCGTTCTGCACTACTGCTTTGCATCCTGAACCTATTGTCAGGTGGGGTGAAAAAATTATATTATAACGATACTGAAACTAGGAATAAACATGAAGTACTTCAAAATTTTAAGAATTTGAAATCGCCAAGGTCTAGATTTAAAGTATTTGGTTTTGATCCCATTTTCTTTAACCTGATCATTCATCATAAGAAGGTTTTTCCCCCCTCCTTTTGAATATGTGACTCCTTCATGAATCATCTCGGCGACCTCTCATTTTGGAGAATAAATTTTTACCGCATGAATTGTGTCAATTAGTTTTAAAAATAATCTTATACAAAGTTTTTATTACTAGACGAAAACCTTGTAAACTTTTGTAGAAACAACAATTATATGTTTAATCAAAATAAATATTTAAAGAAATTTTCCCTAGAAAACTATCATCTAAATAACTTTTTGCAAATGTATGACGATACCAAGTTTTATGAAAAAGATTATATCGAAAATTGGGTCGGCTGGTGTATTGATGCTTTTAACTTGGATTGTGAGCAACCATTTGAAAACATCTTATGCGAAGAAATTTATTAAAAGTTAAACGTATCAATTGTAAATAGTTTGCATCCAATACAATCTCAACTCATCGGTCGGCAATACAACAAGATATTTTGGGTAAGTTTTTGGTTATTGGAATCGCTGGTCCTGTGCCATAAACTTCCAACATCCTACCACTAAAACATTGGTACCAATGTTTAATAAGGCATATTATTAATATTTATCCAGTACCTATCCATATAGCATAACCGAATAACCTCGATCCAGGTGGGGCGGCTGCCTACCCTTGCCTGGTATAAGGATCCGCCCTTGCGACCGCTGATGTCGGAAACAATAACTTCTTGCCTCAGAGTAAAGTAAAGGCTAATTTCCCGCCTAATGGCTTGGATTTCTTGCACGCGAGACCCACTGGCAGGTTCAGCAACGGCCTCATCACCGCCGAATTCATAGGTTTGTGATATGATTATATCTTAAATTTTTACGCTTCGTGTTTAATTAGCTATCTACAAACATAATCTTTTTAAAATATAATATTCACAAACGCTATGTGCACCGATGTGCATGTGTGTATGACCGATTCCTTTTATTACATATCTAATAAAATGCAGTACAAAAATTGGATTGCAAGCGAAGCCCGGCGCCATTTCTTTCACTTACTCGATCAAGGCAGGCTAAAAGGGAGTAAATTTCGCTTCCACCGGCTCAGGCAACCATGAGCATACAGGGGCTAAACTATATGTAAGCTTGCCAAATCTTCATTCGCCTTAAATTTTCACGCAGAAACTCAATTTTAGTACTGCAATTTCAACCAACACCAGGGAGAGCGCATCTCGTTATGGAAACAGATTCAGCAATTCGAACGCGTTCATGAAGATCTTATAGATGATATGGGTTTCTCAGCAACGCAAAAATTATTATCGAAATCTATTTTCTTCATCAGCACCCGAAGCAACGATTTCGCCGATTTTTTCGCAGCCCAAAATGGCCAAGTCACTTACGATCAAAAGTATTCCTTCATTAAATCACTCGCCGCCATCTACAGCTTCCAACTACTGGTATAGTAAAAGCTCTTCGGCATTCTACCACTACTACAAATAAGGGTTGCCCCTACGGATTTATCCGTAGGGGCAAACCATTGCCCCTATGGATATATCTGTAGGGACAATAAAATACCCTGTACGTATAAACGCCGTAGATGCAAGTTGAAGCCCTGAACTTGTCCCTACGGACAAAATCTTGCCCCTACGGAGTTCTGTGTAGGTACCATTTCTTCTACGAAGTAGGCCGTAGGGACAAAAAAATTATTTTATTTACGGTTTTTTAAAATATATTACTTGTACCTACGGATGAATCCGTAGGGCCAAGTAATATCCCCTACGAATACATGCATAGGTACATATCCGTAGGACAAAATATCAGAAATCCTGATATTTTGCCCCTACGGATATACCCGTAGGGGCACTCCCAACCTCCTGATACTGAGATCAGGAGGGGAAATATCAGTTATTCTGATATTTGCCCCTACCGTTTAATCCGTAGGGGCAACATGTGTACATACGGATTAATCCGTAAGTACATATTATCTGTTTTTTTTTTTTAAAAAGGTCTGCCTGATTTTTTCTCGCCCTGTGCACAATAATATATACATCAATCAAATATAAAATTAATCATCACACAACATATATCGCAGTATTCATAATCACATCTCACGCATATAATATACAAAAGAAACCAAAAAACTGAATATGATATAAATATAAACCAATATCAATATCGTCCAAAATGTTTCAAAATGTAGTACAATATGTATTATATAAATAAATAAATGTTTCAAAAAATAAGAATCAAAAAGCTACTCTAGCTCGGTCCAGCTCCACCTCTGATAAATGCTAGAATCTGGCGCGCTTGCTCCTCGGTCAATAAACCATGCAATTCGGCGCGTGCGGGAGTCTGAGCGGGCTGTGGAGCTGGCGATGTGGTATGCGCAGCCGCCGTCAAGGTAGTGGCTTGCGGAGCCGCGGCTGCGGCAGTCTGAGCGGGCGGTGGAGCTATAGGAGCTGTCTGCGGAACCGCAGCCGATGTAGTGGCTTGCGGAGCCGCAGCCGATGTAGTGGCTTGCGGAGCCGCAGCCGAAGAAGATGCATGTAGAGGCTCGGCCGATGTACCCTGTCGCGTCTGGACCTAACGTGTGTAATAAGCGTGCAAGAACTGTGTATTATTCGAATTCGTATCATTATCAAGTTATTTCGAAACCCCATTTGGATATCTAGTTTGGAAAACCGTAGTTTATTTTAATTAGATATGTATGTATGATTAATCAAACCTAAGTCTACAACCAAATAAGCTCAGGTTACGTACTTGATATCTATAATATGACATGATATTTTACTATAAAGCAGTATACATACCAGCATCTCCTTCAACTCTTGAACGGTGGCCCTCAAGCTCTCCAGTTCCTGCTGGACACGTCGCTCACTGGAGACGGAGGAAGTAACCGCCGGGATGGAGTCCAACCTCATATGGGCCCTGCTAGGGCCCAGTCCCCGGCCTCTCTCCCAACCTCTGTGGTGCCCTCCATGTGCGGCGTCCAGGACTGGGGTCAACAGCCTCGGATCGCTCTGTCCGGTAAAATCGATCCCTGAGGCCTCGGCCTGCTCAACTACCCGCTCCTACACCCACATTAAGCAGTAAAGTATAAGTATATTTAAATTTGAACCTTCCAAAACTAAAATTTCAAATATGGGTAGAATAAATATTAACACTTACGCAATACTCCTGGGTAGTGATGTCGGGATATCGAAGTTCGTCCTTGGCGGGATCTGTCGAGGTGCCGTGGACGGCAAGATATGCGGACAGCACGCTCAGTGTACCACCTTGCGCCAGGGTCTGAGCTGTCTGCAATATTAGAAAATAACTCTTAATATTAGATATATTAGAAAATAACTCTTAATATTGCAGAATATCACAAAGGTCGGTCTATTGTAATTTACCGATAACTCCATGGCTCGAGTAATATTCCTCGAGCCACCTGTGTAAGTGGGGCGACCCCTCTTCGCCGACTTTCTGTTCTCTGTATTCTGAGCGGCCTGTTTCTGCACAACGTATTAACATTTAGTTTTCTAATTAAGGAACACAAAAAAATAAATTATATCCTAAACAATTAATTACATTTAAAATACATACATGTTTGCGTTGAGAGTCAAAATATTCGCACAATAGAGACCATGTCTCTACGTCGACTCTCGCAAACGCCGGAATAGATAGGAGGGCCGCTCTCTCTGCCTCGGGGGTCGCCATCCACA
The DNA here is from genome assembly GCA_030015575.1 of Agapanthus africanus. Lineage (NCBI taxonomy): Eukaryota > Viridiplantae > Streptophyta > Magnoliopsida > Asparagales > Amaryllidaceae > Agapanthus > Agapanthus africanus. Next base: position 449,630,043 of record CM057349.1, on the reverse strand, counting down.
GGGAGTAGCAGTCGGCCTTCAGCTCATTCCTGTTGTATCGGACCTTGGTCTTCATGTTCTTCATCAGGCCATTGTACAGAGCATGAAGGTCGAGCACCCTCCCAGGATGATCAGGGTCGAGTACAGGCTGAAAATCGTAATCCGACTGAAAATACAAAAAAAACATTGTTATTAGATTACAAGTGTTAATAATTAATATTTTGGATAAATCAAATGAAAATATATATTAATACGTACCCGGGCCTGATCAAAGAAGAGGGCGAATGAGCGCCGGTGCTGCTCGCCCCACTCAACGTGAAGTGGATAGTTCTTCACGAGCCGGCTCTCGTCCCCCATATACCGGCCGAACCTCTCGGCATGAAGACCGGTATAACGATAGTCAAGGGTAAAAAAGAGGGGGAATGCTGCCTCCCCCCTAGCTCTGTCAGGCCTCAGCCTATGGGACTGATTCGGGCCTCGAGTCCCCCTCTAGGGATGGAAAGGCCCTGCGTCTGCAAGAAATATCAAGACAATCAATATTAAGACAAAGTTGTATTAAAAAATCAAGGTTAAACGAAAATTGAAGTGTGATATATACCTCCGGTGACTAAAGCATGAGCCTGGGCCCGGGCAGCAGCACGAGCAATACGATAGTTCCTCCGGTGAGGAACAGCCGGGGTCCCGGATGCGGATGCATCCCCTCCAACTAGAAAATAAATATTGACGCTAAATTTCCATGAAGTTCATATTTATTCTATAGAGCATATATAAAATGAATAAATATTTTATATTTATTCATACTAACCTGCAGACGATGCGGAGGGTATGGAAGTGGCAGGAGTGGCCCCTGCGTCAAATGTGGACGCACCACCTATAATTAGACAATTAAAAATAGATTATATAAGTAATTGCAAAAAGAATGTGTAGATCAATAATATAGCGTTCTAAATCAATATGCATGCACTATGGGATATATAAACATACCCGCAGGTGCGGTGGTGTCACCACTTACAGCTAGACAATAATAAAAATTGCTAAGTAAGAGCAAAAGGAATGTGTGTATATTTATGATATAGCATTCTAAATCAATATACATGCACTATATGATATATAAACATACCTGGAGGAGCGGGAGTGGCCTCTGTCCCAGATGTGGACGCATCACCAACAACTAGACAATCAAACATTGACAATATAAGTGATTTTGACATAAACAGGCATGAATATCTGTAATATTACATTCAAAATGGATATGCGTGCAGTATACCTGGAGGTGTGGCAAAATCCATATGGAAGGAGGCATCCAAAGGGGTCTCCGATCTAGGTGCAAGACCGTCCCTCTGAAGCTCCCTACGGAGCTCTCCGGACGGCAGAACCGCTCTGCCTCTACCTCTACCTCTGCCGCGGCTGGAGCTCCTACCGCCCCTCGCTGCTCCCGATATCGTCATCAAATCTAGAAAAACGGTTCGTGGACGCATTAGACAATCATTAAAAGTATTGACTATATATGTATAGATCGTAAAATGTGAAGTAATAATATAACATTACTGATAACCTTTTTCGTTTCATGGACGCATTATACATATCTACTTGGATTTCATCGTCGATGTCATTTCTAACCCACGTAACTTCATGATCGGCCGAAGACAACCCGTCCTTCGAAACAGACGGTCGGAGCACTCTAAGCCTTCTCTCTTCTTCATCCTCATCGCTGTCCTCGAATTCTGGGACATCGTAGACATCTCTGGGTTTCCATCGGCATACAACACTCCATCCCGGATGCTTCAAATATTGTGAGTAGTATACTTGGAACGCTTGGTTCTGAAAGATAAACGGATCTTCCTGACCGTAAAATCGAAGTGTGTTCACACTGGTCAATCCATATTCATCTTTCCAAGTCCCAAGATTGCTTCTCCACTTATCCGTATCGGTTCGCGTATCGTACCAAGTACACTGGAATATATAAAAGGGTTCTGATCGTCCGGGATAATGGATACCGAGTATAAAATTTAAGTACCCATAATAAATCACACCGTTCGATCCTACCGTCGTAATCCCACTATTCTGAGTGGTTCTCGATGTTTCTATGTCCTTAACTTCGAATTTGTATCCAAGGACACCAAATCCTTTGTAATATGCAACCTCCATACTAGGAAATTGAGCTAAATATCTTGAATCACTCTCAAATGATGCAGACAGATTCGGATCGTGGATCTAACAAAACAAATTTTACGAAAAATACATAACGATACAAATTTAGATTAAAACTGATAGCAATAAAATGTTATTCGAATAACTTACATGATCTGTGACCCAATCACAAAAATTATCCTGATGATATTTTTCCAACTGGTCTTCGTTCCAATCAGGATGCCCCTTACGTATCTCGTTAAAATGAATTCTGTTTTTGACAAATAATGGTGACATTAATATTATATAATTTCATACACACACAAACACAGATATAACAATTAATCCAAAAAAAACTTACTCTCTAATTTGTTCAAGACATGCGCAATTAAGCAAGATAAACCGGTATATCTTGTTGATAAACATAGTGTCTACCCTCTTATACTCGGCTTTACCATATGGCCCGTCTTGAATTCTTCGAGGCCGGTTAAGTCTTGTCTCAATGTTCCCGTCCAGATAGCGGGAATAAAATGTGGTTGCTTCATCAAGAAGATAACCTTGCATGATAGAACCCTCTGGTCGATTTTTATTGCGTATATACTTTTTAAGAGTGTAGAGGTACCTAATAAAAATATGTTGAATAAATAAATACGGGCATACAGGACAACAATAAATTTATAAATTGCGCGAAACGAAAAATTACACGTACCTCTCGACGGGATACATCCATCGATATTGTACCGGTCCGGCTAACTTAGCCTCAGTTGCAAGATGAACCGTCAAGTGTATTATGATATCGAAGAATGACGGTGAGAAAATACGCTCAAACTTGCAAAGTATCAACGCAATAGAATTTTCTAGTTTATCCAGTGTCACAACCTCCAGTGTTTTAGCACACAACTCTCTGAAAAAACAACATAGGTCGTTGATTACTAGACCAACCGATTCGGGAAGAGAAGTCCTGAGGGCTAATGAAAGAAGGTGCTCCACGATAACATGGTGATCATGACTTTTCAGCCCATCGATCTTGCCCTTCACAATTTTTATTTTCTTGCTGAATGATCCTAAGAAACCTGTGGGAACTTTCAAATCATGCAACACCTGCAGGAATCTTTTCTTCTTCGGTTGTGACATATGTAAGCGGTATTGGGAAGTACAAACTTGCCCGGTTTACCCGCTACCGGTCTAGGGTGCAATTCACTTCTTATTCCCCACTCTTGTAAATCCATCCGAGCATTCAAGTTGTCTTTCGATTTTCCGTCTTTACAAAGAAACAAGTTAAGTATGTGCTCTGATACTCCCTTCTCTATATGCATGACGTCCAGACAATTACGCACTAAATTTGTTGACCAGTACGGAAGCTCGAAGAAAATGCTTAACTTGTTCCAAAATGGTGGTTTGACCTGTTTCGTCGGATCCATCCCGAAGGTCACAATATTGTAACCATCCCATTTAGCAGTCACGTCCTCTCCGGACAATGAGGATGGAGGTCCAAGAAGCTCATGATGACCATCAAAATGAACCGTGTTTAACCTATAGGGGTGGTCTGGAGGCAGAAAACGTCGATGGCCGCAATAACAAACATTCCTGCTAAAATTCAAGATTTTCGATGTTGTGTGTTCATGGCAATGAGGATATGCTTTGTGACCATGTACGGACCAACCTGATAGCATTCCATACGCAGGAAAGTCATTAATTGTCCACATTAAAGCCGCACGCAGTATGAAGGTTGTATTTGTGTTTGCATCATATGTCTCTACACCATCAATGAACAAAGATTTCAACTCCTCGATCAAAGGTCGGAGATAGACGTCGATATTGTTCCCCGGTGAGTTTGGTCCGTCGATAAGAAGAGGCATCATAAAGTATGATTGGTCCATAACCAACCAAGGCGACAGATTATAAATTATCATTATAACGGGCCATGTGCTGTGACTTCCAGCCATATAGTTGAATGGGCAGAAACCATCAGTAGCCAGTCTAAGCCGGACATTGCGAAGATCGCTACTGAATATTGCGTGCCTCCTATCGAAATCCTTCCATGCCGGTGAATTTCTTGGATGGCTCATTTTTCCATCTTTATTTGGAGGAGTACGGTGATGCCAAATCATTGCCTCGGCTGTTTTCTTGCACCTGAATAGCCTCTGTAGCCTCTGTGTTATGGGAAAGTATCGTGCTATCTTGACAGGTGTATCAGGCTTCTTATCAGAATCTTTCGGTTTATACCTGGCCTCTCCGCATGTTGGACACTTTTCAAATCTGAATTCTCTTTTCGGTACAACACGCAATTTTTAGGACATGCTTGAATCTTCTCGCACTTTAGACCCAAATCAGACATCATTTTTTGGGCTCCGTACCAGCTGTCGGGCACATTATTTCCCGGGGGCATAGAATCTTTCAAGAATGAAAGAAGCATTGTGAATGACTTGTTGCTCCATCCATTTAGGCACTTAATCTGGAAAAGTTGGACGAACCATGAGGGTGGAATACTTCGCATTCTCATAAATTGGTTTTCTAGCATCATTCATGAAATTTTCATATTTATCCGCACGCGGTCCTTGACCGGAAGGAATGTCTTCTTCGGTACGAATAGATTCACCTAGGGCAGGCTCTACCATATCCTCCATTTTTTCTGATGGAAATAAATTACCGTCTTCTCCTTCTTCCGCATTACCGAATTCTTCTTCTTCTCCTGCCGCATTATTGTGTTCTCCTTCTTCTTCTACCGCAGTACTGCATTCTTCTCCTTCCCCGTGATATTTCCAAGTTGTATAAAGTCTAGTAAACCCATGTTTTACAATATAAAGCTCTGCTAATTCTGCCTTCTGCCAGTACTTATTACCACATCTATCGCACAGACAGAGAATCTTCTCTATTATGATATTATTATATGCGCGTGCAAATTCAATGAAAGCAACAACTCCTGCGACAAACTTAGGTTGCATACGTTGTTGTCAATCCACATACATCTAGTCCTTAACTCTGACGTACTCATGGGCCATGTTAGATTGTATAACATATAAACTGTAGGTTATGGTGACTATATTGAGAAATATAAAAACGGGATAGTTACTGACAAAGGAGAAAATCCGTGTATATGCTTTGTGTGTGCGTTTGTCGTTGAAAAGAATAAATTATCGAACGTATGTTAACCGATAGACGGGGACTAAGTGACGCTTTTAGTTTCATATATGAGTATCGATGAGAATATGAAGGTTTCAAATTATCATCGAGTATCATATATTGGTTTTAACTTGAACATCTCGAATCACTCTCTAATTATGCGATTGTTGTGTATTCTTGTTGTATGTGTGTGTTCCGGCTGTCGGGGGTAAGGCTTCTATCCCATTAAGAATGTATAGAGCGAACACCCATCACTTGTGCTTTCAACCGTTTCGAGTAAATTTCGGCAGCACCTCCCCGCTGTTCTCCGAGTACACTGTAATAGAATAGATAATCATTTCAAAGCTGTGAAACAACGTTGAAATGAACATCTAATCTATCTTTGTACATGGAGAACCAGCGGAAAGGTACCGACGAAATATCTCGAAACGGATGAAAACAAAAGTGAATGAAGGCGTTTGCTTTATACATTCCTAACTTGTCCATACGGGACAAATCTATCGGTTACCATACGATTGAATTTTCTCGTCGTATAGACTATACGACGGTTGTTAGTATCGAGCTATACCGTCCGATATTTAACAACCTTCGTATAGTTCTATGTCACGACGAACATCGCACATATGTTAACCGATAGACGGGGACTAAGTGGCGCTTTTAGTTTCATATATGAGTATCGATGAGAATATGAAGGTTTCATATTATCATCGAGTATCATATATTGGTTTTAACTTGAACATCTCGAATCACTCTCTAATTATGCGTTTGTTGTGTATTCTTGTTGTATGTGTGTGTTCCGACTGTCGGGGGTAAGGCTTCTATCCCATTAAGAATGTATAGAGCGAACACCCATCATTTGTGCTTTCAACCGTTTCGAGTAAATTTCGGCAGCACCTCCCCGCTGTTCTCCGAGTACACTGTAATAGAATAGATAATCATTTCAAAGCTGTGAAACAACGTTGAAATGAACATCTAATCTATCTTTGTACACGGAGAACTAGCGGAAAGGTATCGACGAAATATCTCGAAACGGATGAAAACACAAGTGAATGAAGGTGTTGCTTTATACATTCTTAACTTGTCCACACGGGACAAATCTATCGGTTATCATACGATTGAATTTTCTCGTCACATAGACTATACGACTGTTGTTAGTATCGAGCTATATCGTCCGATATTTAACAACCTTCGTATAGTTCTATGTCACGACGAACATCGCACGTATGTTAACCGATAGACGGGGACTAAGTGGCGCTTTTAGTTTCATATATGAGTATCGATGAGAATATGAAGGTTTCATATTATTATCGAGTATCATATATTGGTTTTAACTTGAACATCCCGAATCACTCTCTAATTATGCGATTGTTGTGTATTCTTGTTGTATGTGTGTGTTCCGGCTGTCGGGGGTAAGGCTTCTTGTAGGGTGTTTTTCGTCACCCCATTGAGATGCGAATACGCGCACGCTTGTCAGGCGTACTACAGATTCCCCCTGCCTAGGATAGGCCGGGGTTTAATGATTGTGGGGATCCGAATCTCCGCCAGCCGCGGACTAAGCTGTCGTTAATTACCCCACGCCTTTGGAACGAGGGAACCTCCGATTGACGGGTTAAACTGGTCATGCGAACTCGATGTGCAGTGTACGTGTGTTTTGTTTGGGGGTTTGGATATATCGGAAGCCACGCAGAGTTTTTTACGGGGGTCCCGCTACCCGGATAGCGGGCTGGGGGTCAAGGATCTAGCAGCCTCCTTGCGGGGTGCGGGGCAGCGCCCCATTAGAAATTTTTTTCTAACAGGGACAGTGTCGTGGTGTGTGTACACACACACACACACACATATATATGTATATAAATAAGGAAAAAAGGGAAGAAAAGGCATCCAAAGGATGCGTGGGGGCAGCACCTTGAGCGCTGTGCGCCCAGGTGCTGTGCGTTCAGGCGCTAGAGTGCCACGTGTCGGCACGTGGGCGCTCTGCGCTTGAGCGCTGGGCGCTTGAGCGCAAGCGCGCCACGTGTCGGCACGTGGGTGCTTTGCGCTTCAGCGCCTGACGCTCGAGCGCAAGTGCGCCACGTGTCAGCACGGGAGCGACCTGCGCTTGAGCGCTGGGCGCTTAAGCGCAAGCGCGCCATGTGTCGGCGCCGGGCGACTTGCGTTCGAGCGCTCGCGCTTGAGCGCAAGCGCGCCACGTGTCGGCACTGGGGCGAATTGCGCTCGAGCACAAGCACGCCACGTGTCAGCACCAGGACGACTTGCGCTCGAACGTTGAGCGTTTGAGCCCAAGCGCGCCACGTGTCGGCACGCGGGCGCTCTGCGCTTGAGCGCCAGCGAGAAAAAGAGGCTTTTAGCCTAAAAAACATTTCTCGAAAGAGAAATCAGAGAGCAGTTGGACTCCTGAGTGTGTTTTTTTTGTTTAGTGAAAGGGGTTCTTCTTCTTCCTCCTCTGTTAGCTGGATCTTGAAGATCAAGAGATGTGAGATCTCAAAATCTCTCCTTTTTGGGATCTAAAGACAGATCCAAGTTTCCCTTTGTAGGTTTGGTGGTGAAAAACTATTTTGTTTTTAAAAAAGAAGAGTAAAACTCTTGATTTAATTCAGAAGAAAGAAGAAGGTTTGAGACCTTCAGAAAAGGGAAAGAAATACAAACCCTAGGTTTTTTTTTTGAGAGAATGAAAGTCTTACTTTATTCATCATCATGTTGCCTTTTATAGGCTTACATATTTACATATAGCCCCTTGGGGTTCACAAAATGACATTTTGCCTATCCCATGGCTCATGTGCCATTTCATTTTTGCACATAAGCCATGGGCTTACAAAACATTGGTTTTATGCCCATTTTGCATACATTCATGTATAAAAAATTACATAAAAATTATTTATTACATGATTTTGTTGTTGGCATGGGGAGGCTGGCCACGGGCTCGACTTGGGCATGGGCCCGCTTGACCTGGGCTTGGCCCACCTAGCTTGGGGGTTGACCTTGACTTTGACTCGGTCAACCGGGGTGTAAATTTTTACCCCAACAAATTGCCCCCCATCAATAAATGCACACCGCACATTTGAGTTGTGTGCATGAAATTGATGGATCTTGAAGCTGGACTTCGAGGTGGAACATCATTCCGGGGGCGGAGCATCATCCCGGGGAGCATGATTCCCGGGAATCGGAGCATCATTCTGATTCGCGGAGCATAATTCCAAGGTCGGAGTATCCCTCGGGGAGCGTGATTCCCGGGGATCGGAGCATTATTCCGATCTGTGGAGCATGATTCCCGGGGATCGGAGCATCATTCCGATCTGTGGAGCATGATTCCAGAGATCGGAGAATCACCCGAAGGGCGGAGCATGATTCCAGGGATCGGACCATCATTCCGAAGTGCAGAGCATGATTCCAGGGATCGGAGCATCATTCCGATGAGCGGAGCATCATTCCAGGGGATCGGAGCATCATTCCGATGGGCGGAGCATGATTCCAGGGATCGGAGCATCATTCCGATGAGCGGAGCATGATTCCAGGGATCGGAGCATCATTCCGATAGGCGGAGCATGATTCCAGGGATCAGAGCATCATTCCGATGAGCGGAGCATGATTCCAGGGGATCGGAGCATCATTCCGATGAGCAGAGCATGATTCCAGGGATCAGAGCATCATTCCGATGTGCGGAGCATGATTCCAGATATCGGAGCATCATTCCGAAGGGCGGAGCATGATTCCAAGGATCGGAGCATCATTCCGAAGGGCGGAGCATGATTCCAGAGATCGGAGCATCATTCCGATGAGCGGAGCATGATTCCAGGGGATCGGAGCATCATTCCGATGGGCGGAGCATGATTCCAGGGATCGGAGCATCATTCCAGAGATCGGAGCATCATTCCGATGAGCGGAGCATGATTCCAGAGATCGGAGCATCATTCCGATGAGCGGAGCATGATTCCAGGGATCGGAGCATCATTCCGAAGTGCAGAGCATGATTCCAAGGATCGGAGCATCATTCCGAAGAGCGGAGCATGATTCCAGGGGATCGGAGCATCATTTCGATGAGCGGAGCATGATTCCAGGAAGCGGAGCATCATTCCGATGAGCGGAGCATGATTCCAGATATCGGAGCATCATTCCGAAGGGCGGAGCATGATTCCAAGGATCGGAGCATCATTCCGAAGGGCGGAGCATGATTCCAGAGATCGGAGCATCATTCCGATGAGCGGAGCATGATTCCAGGGGATCGGAGCATCATTCCGATCGGCGGAGCATGATTCCAGGGATCGAAGCATCATTTCGATGAGCGGAGCATGATTCCAGAGATCGGAGCATCATTCTGATGAGCGGAGCATGATTCCGGAGATCGGAGCATCATTCCGAAGAGCGGTAGACATTCTGACCGAAGCATGATTTCGATGCAGAGGTAGATTCCTAGGCGAAGTATAATTCCGACAAGGAAGGAAAATATTCCGAGGCGAAGCATTGATTTCGACACGGGGTACATTCTGAGATGGAGCATGATTCCGGCGCAGAGCTCATTGGCTGACTTGATTCCGAGACGAAGCATAATTTCGACAGGGAAGGCAGGTACACCGAGGCGAAGCATCATTTCGACACAGGGTGCATTCTGAGACTAATCATAATTCCGACACAGAGCTTGCTGGTTGACTTGATTCCGAGACGGAGCATAATTCCGACGAGGAGGTCGTTGGTTGATTCCGAGCCGAAGCATAATTCCGACAGGGAAGGCAGGTACACCGAGGCGAAGCATCATTTCGACACAGGGTGCATTCTGAGACGAAGCATAATTCCGACGCAGAGCTTGCTGGTTGACTTGATTCCGAGGCGGAGCATAATTCCGACGATGAGGTCGTTGGTTGATTCCGAGCCGAAGCATAATTCCGACAGGGAAGGCAGATACACCGAGGCGAAGCATGATTTCGATACGGGGTGCACATTCTGAGACGAAGCATGATTCCGACACAGAGCTTGTTGGTTTGATTTGATTTGGGTTGACATCAGCATCGCTACACTGGAATATGGTACCAGGAGCGAATCATCATTTGTCATGAGAGGATTTGGGAATTGTTTTTTTTGTTTGGCATCAGCATCGCTACACTGGAATATGGTACCAGGAGCGAATCATCATTTGCGTTTGCTTATTAGGAAACGATGTCTTAGGAGACAGGTTTTAGGTCCCTATCACCTAAGACTTTCCAATTTTGTGACCCGTAAGGGTCTCACAAAGCATTTTCTCCCTACGGGTCGTAAGGAACCCGTAAGTGTATTTTCTCCTTAGGAGTCGTGGGGACTCCCAAGTGTATTTCTCCTTTGTGAGTCGTAAGGATCCCACGCGGGAATTTTCTCCTCACAAAGTTAAGAGGACTTTGTGAGTGCATTTCGTTCTCTTTTTCACGAGTTTGCGCCCTTTCGGGTTTTCACAAACTCGCCGGCAGTCCTGCTGTTTTTACTCACGGAGCCCCTTCGGGTTTTCATTCGTGCCTATTTTTCTTGTGGACATACCTTATTTTTTTAATTTTTTTTAATTTTTGGCGGGACTTTGAATTTGGTCGCACCGGTAGGACTTGGGAGAGATTGGGGTTGTTTTACGCCCGTGGATTGTATACGGTTTTGCAGGATGTATGGCCATAAAAATTTTGGGACCTTGTTGGCGTCTGCATCGCTGCATTAGAATATGGTACCAAGGGCGACTCATCATTCGCCGTTTGGGGTATGGGGTGTGGAATTTGGTTGGCGTCTGCATCGCTGCACTGGAATATGGTACCAGGAGCGACTCATCATCCGCCATTTGGGATTTAAGTTTGGAATTTGGTTGGCGTCTGCATCGCTGCACTGGAATATGGTACCAGAAGCGACTCATCATTCGCCATTGGGGTATGGGATTTAGAATTTGGTTGGCGTCTGCATCGCTACACTGGAATATGGTACCAGGAGCGATTCATCATTCGCCACTTGGGATTTGGAAAGCGATGGCTTAGGAGACAGGTTTAGATCCCTATTACCTAAGACTTTTCAATTTTATGGGTCGTGAGGGTCCCATAAAAGCATTTTCTCCCTATGAGTCGTAAGGATCCCGCAGGTGTATTTTCTCCTTAAGAGTCGTGAGGACTTCTAAGTGTGTTTTTCCTTTGTGAGTCGTAAGAATCCCACAAAGGTTTGTCCTCTCCATGCATCGTGAGGATACATGAGTGGGTCTTCTCAATGGAGTATAATTCCAAAGGCGGAGACCAGCCGCGTAACTGGTGATTGCGGTGGGGCATGGATATGATGAGAATTATTTGAGCCCGTGGATTGTATACGATGGTCAACTTTGGGACCAACCGTAGGGCTGGGAGAATTTTGAAAAATTGGATTTGGGTTGGCGTCTGCATCGCTGCACTGGAATATGGTACCAGGAGCGACTCATCATTCGCCGTTGTTTTGTTTTTTTTGTTTTTTTTTTGTTTTTTTTGTTTTACCGTGATTGCTCTATCATTTCAGCTTTTCTTATCGCGAAGGTCGCGATTGCCCTATCATTTCGGCTATTTATTCGTGGTTGCCCCATCATTTCGGCTTTATTTTCATTTTTATTTTTACGCGCTGATTTTTATTGCGAGTTGCCCTATCATTTCGGTTATTTATTTGCGGTTGCCCCATCATTTCGGCTTTATTTTCATTTTTATTTTTACTCGCTGATTTTTATTGCGAGTTATCCTATCATTTCGGCTTTTCTTTATTTTTCTTTTATTCACACATTTTTTTGTTTATTTACATTTTTTTTACATTCCCAGTTTAACGATTTAGAGGTCGATTGTTCCCAGTTTAATGACGTGGTGGTCGATTGTTTTCAGAGAAAGACAGATGTCTGGGAGAATCAGTTTCACGAAGAACTTCGGTCTCCGTTTGTATGAAATTGACGGTCGCAGCTCGACTGTTTGTTAACACGCCTTTAGACAGTTCTATCTCTCCTTCCTTGTATTGCTTTTCGACCCAATCTTTGAAGACGAAGCAGTCCTCAATGGCATGACCTATCACTCTGTGATAGGGACAGTATTTGGGGTCGTCGGTCATATTCGCTTCCTGCGGTCTTTTTGACTCTGGCAGTTGTAGACCGTTCTTCAGGGCGTCTTTGAATATTTTACGGATTTTGTCCCTCCTGAAGGAATAGACCTTATCCAGCTTCTCTTTTAGTGGAGATTCTCCTCCCTCTCCGAACACTGGCTTCCGAGGCTGGTTGGCATTAGGCCCGCTCAACCCTTGCTTATTTCGGTTAGCCGAAATGTTGAAAGATTCAGAATCATCAGAGTTTTCGCCTTTGCGATTATCGTCCTTTCGGTTTCTCCAGGACCTATTGTTATTTCGGGAGTCCGAGGAGGACTCCTGCTTTGAGCGCTCCAGCATCTGAACTTTCCTGGTCAGCTCTTGGAATGTTTTGAGACCCGCGGTGCATAGAAACGGGGCCATCCAATTGTTGAGATTTCCGACGAGGAGGCTGACAGATTGGTCCTGCTCTATCGGCGGTTCGCATTTAACGGAGAGATTGCGCCATCGGATTATAAAATCCGTGCTGCTTTCGTTGTTCTTGGGCTTGGTCCTTACGAGCTCGGCAATGGTGATCTTATCCCTGACGCTCATGAACCTTTGTCGAAACAAAGATTCCATTTGGACGAAAGTAGTAATGGAGCCATCCGGTATGCTCGCGTACCAGTCGAAAGCAACATCGGTCAAGCTATTAACGAACTGGCGGAGGAGAAGCGCATCGTTGCCCCCAGTGTTCCCACACGAGGCTTTGAAGTAGACGATGTGCTGATTCGCATTTCCCGTCCCATCGAATCTTCCGAATTTGGGGATGACATAGCCGCTAAGAAATTCTACCAGATCATACTGAGCAGGATATGGTCTCCCACTACTGCTGATATCTTTTTGCGCTTCGGCTTCAGCCACCAATGTTTTGACTTTGCTGCCAACCAAATCCATGATTTGATCTTGAGTTAGCGGGCTACTGTCATCAGTAGCCAAGACATTTCCTGAGATAGGATGCGATTGACTTTCATACGGTCCGCCCACCTTTGGATTTGAGGGAATAGGCGTCGGCTGCGTTGGGACACCGTTTCCCGGTTCACGAGCAGAGCCCTGCGCTTGATTGGGCGGCTGAGAGGCAAGTCGGGCCGTGAGCTGCAAGACGACGTTCGTCAAGTCGTCAATTTTAGAGTAAAGTTTGGCCATCTCCTTATCTTTGCTTCTGAGCTATTTTCGGAGCTCTTGGGGAAGTTGCTGCTCTGCATTCTTGGGACGGAAGATTGGCTCCTCTTCACTTTCCGAGCCCGACTCCTCATGGATCGAAGGGTCTTTCTGCCTATCATCCTCATCTAGAGGGGTTTCATCATCTAGCGGAGACGGCCGTTCTTGGGAAGCGGCAACCACATTCAAGCCAGATTGGATTTGAGATGTGGTGGCCCCGTCCTTCCTCTTGCTGTGCATGTCCACTATGTAGACAGTGTGGACCACATACCCAGCCATTTCCTCATCTTCGGCGGGGTAACCCTGTTCTTCAAACCTCATGAGGTTTAGCCTGGCAGGAGCTCTAGCCCTTTTTTTGGCTCTATATCTGAGCCTTTTCTCCCTCAGCTTCTCGATTTTGAAGGCTTGGCGGGTATCCGCTATCCGGGAAGCCGTTGTGAATTGATTAGCGAGGAGCTTAGAGAAAACACCCGATCGAGCAGTTGTCAGGGGCACCGTCGGAGCTTGCTCGAGACGCCTTATTACTTTATTGGTGTCGATGGCCTTGCCCCCAGCTGGGGCCAAGGAGAGCCGCTCAAACACCGACTTGCGTTTGAGTTGGGGCGCCTTCGAGACCACCACATTTGGCCTCTTGTCTTTCGAGACCGGTTTGTCTGTCACCGGGGCTTGAGGAGCTGGGATGGCGCCAACAGGCATGAATATAATAGAGCCGAATGGTAGCAGCGGCTCTTCCCATTGTCGCCCGAGACTGGCCGGAAGGACCGTCCTGGAGTCTATCTTCATCGTGTAGGAGACAGGAGCTGAGTTCATCTTCGAAGACATCGTTGAAAGGTGATTGCTTGAAAATCTGCATGAAAGGGCATTATTTCAGTATAAATAGAGGCATGTATATTGACTGAGTTCGCATGAACGTTTAACCCGAAATATGGGAGGAGAGATGGTCCCACCGGGTATGCCAGAATCTGTAGGGTGTTTTTCTTCACCCCATTGAGATGGGAATACGCGCACGCTTGTCAGGCGTACTACAGATTCCCCCTGCCTAGGGTAGGCCGGGGTTTAATGATTGTGAGGATCCGAATCTTCGGCAGCTGTGGACTAAGCTGCCGTTAATTACCCCAAGCCTTTGGAGCGAGGGAACCTCCGATTGACGGGTTAAACTGGTCATGCGAACTCGATGTGCAGTGTACGTGTGTTTTGTTTTGGGAGGGGTTTGGATATATCGGGAGCCACGCAGAGTTTTTTAAGGGGGTCCCGCTACCCGGATAGCGGGCTGGGGGTCAAGGGGGCTAGCAGCCCCGTTAGAAATTTTTTCTAACAGGGACAGTGTCGTGGTGTGTGTGCACACATATATATATATATATATATATATGTATATATATAAGAAAAAAATGGAAGAAAAGGCATTCAAAGGATGCGTGGGGGCAGCACCTTGGGCGTGTGCGCTCAGGCGTTAGAGTGCCATGTGTCGGCACGTGGGCGCTCTGCGCTTAAGCACTGGGTGCTTGAGCGCAAGCGCGCCACGTGTCGGCACGTGGGTGCTTTGCGCTTCAGCACCTGACGCTCGAGCGCAAGTGCGCCACGGGGGCGATTTGCGCCTGAGTGCTGGGTGCTTGAGCGCTGGGCGCTTGAGCGCAAGTGCGCCACGTGTCGGCACGGGGGCGACTTGCGCCTGAGCGCTCGCGCTTGAGCGCAAGCGCGCCACGTGTCGGCACCGGGGCGATTTGCGCTCGAACGTTGAGCGCTTGAGCGCAAGCGCGCCACGTGTCGGCACGCGGGCGCTCTGCGCTTGAGCGCCGGCGAGAAAAAGAGGTTTTTAGCCTAAAAAAAATTCTCGGAAGAGAAATCAGAGAGGAGTTGGACTCCTGAGTGTTTTTTTTGGGTTTAGTGAAAGGGGTTCTTCTTCTTCCTCCTCTGTTAGCTGGATCTTGAAGATCAAGAGATGTGAGATCTCAAAATCTCTCCTTTTTGGGATCTAAAGACAGATCCAAGTTCCCTTTTGTGGGTTTGGTGGTGAAAAACTATTTTGTTTTTGAAAAGGAAGAGTAAAACTCTTGATTTAATTCAGAAGAAAGAAGAAGGTTTGAGACCTTCAGAAAAGGGAAAGAAATACAAACCCTAGGTTTTTTTTTTGAGAGAATGAAAGTCTTACTTTATTCATCATCATGTTGCCTTTTATAGGCTTACATATTTACATATAGCCCCTTGGGCTTCACAAAATGGCATTTTGCCTATCCCATGGCTCATGTGCCATTTCATTTTTGCACATAAGCCATGGGCTTACAAAACATTGGTTTTATGCCCATTTTGCATATATTCATGTATAAAAAATTACATAAAAATTATTTATTACATGATTTTGTTGTTGGTATGGAGAGGCTGGCCGCGGGCTCGACTTGGGCATGGGCCCGCTTGACCTGGGCTTGGCCCACCTAGCTTGGGGGTTAACCTTGACTTTGACTCGGTCAACCGGAGTGTAAATTTTTAACCCAACACTTCTATCCTATTAAGAATATATAGAGCGAGCACCCATCACTTGTGCTTTCAAACGTTTCGAGTAAATTTTGGCAGCACCTCCCCGCTGTTCTCCGAGTACACTGTAATAGAATAGATAATCATTTCAAAGCTGTGAAACAACGTTGAAATGAACATCTAATCTATCTTTGTACACGGAGAACTAGCGGAAAGGTATCGACGAAATATCTCGAAACGGATGAAAACACAAGTGAATGAAGGTGTTTGCTTTATACATTCTTAACTTGTTCACACGGGACAAATCTATCGGTTACCATACGATTGAATTTTCTCGTCGCATAGACTATACGACTGATGTTAGTATCGAGCTATATCGTCCGATATTTAACAACCTTCGTATAGTTCTATGTCACGACGAATATCGCACGTATGTTAACCGATAGACGGGGACTAAGTGGCGCTTTTAGTTTCATATATGAGTATCGATGAGAATATGAAGGTTTCAAATTATCATCGAGTATCATATATTGGTTTTAACTTGAACATCTCGAATCACTCTTTAATTATGCGATTGTTGTGTATTCTTATTGTATGTGTGTGTTCCGGCTGTCGGGGGTAAGGCTTCTATCCCATTAAGAATGTATAGAGCGAACACCCATCACTTGTGCTTTCAACCGTTTCGAGTAAATTTCGGCAGCACATCCCCGCTGTTCTCCAAGTACACTGTAATAGAATAGATAATCATTTCAAAGCTGTGAAACAACGTTGAAATGAACATCTAATCTATCTTTGTACTCGGAGAACCAGCGGAAAGGTACCGACGAAATATCTCGAAACGGATGAAAACAAAAGTGAATGAAGGCGTTTGCTTTATACATTCCTAACTTGTCCACACGGGACAAATCTATCGGTTGCCATACGATTGAATTTTCTCGTCGTATAGACTATACGACGGTTGTTAGTATCGAGCTATACCGTCCGATATTTAATAACCTTCGTATAGTTCTATGTCACGACGAACATCGCACGTATGTTAACCGATAGACGGGGACTAAGTGGCGCTTTTAGTTTCATATATGAGTATCGATGAGAATATGAAGGTTTCATATTATCATCGAGTATCATATATTGGTTTTAACTTGAACATTTCGAATCACTCTCTAATTATACGTTTGTTGTGCATTCGTGTTGTATGTGTAACATAATTTTAAATCATTGAGATCAAGATTGATAGAACTGATCATCCTACATTACAATGGCATTCATCTACCAAAAACTATTATTACAATGGCATTCATCTATAACAATAAATAATTAAAACTACAAATGTAGGATACTGATATCATAAAGCGTTATACGCAACATATGAATTCACATAACTGAAACATGCATAAAAAAACATGTTCATCCAAAAGAAAGGCTACTGTCAACAAATATAGACAAATACGTCATAAAAACAGCAACTAATTAACAAGTTGATTAGCATCTGGATCAAGAAAATAATAGGAAAAACAATTGACTATGATCTATAATGACAAGTCTATTACCATGACTCTCGACTAACAAAGGTGGCTTTTCGTCCTCGTTAGCTTGATAATTGATGGAGGATATAAACTTTTGACGACACCTAACGAAAAGTGGACCCTCTTTTCTTCATTAATTCACTCCCTGTGTGTGTTTGTTTTTTTTGAATTAAAGGTCATTGATTTTAGAAAGACCTGATGATATATATGTTGAATATATGTAGGGTGGTATGCATGATCACAAGAGCTTGGTGGAGGCAATAAAGAAAGTTGATGTGGTGATCTCTATGGAGGATATAAACTTTCCAACCTCCACCGATTATAACATTGCTAATTATATGTGTTTCGTTAAAAAAGAAACCCCATGATTGTTTACAAGTTGTTTTGGGCTATAGCATGTCAAATGTTGATAACTTTGTATGACAATTTATAGCATGCAAGAAGTTGATAGCTATAAAAGGAACAAAATATCTTACGACGTTCCTTTTATTTTCATGTGCAACATTGCCAAATTTTGATGACTTTGAGAAACAATATCTTTGCAGTATTTACCAATTATTTTGGGAGTATTTGAATGTAGATAAATTTGGGGAGATTAAAACTTGGTGTTCTTTCTGACTTCTATGGGCCATGCATATTTCCAAGCTTGAGTTATTTATTTATCTATTGGTTGTAGAAAAAGAATTGAATTTCATTTGAATGTAATAGATAGTATACCTCTTTATTAATAGCATATTCTTGCTAGACTTAAAACTACCTTTACTTTTAATGCAGGAGAGGGATGTACCTGTGCTAATATTTTCCGCAGGCCTTGCAAATATTATAGAAGAGGTATAAACCGAATTATACATTGTTACAATCAAATTAGGCTGCAATGATACTCTTTTGTCATTTAATGTGATATTTAAGCCTTTCTTGTTTGCTAACCAGGTTTTCAGGCAAAAACTTCATAAATCTTTTTAAAACATCAAGGTTGTATCTAACAGAATGGTGTTTAATGATGATGGTCGTCTCAAATCCTTTAAAGGTGATTCTTAAGCAATTGTATATTTACTCTGTTGGAACTTCATATGTTAGAATTGTAGTTGAATGTATCAAGGAATGAGATCCTCTAGCTGAACTTAAACCACTAGCTTTAAATGTCAAACAATTGTACTAAAATTGAACAAAACATCCCCAGCCCTGCCCCAACCCCAACCCCAACCAAATCCCAGCCCCAGCCCAGTCCCAACCCCAACCCCAACCGAACCCCACAACCGAACCCTAACCTAACCGAACCCGATGCCGACGCCGATACCAAACCCTCACCCCTACCCGAACCTGGCCTGAACCCTAGACTACAACATCAAAATTAAAAATTATTTGAGATTTACTTACAAACCGTGTGCGCGGTGGAGGAGACGGTAGAAATTGGTGGTCGACGACGATCGGTGAAGGTGGCGACGAGGCGCGGGAAGTCGACGAAGGTGTGGGAACGATCGACGAAGCTGGCGACGAGGCGCGAGCATGGTGGCGACGAGGCGCGGGAACAGGCGATGAGAGGCGCGGGAGTGAGAGAAATTTTGGGAACGATGAATAATTTTTCTGTACTTTTTTTTTATTAATAATCTATTTAGATGCCCCTACGAACATAACCGTAGGTCCACAGCTTACGGCTCCGTAGGGCCAAACAAAAAATTAGAACGTAAGGCACCGTAGGGACAACGATGTGGCCCTACAGACATAACCGTAGAGGCAAGAAATATTTGCCCCTATGGATTTCTGAGTCCGTAGGGGCAACCCCATATTGTAGTAGTGTACATGTTTAAATACACTGAAGTTTCTATATTTTCACTGCCTTTAAGTGTGATGGATGTAAGAAATTTATAATTTATATTTCTTTAATTTATATGGCATAATTCATAATATTATAATCTCATGTACATACCAACATGAGTCTAGAGAAACATATCTTGATATCATGATTTGAAGAATAAGAATAAATCAATTCCATTGTTCTTTTTTGCCCACTCCATTTTATTTAGACCAGTATTCAAAATAGCGATAACATGTAGCATAACGTTCCACTACTAAATAGAAAAAAGCGCAAAAAGCGTTGCACATAGTTTAAGCTATATGAATTATTGATTATTACCATGATCATCTCATTTACAATTAATTATATTATTATAAAGATATAAAATTAGCTTAAGAATATAGAACAATAAGTAATATAACAATATATTTTGTAGTTGCAATTTCTCTGCTCCTTAAATTTTCTCAAGAAAAAACAATATTTTCAAAATTTTCAATTCTTAAGTTCATATATATAATTCATAAAAGTATTAAATCTATCGAAAATCAATTAAATAATTTCTATTTGAGAAACATGGAAACTAAATATAATTTCAAATTGAGAGGTTAGAATTTTAATGAGATCGTCTTCATGTAGTATAGGATTAGATACTGAAATTTTAACAACTTCAATAGAAAATATTATATGAAAATAGCGTACGTATAGTGTAGCGTATACTATTTGTTAAAAGCGTAAACTATTTGAAGAAAAAACGTAAGTTATTTTGTATTTAAGCTTTTTTCCAAAACTACGTAGCTAATAGACTAAGTTACGTTACATAGCGCAAAATAACGAGCTACGTAACGAGCTATTTTAAACATTGATTTAGAGTTTTCTTGATGGATAGAAAACCAAACTTAATTTACAAGTCTTAATTATGTATAGACAAAAACTCCTTTATATAATAACCCTTCGATCAAAAAATTATGGAAACTACCTTACGGAGTTATAGAAACAACCAAGTAGTTATAGAAATTACCAAGTGGTTTTAGAACAAACACGTTATTTTATGCTCAAAACTTTATATAATAGGATATATACTCATTAAGGTATTATATCTAACAATGGATGCTTATAGTTAAAGGTAGATGAGTGCAATTTAGCCTGCAAATTAAGTTTTTCCACTTTTAAATAATAATACATATTGTTCGGAATGTGACAGGCATTATATGAGTTAGGAGCGAGGAAGATTGGCGTGATCGCGGCCCCACCGTGGCCCCACCGACCGGATGCTGCCCTTCAGAGAGAGCTTTAAATGCGACGGGTGGTTGCCTTGAGGACCTTAACGATTTGTCGAGGATGTTTTATACGGCTACAGGTGCTATGTTGAAGGATCTGAGCAATGAACGTAGAGGTCTCAAGTATTCACTTGGGAATTTGTTTGAGATGGTTGTTGATTTCTATCAGAAAGAAAGCTACATTTTTGGGGGAGCTGTCCTATAAATTTGCAATTCTTTAAAAATAAAACTAGCGGTACGTATGCTATGATTCAATTGAGTGTTTGAAGAGTCAACCCGTAAAGATATCATATATAACTGAGACTAAACTATTTTAATCAGATATGAATAACTAACAGATCCGTGCATGTTTTTTTATTTTTACTTTTTTTTATAAAAAAATCAGGATTAACTGAGTCGGAGTCGGAGTGTTGAGGAGTTGGTAGATTCAACGGGCAGGCACCATGCACTACAAAATTTCCAAATGCTACGGTTTGCTCGGACGGCAAAAGGTACTTGTTCTGGGACTGGTTTCATCCTACACAGGCAGCTTGTGAGGTGGCAGCCGAGACGCTCTTCAATGGCCCTACACAGTTTGTGAGCCCTATTAATATCGGACAGTTGGCATCGGCCGATTACTAGAAAGCACCGTCTAGCCGCAATACTCAAGATATTGATTATATTCATAAATTACTACTGTAAAAGAGAATTTTACAGAATTCTATTTTTATTAATGAAGCAAATACTTTGTTTCTACGAAATTCGAAGGATATGAAGAATATTTGTTCTCAATTTTATATTAATTTATTACCGAGTGGATTGAGATGAAAGAATGCCTTCCTAATTAAGTTTTTCAGTATTGTATAAATATGGTAGATTTCTACTCAAAAGAGACAGGACTAAACGTTTTCCCGCATGATTTTGCTTCTAAATACTGTTTGTGTGTGTATTCGCGAATGAAGTTGTTAAGAGCCAAGTATCCGATCCCCATCAACGCCCTGGTCGTTGAACTCAGCCTTTCTAAATAACTAAAGAAGAGTATTTATGTTTTGCGATTTTTATGAAGTTTCATGGGTGATGTTCACCGATATATTGGTGTATGTCTGTTGAATTGAACAATTAATACGACATCGTTTAATTGAAATCATAGTTTATCTCTGGCTTGTTAGTTCCTAGTTCTTGATTAGAACACAAAATGCAGCCAAAGTTAATTAGTAATTTTTTAAAAAAGATTTTGGATGCATTCTTTATAAATTTAAAATGCTTTAGGTCGAATGCAGGCTTCAATGAATTTGGCTCGAACTCAAACATATATTAATCTTTAAGGCCTCCATTCTGCCATCCTTTTCACATTAGAAGTCTCTTTCGATATATCTACATGCAAACAAGCATATATAACTAATAGAGAAAATTTTGACCAGATCAAACATCAAAAAAAAAAAAAAAATCCTATTTCGATCATCTCAACACATCTCTCAGGCTAATGATTTTGGCAGCAGTAAGCTGTTGTCCTTGAGCAGTCCCTGTCCTAGGAAACAGAATCAATTTGAGTAAGAATTTCAGCATCCTTCGTTCACCAAACTCCGTCGGCTTCTTTCGAATACTTGGTCAATTTACATTTTAATTCAAAGCGCTATAAATAGTTATCATAGCCTAAACTATAACTATGAGAAGAAGTAGACCTCTAATTAAGATGTCAAGCATGTGTTTTCGTATTCTGGCTGCGTTCCTCTCTCTGTTTGTGTTGGTTATTGGTGGCATAGAGGCAACTGTCCCTGCAATCTATATATTTGGTGATTCGACCGCCGACGTGGGCAACAATAACTTCTTGCCTCAGAGTAAAGCAAGGGCTGATTTCCCGCCTAATGGCTTAGATTTCGTGCACAGGCGAGCCACAGGCAGGTTCAGCAACGGCCTCATCACCGCAGATTTCTTAGGTTTGTAATAATTAAGCTACGAGCTTAATCAGCTATCTGCAAAGTTTGCAGATGCCTCGTGAGCTAACATACATGACTGTATATATGACTGATTATATTAATATGTTCTGTAATTCATGGTTCATTACATTACTGTCATAAAAGTAAATTATATATCTTTCTGATTCGATTCTATAATCTTTTATATAATGCAGCAAAAAAGCTAGGTTTTAAGAGAAGCCCGCCACCGTTTCTTTCTCTGACTCGAGCAAAGCAAGCTCTCAGAGGAGTCAACTTCGCCTCGGCTGGTTCAGGCATCGACGACAACACTGGGGCTAGATTTGTAATTAGAAAAATCACTCATCTATAAAAAAAAAATGTTTGCAATTTTTTTAAGAAAAAACTTATTGTACAGAAATTAACTAAATCGAGGTGCAACCTGCAGGGAGAGCGTCTTTCGTTATATCGTCAGCTTTCACATTTCGAACTCATTCGCGACAAGTTCATAGATGATATGGGTTTCTCCACAACAGAAGAATTATTATCAAAATCCATTTTCCTTATCAGCACCGGAAGCAACGATTTCGTTGATTTTTACGCTGACAAAAATGGGTCTGTCACTTACGCTCAAAAGTCCGACTTCATCAAATCACTTGTCTCTGCCTACAGAAACCAACTACAGGTAAAGAAAAGAGCTCTTCACTGTAAATTCAAAATAGGCTAAATTACACTAAAATACCCTTAACTACCTTAAAGTTATTTTTATTTCAGTAAACTCCCATAATCTTTGGTTTTAAGAGAGTTTTTCTCACTAAAATACCCTTAAATGTAGCACTTTAAGTTCTTATGGTCAAGGGTAGTTTAGTGTAATTTAGCCTTCAAATTAAGTTTGTTCCCTGCTACCAGATAAATTAGTAATTTTTCTCTCTAAATGTGACAGGTGTTGTATGAGTTCGGAGCGAGGAAGATCGGTGTGATTGCGGCCCCACCGATCGGGTGCTGCCCTTCTCAAAGAGCACTCAACGCTACGGGCGGTTGCCTTGACGACTTGAATGATTTGTCCAGGATGTTCTATGCGGCTACAGATGCTATGTTGAAGGACTTTAGCCAGGAATCCAAAGGGCTCAAGTATTCGCTAGGGAATTTGTTCGAAATGGTTGTCGATTTCTTTCGGAATGCGCATTTCCTGGGTAAGTTTCGTGCTATAAATACGCAAATTTAGAGTCAAACTTTGTATTAAAGTCTTTCTCATGTACCGCTCAATTTTGCCGAATGTAACCGTTTCGATCATACATGAATAGTTAACAGTATCCACGCACGATCTTGACCTCTTACATCAGGATTTACCGAGTTGGAGTCGGCGTGTTGCGGAGCCGGTAGGTTCAATGGGCAGGCGCCATGCACTCCGAATGCTACCGTGTGCTCTAACCGCAAACAATACTTGTTCTGGGACTCGTTTCATCCTACACAGGAAGCTTGTAAGGTGGCGGCCGAGACGCTCTTCAACGGCCCCAAGCAGTTTGTGAGCCCTATCAACCTTGGACAATTAGCGGCGGCCGATTTATAGTTAGCCTCTACAGTCAAAGATATTGGTTATATATTTTTAAAAGAATTCTTAATTCTTATGGTAACGAGAAAACTCACAAGGAGGTGATGTTTCTAAAATGTATGAAGTATATGATTAATATTTATTGCAATTTTATATTAATTTCTTTTGAAAGTGGATCAAACTGTGAAGAATATCCTTTAAATTAAGCTTTTCAGTTTTTTTTTAGGATGGCATGCAACATTTCCTTTCTTCCAAGCCGTCTTTAAACCTGGCGTGCATTAAAAACATGCCAAACACCATTGTATATTTCGATCATATAAACATTAACAGCTTCATTTACTTTACCTATGGACTACTATTCCGACCAGCATGTACCCACGAGATAAAAGGATGAGCCTCACATCAGCTAGATATTAGTCATACATGGAACTCACAGTATTATCTATTAGGTAGCATGCTTGTCAGAGCAAAAGTGTTTTTTTTGTTGGTGTAATCACTTTCGGGAATCGAACATGTGACCTCTCATTTTTAAAAGAAAATTCTTACCGTATGACTAACCTATGGTACCGAATAGCTAGAAGAGGAGATACAGAAAATATTAGTCGCGAGGAAAAATTTTTAAAAAATTATTCCAAGTGAGTGATTAGGTATTAAAATAGTAATAAATTTGCTGAAGTGACATACCATTATGGTTGGTTTCAAACATAATCATGGAGGGCAAGGTAAAAAATAATGAAATAGATGAATAATAAAGTGGAAAGTGTTATCTCATAACTGCTTTTTTATGAGCGGCCCCTCCATCTTTAATTGTTATCCTTAAGTGCTGAGCAAGGAGTCATAAAATCACACAAGTTTCCAAAATTTGTGAAGCAGTTGGTAGATTGGCCAAATGCAGCGGCAGAGTCAGAGCCCTCCACTGTTTTTTAAAAAGAAAAAGAAAAAGGAAAAAAGGAAAAAGAAAAAGCAAGCCTTTGGTCCCCTCGTTTTATGAATAATTTTGAATCATCCATCCCATCACCATCCTTCAGAAAATAATAATAGATCCTGGGATCATTCATTCATGAGCTTTGGAGATGGCTCCTTCTTCATGCTCTCCTGCTCTCTTCTTCACTTGTTGTTGTGCCAGTATCATTTTTGCTGCTTTGCTCCCTGTTGGTGGTGAAGCTCATAAGCCCAAGGTTGCTGGGCTCTATGTGTTTGGTGACTCAACTGCTGATGTGGGCAACAACAACTTCTTGAAAGGGGTTCAAGCCAAGGCTGATTTCCCTCACTATGGTGTTGATTTCCCTCTCTCTAGGCCTGCTGGCAGATTCAGCAATGGCTATAATGGCATCGATTTCTTGGGTCAGTGTCTTCCTTTTTCCCCCCCTTGAAAATTTTAATTGCAAGCTATTTGTGTTGTGTGCATACCTTAGCTTTACTAATTTTGTAATGAATAGTTTGTTGGTAAAGCAGCGCTAAAGGAAGGCGCAGATGATCGATACGCGTGAATCGGAACTAATGAAAAGGATCACAACGCAGCAACTACGAAAACTAATAAATAATAAAGGAAAAACACTCCAAATAAAATACACAAGATATTACTCAGGTTCGGTGTGCACTTGCATCCTGCAAATCGACGACGAATTGCTTTCACTATTCAACGAATAATTACAAGAGAATTTATGCTTTCTCGATCTATAAAGCATAATCTCGAATACAAATCTCTCTCTCGGCTCCACAAAAATGGCCACAGCCACCCCTGAGAATTGAGGCTCTGTTTGCGCAGATTATTTAATTAGAGGCTCTAATTTCCTTGGCCGCCACCTCTATGTTCATCTCTGTGGATTTTAATTATTGGATTGCCGCATACTTACAAAATCTGCGCTGTTGATTCCTTTAATTAATTGCCGCAGACCTAATTATTGGCCGCAAACCTTTCAAATATAAAGGCTCTGTCTGATTCTAATTGGCCTAGGGTTAATTCATTAATATATACATATATATCCATAGTCTGTAGAGATGAATTTGGAATTTAAAATAATGATTAATTTAAATCCCACTACATGCGCTGCATGTATTCACTCTTGGGCTCTTGATCTCTGGCTCCTAATTTGCAATCAATTTCAACAATCTCCATCTTAATTCAAATTTGCAAAATCTCTACACTTCCATGAAAAATCTTGGAATTCTGCAATTCGTCATCTCTACCCTTTATCAAATAACCAGACAAATCAAGTCCAAACGAACCTTGAACTTGGAAACTGGGACCACCTTCGTAAATGCGTCCGCCGGATTTTCATGGGTAACAATCTCCGTAAGTGAAATAGCATTCATCTCGTTCTCCAAAAAGAAATCTTTCACCTCGATATACTTAGTTCTCGAACTATCAGCCTGATACTCCGCCAAGTGAATCGCGTTCTGACTATCGCAAAACACCTCCGTGAAATCTTGCGGAACACCCATACCACCTATCAATCCACGCAAATTATAGCCCCCTTGACATGCAGGGTTCCCTAGGCGGCCGCTGGGTTTCGGGAGGCA
The DNA here is from genome assembly GCA_030015575.1 of Agapanthus africanus. Taxonomy (NCBI): domain Eukaryota; kingdom Viridiplantae; phylum Streptophyta; class Magnoliopsida; order Asparagales; family Amaryllidaceae; genus Agapanthus; species Agapanthus africanus. The sequence goes on along the minus strand of CM057349.1, from coordinate 449,603,563 downwards.
TCGACCATACCGTTTTTAAAAAATTTGGCGCGCTAAAGAAATCTAACGCTAGAATCTAAACTAGAGAATTAGACGAACATGCATGTAAATATCTTTACATCTAAGTGAACAAATAATACAACCTTTGTAGACCGGTCCTTCACTTCAATATCTCCGTGTAATAGTCCCTTCGCTCCAAGTAGTGATCTCCCGGACTCTAGTGAGGCTCCACAAGGTGAAATGACCAAGCTTGCTTAAAGTTTTCGATGCCGAAGATGATCTACGTCGAGAAAACACTAACTCAAGTTACCTCTTCACTAAGTGATGAACTTGGTGAGGAAACAACTCAATCTAAATGGCTAGTAGAGAAGAGGTTGATGAAGTAGGAATTTTGCTCACTTTAGAAATTATTTTCTTACTATTTTTCTTCACCTCTCATGAAGCTAGAAAGCTTTTGGAGATGAGAAAGAAGATGAAGTGTGAATGGAATAATGAGTGAGTATAGAAATCATGGGTGAATTAGTATCATATACTAACTCATGTAGAGACTAAACTATGGATAAACAATAATGGTTGGGTTAATAAATATCTTCAAGTAAAACGAAATGAGTGGACTTGGTCAATGGTTCCACAAGCTTCAACCATGTGACAATTTCCAACTAATTTGATTTACTTTAAATAAACAAAACCTCGCATTATTATATGCATGGTGCGAGTCTCATACACCCATGTAGCATGTGGCATCAAGCATGACACAAAATAATGTACATTAATATATATCACATATATACTAAGTGTACACAAGTGAGAAAAAGAAATCTTAAGTGAGCTAATATTAGTTAATGTAAGATAATATATCAAATATATAAGTATACATTAAATTATTAAATCAACACTTGATTTAATAATCCGGTTATATCACATACAACCGACTAATATCATATGTATCAATTTATCAAATCAACACTTAATCCGATAACCCGGCTATATCACATAACTGTCTGATATCACATATCGCGAGAATAGAATACGGTATCACATACTCGTATTAATCTCGGTCCCGCACATATCACATATGTGCTCCTATTTCGTTTCGCTTGAGCCAGGAAACTTCTGTGTAGGACTCTAAAAAGTCGTCAATACGCCGGCAGTATGTGGTGATTATATCAGTCACCCACAAACCGCAAGCGGTCTGCTAAACGTAACGGCCACCCAGGTATTGAGCGATCAGAAGATCAACAACCAAGCCTGCTCATACTCCTGCGAATCCAATCAGTAACACTACCGTACAGTCCAGTCTCTTCGTCTGATATGTCGCATATCACAGCCTGAGGGTGGTAATCGTCAGACCCCAATAGCCTGATAATTCATGCCGATGTGAGGCTCATAACGGTTCGAGAAACTACTGATAATACTTACCAGTAGATCTCAGCAACCCTGGCCAGGAATTTCCTATTATGGTAAATCGAGCATAGCGCAACATCAACCCCCAATACCGGTAGAGACGAAATCCCCTCCTATCGCTCATTGCTGCCATGTGACTCGGGACTGTACCCAAAAACCGCCGTTTTGCACGATCTCTTGAACGTGGTAAGGTGGAAATCAAAGCACAGTCGGAATCACACAAGACTCTATGACGATCTTGGGTCGACAGACTAATCTGTAACAGTATCACCAGAGAACTGCTATCTGACGATAGATATAATACCATCTAGGAGTTCTCGGCGAGTCAGTTCAGTGTACCCAGTCTCCACTGAGCACCCATATACCTTCTCTGATGTCAAACACCAATGGATGTGGGATCATCCATCGCCCATCATATGGGTCGAGAAGCGTATACGCTAGTCTATTCTGAAATATCGATGCCCCGACTCGATACTCCCACAACTAGGAACAATTGAAGGATGTACTTACCGAGTACCTCTGCCCTACTAGTATGATCTGTATCATAATCCTGGTAGTCAAGTACTCATCCTAAGGGCTTTATCAACATGTAATAGAGAGACAATAAGTGTACATGTTAAGATAAAGAGCAACCAGATTGCATACTATCATGTCGAGAAAGAAAGTCCTCCTTATATATGTCCAAGCATCCACTATAATATACATCACATGTATAATAATGGCCTCTAGGGCAAACATATAACTAACAATCTCCAACTTGCACTAAGGCCATTTGTTGTAGTATCTCATACCCAACGCCCCATAAAAGTCTCTCTAGGGAAAGGCCTCTGTGAGTGGATCCGCCGTGTTATCCTCTGCGTCAACTCTCCTTACCTTGATCCCTTGGAGATCAACCATCTCCCTGATCAGGTGATACTGTACTCAGAATATGTCTGGATTGCTGATGAGACCGGCGTTCCTCGGCCAAAACCACAACTCCATTGTTGTCACAATAACAGTTATTGGACGTCCAATGGTAGGGACCATGTTCATCTCATGAACAAGAATTATCCAGAAATCCACTTTGGTAGCATCGTTGGTAGCAATGTATTCAGCCTTTATCGTCTAGTTTGCCACGGTATCTAGCTTGGAACTCTTCCAACATACCGTCCCTCCATTGAGGGTAAAGACAAAACCCGTGACTGATTTTCAGTCGTTCTTATCACTCTAGGAGTTGGAATTGGTAAAGGACTCCGACTGGAGTTCACCGTTACCAAACCCCAAGAGCATTTCTTTAGTACTTCTCAAGTACTTAATAATGTCCTACACAGCTGTCCAATGATTGTCCTAAGATCCGATTGATTCCTAATCACTATACCTAGTGAGTCAGCTACATATGGTCTGGTACATTACATCGCATACATGATAGAGCCTACTACCGAAGCATAGGGTATCCCTTGCACGCGAGCTCTCTCCAAATCAGTCTCGGGAGATATCTTTTTGGAGAGAGTGATTCATAAGTAAGTGGGCGAACCACCACACTTAGAATCTTCCATACTAAACCCCTTTAGTACGGTATTAATGTACCTGGATTTGGGACACTCTCAACATCCACTTAGATCTATCATCATAGATCATAATCCACAAGATATAGGAGGTATCATCCAGATCTTCCATGGAGAATTCTCGTGATAAGAGGAGCTTGACCGAGTGTAGCATAGGAAACAATTTCCTATCAAGAGTATGTCATCTATGTACAATACGTGGAAGACAATCTTACTCTCTACAACCTTTTTATATATACAAGGTTCATCTACCTTTTTGATGAAGTCAAACACTTTGATTTCCACATCAAAACAGATGTTCCAACTCCGCGATGCGTGCTCTAATCCTGATGGACTTAAGCATAGCCACTGGAGAAAAGGTTTCATCATAAACCACACCTGGTTATTGACGATAGCCTTTTACTACAAGTCTAGCTTTGAAAGTCTCAACTTTTCCATTTACACCAAGAATCTTCTCAAGATCCACTTGCTCCCGATGGGTTTTACCCCTTCAGGTACAACATTCAAAGTCATACTTTGTTGGTGTACATGGATTCCATCTCTGATTGCATAGCATCCAGCCATTCCACAGAGTCCTCACTCGTGATGGCCTGTCTGAACCTGATTGGGTCATCATCTATCATGATGCAACCCTCACTCCCACCGTCACGGAAAAAACCGTAGTATCTCTTAGGTGGATGAGGAACCCTACCAGATTCGTGGAGAGGCTGAGATTCGTTGGAGACTATTGAATACTTTGGTTTTACCAAATCATCAGCTGTTAATTTGTCCAGCTGGAACTCCTTCCAGTTCTACCTCATGACCATTAATTTCTTCATAAGAAATTCCTTTTCTAAAAAGGCGGCATGCTGAGAAACAAAACACCTTTTGCTCCTCAGTGTGGTAGAAGATATTCCTTCACAAATGTTTGGGATATCCAACAAACTTACAGAACCGACCTTGCCTTGAGCTTGTCCGGATTTTGCTTTTCAACATAGGCCGGACAACCCCTTATCTTAACTCGTTTAAGATATAGTCTCTTCCCATTCCATATCTCATATGGAGTGGTAAGCACTAATTTGGATGGAACCCCATTCAATAGGTATGCAGCTTCTCAAGTGCATAACACCAAAAGGAAACAGATAACTCAGCAGCACTCATCATAGAGCGCACCATATCTCATAGGGTGCGATACCTCTGTCCCGATATATCATTGTGCTGTGGTGTATACGAAGGAGTAAGCTGAGAGAGAATCCCATTCTCTGTTTAGAAACTCCAGGAACTCCATGCGCAAGTATTCCCTTCTCCGATCTCATCGAAGGACTTTAATACTTCTATCTGTCTGGTTCTTAACTTCAAGCTTATATTCCTTGAATTTCTCAAAAGTTTCAGATTCGTGTTTCAACAGGAACACATGTCCGAATCTTGAGAGATCGTCGATGAATGTAATGAAGTACAAAGAACCAACCCTGGAATTTGTAGACATGGGACCGTATACATCACCATGTACCGGTCCCAAGAGTTCAGTAACTCTTTCTCTGTTTCCAGTAAACGGCGTATTGGTCACTTTACCTTTGTGACAAGACTGGCAAGTATCATAAGATGAAAATTCGAACAGATTCTCATATTCATTCTTATGTAACTTAGCTGGTCGTGTCGCATTGATATGACCTAGTCTACAATGCCACAAGAAGGATTCGTTCATTTCTGAACTACTCCTCTTGTGTGTGTTCTATATATTTTGAACTGTGGTTTGATTTAGAACATATATGCCATTTCATAACGTGCCTGACCCAATCAACTCTTGATTAAGGAAAATGTTCACAATATTATCCTCCAATACAAAATTATATCCTTCTTTAACTGAATAAAGAAAATAATTTAATGGTGTATATCAGGTTCGGTATCTAATAACATCTGTTCAGAATCAATATATTTACCACTTGGTAATACAAGGTGATATCTGCCAACTAGTTTGGCTGCAACAATTGCACCATTCTCTAACACTTAGAGACATATCACTCAATCTCAGTTCTCTACCTTTCTGTAGCCCATGTAACAGATTACATATGTGGGATCCTGATCCGGTATCTCATACCTAGGACGTAGAGGATACTGAGAAACAATTCTTGGTAACGAACACACCCGAAGAATATGCATCAACATACTTTTTTCTCGATTGGGTCGCGTAGAAATCCGGATATTCCCCTATTTCTTACTCGGACTTATAACAATTATAAGATAGAGCGGAATCAACATTCCCCAGCTCGGTATAATAAGCAGATTCGGTCAATGCATCCATATTATTATCTTGATTAAAGTGTGACATGGACGCTACCAGGAGAGAGAGAAGAAAACACTCAGCGTATGCTCTTTCAAGATCAGATTGGTAATTATTTTATCTAATCAGGATGACTCCCACTGTTTTTATCAAATCTTTCTTCAAACCCTAAAAGGTAAGACTAGCCGGGATTAATTACACCCTACAAGTTTGCCAATCTTTCGGCCAGGCCAGTTTCGGTATTTTGAGGGAGGTTCCCCGTGCTTTCGCACGGACCTAATTAAAATAAATCTCGTTTTCCCAGAGGCGTAACATCTTTCTAGACACCTACCTGATCGGCTAACTGTAATGTGTAAAACTCTCCCATGAGTAACTCTTACTCGCAGTTGGTCTCGGGATCCAACTATCTCATAAAAGGTATGCAATCTCATTGCAAATTTCAACACTTAAAATTCCCGATAATATTTTGCCCCAAGCGATCTATGACCTTGACAAGGTCAACAAACCATAAATCGCAAGTCAAGTTCAACCCGTACATTTCATGATTTAATTAAACCCACCCGCACGACCCTTGACAAGGTCAACAAGGCCGTACGACTACCCTAATTCAATCGCATCATATGTTTTGCAGATAAGCATTAATTAGCTACCGCACACTATGCCTTGACAAGGTCAACGAACGCAGCACGAATTCCAAATACTACTTATCTGAAATGACGGAGGGACGTGACAAGTTTTTAAGAAAATCCTTTGCGTAATGAACTTGATATCGTTGTAGAATCGAGTGATTTTGAAAATGAGTGTTTTTAAGGTTTTTACTAGTTTTGCTAAAGAGGTCACTCCCGGTGAAGAGATCTCGGCTTTTTCCTCATCGAATAAGGTGCTGGATTGTTTCCTCCAATCAGAGCAAAACTCAGTTCAAATTTCGAAATTTGAAATGAAGCAGCGCTTCATAGCAGCGCTAGCGCTGAGAGTCAAAGACTCTGATGCAGCGCTCACGTGCAAAGTACGAGAGCGCTAGCGCTAGCCGCGCCAGCGCTGAGAGTCAAAAACTCTAAAGCAGCGCATCACGTGCAAAGCACGTGAGCACTAGAGCTAAGAGCGCTGCACTCTAAACAGCGCACCACGTGCAAAGTACGTAAGCATTAGCGATAGAACAAAATGTTCTCGGCCCTTGGATCAAAGATCCAACGAACATGATTAAAAATCATCAATTGACCAGAATAAAATTCTGTTGAGGAAATATTCCTCAAAATCTTTCCAAACAGGAAAAATTGTGCTCTGAAAATCAAAGCACCGTTGGATCAATGATCCAATGGTGATTAAAAATCACCAAAGTACAGAATAAATTCTGTATGAGAAAAGATTTCACAATCTTGTTAAAAACAAGAAGATTGCCTTCTGTAAAATAGAAGCCGTAGGATCAAAAATCCAACGGTGGGGAAATCCCCAAATCAATTAGAGAAAAGATCTCATCAACCGATTCAACAAATCATCCTACAATATATAAAGGCCCCAAGACTTCAAGTCTTATATAGAGGAACCCCCCCTCTACAAACTTTGAGAAAGTTCAGAGAGAAGAGCAAAGTCTCGGCAGAAGAAGAACTTTTCTTCAAAGTAAAAACAGAGAGATAAAAATCTCATCAGAAAAAGAACTTAGTTCTTATGCTAGATCATAGATCTTTAAGACAAATTGTCTTTCACAAAAGAGATCATAGCATCTCAATATAAAAAAGGGGGAGAATAATTCAATTCTCTTAGGATCACAGATCCATAAAGGCAAAGTCTTTCATCAAAAACATAAGAGATTGAAATATCTCCTTTAAAATAAGAACCTTGTTCTTAGATCCATGAGACAAAGTCTCTTATATGAGAAAATTTAATTCTCAGAGCGCAAATCTGCCTAAAAAGAGCCTTAGTGCTCTAATTAAAAGAAGCGTCTCTGCGCTCCAAATCTAGCGCACAGCGCTGCAGAGCTCTAGCGCTCCAAGTTTAAAGAAGTGCTTCAGCGCTCCAAATCCAGTGCAAAACGCTGCAGAGCCTTAGTACTCTAAATTCGCAAGAAGCGATCTGTGCTCCAAAGTCTGGTACACAGCGCAAAGCGCGCCACGTGCTCCTCACGTGTGCGCTATTTCACAGAAGCCCTCAACTCCAAGTCTGGCGCACAGCGCCAAGCGCACCACGTGCTCCCCACGTGTGCTCTACTTTAACAGAAGCGCTCTGCGCTCATTGACTGGCGCTCAGCGCCAAGCGCGCCACGTGCTCCTCACGTGTGCGCTACCTAAACAGAAGCGCTCTGCGCTCATTAACTGGCGCACAGCGCCAAGCGCACCACGTGCTCCTCACGTGGGCGCTAAGAGAACATAAACTGTTCTTTAAACAATAAAGCCCCAGAGCTATGATAAGTGCTCAGCACTCAATAAAAGACAAAAAGGCTGTCAGAACCCAAACCAATGCTCAGCATTGTTAAATGTTTAACATTTTTACTAAATGGGCCGAGCCCAAAGTGGCCACAGAACCCTACTTCAGATTGATTGAGCCCATATGCTCATAAATTTTTGATCTTAGTCCCAAATTGGACTACAGATCTCCCAACCAATATTGGTTCAAGGGTGCATCTCTTCACTCCTCTGATATTTGTCGTTGTAATCCTTCAACGTCTTCAGAGAAGTGACGGGTCCCGACAACCAGACATTTCACGGACTGTGGGGTCCTTAAACTCATGGATTATGACGTCTTTAAACTTTACAGACTATGATGTCTCTAAACTACCACGGACTGTGGGGTCCTTAAACTCATGGACTATGATGTCCTTAAACTTTACAGACTATGATGTCTTTAAACTGGACCGCAAAGTCCCTAAACTAAAACAATAGAGTCCAAATGCTCTTCTGTTGGATCTAAATGATCCTATTAAGTTGATCTTAGTCTAAAATTAGACTAACGTGTTCTTAACAAACGTTAAGTTGATCTTAGTCTAAAAACTAGACTAACCTATCCTTAACAAACGTTTAAATTGATCTTAGTCTAAAATGAGATTAACGATCCTTAAACCCAACCCAAACCCAAATCTAGGAATATAAGGATTTGGAGTAATCCACCCCCTACGGGCGACAACATAAATTAGTCTCCGTATACAATCCACGGGCAACCAAAAATAAAATAAACATACACGACACGAAGTGACCATCTGGAGAAGGAGAAAATTGTTACCGCGATACGGTAGCGTAATTAACTGCAGGGGATTGCACCTGCAGGGAAGAGCGTCCCCACAATCAAAAACTCCTCAAATGAGGGGGAATCTGACAAAGTCTGCTATATCGGTCGCATCCGTCTAAACCTCCGATACACGGTGCCATAAATCAACTTGGCATTTTCGGAGAGGTGGACGGATAAAACCAAATAGTATCTGCCCCCAAAATTCAGGCCAGACGTCCCAACGTCCCAGTCACATCTTTCGGCGGTAAACAGATTCTGGCACGCCCGGTGGGATCTTTTCCTCTTTCCACTCCACACTTCGTGTGTCGTGTTTCACGAACGAATCGCGGTTTGTTATGGTTTCCCCTGGATTCGAGGTACTAAGATTTGGTATCTTGCTCCGTGCAGAAAATAGAAGATCAGTGGCTTCAAACTGTACTAATTGCAACAACTCCCACTCCGTCCTCGCCGAAGGAGTGACCTACGGGCCTCAAGCGGCCTCCGTTTTTACGATACCAGTGGAACATGTGACGCGAGCCACCACTGGGCTGTTCTTTGGGACTATGCTCCCACCAATGAGCTTCAATGCCCCAATGCCGTTGCAAGAGGTTCCGAAGAAGTCGGTCTTTGATCGGCTTACGACTACTACGGCCTTTCTTAACGGGTCGTCCAAGTCCAACACCTCAGTCTTTGATAGGCAAAGCCAAAACTCCAATGGGCCCATGAAGAAGCCCGCGATACCTGAAGGGGTTATCTCGAAATGGATAGTCATCCCTGCTCTAGTGAAAGAAGCCATCAAAGCGGCTTCTCCTGCTTAAAGATCAGTCTTTGCAAGACTAGCTTCTTCAACTCCCGTTCCGGGTGAAGTCACCAAGACTGCTACCCCTGTCCGAAAGTCTTCCTTCGACAGGTTGGCCGTCCCCTCTCTGCGGACATCGGTTTTCGACAGGCTAACGACGACGACAGCCCCTTATCAGAGCATGAGGCATGAAGAAGCCACCCCCATAGCTAAGCCAGTACCGTCTGCTCGACACGCTCGACGTCACCACTGGCGCCGAGTGAGGAAAGCTGGAGGCAGTTCCCCATCTGGACTGACTCCACTTGCTCAAATAGTGGAAGTCGACGCTGCTGTTCCAACTGGGAACAACTTTGAACCACTCAGGAAGGTCCGCAAGAACTCTCCGACTGCCGTGTTGAAAAGATCTCCTTCACCTACTGAGAACGTTACAAAGGTGAAGCCGGAGCAGCCCCCTCAGCAGTTGTCCTCTAAAATTCACAAGGTCTGGCGACAGGTCCAAAACTCGGTGATCACTGAAGACTACTCCCGCCGATCGAAAAAGATGAATGTTCGGCAAGAGAAGGACCACCCTGTCATACCGCAGAAGGTGTCATTTACTTGGGTGCCCGCTACAACGGCCCCCTCAATTTCGACCGCTCACAAAAGAAGAAGGCCGGAGAAAATCCCCGCGTCTACAATGAATCTAAAGGGCACTAAACCTAAACGCCCCAAATCTGGGGGCATGGTGGTGTACAATGTCTATATGGCATCCGGGAAAGAGGATAGCCGTATCTCTACGGGTCATGGACCACCCACCAGATCCGTAACAAAAGCTCAGGAGCAACAACAGAAGCTCCAGGAGATGTTAACGAAGATGGCTGCACTCACGGGACATAAGGAAAGACCTGAAGCATCGTCGGATCAGCGCCAGGAATAGGAAACCGATGCCGAGTTCCTCCGGAGGATGGTAGAAAAGAAAGATCAAGAGGCAGCGGAACAAGCGGCCAATATAAAACAAATGGCGCTATTGTTCCAGGATATGGTGGGCATGATGATCCAGTCAGACCCTCTAGCCAAAGATCCGCCAATAATAATCGAAGACGACAGAGAAGAGACGTCAAACCCTCTTCTAGCCTTTTCAGCAGCAAAGGAGGAAACAATCTCGAAAGCTGCGCTCGATGATTATATAGCTCAACAGATATGAGCCCATCAGGCGAATGAAGCAACCGGCCAAATCGTCAGAACTGGACGACCCTATCCGGGCTGGTACGATCAGATTAAGTACCAGTCAGGATACACAATCCCTAAATTTCATGTATATAAGGGGACAGGCAACCCCCACCAGCATGTCGCCCAGTTCAGGGCTTTCTGTGGAAATACTGGAGGTGACGATAAGCTGCTGCTTCGCAAATTCGTTGGCAGCTTGGCGGAGACGGCCTTCGAATGGTATTCAGAGCTTCCAAACGACTCCGTCAAAACATTCACGGAGATGGAGCTGTTATTCACCCAGCGTTTCGCAAGCGCCAGTGAACGCACCCCAATCACGGCGTTGATCAATACCAGGATGAAGCCAGGCGAAACATGGGTTCAGTATGCGATACGGTGGCGCAACCTATGGTCGAAGTGCGAACAGTGCATAGAAGAGGCTCCTGCAGTAGGCATGTTTGTGGGAACTTTCGATCCGCAAGCGTCCATATCCCAATTCATGATATTTTTCAAGCCGATTACCTTCCAGGCCTTGATTGATAAGCTAGCCCAAATGGACCAGATGGGCCATAGGCCTTCCTCTTCAAAGTCGGAGCCTCGGAATGAAAAGGGCAAAGGGAAAGCAACCTTCGTCGCCAACTCCTCTCAAGATCTCGGCTAAAGAGGTCACTCCCGGTGAAGAGATCTCGGCTCTTTCCTCATCGAATGAGGTGCTGGATATTTCACAAATACCACTATGTAAAACAAGAACTAAAAAAGCAATAAAAAACAAAACCGAGTGGGTTGTAGCATCTGCCAGTTTCGCTAAAGAGGTCACTCCCGGTGAAGGGATCTCGGCTCTTTCCTTATCGAATAAGGTGCTGGATATTCTACAAGGAATACCGCTATGCAAAGCAAGAACTAGAGCTACCAGTTTTTGAAACAAGATTCCACAACATCTTTAGATTTCTTTTATTTCATTAATCTCATTAATGAAGTCCCATCAATTATGCTTCCTAAGTATCACAGAAGAAACGAAAGCAGCAATATTTATTATGTATCATATATATAATGTAAGCATTCGTCTCAATATATCAAGTGATCACATCACAGAATATCAACAGCAGAAGAACACATATGAAATATTAGATATATTAGGAATTCCGTGTTTTAAATTAAGCTAATAAAAAACGCGGATTCCACGGTCGTGATGAATAGCCAAGCCCACATCCCTAGACCCCTACGAGAGCGGCAAGCAACCCTACCAATTCTAGAGTTAGGAGACTCGGTTTCGACTCCTCAAAATGGTCTCCCACTGGACCCTAGAACCCGGTTACTTGTGCTCCCCACCTTGGGTCTATCCTAATGCGGAAAAGTAAATAATATACATCAATGGTGATATCATTCTCAACCCGGAAGTGCCCCAATAAAAGAATATTGCATACAAGTTTTTACATGAATGAAAATGAAAAACTCTCATCTCACATAAAAAAAACCCGGCTATTCAAAACACGACGATCCAATATAACATATCACAGCAACACATAACATCACATGTCATCAACGTAAGTAAATAGGCGTATCCCAATTGTCGTTGACATATAGCAACGAAACCGGCGATACACCATATATTACACTTACGGTCACAGAAAAGAAAGTGAAAAACTACAACAATTGGAATCTGCAACCACCTTAGACATCATAAACCCAATATATCACATAATTTGGATTTCATGCCTAACCAAATGAATTCCTTAGATATCGCATGCCTAACAATTATAAACCCCGCATTTTAGTCTCGATATTGAAAACACTTTTCAACAACCAATCGGGTAATTCAACAAGATTCCCGACAACCTGATCGAATGCTCGTCGGAAACTTTAGTAGACATCCGCACCTCCGATGCCGTCAACGAAGTGCACTTAGAAGGAACACCACGGCCGCGAGCACCCGAACGGATACTTTTGGCGACAGGGTTCTCCTACAGTCACTTGGTCGGGGCTATGGGGCGTGGCTATCTAGTAAGGTTACCCGGCGAGTATCCGCGTACGCTACGTGATTGCGACGGATTTTTGATCCACATCAAAATTCCGTGGCAACCGATCAAATGAGACTAAATTGCTAGATTTATAAAATTCAAATTAGTTTTCATAAAACTAAATTTTGTGGATTCTAAGTATTGTATTACAATCACAGATAGCTAGACGATATTAAACTTTTCGATCGAATTAACAAACACCCAAAATTTTTCAAAGAGCTCAACACTTGAGCGGAAATTGACTTGGAGTAAGCCCAGAGACAGGGGTCTAAAAATACCCAGAACATACCACAGTATCTATGGACCGACCGTAGAAGGGTCAACTCTTGCCTCACCTATGGCGCCACGGAACTACCACAAACCCTAGGGTTTGGTGGCGGTTCTGACGGTCACAGAATCGAGTTAGGGTTTCGTTCTTCTAGAGAGTCCATAAAAAACACCTGCATGATTTTCTGAAAATTTCAAATTTGGAAAAAATCCAACTCTTGGAAAATTTCCAGCAAGGAAAAAATTGGGTTATTGATATCCGTTCAAACTTTTTAACGCCGTCTAAATAACCCGAAATGATGTTAGAATTACGACTACGAAACACTCCGAATTGCCTTTACTTAAAGATAACATCACATGCACTTTCTATAAAAACAAGCAACACCTGAAACACCAAAACCCAGAGACTGGAACAATGTAAAAATTTGAAGCCAAAATGCCCCAGAGAAACCGGTGAGCTCGGAAATTCCATGCATGTCGCCGGCCAAATTCCGGCGAGGGGAGTTCAAATTTCTACTGTGTTCATGTTACATCTCATATAACATTCTACAACTGCTTAAAAAATATTTAGACACTCTTAAAATTCGACAGAAACTGGGTTTATATTTCGTGTGTTTCGGAGTTGTTTCGGTTTCGTAATACTACAGTATCGTCTAATTCTCTAGCATGGCTCTGATACCACTACAGGGTTCCCCTAACGGCCGCTAGGTTTCGGGAGGTATCAACCATACCGTTTTTAAAAAAATTTGGCATGCTAAAAAACCCTAACGCTAGAATCTAAACTAGAGAATTAGACGAACATGCATGTAAACGTCTTTACATCTAAGTGAACAAGAAATACAACCTTTGTAGACCGGTCCTTCACTTCAATAGCTCCGTGTAGTAGTCCATTCGCTCCAAGCAGTGATCTTCCGGACTCTAGTGAGGCTCCACAAGGTGAAATGAACAAGCTTGCTTAAAGTCTTCGAGACCGAAGATAATCTACGTCGAGGAGACACTAACTCAAGCTACCTCTTCACTAAGTGATGAACTTGGTGAGAAAACAACCCAATCTAAATGGCTAGTAGAGAAGAGGTGATGAAGTAGGAATTTTGCTCACTTTAGAAATTATTATCTCACTGTTTTTCTTCACCTCTCATGAAGCTAGAAAGCTTTTGGAGATGAGGAAGAAGATGAAGTGTGAATGGAATAATGAGTGAGTATAGCAACCATGGGTGAGTTAGTATCATTTACTAACTCATGTAGAGATTAAACCATGGGTAAACAATAATTGTTGGATTAATAAATATCTTCAAGTAAAACAAAATGAGTGGACTTGGTCAATGGTTCCACAAGTTTCAACCATGCGACAATTTCCAACTAATTTGATTTACTTTAAATAAACAAAACCTCACATTATTATATGCATGGTGTGAGTCTCATACACCCATGTAGCATGTGGCATCAAGCATGACACAAAATAATGTATATTAATATATATCACATATATACTAAGTGTACACAAATGAGAAAAAGAAATCTTAAGTGAGATAATATTAGTTAATGTAAGATAATATATCAAATATATAATTATATATTAAATTATTAAATCAACACTTGATTTAATAATTCCGGCTATATCACATACAACCAACTAATATCATATGTATCAACTTATCGAATCAACACTCGATCTGATAACCCGGTTATATTACATATAACCGTCCGATATCACATATCGCGAGAATAGAATACGGTATCACATACTCGTATTAATCTCGGTCCCACACATATTACATATGTGCTCCTACTTCGTTTCTCTTGAGCCAGAAAAGCTCTGTGTAGGACTCTAAAGACTCGTCAATGCGCCGGCAGTAGGTGGTGATCATATTAGTCACCCGCAAGCCGCAAGCGGTCTGCTAAACGTAATGTCCACCCAGATATTGAGCGATCAGAAGATCAACAAGCAAGCCTGCTCATACTCCTGCGAATCCAATCAGTAACACTACCATACAGTCCGATCTCTTCGTCTTATATGTCGCATATCACAGCCTGGAGGTGGTAATCGTCAGACCCCAATAGCCTGATAAGTCATGTCGATGTAAGGCTCATAACAATTCGAGAAACTACCGATAACACTTACCGGTAGATCTCAGCAACCCTGGCTAGGGATTTCCTATTATGGCCAATCGAGCATAGCGCAACATCAACCCCCAATACCGGGAGAGACGAAATCCCCTTCTATCGCTCATTGCCTCCATGTGACTCGGGACTGTACCCAAAAACCACCGTTTTGCACGATCTCTTGAACGTGGTAAGGTGGAAATCAAAGCACAGTCGGAATCACACAAGACTTTATGACAATCTCGGGTCGACAGACTAACTTGTACCAGTGTCACCAGAGAACTGCTATCTGACGGTAGGTATAATACCATCTAGGAGTTCTCGGCGAGTCCATTCAGTGTACCCAGTCTCCACTGAGCACCCGTATACCTTCTCTGATGTCAAATACCAATGGATGTGAGATCATCCATCGCCCATCCTATGGCCGAGAAGCGTATACGCTAGTCTACTCTGGAATATCGATGCCCCGACTCGATACTCCCACGACTAGGAACATTTGAAGGATGTACTTACCGACTACCTCTGTCCCACTAGTATGATTTGCATCATAATCCTGGTAGTCAAGTACTCATCCTAAGGGATTTATCAACATATAATAGAGAGACAAATAGTGTACATGTTAAGATAAAAAGCAACCAGATAGCATACTATCATGTCGAGCAAGAAAGTCCTTCCTATATATGTCCAAGCATCCATTATAATATACATCACATGTATAATAATGGCCTCTAGGGCATACATATAACTAACATGACAGTCTCCGTAGCAGCTATCAACTCAACCTCTGTCGTCGATAATGCGACAATGGACTGTAACGTTGATCTCCATGACACTGCGCCAGTGCCCAACACAAATACATAACCCGTCGTGGATTTCCATGCATCCCTATCACCAGCAAAATCTGAGTCACAATATCCTGTCACAATACAACCATCCGTACTGCCTCTGCTGAATAACAAGCTGAACCCTGTAGTACCCCTCAAGTACCTAAGAATCCACTTCACAACCTGCCAATGCTCCTAGCTCGGACTAGCCATGTATCGATTGACCATCCTTACTGCATGTGCAATGTATGGACGCGTGCAAACCATCGTATACATCAAACTGCCTACTGCACTCACATATGGCACTCTAGACATGCACTCTCTGTTCGTATCCGACCCCGGGATAATTTTGCCGAAAGCATGAAGTATGCCCTTAAAGAAGTAGACACGGGTTTTGTCTTCTCCATCCCATATCAAGTGAGAACTTTCTCGATATATTGTTTCTTTCACAGACGCAACTCACCACGCTTCCTCTTCCTGACAATCTCCATATCAAGTATTTTCTTCGCAGCCCCCAAATATTTCATCTCGAACTCCTGACTCAACTGCTGTTTCAACCTGTTGACCTCTGACATTCTGCATGATTCCACCAACATATCGTCTATGTACAATAAAAGATAAATCTGGGACCCATCGTCTAGTAGCCTCACATAAACGCACTCATACTTAATATTTATTGTGTACCCAATCGTCAACATAAACTGATCAAATTGCTTGTACCACTGTCTCGGAAATTGCTTCAAACCATAAAGCGACTTCTTCAATTTGCAAATATAGTCATTCTTGCCATCGACTACGAATACTTCTGGCTGATGCATATAAATATCCTCCTCTATATCACTGTGCAAGAAAGCGGTCTTGACATCAAACTGCTCTAGCTCTATATCATAAACCACAACCATGGCTAACAAAATACGAATTGAAGTATGTCGAACCACTGGATAAAAGATCCTGTTGTAGTCTTCACATTTCCTCTGTGCAAAACCCTTAACCACCAATCTCGCCTTGTATCTAATGTCATCTGTTATCTGCCTCTGACGAACCCTCCTTAATTTTAAACATCCACTTGTAGCCGATCGCGTGCTTTCCCTATAGTAGAGCAACTAAATTCCACGTATCGTTCTGATGAAGAAACTCCATCTCCTCCTCCATCACAACTCTCCAACTAGGAAAATCGGTAAACTGCACAGCCTCTCTGTAACTGGACGGTCCCTCGTGCTCAATAATCAACGCATATAACGCCACGTCGTCGAAACCAACTGTGGTCGTGTCCTCAAAACCAAGTCTGACTAGCGGAGGCCTAACTCGTCTAGATCTCCACCGCTCTGTCTGTACTGGACCATCTGGCTCTGTCAGACCCTCCGCCTGAATCTGAGTATCAATCACTTCATCTCTCATACTATCCTGAACCGGAACGTCGATCTCCACCTCACTTGGTGGCGCAACCATTCTCTCTTCACAATTTGATTAAGCCTGTTTTCTATGAACCATCGCAGACTCATCGAATGTAACATGCCGGCCGATTACTATTTTCTGAATCTCAAGACACCATAGTCTGTACCCTTTGGCTTCACTTCTGTAGCCAAGTAGGACGCTCTTCCTACCTCTCGGCTCTAACTTATCGCTCCTCTACTGAACATAAGCTGGGCATCCAAATATACGAAGCCGCCTGTATTCTCCAGCCTTCCATGTCCACACTTCCTTAGAAATTTTCTTATCAATCGCCACTGATGGTGATTTGTTGATGAGGTAAACAGTGGTAGATAGGATTTCCGTCCAAAACTCCTTAGGAAGCCCTGCTGTAAGCCGCAAATATCCGGTCTTCTTTAGTAATGTTTAATTCATTCGTTCTGCAATGCTATTTGACTGAGTGTCTTCCGGAGTGGTGTAATAGCGTACAATCCGCTCTGCCTTACAGAACTCTACAAACGCATGCAAAGTAAACTCTCCACCATTATCGGACCGAAGAATCTTTACGTGCCTACCAGTCTACTTCTCTGCCTCGGCCTTCCACGTCTTAAACTTCTCGAAAGTCTCGGCCTTAGACTTGAGAACACACACCTAGACTTTTCTCGAAAAGTTATCAATGAAGAAAACGAAGTATCTGGATCCACCTCGTGAAAGAACCAGTGTTGGACCACAAACATCAGTGTGGGCATAATCAAGAATACCCTTCATATCATGTACTGATGTCTAGAACTTCACTTATGTTTGCTTTCCTAGGACACACTCACAAAATTCAAGAATGCCAAAATCTCCATCTCCAAGTAGCTGCCTCTTATGAAAAATCTCCAAACCCGACTCCCCAATATGCTAACCGAATTCGAATCACCTAAACAAGTACATACTGCAACAATATTGTCTGTAGCTGACTGCCCCTGTAGAAAGTATAAGTTCCTCACCATCTTTCCTTTCATGACAATAAGAGACCCCTTAGAAATTTTCATGGAACATCCACCGACTACATACTTTCAGCAGATCCCTGCCAAAATTCCTACAAAAATCAAACTATTCTTCGGATCTGGCATATATCTGACATCCGTCAAATTCCACACCATCCCATCAAACATGCGTACCCGAACAGAACCAATTCTTTCGATCTTGCACGCCGCATTTGTTGCGCCACGGCAGCGCCCCGGCCGTCTATCCGAGTCAAAAATGCGGAATCAAAATTTTCTTAACTTTTAAACTGGCGCTACCGCGGACAATAAACCCGGATCGAAACCATTAACCGATACTAGCAATCAAGAGAAGGGGTGAGAGATATACCGAGTGATCCGAGTCCTCCGGTCTTCTCGTCGTCATCCCGATCTCCTGCGGAAACTCCGGTCGTCGCCTCCTTGCCGGAAGGGCACCACATCGTCTGTATCTTTTTCGGGCTCCCACCTCAATACCGAGGCAACTCGGGCATGAAGCTGGCAAGTCGACATGCCCAAGATGTACTATAGAATGTAGTGTAGAGTCCATGTCTCACTTTGGGGTATTGGTTGCTTTTTGAAGATGGAGGAATGAAGGTATGAAAAATGGTGCTTTCATTTTTCCTTGTATCAAAAATGAGATGAATGAAATTTGCCACACCACCAAAATCAAAGCTCTCCCTCTCAAAAATTTGGCCGGCCACATATATGGGTAGAATGGTGGAGGGTGAACCAAAGATATGAAGGAAGGTGATTGTAGGATAAAGGTGGAAGGTGATCATATACAAACATCATCATCATCAAACTTACATCCAAACCATACCCTTTCATATCATAATAAATGCAAAAGAATGATGTAGAAAAGAATGGTATCAAAAGATGCTCTCATAATAAATCCTTTTGCAATAAACCCCTCCACAAAATGTTATTTGCAAACTTGCAAATAACCCCCTCCATCGGAAAAGTCCGGCCGGGAAAGAACAAAGGAAAACCGGCCGGAACGGAATGCAAACTGGCAACTCCAGAAAACTGGTCCCGTAATAAATTACAGGAAAACCCCGATACTGTGCATACACACCCGCATCTGTATTCCGACCGGATACAAATGCAAAGAGACAAAATCTACACTGTACTAAACTAGGATCCGGCTTAAACCAAAGCCGGCTAGTAATGTTCGTCCGATCCTGATCCGTGGAATACCGCACGAATCTGATCGAACCCTGCCATATAACTATACGGCCTCTAGTACAAACCGTCCGATCCTGATCCGTACAATACCGCACGTATCTGATCGGACCCTGCCATATCTCCATACGGCCTCTACAGCGTTTCGCCCGAAAGCTTGAGTAACTGAAAGTGTGGTGGACTCTAAAGACTCGTCAATACTATGGCTGTGGATTTAACCACTAGCACGTCAGAGGTATAAGCCAATACGTAACGGGCCACCAGCTATTGACCAAAAGGGACGTCGATGAGCGAACTCATTCGGACACCCTACAGAGCCTGTCAGTGACAATATCCGTACAGTCCGGTCCGTTCGTCTATGAGCATCGCATGGCGGGCATAGGGGGTTGGTAAAAGTCAGACCCCCAAAGGCGGTACAAGTCGTGTCGGAGTGTAGCCCAGAACGCCCTGAGATACTACTGGAATACCTACCAGTAAATCTCCTGCCTCGGCCGAAGGCTTTGCGTAATGGCTCTCCTAGACACAGCGCGACCTCACCCCCAATACCGGGAGAGATGAACCCCTGCAGATCCGCTCACTGCCTCCATGTGGCTCGGGACTGTACCCAACTAAAACCTGTTTGCACGACTCCTTTGAGCCGTGGTAGGGTAGTAATCAAAGCACAGTGGGAACTCACACGAGACAAATGACGATCTCAGGTCGATGAACTAACCTGTACACATGTCACCTGGGAACTGCTATCTGACGTATGGTATAATCCCAACTAGCAGGTTCCCGGCGAGTCCTGTCCGGTGTACTCATAACCCAATGAGCACCTGTATACATCTTAGGTGAACCAACAGACACCAGTGGCTTGTGAGATCGGCCACCGCCCCTCGTCGGGGTCTCGACTGTATACACTAGTCTACTAATGGAGTATCGATACCCTGTCTCGAAACTCCCACGACTAGGGACCATTTAAGGATGTGCTTATAGACCCCAGCTCCCACGTATATGATCGCCATCATACTGCTGGTCGTCAAGCAAGAATCCTAGGGGCTCTATCAACGTGTAATAGCGACCTGTCAGGTCACCTAAAGCAGTACACGATGATAAAGATAAACCAGATAGCATACTATCATCTCGAGTAAGACTGTCCTACCGGGATAGGTCCTCCCTCAATCATTGCAATCACGTGCCTGTGATCCAATAATTGACTCTGAGGGCACTATCTCCAACAATCTCCCACTTGCACTCAAGGCTAATTATTGCGATGTCGCATACTCACAGCCCGTGTGATACCGAACACCCAACTCCTCTACTAGTCAGTCTCACAAAGCTCGTTTGCGAGACTATTGCGTTCGAGGAATAGCCTCAGCGAGTGGATCTGCTCTGATGTTTCTTTCTATGTCTCTCTATATCTCAAGTTCGCGGAGAAAGCCATCTCCCGAAATGAGCAATACCTGTCTTAGAATGTCTGGATTTCTGATGGGACCGAGCTCATAAATGAACTCCAAATCCAAACTTCTTAGACTGTATCGTCAACTGAACTTAATCAGTATCCTGCGCCATGCCTCCCTCAGTATTGCCTTGGATCACCTGTCCAAAATACTGCCCCTCGTCAGAGGGAAAACTATAACTCTGACAACCTCCTTGTCGTCTATGTCACCTTGGAAGCCTGGAATGATAATTGTCTCCCAAATGAGGCTGTTGTTATCATATCCCTAGAACATGCACTTATGTCCTAAAACTGCTTCCGATTGTTTCTCCAGGATTGGATTAATATCAACTTATTGCATCTACTGCAAGAACAACATCTGGTGTGGTACTTGACATCTCATGACTGACTCAATTGCCTAAGCAAGTGATCTGTCAATCATGCGTATCCCTCTCCCCTTTAGTCTGTAAGACACCTATAGAGAGGGTGACTCCATTACCTGCAGGAGTACTACCGTGCCAGGAGTCGTCCATTCTAAATACTCATAGAATGCTGTCAAGGTACCCAGATTAGGAAACCACCCAAATCTAGATCTAAAACTATAGATCTAGTAACCAGAATGTCTGATATAATATCCAAGTCCTGTGTGGAGAAACTACTGTGTGACAACCAAAGTATAACCGATCGTAGTATAGGAATATCACTTCCTACTCTGTGTATGTCATCCAAATACCATGACATCACACCCTACTACCTTCTCAACAGATCCATCCCCTATTCTGATGAAGTCAAACCTATGACTGTCACATCAGAAATAGATGATCTATCTCCGCTGTATCTGCTTTAGTCTATAAATAGACATAAGCCACCTGTCCACCAATGCTTCCGCTGCTCCCACTGACTACGACAACCCTCTGGCAGAGTCATATAGACGTGCACTTCTAAAGCTAGTTTAGAACGACGCTATACTCATCCTCCTGCCGGGTCTCGCAGCCTGGAACAACAACAATGGCAAGTGTGGGTAAACAAGAACTTCCCTGTCACCGTCCTTGAGGCTACCGGAGTGCCTCTCGGGTGCCTGAAGTTACCCACCTTATCTGCGGAGTGGCCAATGGAATGTCAAATCAGATTGAATCTTTAGGTTCCTTATCAAATCTTCAGTAATCGTTTGCGGTTCTGGAATCGCTTCCAGTTCTACCATACTCCCACTACTGTTTTCTGAAAAATAACCATTTCCTTTTAAAATGTGGCGAGTTAAGAACAATATCACTATTGATCTTCCAGATGGTAGAAAATCAACCCTCGTCATAGCCTGGGTCAACCCACAAACAGCCATTACAGAAACGCGCCTTGAGTTGTCCAGTGTCTGGTTTTAATCATAAGCCGGACAACTCCCCGTACCTTAACATCGTTAAGATATGAACTGTTCTATACCCAATATAGAACCAGAGGCACTGATTTAATTGAACCAGATTCAAATCATGCAGCTGTCTCCAGTGCATGTCAACTAAATGGAAGGAGGCCGATCAGCGTTACCCAACTTAGGAATGCTTCCAATTATGAGTAACCTGAAAGAGAAGCAAGTTCTCATTACTATCAACTGAATACCATACACAAGTATCTACATCTTCGATCACCTCGAAGAATCCCGATACTTGCAATACCTGGTTCTCTACTCTATTCTTATACCAATAACTCCTCAAAATTCAGACCCTGTGTTTGTACGAAACACATGTCTAAGAATTAGAGTAGTTAAAAGTAAACAGAATATAGTATGAGGACCAACCCCACTGGACAATATACAATACTCTGTATAAGTCCCTGAGTCTAACAACTCATTCACTGTGTGTCGTAGGTTGAAAACTGTACTATGGTTAAGAAGAATTACACCGCTGTTCAATGCTCCTTACCTAACCATCCACTGATATAGGTAAATGTCATAGACATAATTTCAAAAGGTATATCTCACTCTATAAAAATAGACGTACAGATATATCAATTTGAAATTGGTGCATAACAACGGATATTCAAAACCAAATATTTG
Organism: Agapanthus africanus; assembly: GCA_030015575.1. Classification (NCBI taxonomy): domain Eukaryota; kingdom Viridiplantae; phylum Streptophyta; class Magnoliopsida; order Asparagales; family Amaryllidaceae; genus Agapanthus; species Agapanthus africanus. Next base: position 449,580,919 of record CM057349.1, on the reverse strand, counting down.
CCGACCGGCAAACAGCCCAGGTGATCTCCTCAAATATCACCGATTACAACGAATCCCGATATAATGAGGATGATCACCCTATTCCCAATAACTTACTCCCACTCATCATCTGTAAAACCATACAGATGTGAGAATCAAACCTGGTAAATACATACACTGGAGCAAGTGTCTAATCAGGAAATCAGTTTTCTTTTAACAGTACACAGTTGAACTGAAACATTGAAATGTTTCGATGGGGTATCCTGGTATTCCTAGTAATGCCTCTACCATTATCCAGATTCACAACTATAACCGTATAATTCTTTGCCACCTCTCCAAATCCCTTTATATGTCTTTAGTCATTACCTTCTGCACACCCCTTAGGCCAAATGGTTTTCTTCCTTTCCTACCGTTCGGCACCAGCCTATGGTTTGGAAGAAGACTATCCAATAAGCATAATGGGTGTACTGTCCTAGTCCTAGGAGCACTCGCAATGCGAGAGAAGGTGAAGATAAAAGACAACCGAATAAACTGTATTCCTATTTCTCCTGGACCAGAATCCATCCCCGAACTGGAACAAGTTCTTTTCGAGTTCGTATATAACCATACGATGGAGTATCCAATAAACTGTGGATCTTCGTAGTGATACGGAGTGTCCTGGAGAAATACAAAGGTGATTTAGGATTGGCGAAGAAATACTTGGTATGATTGTGAATAGCAGTCACAATTTACTTTGCCCTCTTACTAATCCCTTGCTTTGTCTTAACTTAATACCTTCTGCACACCATCGTTATGCTAATTGGTTTTCTTCATTCCCTACCGGTCGGCACCAGCCTAAGGTTTGGAAGAAGACTATCCAATTTGCGTAATAGGTGTACTATCTCCTAAACCAAGGAGTACTCGCAACCTGAGAGAAGGTAAAAGGAAAAGACAACTGAATAATCCTATCCGTTTTCTCCAGAACCGGAAACCATTCCTTCGAGTTCGTATCTAACCATACAATGGTTTTGTCCAATGGAAGTGGACGTTCGTAGTAATACGGGGTGTCCTGGAGAAAAGAGTAAAAGTAGGAGTGGCAATGAGGTCTGCAACTCTGACAATCCAAAAGCCAGTGTTAAGAAGGTTCGGTCAACTTGGTCACTGAGTCATAGTCTAGGGTCGGGTCAATGGTCGCTGCAAGAGAGAGAGAGAAAAGAAACACTCAGCGTGCACTCTAACCTAGATCAGAATGGTTATCACTTTATCTAATCTGGAAACCTCCCACTGTAACCTCAAATTTTTCCCCAAACCTGAAAGAAGAATTAGTCAGGGTCACCCGAAGAGTAAACCAACTCATCAGTGGGAATCGGGATCCAACTATCATCGCATGATAACATGACGGAATCCACTCACGTCACCACACTCCAGAAGGTATGCGCATGTCTGGCAAGTTTCAGTTCTTTTAAAACTCCCGATGTGAATTTTTACCCCTAGGACCCAAGTGACCTTGACTGAGCCAACATATCAAAGGATCCTAGTCAAGTTCAACCCGTCATTATCTTGATTGCATTAGACCCACCCGTACGAATCCTTGACTGAGCCAAAATGACCGCACGACTGTCCTAACCAATCTCATATCCATGCAACAGAAAAGCACTACATAGCTACCGAACACTACGCCTCGGCTAAGCACGACATACGCAGCACGAATACTAAGTAATACTAATCTGAAATGACGGAGGGCTACGACAGGTTTTTGGCGAAAAACCTTTAACGTAATGAACTTGATATCGTTGAAGGAACTGCATAGCCTTTTTAGAAAATATAGTGACGAAAACCTTTACTAAAGAGGTCACTCCCGGTGAAGGGATCTCGGCTCTTTCCCCGTAGAATGAGGTGCAGGATATTCCAATTGAATACCACGATGCAAAGTAAAAGTAATCGGCTATAGTGAAGTTAATGCCCTGACGCAAACTTCTGTCCAAGGGGTCACTCCCGGTGAAGGGATCTCGGCCCTTGCCTCGTCGACTGAGGAGCAGGATATTCCAAATGAATACCACGATGCAAAACAAAAGTGAACGTCCTTGCAATAACAGCTTTTTGAAAAGTGTTCCAACAACATCAGAATAGGTTTGTTTATCTTGCATTGATCCGAATCAACGCAGTCCCATCAATTGATCACACCACAAAGAACGAAAATATACTGACGTACGTATATGCCATCCGCATTCGCTACTGGGTCCCGTCATCACCCGTTAGGTTAGCTAACTAACGACAGAGCGGGGACTGGACTAGCGCGGATGAAAAACATATACAACATCTACTAATATATATACCAATATATTATATTTCGCTCAAGGCGTGAAAAAAATGCAACATCACAGAAATGTACAGCATCATAGAACAATACAGATATCTGGAAGCCCCGGGTTTTACAGAGCCGCTGCTGAAACCCGACGTTCCCCTGGTCGTGTGGATAGCCTGTGCAATGAAAACCTAGACCCCTACGGGCGCGGCAAGTCACCCGCCAAAACCTGAAGCGAGGCAGCCCCCTTCAGCAACGTGAATGGACCACCCAGCACTTTACGGAATCCGGTAACTCGGGCACCCCTTCCGGGTCAACCTGTACCCCCTACGAGTGCGGCGAATAGCCCGCCAATCCTGGAGTGAAGCCCCCTCCGTCCCAATGCCATGAGATGCGGGCTTGTTGCCCTCCAGAACCCGGCTATCCGTGCACCCCACCGCGGGGCAATCCTAGTACAGAAAGTAAAATATACATACAACGGGTACATCGACCGCAACCAGGTCGTGCCCCAAAAGAATAATACAAATAGGCAGTGACGGCAGTCCACATGTCGGACGCTCGCCCCGCAATATCAAATGTACATATAAAACAAAACTGTACTAATATTGCATCCAGGCTATCCCCACCGACCGATCCGCAACATCACAGCAATACACTGAACATCAACGTGAAAGTCACGTTCGCAAATCCGTCTAACCGGGCTATAGCAGTTAGACAGGATTTACCGATCAAGTGATATTCACGGTCGCAGATATAATGTAAATACTGTGAAATAATGTGTTTAAAATATCCAATCGATCAAAAATTAACAAGTGAGCCCCCAAGTAATACTGTAGCACTCACAGAAATTCTGGGCCCAATATTAATATTCCAAAACCCCAAAAAATAGCCCAGAAGCCCACTGGAAAAATATGATACAGTGAAGACACCAATGCGCGGCGGAACCGCGGCCCAAGGGGGGGTTTGGCCGCGGTTCCGCACTAAAGTGATCGACTGACTGTGTCGAATTTTTCCAGTAGTCTTAGAATTTCCAGTACATTAGTTTTTTACAACCTGAAAAATTTTTAGAGCCCGGAAAAAATCGACAGAAAACTGATGCACACGAAATGGGGTTTTTGGGATTTTGGTCGATCGGATAAGTAAAACGCATTAGAACAAGCTAGGCAAGGTTAATGGCGTGGCTCTGATACTATGTTGCGCCACGGCAGCGACCCGGCCGTCTATCCGAGGCCAAAATGCGGAATCAAAATTTTCTTAACTTTTAAACTGGCGCTACCGCGGACAATAAACCCGGATCGAAACCATTAACCGATACTAGCAATCAAGAGAAGGGGTGAGAGATATACCGAGTGATCCGAGTCCTCCGGTCTTCTCGTCGTCATCCCGATCTCCTGCGGAAACTCCGGTCGTCGCCTCCTTGCCGGAAGGGCACCACATCGTCTGTATCTTTTTCGGGCTCCCACCTCAATACCGAGGCAACTCGGGCATGAAGCTGGCAAGTCGACATGCCCAAGATGTGCTATAGAATGTAGTGTAGAGTCCATATCTCACTTTGGGGTATTGGTTGCCTTTTGAAGATGGAGGAATGAAGGTATGAAAAATGGTTCTTTCATTTTTCCTTGTATCAAAAATGAGATGAATGAAATTTGCCACACCACCAAAATCAAAGCTCTCCCTCTCTCAAAAATTTGGCCAGCCACATATATGGGTAGAATGGTGGAGGGTGAACCAAAGATATAAAGGAAGGTGATTGTAGGATAAAGGTGGAAGGTGATCATATACAAACATCATCATCATCAAACTTACATCCAAACCATACCCTTTCATATCATAATAAATGCAAAAGAATGATGTAGAAAAGAATGGTATCAAAAGATGCTCTCATAATAAATCCTTTTGCAATAAACCCCTCCACAAAATGTTATTTGCAAACTTGCAAATAACCCCCTCCATCGGAAAAGTCCGGCCGGGAAAGAACAAAGGAAAACCGGCCGGAACGGAATGCAAACTGGCAACTCCAGAAAACTGGTCCCGTAATAAATTACAGGAAAACCCCGATACTGTGCATACACACCCGCATCTGTATTCCGACCGGATACAAATGCAAAGAGACAAAATCTACACTGTACTAAACTAGGATCCGGCTTAAACCAAAGCCGGCTAGTAATGTTCGTCCGATCCTGATCCGTGCAATACCGCACGAATCTGATCGAACCCGGCCATATAACTATACGGCCTCTAGTACAAACCGTCCGATCCTGATCCGTGCAATACCGCACGTATCTGATCGGACCCTGCCATATCTCCATACGGCCTCTGCAGCGTTTCGCCCGAAAGCTTGAGTAACTGAAAGTGTGGTGGACTCTAAAGACTCGTCAATACTATGGCTGTGGATTTAACCACTAGCACGTCAGAGGTATAAGCCAATACATAACGGGCCACGAGCTATTGACCAAAAGGGACGTCGATGAGCGAACTCATCCTGACACCCTACAGAGCCTGTCAGTGACAATATCCGTACAGTCCGGTCCGTTCGTCTATGAGCATCGCATGGCGGGCCTAGGGGGTTGGTAAAAGTCAGACCCCCAAAGGAGGTACAAGTCGTGTCGGAGTGTAGCCCAGAACGCCCTGAGATACTACTGGAATACCTACCAGTAAATCTCCTGACTCGGCCGAGGGCTTTGCGTAATGGCTCTCCTAGACACAGCGCCACCTCACCCCCAATACAGGGAGAGACGAACCCCTGCAGATCCGCTCACTGCCTCCATGTGGCTCGGGACTGTACCCAACTAAAACCTGTTTGCACGACTCCTTTGAGCCGTGGTAGGGTAGTAATCAAAGCACAGTGGGAACTCACACGAGACAAATGACGATCTCAGGTCGATGAACTAACCTGTACACATGTCACCTGGGAACTGCTATCTGACGTATGGTATAATCCCAACTAGCAGGTTCCCGGCGAGTCCTGTCCGGTGTACTCATAACCCAATGAGCACCTGTATACATCTTAGGTGAACCAACAGACACCAGTAGCTTGTGAGATCGGCCACCGCCCCTCGTCGGGGTCTCGACTGTATACACTAGTCTACTAATGGAGTATCGATGCCCTGTCTCGAAACTCCCACGACTAGGGACCATTTAAGGATGTGCTTATAGACCCCAGCTCCCACGTATATGATCGCCATCATACTGCTGGTCGTCAAGCAAGAATCCTAGGGGCTCTATCAACGTGTAATAGCGACCTGTCAGGTCACCTAAAGCAGTACACGATGATAAAGATAAACCAGATAGCATACTATCATCTCGAGTAAGACTGTCCTACCGGGATAGGTGTTTCCTGATTTAAAATCAGGAAAGCTTCTGGGAAAAGCTTCAAAAAGGGGTCACGTGTTGGCACGTGACACCTAAAAGGCATCATCAAGTCAAGTGCAGTTTCCTGACTACGCTGAAGAAAATGGGCTTCAGAAAGAGTCACGTGCTCCCACGTGACCAGGGTCACGTGGCGACACGTGACATTTAAACGCAAGCGTCAAAGGCACACAAGTTCTCTGATCAAGTCAAGAAAAGGCTTCAGAAGAGGTCACGTGTTCCCACGTGACCAGGGTCACGTGTTGCCACGTGACGTTCAAGACAGCAGACTCGTTCTCCAGAAGAACCGAAGACAGAGAGTTCAAACAAGGGTCACGTGCTCACACGTGACCAGGGGTCACGTGGTAGCACGTGACGATTAGGCAGCGATCAGAAGACAGAGCGCAAAAGAAAGGAAAAGGCTCATTCCAAAGGGGGTCACGTGCCCACACGTGACCATGGGTCACGTGGTCACACGTGATCAGCTTTCAAAGCCCATTTTGTCAAACAGAATTAAATTCTGAAGGAGAATCAAATCTTTCCAAAGGAAAGCGGCTATCTGGAACCGATCGAATTAAAGATTCAGAGGTGATGAAATATCATCTATCTATGGGAAAATCTCGGGTTTGGAAAGATTTCCCCTTTAAATCTAACCAAAATAACAAGGGAGAATCTCCGGATTTAAAATCCAATGGTGAATAAAATTCACCTAATAATCCAAAGGTCCAAAATGAATGATGAATGCAAATCAAATCTCAATGAAGATTCGTCAAAAAACTGATTGATTCGGCTGCTTCTCCTATAAATAGGAGCCAAGAGACATACATACATATAGATGCGCAGAGAAGAAAAAAGAAAAAAGGAGAAGAGCTTTGATACTTTGAAAAAGACTCGGATCTTCTGCAAAAAACCCTAGGTAAGAAAGGGAAGGCCTTTTGAAAGAAAGAGAATTTAATTCTCAACAGAGTTTAACTCTGATAATGTAAAAACAGAAGAACATATTTCTTCTCTCTTTGATGGAGGATCTGCAAAGTGCACATCTCCCCTTAAGGTTGAGAATTTAATTCTCAATGGGTTGAGATCCTGCCATGCAGATCCAAAACATGGAGAAGGAATGCAAGCACGAGAATTTAATTCTCACAGAACTATAGGAATTTAATTCCTTTAAAATAAAAGGAGGGCTTGACCCTATATTATGGGAATTTAATTCCTCCAGAACAAAAAAAGAAACAGGGTTTAACCCTAATTAAGAACCTAGTTCTGTTGAAACAGCAGGAATTTAATTCCCTTAATCATACAGAGGATGGAAGTTTAAACTCCTTAAAAACTTTTATTAGGGTTTAACCCTATTCAGCCCTTCACGTATATGAGGAATTTAATTCCTACAGAAAATTCAGAGTTAAACTCTATCCCAGAATATAAGTCTTCGAAAGGAAGTAGGAATTTAATTCCTCTGAAATTTATAGTTCGAGGAATTTAATTCCTAAGAAGATTAACAAAGCCTCTAAACAAAATACCTAGAGACAGGGTCACGTGTCATCACGTGACCCCCCCCCCCCAAGAGAGCTACAGAAAGCCCCTTTGAGGCAGCACCCCACGTGACCCACGTGACCCTTAGCAGAAGCTCTAATCCATAGGCATTTGAATGCCCATCATGTGATGGCACGTGATGCTCTGGAAGACGCAATAATCTCAGCAGAACAAAGGAAGGGAGGGCGCTCTCACGTGCTGCCACGTGACCCCTCTTACCTTAGTGTTTAAACACTAAACTAAAACTCTCGAACCCAGTGTTAAAACACTGTTGGGCCTTAGTGTTCAACACTAATTAAAAAGCTTTATTTGCAGTGTTCAACACTGATTACCTTAGTGTTTAAACACTAATCTGAGATCTTCATTTGCAGTGTTCAACACTGATTACCTTAGTGTTTAACACTAACCTGAAAAAACATTGTTGCTGGTGTTCAACACCAAATATTCTCTTAGTGTTAAACACTAACTTGCCAACCCCATTCCCAGTGTTCAACACTGACTGCTCTGTAGTGTTTAACACTAGACTTCGGCCCAATTGGCTTAAATGGATGGAGGCAAAGCCTCTCCTGATTGGACTTAGCCCAAGATGGCCATAAGTCCTCAATTTGTGATTAACTGGTCCAATGGACTCATAACATAATTAATTCGTCTTGACCCCAAATTGGGCCAAGGGTTATTTAATCCACTCCGGTTCTAGGGTACATCTCTTCACTCCTTTGATACTTGGCATTGTAATCCCTCAATGCCGTCAAAGAGGTGACGGGTCCCGATGACCACACATTGATATGGACTGTGGGGTCCTTAAACTCATGTCTAATGCAAATTCCTGGTTACGTGGAACGCGGATAATGTCACTCTTTGACCCCGTGGGAAACGTCCAGAGCGGAGCCTGGTCCTCGCCAAGCACGGCAGTGAACCCGTGTGAAGCATCCAGAGCACATACCGGACTGTGGGGTCCTTAAACCCATGGACTACGACGTCCTTAACCTTGACCGAGATGTCTTAAAACTAACAATGGACTGTGGGGTCCTTAAACCCATGGACTACGACGTCCTTAACCTTGACCGAGATGTCTTAAAACTAACAATGGACCTCAATGTCCTTAAACTACCCACGGACCGCAATGTCCTTAAACTACCCATGGACCGTAATGTCCTTAAACTAGGACAATAGAGCCCCACATGCTCTTTTGTCGGATCTAAACGGTCCCGTTTAAGTTGATCTTAGCCTCAAAGATGGCTAACGTATCCTTAAACCTTCAAAACAAAGTGGACTATAAATCCCCCCAATTGACTCCGGCTTGAGGGTACATCCTTGAACTCCTCTGACATCCGTCGTTGTAATCCTTCAACGTCGTCAGAGAGGTGACGGGTCCCGACGGCCACACATTCATGGACCACTATGTCCCTAAACTGGAACATTAGAGTCCCAACGCTCTTGTGTCGGATCTAAACGATCCCGTTAAGTTGATCTTAGTCACAAAGTTAGACTAACGTATCCTTAACAAACGTTTGAGTTGATCTTAGCCTCGAGTAGGGCTGACGTATCCTCAAACCAAAACCCTCCCAAACCCAAATCTAAGATAATACGGATTTGGACTAGTCCACGCCCTACGGGCGACGACATAACTCAGTCCCCGTAAACAATCCACGGGCAACGAAATACAAAACAGACACCCACGACACGAAGTGACCATATGGAGAAGGAGAAAGTTGTTACCGCAATGCGGTAGCGTAATTAACTGCAGGGGCTTGCGCCTGCAGGGAAGAGCGTCCCCACAATCAAAAACCCCTCAAACGAGGGGGAATCTGACGAAGTCTGCTACATCGGACGCATCCGTCTAAACCTTCGATACGTGGTGCCATAAATCAACTTGGCATCTTCGGAGAGGTGGACGGATAGCACCTATTAGCATCTGCCCCGAATCTCAGGCAAGACGCGGTGTCGCGCCGTCTTTCGGAGGGGAACAGATTCTGGCACGCCCGGTGGGACCTTTTCCTCTTTCCACTCCACACTTCGTGTGTCGTGACTCGCGAACCAATCGCGGTTCGCTAATGGTTGCCCTCGGGTTTCAAGATACTAAGAATTGGCGTCTGGCTTATTGCAGAAAGAAAAGGATCGATGGCTTCTACTTCCGTGAAAGTGTCCAACTGCTTAGACTGCAATTGCAACCAACGCTCTGCCTCGCCAGGAGGTATAGCCTACGGACCCCAAGCTGCCTCGCTATTCACAATGCCCGTGGAACAGGTCACTCGCGCCACCACAGGATTGTTCTTTGGGACCATGGTCCCGCCGACAAACTTTGCCGCTCCAGTGCTGACAACGGAGGCTCCCAAGAAGTCGGTCTTTGATCGTCTTACCCCTGCCACGGCTCCTCTCAACGAGTCGCCCAACGTCAACGCCTCGGTCTTCTCTAGACTGGGCCAGAAATCCTGCAGACCCATCGTGGGACCTACAATCTCAGAGAAGGTTGCTTCTAAGAAAGTGGCCGCTCCCGTCCCAGAAGTCGTCAAGGCAGCCTCTCCGGCCAAAAGGTCGGTCTTTACAAGATTAACGGCTTCAGCTCCCGCTCCTACTACCCAAAGGACATCGGTCTTTGACAGGCTAATACCAACTGCGACCCCACGCCCAGACAGAGGACAAAACGAAACCGTTCTTACCGCTGACCCTACACCGTCCGCTCGACACGCTCGACGTCGCCATTGGCGCCGAGTGAGGAAGGCTGGGGGCAACTCCCCATCTGGATTGACTCCATCAGTCCCGGTGGCAGAAATTAATGCTGCTGTTCCAACTGGGAACAGCTTCGAAATGCTAAATAAAGTGCGAAGAAATTCTCCTACTGCAGTACTGAAGAGGTCTCCTCCCCCGTTAAAGAAGGTTCTGGAAATGGAGTCAGAACGGCCCCAATCTCCTCAACGGCTATCTTCCAAAATCTATAAGGTTTGGCGGCATGCACGGGACTCGATCATCGATCCGAACTTCTCCCGCCGACACAAAAAGCTGAAAACCCAACCGGAAGCTGGTCACCAGGCCAAACCCCAGAAGGCTGTGGAACAATTGACTCATAAAAGAAGGAGGCCGGAGAAGACCCCACGGCACGCAACGACGGCTAAAAGCACTGAGCCCAGACACCCTAAGTCTGGGGGCATGGTGGTGCACACTGTTTACATGGCCTTTGGAAAAGAGGAAAGCCGCACTTCTACGGGCCACCGACCGTTAACCCGATCCGTGACGAAAGCCCAAGAACAGCAACAGAAGCTGCAAGAAATGATGAATGCTATGGCCGCGCTCACCGGGCCAAAAGAAAACCCAGAAACGTCCTCAGACGCACGCCGAGAGGAAGAAACCGATGCTGAATTCCTTCGCCGGACACTGGAGAAAAGGGACAAAGAGGCTGCTGAACAAGCGGCCAACATACAACGGATGGGCCTTCTCTTCCAAGATGTGATAGGAATGATGATCCAGCAGGACTTACCCGCCGAGGATCCCCCGATCGTTCTTGAAGACGACCGAGGAGAAACGTCAAATCCACCACCAGCCCTCTCAACGGCCAAGGAGGATGCAATCTCCAAGGCTGACTTGGCTGACTACATAGCCCAGCAAATCCGGGTTCACCACGCGACTGAGGCAGCTGGTCAAGTCATGAAAACGGGGCGGCCGTATCCGAGCTGGTACGACCAAATCAAATACCCGCAAGGCTATACAATACCAAAATTCCACGTGTATAAAGGGACCGGCAATCCCCATCAACATGTCGCCCAGTTTCGGGCCCTCTGCGGTAACACCGGCGGTGATGATAAGTTGTTGCTCCGCCAGTTTGTGGGCAGCTTATCAGAAACAACGTTCGAATGGTACTCGGAACTCCCGAACGATTCCATCAAAACGTTCGCTGAAATGGAGTTGTTGTTCACTCAGCGATTTGCAAGTGCCAGCGAACGCACTCCAATAACTGCACTTATTAACGCCAGGGTAAAACCGGGCGAAACCTGGGTCCAGTACGCTATACGCTGGCGGAACTTGTGGTCGAGATGTGAGCAACGCATTGAGGAAGCACCTGCGGTGGGCATGTTCGTGGGAACTTTAGACCCCCACGCAACTATTTCCCAGTTTATGATGTTCTTTAAGCCAACCACATTCCAGGCCCTGATCGACAAGTTGGCTCAGATGGACCAGATGGGTCATAGACCGCCTACACCGAAGTCGGAACCTCGGAATGACAAGGGTAAAGGAAGAGCAACATTTGTCGCAAATGCCCAAGAGCAACCTAACGCCCCGAAACCGACAGATCAACTGGAGGAGAGACGTCGGTATTATAATGAGAAGATGAAGCGTCCCTACTCGTTCCCACGGGACAAGACGAAACGGCTATTCGAGCTGGCAATACGCAACAGACTTATAAACCTGCCAAATCCAAGGCGACCGCCGCAACCCACCGAGGTGAATAACCCTAACTATTGCCCTTACCATCAAACGGTAAGCCATCCGATTGAAGATTGCTTCGTCTTCAAAGGATGGATTGAAGACCAATACCTCCAGGGGAAGTTTGTACTGTCCGAAAAGTGGAAAGTGAACCCACCACAGCCGCATGCTCCGAGGAAAGCGGATACACCGGGGGCAACATGTTCTTTTATTGAAGAAGCTCCATGGGAGGTCGTGCTATCAACTAAAACCAAAAGAATGCTGAGAGACCTTCATGCGTGCCCTGCGATCGAATGGAAGGACCCTCTTGAACCTCAAATTATCAAAGGAATGTTGAAGCCCCGCCCAACTACGAGGACTCGCGATAATGGCCCAAATACTCACGCCCAATCGTCAAAATCTTCGAAGAAAAAGAAGAAGAAATCCAAGAAGTCCGTGAAGCCTGGAAAAGAGCACACGAACTTGCAGAAGCAAATCGACGCCCTGAAAGAGTACAATCAAAAGGCGCGAACTCCTGTCACACTGCAAGAGTTCCTCAACCACATCTTTCAAGAGGAAGATGATGGAGAAAGCTCGTCGGATGAATCCGAAGGATATGTGGCGAGTTGTAACGTAATCTCCCACTCGTTCACCGATGATGGGAAAACTCCTGGCACTAAAAAGCTGGAGGCAGAGCGTGTACCAGAGCGCGCATGGCCAACAGACGAAATGATCGACGCTTTTCTAGACGAGATTCGTCTAAAATGTAAAGCAGACCAGGAGCGTGAGATGACCACGTCGGAAGGAGCCAAATGCGGGCAACTGAACGAAAGAGTTGAACTACCTCTGCCAGAACAAAAGGCATCCGAAGTAGACAAGAAGATATTCAAGACGAGGAAAAGGTTTGCCAAAGCCATGTTAATGGGAATGAAGCTACCACCCTCGGAAGAAAACACACACGATGGGGTGGAGAGGCACCCTGACTATTGCACATATCATCGGAGAATATCACATCCCACGGAGGAGTGCGACGCCTTTAAGATATGGTGGCAAGGATATGTCGCTCGTCGGCAACATGTTAAGCGCATGAAACGCAAAAGCCGTCGGGAGCGAAGAAGTACCGTCGATGGGCACAACAGAACGACTGGCAACTGTTACATGGTTAACGCCAGGGGGTCACAAGTTCTCACCTTCGGGAGCGACTCTGACGAAGAAATGGCTCTGGGCCCTCTCTTCAAAGAATCCGTTTTAGGGAAAGAGGAGGAATCGGAGATCTGCGAGAACATTCAGCTGCGCAACCGCACACTCCCAGAAAAGAATCTCGGGCCCGGGAATAGAAAAGATAAGGGAAAGGAAAAAGTCACTGAAGATATCACTTTAGATGACCAAGCCACGAGAGAGCTGGCTGCCAAAGACCCTCCTAGGAAGAGTAAAGTGGACTATAACATTCTCGCACACCTAAGGAAACTACCTTCTCAGCTTAGCATTCTCGATGCCCTCCTATTACCGAAAGAAGCGCGAGACTCGCTAATTAAGGCGTTACAAGAACCCGAGCAATTCCAAGCCTTCCTCGCCACTGAAAGGATGAAGGATGAACTGGAGGAAGTGCATACGGCCGACGTCACTTTCGGTGATGAAGACCTCCTTCTCGGGACGTGCGACCACAACCGGCCCCTATATGTCTCCGGATACTGCCATGATATCAAGATAGGCAAGATCCTGGTGGATAATGGATCCTCCGTCAACCTCCTTAATGTTCGGGTGTTGAAGGAAATCTGCATGAGTGTGCAACACCTTGCTCGTGACAAAATCACTATCTCCGGTTTCGATTCACAATCGTCACGGACTCTCGGATCCGTGATACTAACATTACGCTTCGGACTTCTCGTCACAGACATCAAATTCCATGTCATTGACGCCAAGACCTGTTACAACGCCTTGCTCGGCCGCCCTTGGCTACACGAGTACAATATCATCCCTTCTACACAACATCAGTGTATGAAGTATTTCAAGGATGGTTTCGAGTATACCGTAACAGGTGAGTTAAACCCATTTTCCGTGAACGAAGTCCGCAAATACGAAGATGCGAAATACTTTTTGCCAGATTTCGAGGATACAGAAAAGTGTCGCAATCCGGAAAACAAAACCGCCGCCACCATCCCTATTTTCGGGAGCGATACCGAAGAAGAGGAAGAGACAGTTTATGCAGGGCCATCTCAACGCAACAACCGGAGGACACCCGCCTCCGTATTAGTCTTCGGAAGTGATTCAGAAGATGAAGTTAATGCTGTGTTCTCCAATCGGCTGTCAATACAAGCACCCCTTGGCGATGACCATAGTTTGCAAATTACCATGGTACCGCGAGAACACTACAAGGATCTCGACGCGCTTCAGGCTCACGATGTGCAGGACCTGCAAACAGTTTACGTCCCTCCCAGGCGAAGGGGCGAGAAGGTGATCCTATTTTACCGATCCTCAGAGTCGAAAATAGAGAAAGAGATCTGGCACGGCGCAGATACTACGCTCGACAGGCTCCAACCCATCCGTCTGCACAGATACTATACAAATGGGTTAAAGAAGCTATTGAAGCGCCAAGGAGTACCCTTAGAACAGACCGTTCGGCAGGCGCGGTTCTACAACAAGATTTGGGATGTCCCCGGGACTCAACGCAAATTGCCCAACGGGAAGATGGAAACACTCGGGCTCGGATACGTAAGAGCTGGAAAACGGGAACGGACTCACAGCAGCTACCCTATATATACCTTTGATGAAGAGGAGGACGCCCTGTCAGGAGATGCCAACCCTTCATTAAAACTAGACCCTGCGATTGAAACATCGAGTCCGTCGTTTGAAGAGCGAACGAACAAGCCTATCAGGAAAACGGGTCAGAGAGCTTAGGAAGACCACAACCGCGAGATGGCCATCTACAAGAAGGCCAGGACGCAACGTCTATCTCAACATGCTGCAAAAGACAAAGACGCTTATCCTCGTCAATCCGTTATACGAAAGACCCGACGCAGAGACGGAGATAGATCAAGAAGCGGCTCGGGTTTGCCCCTCGTGAAGAAGATGAGTCGAGCGTATTCCTTCCCCCGAGACAAGACGGAGAGGTTACTCAACCTCGCTATAAAACATCAAATGATCACGCTTCCAGAGTCTAGACATCCTGAGCAAGCTAACAGGGCTTCTCATCCGAGTTATCGCTCTTATCACCAAGCCATAGGACATCCTACCGAGAACTGCTTCACCTTCAAGAACTGGGTCGAGGACCAGTACCGACGGGGCAGATTCGCTTTATCCGACGGCTGGAAGGTAACGCCGCCGCGAAAGCACGAGCCCAAGGCCGCAAGAGCAGAACCGGGTCCACCTCAGTCCGGGGAGCGGGTTCGCACTTGTTATACGATTACGATATTAGGAGAAGAGCCCGAGAACGTAGACAACCTTTACCGGTGCTTTGAGAATAGCAATGATGAGGTAATCTCAGAATTTCCGCCCGCTCCGAAAGAACTGGAAGATGGTATACATACTACCGCAGATAACCTCAAGAAGATTGAGTTGGGATCGGCAGACGACCCGCGACCGACATTTGTCAGCGAGCTATTATCCGAAGAAAAGGTGGCTGCGTTAAAGAACGTGCTTCTACGGCATAAAGACTGCTTCGCGTGGAACTACTCCGAGATGCCAGGATTGGACCCGGAGATTGCTGTGCATAGATTAGCAATATCCCCAGATATCAAGCCAGTCAAGCAGGCGCTAAGGAGGATGCGACTCGAGCTTGAAATGAGCATCAACGCCGAAGTCAAGAAGTTGATCGATTCAGGATTTATCCAAGAAGTCCAATATCCCGACTGGATTGCCAATATCGTCCCGGTAATGAAGAAGAATGGGACGGTACGCATTTGCGTGGATTTCAGGGATCTCAATAAAGCCTGTCCAAAGGACGATTTCCCGGTGCCGGTAACCGAGCTAATGATAGATAACACGTCCACTCACGAGGTTTTCTCCTTTATGGACGGTTCATCAGGATACAATCAGATAAAGATGCATCCCGAAGACCAGAAGCATACCGCTTTCCGCACCCCTTTGGGTATATTTTGCTACAGGGTTATGCCCTTTGGCCTAAAGAACGCTGGCGCTACCTATCAAAGGGCCATGACAAAGATCTTTGATGACCTCATACACGACGTCGTCGAGTGCTATATCGACGACCTCGTAGTAAAGAGCATGTCATACGAAGATCATTTAAAGCATCTGGAGACTGTATTTCGACGCCTTCGGCAATATAATTTGAAAATGAATCCCCTCAAATGCGCGTTTGGAGTCTCCTCGGGCAAATTTCTGGGATTCATCGTTCGACACCGAGGTATTGAAATAGATCCGTCAAAGATTAAGGCGATCATGGAAATGCCTCCGCCAAGAACCCTCAAGCAGTTGCGGTCTCTCCAAGGGAAGCTCGCATACATCCGGCGGTTTATCGCTAATCATTCAGGCAAATGCCTTCCTTACAGCCACCTGATGAAAAAGGGAACTCCATTCGTTTGGGATCACAAATGTCAAGGTGCACTAGACGAGATCAAGCAGTACCTGCAGAACCCTCCAGTGTTGGCTGCTCCAGTGAAGGGAAAGCCTCTCATTCTTTACACGGCCGCCCTTGAAGGTTCTTTGGGCGCATTATGGGCACAAGAGAACGATCAGGAGAAAGAAAGAGCACTTTACTACTTAAGTCGAGTGCTGCTGGGGGCAGAAAGCAACTATTCCCCCATTGAAAAGCACTGCCTGGCGTTGATCTTCGCAATAACAAAGCTTAGACATTACGCATTAGCACATGAAGTCCGTCTTATTTCAAAGGTGGACCCTCTCAAATATTTGATGTCGAAAGCCATACTGACGGGACGACTTGCTAAGTGGGCCCTGCTCTTGATGGAGTTCTCAATAACGTATCAACCTCTCAAGGCAGTGAAAGGCCAGGCCATTGCCGACTTCCTCGCCGAACACCCGATACCGGCCAATTCTCCTCTGAATTGCGATTTGCCGGACGAGCATGCATTTGATGCGATTAACGGCGGAACCACCCAATGGGAACTCTATTTCGATGGAGCGTCCTCCATAAAGAAACAGAAACAAGGTATCCCAATGATCAAATCAGGGATAGGCCTCATCTTTGCAACTCCACAAGGAGGGATAATGCGCTTCGCCTTCTCCTTAACGGAGCCGAGGACAAACAATGAAGCTGAATATGAAGCTCTGATAGCAGGCCTCGAGATCGCCATCGACATGGGAATTGAAGACCTCCTTATATACGGGGATTCTCAGCTGGTCGTTAGTCAAGTAAATGGTGACTACCAAACGTGCAAGCCGGAGTTGGTGAAGTACGGCGAAAGGGTGCAACAACTATTGACCCAAATTCCCTCCTATACTTTGGAGAACATACCGCGTGCGGAAAACAGCAAAGCAGACGCGTTGGCTAAACTTGCTAAGGAACTGGCTGACGAGAACCTCGATGACGTCAGAATCGTGGTACAAAGCCGTCGAGTGCTCGCCCCGGCAGAAATATCTCCGGAATCATGCGGAGAAAAGGGAGCGACCGAGCAGATGACCCTACAAATAAAAGACCATGAGAAGGCCGAAGACTGGAGGGAAGTCTTCATAGACTACTTTAAGTCCCACCGAATGCCCGAAGAAGCGTCCTCAAGACATCGGCTCATGAAACGAGCCTTATCTTTCGCTTTCGTCAACGATATTCTATACAAGAGATCGTTCGATTCTCTATGGCTGAGATGCTTGGGACCTGACGAAGCAGAAAGAGTCATTCAGGAAGTTCATGACGGACTTTGCGGTTCTCACCAAGCAGGCCCAAAGATGAAGTTAAAAATTAAACGGATGGGTTATTACTGGCCCACGATGATCCAGGACTGCCTCGAGTATGCGAAGCAATGCCACTCATGCCAGATCCATGGAGACTTCATCCACCAACATCCGAATCCACTGCACCCGACATTGGCTAGTTGGCCATTCGAAATGTGGGGGACTGACATAGTCGGCCCCATTGAGCCAGCATCATCCCGGGGACACCGTTTTATCCTGGCGACCACTGATTACTTCTCCAAATGGGCAGAAGCAGTACCGCTGAGGGAAGTGAAGACGGAGAATATCCTCCACTTCTTCAAGACGCACGTCATCTATCGGTTTGGAACTCCGCGGCGGATTATCTCTGATAACGGGCCGGCCTACCGAAGCCATAAGATTAGCCGCTTCGCACAGCAGCACAATATAGACTGGAGATATTCTTCAGTTTACAATCCACGAGCTAACGGTCTGGCCGAGGCTTTCAATAAGACCTTGACGAAGATCATAAAAAAGACCGTTTCCAGGAATAAGAGAGACTGGCACGAAAGACTGCAAGAAGCCCTTTGGGCCTATCGAACTACGTTCAAGACGGCCACAAACACAACGCCGTACGCGTTGGTGTTTGGGACGGAAGCAGTGCTCCCCCTCGAGATAGAGTTACCCTCTCTACGAGTAGCAGTCCACCACGAGCTGATGAACGAAGAAAATGCTCACCTGCGGCTTGAGGAGCTTGATGCCCTCGACGAAACCCGGCTCATAGCGCAACAACATCTAGAAGCCTACAAAGCAAAGATGACGCGCTCGTACGAACGATTGACCAGGCCGAGGACATTCCGCCAAGACGAACTCGTACTAGTGGTCAAAAGACCTATGATCCCCAATCGTGCCAAGCGGGGAAAATTTGAGCCAAACTATGAAGGCCCGTACATCATAGACAAGGTCTACCAGGATGGAGCCTACCTACTCATGGACATGCACGGTGAAAGGCCTTTCAGGCCAATAAACGGCCGCTTCTTAAAGAAGTACTATGCTTAATGAGCCACAGCCGGGGTCAATGATAAATGACGACGACTATGTCCACTCACTGTCTTCCTAGGCTCAGACTTTACAAGCAGCAGCCGGCCTTCCCATAACGACGGACCGAAACGTCCTTAAACTAACGGCGGACCGAAACGTCCTTAAACTAACGGCGGACCGAAACGTCCTTAAACTATCGACGGACCGAAACGTCCTTAAACTACTACCGCAGCGTCTTTAGGCTGACGAGATAAATAAATAAAAAAAATAAAAAAAAATATATGAAAAAGAAAAAAAAACGGTACGTCCATAAGCAAAATGGGCACGGATGAAAACCCGCAAGGGCTCCGTGAGTAAAAACAGCAGGGCTGCCGGCAAGCGTTCGTGAAAACCTGAGAGGGCGCGACCTTGTAAAAAAAAAGTGAAAAGAATAAAAAAAACGGTATGTCTATAAGCAAAACGGGCACGGATGAAAACCCGAAAGGGCTCCGTGAGTAAAAACAGCAAGACTACCGGCGAGTGTTTGTGAAAACCCGAAAGGGCGCAACCTCGTTAAAGGACACTTACAGAGTCCTCTCGACCTTGTAAGGAGAAACCACCAGCGTGAGATCCTTACGACTCACGAGGGAGCAACACACTTAGGGATCCTCACGATTCCTAAGGAGAAAATACACTTACGAGATCCTCACGACTCGTAAGGAGAATTCTCTTATGGGACCCTCACGGCTCATGAGATTTGAAAGTCTTAAGGTACAGAAACCTGAACCTGTTCTTAAGCAAATCCTCCACAACCTCCGATATTGCCCTACAAGAGGCTCAATACTGACCCTTGTATACAATCCACGGGCGCGAATAAACATATCCCCAGCAAAGTCCAACCCTTGTAGGTCCCCTCGACCCATAAGGAGAAAACCCTCTTGTAGGATCCTTACGACTTACAGAGGAACATACACTTAGGAATCCTCACGATCCCTAAGGAGAAGATACACCTGCAAGATCCTCACGACTTGTAGGGAGAAATACCTTTGTGAGACCCTTACGGCTCATGAAGTCAAAAGCCTTAGTCGACAGGACCTTAACCCTATTTGCTAAGCCACCTTTGTTCAATATCGACAAAGGCAAATGATGATTCGCTCCTGGCAACATCCCAGTTGCAGCGATGCTGATGCCGAAATCGGTGTCCAAAATCCGAGCTTGCGGCGAAAAAGCTAGCAGGCCACACATGCCTACGAAATAGCCGAAATGATGGGGCAACTTGCAATAAAAAGCAGCAAGTAAAAATGTATGCATGAAAAATAGCCGAAATGATGGGGCAACTCGCAATAAAAAGCAGCGAGTAAAAATAAAACAAATAGCCGAAATGATTGGGCACCGCGAAAAATAGCCGAAATGATTGGGCAATCGCGACCTTCGCGATATAAAAAGCTGAAATGATAGAGCATCGCGGAAAGAATAAAAGAAATGATGGAAAAATGAAACCTTTTTGCCCTACAGGCGATACTACAACAATCCCTGTATACAATCCAGGGGCGCAAACAAAGAAGGGATCATACTCCTCCCCCCAGGTTTCATCATGAGAGGAAGCCAAATCTCGACGGTTCACAAATAACCTGGAGATCGTCTCGTAACAACGGACACAACTTCAAGCTAAGCGGAACAGCGGCCACTCCCAGTTCCATGGCTCGGTGGTATACATATCGCCAACAGTCAAACCTTCACCCCGTGAAATGCGGATATATTCAGCAAAAATTCCTGATCACGTGGAACGCGGATAATGTCACTCTTTGACCCCGTGGAAAACATCCAGAGCGGATCCTGGTCCTCGCAGAGCATGGCAGTGAACCCGTGCGAAGCATCCAGAGCGGAGCCTAGTCCTCGCCTAACGCGGCAGTGAACCCGTGTGAAGCATCTAGTGCAAAATTCCTGGTCACGTGGAACGCGGATAATGTCACTCTTTGACCCCGTGGAAAGCGTCCAGAGCGGATCCTGGTCCTCGCAGAGCATGGCAATGAACCCGTGCGAAGCATCCAGAGCGGAGCCTAGTCCTCGCCTAACGCGGCAGTGAACCCGTGTGAAGCATCTAGTGCAAAATTCCTGGTCACGTGGAACGCGGATAATGTCACTCTTTGACCCCGTGGAAAGCGTCCAGAGCGGATCCTGGTCCTCGCAGAGCATGGCAGTGAACCCGTGCGAAGCATCCAGAGCGGAGCCTAGTCCTCGCCTAACGCGGCAGTGAACCCGTGTGAAGCATCTAGTGCAAAATTCCTGGTCACGTGGAACGCGGATAATGTCACTCTTTGACCCCGTGGAAAGCGTCCAGAGCGGATCCTAGTCCTCGCAGAGCATGGCAATGAACCCGTGCGAAGCATCCAGAGCGGAGCCTAGTCCTCGCCTAACGCGGCAGTGAACCCGTGTGAAGCATCTAGTGCAAAAATTCCTGGTCACGTGGAACGCGGATAATGTCACTCTTTGACCCCGTGGAAAACGTCCAGAGCGGATCCTGGTCCTCGCAGAGCATGGCAATGAACCCGTGCGAAGCATCCAGAGCGGAGCCTAGTCCTCGCCTAACGCGGCAGTGAACCCGTGTGAAGCATCTAGTGCAAAATTCCTGGTCACGTGGAACACGGATAATGTCACTCTTTGACCCCGTGGAAAACGTCCAGAGCGGATCCTGGTCCTCGCAGAGCATGGCAGTGAACCCGTGCGAAGCATCCAGAGCGGAGCCTAGTCCTCGCCTAACGCGGCAGTGAACCCGTGTGAAGCATCTAGCGCAAAATTCCTGGTTACGTGGAACGCGGATAATGTCACTCTTTGACCCCGTGGAAAACGTCCAGAGCGGAGCCTGGTCCTCGCCAAGCACGGCAGTGAACCCGTGTGAAGCATCCAGAGCAAATACCGGACTGTGGAGTCCTTAAAATCCACGGACTATGACGTCCTTAACCTCGACCGTGATGTCTTAAAACTAACGATCAACCACCCCGATTCCCTACAGACTTTGCCTTGGTTTAAGGGTACATCTCTTCACTCCTTTGATGCCCGGCGTTGTAATTCCTCAACGTCTTCAAAGAGGTGACGGGTCCCTGCAACCAAACACCGGACTGTGGAGTCCTTAAATCCACGGACTATGAGGTCCTTAACCTTGACCGTGATGTCTTAAAACTAACAGCGGACTGTGGAGTCCTTAAATCCACGGACTATGAGGTCCTTAACCTTGACCGTGACGTCTTTAAACTACGATACCTTGAGAAACTCCCGACTCCGTGAAATACGGATAAGGGTGATCACATCCGGCACTTGCAGGCCCTCACGACCTGTAAGGAAGAAAAACTCTCTTGTGAGGTCCTTACGACTCTCAAGGGAAAACCCGCTTAAGGATCCTCACGATCTTTAAGAAGAACTTACACCTATGGGATCCTCTCGACCTGTAGGGAGAAAAACTCTTTATGAGACCCTCGTGGCTCATAAGATGCAAAAGCCTTAGGAAGCAGATCTTAACCCTGAGTCCTGAGCCATTGCTGTCCTGCAAGGAGATCAAGATAGAATACCCACAGAATACATTCAATGAAAAGGAGACACATCATTGACAAGAAAAAATGTATCTTTTATTCATAAACCAAAATGGGTACAAAGTACAATTCATGAAAGAAACAAAAAGAAAATACTCTCATCCATGAGTATGTACAAAAGGGAAGAAAAAGATACAAATGTTTCAGGCCGGCGGGCGATTCAGCAGCTTGGTCAGCTCATCCTGCTTTTGCTGAGCCACGGCTTCATGACGCAAGATCTCCAGAAGACGAGCCTCCGCTTGAGCTTGCTGAGCCTGATACGAAGCGAGCCGGGCTTCAAGCTCTTTCTCAGTGGCCTTATGAGCCTCGACCCTCTCACGAGTGAACATGGCAGCTTTATCGAGAGCCACCACCTCTTTGATGGACTCCTGAAGCACCCGCCAGAGTTCATACACTTTGTTGGCCCTGGCTGTGAGATTGGCTTGAAGCTCGCTCAGCGCCTTGGAGGCTAGCTCCCTTTCCGAGAACTTGCGACCGAGCCTCTTCTCACATGACGTCATGTTGGCCGCGCACCGTACTATCAGCCCTCATAACTCCGCCTTTGCAGCCACGGCCTCCGGGGAAAGGCGAGAACACTCGAGAGTGTGCAGGCAAGCCTCCACTCGCCGGCAGAACTCCACCCAGACTCGCACCACCTCTTCGCTGTGGTAGGTGGCAAGAAAAGGAAGAGAACCGTTAGCCTCGGCAGCGAACGCTTCAGCCGTGGTCGTGCTGCCAGCACGAAGCTCCTCGATCAGAGACGACAAGGAGACGAGGCTTAATTGGGCCAAGCGTTCTGAAGCCCGCAAGGCATAAGGGCCGGGTGGCATCACGATGCGCGACTCCAATGCCGTGGAGACTGGCAGAGCTGTTTAAATTTTAAAGACGTCAACAAAATTCTTAAGCAAGGAACGAGTAAGAGTGCAATGAAATGGCACTCACCGACAGTTGTACAAGCAGGAGCTGAAGGCTCCCCTGGCCCTTCGAGAATCTCGACCTCGTCATCGGCTTCCAGAACTGCAAGAAACGTTAATGTCAGTACGCAAAAATAACGACGATGCTATGAGAAGGGATGGACGACACCAACCTTGCCCAGACGAAAGGACAATGCGCTGAGGGGGGATCGCTTGCGGAGCTGCCATCTCCAATAAACGCTGAAATGACTGTCGAGGCGACAGATCCGCGATCGTGGCCGCCAAACCGCGCAATTCTGGGAAAGATAAAAGAGTTCAGACTATGAAGGGGTTGCTAAATTAAAACACAGAGGAATACCTTCAACAGTCCTCCTATTCTGAGCCGGGGGGATAGCAGCCTCAACGTTCTCCGCCATGACCTCAGGCTCCAACAAAGGGAGAGTAATCCCGACTACCTCGCTCCCAGCCTTTGGGCCGCTCGCAGTAGGAGTCATTAAGGCGTCGGCCTCCAAAGGAGCCTCCTCCAAAGGGGCAAGCAAGCCCTGGCCAAGAACCGCCGCTGGAAGTTCCACCATGAGAGGAGCAGCCTCGTCAGCCCCCTCCACATCCAGCAATGCCTCATTGAGAATTTTGGCAGGCTTTAGCTTTAGTGGGCCCGTGGGGAGCTCCCCCAGCGTCGAAGACTCTGCACGATGCAAATAATAATAATGATATATATATGCACGGGCATAAAAGATCGGAAAAACTATAAAAGAAACACAACATACCTATACGCAAAGAAGCCTTCAATATGGCTTCTTCAAGCCGCTGCTCCTTCTCAAGGAGGTGGGCTCGCCGGGGTTCGAGCGTAGACTCATGACCGCCAGTCCACAAAGAAAGTGCATCAGCTGCGTCTTCTGAAGCGGCCTGCTTCAGAGCCCTCTCCCCCCATTCCTCCAAAGGGCCGATAAATCGCCGCCGAATCCACGAAGGGTCTTCGTAGAAAATTACAGCGGGGTAAGACTTCTTCGGAACCTTGGCGTTGTGAGACGCGTCTTTTGAGCGCCGTATGGCCTCGGCCAACTGCGCAGCCTCCTCATCCACTGAACTCGGGAAGAGAAGTCCAGCGTCCGACTCTTGCACGGCCAATGGTTCGTCCTCAAGGATAGGCTCAGACTCCATCACAGAATCAAGCGGGGCAGTAGCCGCTTTCTTCCGCCGTTTAGACCCGGAGCCGGTCGCCGAGGATGACCGCTTCCTCCCTCGCGAAGCCTTAGGGCGGCGCTGGCCCACATCGCCCTCAGCGCCCTCATCCTTGTTTCTATCGCTCGGTGCCACAACCGAGGACGATACCGCCATCATCGACACCACGGGGGTTGGCGCCGCCACCGGCGGGGGTACTACTACCGGAGCCCGCTTACCCCGTGAGCGAGAACCCAAAGGCATACCAGCTATCGGAGTAAGGTCTACCCCGGACTCCCCTGGAATGAGCGCGGTGCCAATCTCCCTCAAAGGAAAGCGGACTGGAACCCTCGGTCGTAACTCAGCCCCAGGAGCCAGAGGAGGGGCATCGTGGCCAAGAAGCACCCTCCTTTCCTCGAGAATGATTGGGTTGACCCGATGAAGATACCAGCCCGTAAACGCGCCCACGCATCGAGGCATGTACTCAGCTTCAGGGACCATGAAATAAGAGCCGGTGTTCAGCCTCATAAAATGATGAGCAGCATCGCGAACAGCATCAAGCGAAGGGATCGGGGCGACCATAAAAGCCTCGAAAGGAACACCCTGGTCGTATCCGAACTGCCGGGCAAATCGATGCGGATTGTACCGCATGAAAAGAGCCGCATTGTCCTGGCGAAACACCAAGTAACCCGGTCTGATTGCATACAAATGCGTGGCCTCCCGGGGCTTCAGAGAAGGTGCGTTGTCTTTCGACTGGTCCCAGAGTTGTTGGACGGGACCCGAAGGAGTAGACAAGACCCGATCAGTAAAAACCAACCCGCCAGCGGTGGCATGAGGAGAAATTAGCACCCGAATGGCCCCGAATTGAGTCGGGTCGGCGGCAGAAGCATCTACTAGCCGCATAAGTCGTGGAAAGGGGTAGGCATCGTAAAATGAGGGCCTCTGATGCATGGCGAACGCCCCCAATACATGCATTTCGATCCAGGACGTGAAATAATGAAGCGAAAAGTTCACCACATCCACGCCAGGCGTAGAAGTATTAGCTGCGGTGCCCAATCCATTATAGAGGTGTGCCAAGGCCGGGATGCCGATGGCCAACCGCGTCCCCTCAGCAATACGATGAGCCGGGTAGATGACCGAGGCTCTCATGAAGCGGCGATGCATCGGGATAACAAACCAGCTAAGCCAAACACTGACAAACCCCACAAAGAATGTTTCTTCATCCATACCGGGTGCTGCAACGGACTCAAAAGACATCGGCGACACGATGGGAATATAATATTGTGGCAGGTCCGATTCAGCAGTCGGTAGCTTCTTCGGACCAAACCCAAAGGGGTCCCTGATGTTAGCAAACTTCGGAGCAGTCTTCGATATGATATCCTCACGAAGGAAACAGGAAATGAAGCTTTTAAAAGTAACACCCTGCTCCTCAGACTCAGTGAACAATTGATCAAAAATACCCAGCGCCTTGATCAAGCTGGGGCGCTTATGGCGAACAGCATTCTCAGCGGACAGGCCGTCAATCGGTGCAGACTCGGGCTCGAAGACATATTCGTCAGAAGGCAACAACTCCTCATACAGTGCGCCCCTGATTGGCAATCCTGAGATTTCATAAAATTCTGCAAGAGAGATCGAGACCTCGCGATCCCCCAGAAGAAAAGTATTAGTGGGAAGATTCCACTGGTTCAAAAACGCCTTGACCCACCAGGCATGCGGGGACTTGTAATGGAACAGTGACGCATATATGGCCTGATAAAGCCCAACTTTCTGCAACCGCGCCCGATGGGCGGAAAGGATGTAGCGAGCCCAGAGAAGGTAGCCCGTAGGATGCCTGGGAGTGAGCCCTATCTTATAAATTTGCCTCCATGGGTGGGCCTCACCCTGGCAGATACGCCGCCCCAAGATGTCTATGGCCGGAATCGGATGGTTCGGAATACCGGTCGTCGAAGGCTCAAGCCTCCCCGTTGGAGTCCAGTTGGGCATTTCCACAGCAAAAGCTGTCCTTGGAGGATCCATCGGTAAAAAGGGGAAAGTGGGCTCCGTTGGCACCGCGCAGAGAAAACTCCGACGACCCTGAATAATCTGACTATACCAAGACCCCCACTGAAGAAGGTCGGTGCAGTTCGGGTCATAAGCCCGAATCATCGCCATCACTTCCTCATCAGACGGTGACTGAGGAAAAGCCGCCTCCGAGCGAGAAAAGGGAAAGCGTGGAGCGGAAGCCATCGCACCTGAAATCCAATAAAAGAAAACCGTTAAAAGGAAAGTCAGCGATATATATTCATGCATGAACATGAAGACTAGTGGGAGAAAGCAACAGCAAAGTTTCCTGGGACCATTGGCTACAAAACACATGGGCCCCACAGAATCCGGATGACGGCTCATTAATAATGAGACCAAACAGTTACAATAAAACAAAAGGGAATATCCTCATTTAATAAAAAATGATGGCCATGCACATTCCCCCAACGGGATCTGTCTCGGGCTCTACAGTGGATCCAGTAAAATCAAAGGAATTAAATTCACACAAAAAAGACATCATTACAAAGCCCCCATTGCATTAATTGCAGAAGAACAACCTCGGGCCAAGAGACCCCAGGAAGCCTCTGTGTGAAGAAATCGAGTTCTTCGTTGGAATTAAATTCCTTATTGAGAAAAGGGAATTAAATTCCCAGAAGCATTTTGGATGGAATTAAATTCCATGGATTTGAACCGTCATCATCATCTCCCCAAAGATCATCTAAACCCTAAGAGATCTTCAGTTGAAAGATTAAACAGTTTCATGTTCTTATGGAAAATATGAAGAAAAAAGGGTAAAAACCCTTGTTTTGGATTTAAAATCCAGAGAAATGTGAAGGTCCATCGTTGTCCAAGAACATTACCTGAGGAAAAAGGATTCCTTTCGAACAGAGTTAAACTCTGAAGATTGTTTCGAGACAGAGAACTAAGCTCTGAAAGCGAGAATTAAATTCTCAAAGAAGAAGTTCTCAGAAGAAGAAGATGAACAAAGTGAAGGCTCCTATGAAGAGACAGAGGTATTTATAGAAAACAATGGAAACGCTTCGTCTCCCCAGATCCCTAGAGGAATCCAACGGTCACGAGAGGTGACAGCGTTGCACTCACGTGCAGACACGTGAGAACAACGCTGTGGGGGCATTTGTTTCCTGATTTAAAATCAGGAAAGCTTCTGGGAAAAGCTTCAAAAAGGGGTCACGTGTTGGCACGTGACACCTAAAAGGCATCATCAAGTCAAGTGCAGTTTCCTGACTACGCTGAAGAAAATGGGCTTCAGAAAGAGTCACGTGCTCCCACGTGACCAGGGTCATGTGGCGACACGTGACATTTAAACGCAAGCGTCAAAGGCACACAAGTTCTCTGATCAAGTCAAGAAAAGGCTTCAGAAGAGGTCACGTGTTCCCACGTGACCAGGGTCACGTGTTGCCACGTGACGTTCAAGACAGCAGACTCGTTCTCCAGAAGAACCGAAGACAGAGAGTTCAAACAAGGGTCACGTGCTCACACGTGACCAGGGGTCACGTGGTAGCACGTGACGATTAGGCAGCGATCAGAAGACAGAGCGCAAAAGAAAGGAAAAGGCTCATTCCAAAGGGGGTCACGTGCCCACACGTGACCATGGGTCACGTGGTCACACGTGATCAGCTTTCAAAGCCCATTTTGTCAAACAGAATTAAATTTTGAAGGAGAATCAAATCTTTCCAAAGGAAAGCGGCTATCTGGAACCGATCGAATTAAAGATTCAGAGGTGATGAAATATCATCTATCTATGGGAAAATCTCGGGTTTGGAAAGATTTCCCCTTTAAATCTAACCAAAATAATAAGGGAGAATCTCTGGATTTAAAATCCAATGGTGAATAAAATTCACCTAATAATCCAAAGGTCCAAAATGAATGATGAATGCAAATCAAATCTCAATGAAGATTCGTCAAAAAACTGATTGATTCGGCTGCTTCTCCTATAAATAGGAGCCAAGAGACATACATACATATAGATGCGCAGAGAAGAAAAAAGAAAAAAGGAGAAGAGCTTTGATACTTTGAAAAAGACTCGGATCTTCTGCAAAAAACCCTAGGTAAGAAAGGGAAGGCCTTTTGAAAGAAAGAGAATTTAATTCTCAACAGAGTTTAACTCTGATAATGTAAAAACAGAAGAACATATTTCTTCTCTCTTTGATGGAGGATCTGCAAAGTGCACATCTCCCCTTAAGGTTGAGAATTTAATTCTCAATGGGTTGAGATCCTGCCATGCAGATCCAAAACATGGAGAAGGAATGCAAGCACGAGAATTTAATTCTCACAGAACTATAGGAATTTAATTCCTTTAAAATAAAAGGAGGGCTTGACCCTATATTATGGGAATTTAATTCCTCCAGAACAAAAAAAGAAACAGGGTTTAACCCTAATTAAGAACCTAGTTCTGTTGAAACAGCAGGAATTTAATTCCCTTAATCATACAGAGGATGGAAGTTTAAACTCCTTAAAAACTTTTATTAGGGTTTAACCCTATTCAGCCCTTCACGTATATGAGGAATTTAATTCCTACAGAAAATTCAGAGTTAAACTCTATCCCAGAATATAAGTCTTCGAAAGGAAGTAGGAATTTAATTCCTCTGAAATTTATAGTTCGAGGAATTTAATTCCTAAGAAGATTAACAAAGCCTCTAAACAAAATACCTAGAGGCAGGGTCACGTGTCATCACGTGACCCCCCCAAGAGAGCTACAGAAAGCCCCTTTGAGGCAGCACCCCACGTGAC
The DNA here is from genome assembly GCA_030015575.1 of Agapanthus africanus. Classification (NCBI taxonomy): domain Eukaryota; kingdom Viridiplantae; phylum Streptophyta; class Magnoliopsida; order Asparagales; family Amaryllidaceae; genus Agapanthus; species Agapanthus africanus. The sequence goes on along the minus strand of CM057349.1, from coordinate 449,552,123 downwards.
CCACGTGACCCTCAGCAGAAGCTCTAATCCATAGGCATTTGAATGCCCATCACGTGATGGCACGTGATGCTCTGGAAGACGCGATAATCTCAGCAGAACAAAGGAAGGGAGGGCGCTCTCACGTGCTGCCACGTGACCCCTCTTACCTTAGTGTTTAAACACTAAACTAAAACTCTCGAACCCAGTGTTAAAACACTGTTGGGCCTTAGTGTTCAACACTAATTAAAAAGCTTTATTTGCAGTGTTCAACACTGATTACCTTAGTGTTTAAACACTAATCTGAGATCTTCATTTGCAGTGTTCAACACTGATTACCTTAGTGTTTAACACTAACCTGAAAAAACATTGTTGCTGGTGTTCAACACCAAATATTCTCTTAGTGTTAAACACTAACTTGCCAACCCCATTCCCAGTGTTCAACACTGACTGCTCTGTAGTGTTTAACACTAGACTTCGGCCCAATTGGCTTAAATGGATGGAGGCAAAGCCTCTCCTGATTGGACTTAGCCCAAGATGGCCATAAGTCCTCAATTTGTGATTAACTGGTCCAATGGACTCATAACATAATTAATTCGTCTTGACCCCAAATTGGGCCAAGGGTTATTTAATCCACTCCGGTTCTAGGGTACATCTCTTCACTCCTTTGATACTTGGCATTGTAATCCCTCAATGCCGTCAAAGAGGTGACGGGTCCCGACGACCACACATTGATATGGACTGTGGGGTCCTTAAACTCATGTCTAATGCAAATTCCTGGTTACGTGGAACGCGGATAATGTCACTCTTTGACCCCGTGGGAAACGTCCAGAGCGGAGCCTGGTCCTCGCCAAGCACGGCAGTGAACCCGTGTGAAGCATCCAGAGCACATACCGGACTGTGGGGTCCTTAAACCCATGGACTACGACGTCCTTAACCTTGACCGAGATGTCTTAAAACTAACAATGGACTGTGGGGTCCTTAAACCCATGGACTACGACGTCCTTAACCTTGACCGAGATGTCTTAAAACTAACAATGGACCGCAATGTCCTTAAACTACCCACGGACCGCAATGTCCTTAAACTACCCATGGACCGTAATGTCCTTAAACTAGGACAATAGAGCCCCACATGCTCTTTTGTCGGATCTAAACGGTCCCGTTTAAGTTGATCTTAGCCTCAAAGATGGCTAACGTATCCTTAAACCTTCAAAACAAAGTGGACTATAAATCCCCCCAATTGACTCCGGCTTGAGGGTACATCCTTGAACTCCTCTGACATCCGTCGTTGTAATCCTTCAACGTCGTCAGAGAGGTGACGGGTCCCGACGGCCACACATTCATGGACCACTATGTCCCTAAACTGGAACATTAGAGTCCCAACGCTCTTGTGTCGGATCTAAACGATCCCGTTAAGTTGATCTTAGTCACAAAGTTAGACTAACGTATCCTTAACAAACGTTTGAGTTGATCTTAGCCTCGAGTAGGGCTGACGTATCCTCAAACCAAAACCCCCCCAAACCCAAATCTACGATAATACGGATTTGGACTAGTCCACGCCCTACGGGCGACGACATAACTCAGTCCCCGTAAACAATCCACGGGCAACGAAATACAAAACAGACACCCACGACACGAAGTGACCATATGGAGAAGGAGAAAGTTGTTACCGCAATGCGGTAGCGTAATTAACTGCAGGGGCTTGCGCCTGCAGGGGCTTGCGCCTGCAGGGAAGAGCGTCCCCACAATCAAAAACCCCTCAAACGAGGGGGAATCTGACGAAGTCTGCTACATCGGACGCATCCGTCTAAACCTTCGATACGTGGTGCCATAAATCAACTTGGCATCTTCGGAGAGGTGGACGGATAGCACCTATTAGCATCTGCCCCGAATCTCAGGCAAGACGCGGTGTCGCGCCGTCTTTCGGAGGGGAACAATAGGTCCTCCCTCAATCATTGCAATCACGTGCCTGTGATCCAATAATTGACTCTGAGGGCACTATCTCCAACAGCATTATTCCCCATGAAGAACGAACCTCCATCAAAAGAACAAAACGTCGCAAACCAATTTCGATATGGAGTCGTATGGAAAGAGCTCCCCGAATCTAACATCCATAGATCATGTACATCGCCGACTGCACAAACTGATAATATGGAACAATCGATGCCATCATCTGAATCATTTATAACAACTGCAGTAGTAGAAGACTCCTTCTTAGTATCCTTCTTGATCTTCTGACAGTCTATCTTCCAATGGCCTTTCATCTTTGCATTAATTGCACTTGTCATTAGTGCGATTTCTCGATTTGGACATCACTCCATTCTTGAAACCATCATGTGACCGCTTCTTAAAACGGACTCTAAAAACCAACACATTGCCTTGACCACTCTTATCGTCCGATATCTTCTCCCTCAACACTTCGCTGTGTAGATCCGCTTTAACATCTTCTAAAAAAAATTTATCTCTACCGTACACCATCGATTTCATAAACTGACTATATTCAGAAGTCAAATAGCAAAGTAGGATTAGTCATCGTCTTCAATCTTCATCTCTACGTTGAGTAAGTTTATAATGATTTGGTTGAATTCGTCCATAATGTACCTTCTTTCATCCTCAATGTATATAGACGCTGCTTGAGATACAGACGATTTGTGAAAATTTTCTTTATGTATAAGGATTCTAGCTTGCTCTATAAACCTGTCGTCGTTGTTTTTTACGCAATCTCGCATAGAATCTCGTCAGCCAAGTCCAGCTGTATCGAACTGAAAGCCTTATTCTCTATATCTTCTTTCGGAATATTTATAGTTGTCGAAGGAATCTTTTCTTTTTCGAAGACCATCTTATGAACTCCTTGTTGCTTTAGACTCGCCGTCATTTTCAATGTCCATAAACCGAAATTGTTCCTTCCGTCAAATTTATCGATCTTATAATGTGTAGAAGTCATCTTCTTAATAATCCGAATCACCGTAACAAAACTTCTGATACCACTTGTTGTGAAAATAGCACCAAAGTACGCAGTGGATGATCGATACGCAGGAATCGGAATTAATGAAAAAGATCAAACGCAACAACCATGCAAAAACAATGCATAATAAGGAAAATACACCAGCTAAAGGACACAATATATTACTCAGGTTCGATGTCACTTGCATCTAATCTTGCAAACCAATGACGAATTGTTTCCATTATTTAACGAAGAATTACAAGAGAATTTCTGCCCTCTCGATTTCCCCTAAATACAAATCACAATCTCCAGTACAAATCTCTCCGACACCACAAAAATAGCGCAGCCACCCCTGAGAATTGAGGCTCTGTTTGCGCGGAGTATTTAATTAGAGGCTCTGATTTCCTTGGCCGCCACCTCTATGTTCGTCTCTGTGGATTTTAATTATTGGATTGCAGCAGACTTTCAAAATCTGCACTGTTGATTCCTTTAATTAATTGCAGCAGACCCAGTTATTGGCCGAAGCCCATTCAAGGCTCTGTTTGATTCTGATTGGCTTAGGATTAATTCATTATATATATATATATATATATATATATATATATATATATATATATATATATATATATTTGAGAATAATGGAGGAAAGAGGCCATAGGAGAGAATTTCCTCCCGTGGCGTTTAAAAAACACACCCTCCATCGTGTTTTCCGACGATCGGAATGCATCATCTTCATCGTTATCGTCTAAGATGCGGGCACACCAAATTTCATGTGATTCTACAACTTTTTTACCGTTGAATTAGTGGGTTCAAAATTAACGGTTTACCGACAATAGAACTTTTTACACTGCTAAATCAACGGTGCAAAAGTTGTAGAATCACAAGAAATTTAGTGTACCCACATCTTAGACGATAACGATGAAGATGATGCATTCCGATCGTCGGAAAACACGATGAAGGGTGTGTTTTTTCGACGTCATAGGAGGAAATTCCCTCCTATGGCATCTTTCCTCCATTATTCTCTCTCTCTCTATATATATATATATATGCTTTAGAGATAACTTACGTCCACTGCACGTATTCATGCTTAAGCTTTTGGGTTCTTGATTTCGGGCTCCGAATTTCTAATTAATTTCAACATGTATTGCCTCGGCTTCTTGTTGTTTGAAGTAACCTCCCATTCAATTAGTCTTTTTCAGAAAGAAAAAAAAGCAGTAATGAGATAACATAATCAAGTCTTTTCCTAATATTTCAAATAGCTAGCTGTCACAAACTCAAGTTGAACTTTCTTCTCAGTTTTTTTTTGTAGTTTACAGGATATTGGTTGGATTTAAGTTTAATAAACTCCGCCTACATCAAATTTGAAACTTACATAACCAGAGTTTTCAAAACTCTAACATGGAAACAAACATGGCATAATTGGGATTTTGGAGTTGAGTTTAGACAATCTTAGAAAACTCCGGTTATCTAAACTTAATAACTCTATTCCCAGACATGGCCTTAGCATTAGACTTGAGATTTTTATAATGTTGTATAAAGTGAGGCCCAAGGGATATACTAAAATATTCTCTGAACATTTCTTTTATCGGATAACATAAAATTCCTGGTACTGCTGCTTGAAATTTAATTATTAGGTTGATGAGTGCTCAAAGTGAGGCCAAGACATGCTGATTCAATTCATGCCTTCAAATCCAATGACCCCCAAAACTTTATTGTAATCATTATAAGTCTTCTTCCTTTTTTCTTCCTTTTTTCTTCCTTTTTTTTACTTAAAATTTCAGTGAGGGCACGTTATCCCATCTAGGCTCTTGTTGGATCCTCCCCTACTAATTAGTAAATTTTGGTATAATATTTTCGCCCTAAAAACCTACACAACCTAAGAAAATAATACCCATACAACAAATACTGACTTAAAAAAAAAAAGAATAGCATGATTTATTTCTTTCAATGTGGTAACATAATTCTTTCACCTATGAATTGCATTCTTATCGGAATTGGCGGTTCTTTTCCTTCTCCTTTTCTTAAGCTAATAATAAGGCAGAGATATAATACAACTTAGAATTTCGGTTGTGTTTGTAACTTTGTATACATGTTTGTAGTTGCATATTTAATCTGGCATATACCACATAATTCTAACTTGTGCGCCGTGTATTCAGCCATGCATATGGGCTTTCGGAGAAGCCCTCCACCCTTTCTTGCCGTTGAAAACAAGATTAGCCACCACATTATGAGAGCACTAAAAGGTGTAAGCTTTGCTTCAGGAGGCTCGGGATTACTAGACTCGACGGTGAGCATAAAACTAAAGCTCAATTCTTATATAGCTAAGTTGCAGGAAACCTTCCTCAATTTTGTGTGCGGAGCAGGATAACCTTCTTAAATTCTTGTGCTAATTCTACATTTTTACGACTTTTGACCTACAACTACTAATTTAGTTCTTATTGAATTTGCCAGGGGACGACTATTACAATGAATAAACAGATACAGCTTTTCTCAACAATACAATCTAATCTTTCCATGCGAATGACGATCGACGAAACGAATCTCGTGCTCTCCAAATCCATATTTCTTATGAGCACCGGAGGCAATGATATATTCGGTTACTTCACACTAAACAAATCTCCTAATCATACCGAGAAAGAACAGTTTATTTCTACACTTGTCTCGGCTTATAAGGGCCATCTCAAGGTACATTTTCCTTTTAGATATAAAATGATCGAAGAAATTAAATAAAACCAGTTTTTATAAATTTATCAGGATTTGTATAACGTTGGAGCGAGGAAATTTGCGATTGTTGACGCCCCGCCTATCGGATGCTGTCCATATCCGAGGAGTCTTAATCCTTTGGGAGCTTGCATCGATGTCTTGGACGATTTGGCTCTAGGGTTCAACAAGGCTGTAAAGGTTCTCATGCAGAACTTGAGCTCGATGCTGACAGGGATGAAATATTCAATCGGAAGTTCCTATGAGGTTGTTTCGAACATAATCAAGGACCCTCAAGCACTTGGTAAGAACAAGAAAAATCTTTTATTTTTTGGTAAAGATTGATCTCTTTCTTATGTCTTGTCATGGTTGAATTATGTTGTTAGAGATTGCCAACTTTTGTAATATCGATTCCGATCCACTTTCGACCTAGAAAAGTCTAAGCAAGCAGGCGTCGGTCACAAACTTCATAAGAAGTCTTCTCGTTTCAGATTTTGTGATTAACACAAGCTTCTTGTTTCTTTGTACTCTAGGTTTCAAGGAGACAGAGACTGCATGTTGCGGGTCCGGAAAATTCAATGGCGAATCAGCATGCATGCCGAATTCTACCTATTGTTCCGATCGCCATCGGTATCTGTTCTGGGACATGCTGCATCCGACGCACGCTACATCGAAGCTTGCTGGGTTAGCCATCTATAATGGATCCCTGCAGTTTGCTTCACCTATCAATTTCAGGCAGTTGGTTGAGGCTTATTAACTAGTTGATGATGAAAGGTTCATGCATGTATGTACCTAAACAAGTAGTTAGGGGTTTCTATGGGGTTTTAGCGAGCAGGAATTGTTAACAAACTATAAGTTTCTGTCCAAATTATGGAAGAGACTGCTTCAGCATCGAGCTTCATGACATTTCCACTTCACCCGATTTTTTGATGCCACTCGCTAAGTCCTTTGGCTCTTAATTTTACTCTCGATTCTCTCTGCACTTTTATTGATTCCTTTGCTCGAGCGGTAATGCCATTCTCACATTTGGAGGTCTTGGGTTTGAAACTTCCCACTTACGGTAGCAAAGAGGGTTTTTCAACCTATTATGTAGAAAAAGTTCTCATTCGCCTAGAGTCTCAACCCCCTCCACCAAAGCCTGCGGGTTGTTGTCAAAAAAAAAATTAGATAATCATTTTTTGGAATACTGTGAAATGTCTTTTCCACTGAATCAAAACTCCGAAATTATGACGAGAGTTGAGAGAATATATTTTATATTCCAACACGTTCCCGCAGGTCAAAAGCACTTTAGGCTGAAACCTAGGCTTTTACGCAGCGGTATTTTAATTTAAATAAATCCGTATACAGTGGTAATCGAACCTGAATTGCTCTGATACCAAAATTCCAAAGTTATGATGAGGATTGGAAGAATATATTTTATATTCTAACAAATACAATCAGAATCTTGTTCATCCAGCATATCAACGGAGTAGTATATTGAGAATCTAAACCTCATGGCTAATAACATAACTTGTTTAAATGTTAGGTTTTCACTACATATCACCCTCTTAACCTGCCTTTATATTCCACCGAAATCTTTGTAATTCAATATTCCTCTCCCAAATCAGCTTCATTTTAGTTTTATGTGGTAGGTCTTAACATTGGTTATGGTTTGATTAAATTGGGTAAAGTGAGAAAAAAAACCCTAAAACTAAATTTCCCTCTTCTTCTCTCTCAAAACAAAATAATTTGGTTAGACTTCATTAAAATGAAAGAACAAAAAATTCTCCCAATAAATTTTGGAAATGAAAGCCAATCACAGCTAAATTAAGGTTGTGTGCAGTACACTTAAGGGCCGATTGGCTCCTAGAATTAAAAAATGGGAATGATGTCTTGTCAAATGTTTTTTATTGACCCTGAGAATCAGCATTGCATTGTTTGCTTGCAAGGAATTATGTAATGTTTTGTCCCCTTACTATATTTCTTAGTTTGGTTGCTTCAAAATAAGGTATAGTAGGAATTTAAAGTCATGGATGAGTAAAAGATAGGCAACCATAACGTATTTTACAATAAATTAAATATCCAAAACCCACGTGTCTATAGGAATAACCAATTCCTTTCAAAATAGCTCGGGATTTGAAATGCCAAAATCAATTGCCTAAAAACCGATATCAATTTCCAAAAATCGAGATTCTCATTCTTTACAAACAACCAAAAACAAACAATGAAATGTCAAATTCCACCGCCTTTCATTTTTATGAATAGCATCATATACCCCATTTCTTTTGGCAATTCTTGCCAACAAAGACAGTCTACATCCTTTACCTACAATATTCAAAATAATAAAAGTAAATTTTCTTTTAATTTTGACAGTTTGACTTGTAATAATAAAAACATATTTAATTTGAAATTTTATAAATTTACACACGAAAATATAAAATGGAATATTTCATGAATTAAGGTGGAAGAAAAATACATTAACACTCAAAAATACAAATATTAGAGCTTGCTGATGAGCCGCATGAATAAACTGTATCATTTGCCAACCAGGAGTACATAGAACACTCGTCCCTCTGATATCTTCCAGCCTAAGGATTCCTTTAGCTGAAGACAAGTTTTTATTGTCACAAGATTTTTTTTTTATTCCCCCATAAACTTCAAATAGTACAGTTCGAAATGGTCAAACATTCAGAACCATGAGGAGGGCAAACCATATGGTAAACAGTTACGACTTTGATTCTCCACTGAAGTGTCCGAGGAATACCGCTCAGGCTCAAAAAACACATGATATCAAATGATGAGAACATAAGCAATTGTTAACAATGTACAGTAAATCAAAACCTCAGATACAAAGAGAATGCCATCATCCGAGGATCATCAACATGTGTGCAACTAGTAGATCCCGCACAACTTAGGATCCTTGATATCCGTTCCTGAGTTGGATATTCAAATTTCCAAACATGCACACATTAAAGCAATAGGTAGAGAGAGAGAACATTAAAGAGCCAAAATATGCAAAAAGCTAGTCCTCAGATGCAGAATCTGTCTGAGTTCTTCGGTGTATATCATGATACAACATAGTCATATATCCCTGCAAAATACCGTTTTTACAAGAAACTCGCATCAGTATGGCAAATATAAATAAAAGACCATTCTACCATGAAAATCTCAAAGAGAATTTTTTTTCCCAGCCTTTATTCTAATCGAACTAAAGTTTTAATCAAGGCCAGGCTTTTACCTTCCATTAAACTAAAAACGAAAAGTGGAGCAAATTTGAGCATGAGTAACATGACAAACCTAGCACCTTTGTCAAAGTGTTAAAAATCACCATGGTAATAGCATTAAAGCTTAATAAACTTATTGGATCTGGTCATTGAAGTACTACTACTAGTCTACAAATAGGAGGGCAATAAAATACCCTTACTTCAGAGGTTTTCTTATCAAATTGAACAGTACAGGAGAATTTCAAATTCTGCAAATGTCTGGTGTGTGTGTATTGAGGGTAGAACGGATCGGATCGTTCAAATATGCCGTAGATCGGGCCGGTTTTTAAAAAACGCGGACCGGTTTGCAATGGATCACTCCCCCTCCCTTCCCTCCCCCCCCCCCCTCAAATATACATGTACGAAAAATTAATGGATTTGAGTTCCTCTAACATATGCAAATGTTGCATTATATACACGAGGATAATGGAGGAAAGGTGCCATAGGAGGGAATTTCCTCCGATGGTGTCGGAAAAATACACCCTCCACGATCGGCACGCATCTTCATCTTTATCATCTAACATGTGGATACACCAAATTTCATGAGATTCCACCACTTTTTCACCGTTGATTTAGTGGGTGCAAAATTAATAGTTAGCCGACAATAGAACTTTTTACATTGCTAATCCAACCATGAAAAAGTGGTGGAATCACATGAAATTTGGTGTATCCACATCTTACATGATAAAAACGATGATGATTGGTGCCGATCGTCGAAAAAAATCGTGGAGGATATAGATTTTTAACGCCACCTAACGAAAAAGCCTCCTAGGGCCTCTTTTCTTCATTATTCTCTCAATATATATATATAGGGGGTATGATCCATTGCAAACCGGTCTGCGTTTTTAAAAACGGGAACTCTCGGTCTACGACATATTTGAAAGATCCAAAAAGTTCAAGTTAATCACCCCACCCTCAAATATACGCGTATGAAAAATCAAAAGATCTGAAGAGCTCTAGCCTATGCAATAGATGAAGTTTATATTGCTATATCGAAAGACGTTCATTTAGCACCCATTCAATGCATGGGTTAGAGTTTCTTTACATCCTTTGATTTTTCATACACGTACATTTGAGGATAGGGTGATCAACTTTAACGGTTCGGATCGTTCAAATATATTGTGGATCGAGAGTTCCCGATTTTAAAAAACACGGACCGATTTGCAATAGCTCACTCCCCTATACATATAGCTGATCCTATAAAATCCGGACTCATTTTTATTTTGAGGCCCTCTTTTCAAACACACAATATGTCGTGTTTTTCATCGATCCATAACGATCTACACATGTTAGATAGGTTATGTATCAAATTTTACAAGATTTGAAGACCTTTAACTAATCCATCAAATAGACTAAAAATAGTGTTTTTATATATATAGGAGAGTTATCTCTCTCTATATATAGCCGATTCTCTGAGGTCCGGCCTCATTCTTATTTTGAGGTTCAATTTTCAATCACCCAACCTCCCGTGTTTTTCACCGATCCGCTCCGGCCATCGTGATCTACATATGTTAGATAGGCTATGTATCAGATTTTACGAGATTTGGAGACTCTAACTAATCCATCAAATAGTTAGAAGTCCATGGTGGCCGGAGTGGATCGATGAAAAACACGGAGGGTTGGGTTTTTGAAAATTAGACATCAAAATAAACAACCCAAATCTTTCACAACAAGAACGAGTCTTTAATTTCAAGAAAGAAAACAAGATGTTTATACGGAAACATGCCTAGTTTATCAAATTATTTCCGATGAAAAATCATGTAAACACTAGATAAGATTTCCATGGAGTCCACCTGTTTGGAAAAAGACATTAGCAAAAGAAGAAAGTGAAAAAGACGCAACTGTTGAGTAACTTCAAGATCCGCCGAAAGAAGAGGCTGCTATAATGATAATTAACTGTGGAGTTACACAGATCCATCAAGGGAACCAAACTCGAAAGATTGAGAAAATAATTTTGGCTATCAAATATTGCTGCTGAGGTAGAAGGCAAAGACATGGTATAACAAACCTTGCCACGAGACTGAAATGGGTCAGATGATGCTAAAGTAGGTGGTGCTTTTATTTTTCTAATCTAGGGATTATGTTAGGAATCAAGCAAACTATCATGCTCTTATACATTGTATAAAAAAGCTCATACTCTTAAAGACATGTTAAACAGATATACTGCTCACTACTGGAACATAGCGCATGCGTTTTAACAGGATGAAAATACACCAAGTAGGACTTGAAATTTTATATAAAATGACTTGGCAAATCAATATTTAATAAAAAGTTCTAAGAATCAGTATTCTTCTAGCGGAGTGCATATATTTATCCAACGACTCATTCAAATTGACAGATGTAAGTTCCAGAGCAAACTACCAGTAAACTAAATAAAAAACTGAACAAAGCTGGTTGTGATCTAGTTTGCATGCAATTACAATCTGCTTAGATGAAGATTCACTGCATAGGTATTGTTAAAGTTAAAGTTTATTTAAAATTGAGTGACGGGCTTTTCTATAGGTACACATGGGCCTTTGATATAAGTGGGTTCCAACAATAAGACTCAAACCTTGTTGAGCTTTGACCCATCTTATCTTATACCCATGCATTTCTTTTGTTGTTTTCAATATGGGACTATCTTTAAAGTCACATCATCTGATTTTTACTTTCAACACTCCCCTTCACGTGTAACTATCACTTTTTCTTGGTGTGGTTGTCATGTGGAAAGTGCAAGTAGAGTTGCATATAACCATCACTTTTTTCTTGGTGTGGTTGTCATATGCAACATACAGGAAGAGTTACGTGCAAATCACTTTTTCTCACGTGGAGGATCGAGCCATTGACTCTGATACCATATTAAAATTATTTTTAAAATAGAATAGAGTTTAAAATTAAAGAAGAGTTGGAGTGATGGGCTTTCCCAAGAATACAAGACTCACAACTAAATTCTGATTAACTAAAAGGTAACATAGCACGTAAAGAAGAAAAGAGAGGGTGACTAAGTCCCCGGTGTCACTGAATAGTAGAAACAGCTGCAGACGTACTGAGAAGGTAATCAACATAATACAGTTCATTCTGCTCATGCCCCCACCAATCCGTTGCTTCGTCAGAAGATCATATATCACAAAGTAAGATGGATAAAAAGTTACGGAGCTGTTGGAATCATTTGTAAGCTAACGAATAGAAAGCAAGTTTTGTTTTAAAATGACACAATTAAAGTATTTTTCAGGTGTAAAGATGAAGAGATAAATCAGCAGAGCCAGAAATAGGTATAGTATTACCATCAGCTATGGGCATAAACTTGTGAGGACTAGAAGCAAGATTAGATGATCCATAACGAAACGTGATTTGAGGCGCCGGAATCAGCTACCCACGAATCAGAATGAGTAAGGATATACCTGACGAAATAGAAAGGTTGGCAGGAGGTACAGAAAAGAGAAGACGACGCAACTGGCCCCACTCATCACTGGATAATGGTACATGACCAACAGAAACGGTAGGTTGATCAGTAGCTGCTGGTGTGGATGTCTGGCAGCTGTAGGTGTATCATCAGAATATTCATGCTTCTCCCAACACCAATTTTGGCGATGATTAGTGCCACCGCAATAAACACAATAAAGGTCGGCTCGGCCATAACCGTCCATGGGAACCACGAGCAGTCAGCGGTGGGGCAACCACGCAATGCCCTAAGACCACTTGAGACAAAATCAGAGAGACTACGTCCAGGCTGAGTGTAGGTCCCTTACCCACAGCCTTGAGTAACGACTGCAGTCGAGATAGGCTCGTAGATAGGGAAGAGACTGCGGGCATGATAAACGCTCGACATGATACTTGTCAATGAAGAAGAACCACTCTGAGAAAGAATGAGAGAGCGAACACCCTCAAAGCTGGGTGGTAGTCGGGCTAAAAGTAATGCGCCAACAAGAGAATCGTGTTGAGGGTCAGTGGAAATAGGCTGATAGACGTTCCACTGATCAAGCACACTGAATAGGGCATCAAAATCCTGAATATCTACTCCTAGATTAGCCGTAGTAAAGGTATGGAAGATATCATAGAGCTTCTGCAAGTTATCTTCAGACAAGACAGAGAACGAAGGTGTCCAAACTTCCTTAGCTGTTTTCAGAGACATAATAGACGTATAGCAGCGAGAATCCATAGAGTTAGGCAGCCAAACAATTACCTCGTTATCGCTCTGAAACCAGGTATCATGGTGGGGACCTTTGGAGTCAAGAGGAGCATTCGTCAAGTGACGATGAAAGCCTTTGTTGTTCAAGGCTCGTTCAACAGCAATGGACCATTGGAGGTAGTTCTTTGTGCCGGAGAGGGAGATCATAGTCAAGCGAAGATCTGTCTTGAAATCAACGGCCGACAGAGAGGCTGAGTTAACTTTATCATCATCAGAATCCATGATGAACAGCGCAGAAGTAGATCCCGAGAGAGAGAAAGGATGTCTAAGTCACAGCAAGTACAAGAAGCAAAATGATCTAATAGATCATGGAGACGACTAAGGTTTTAAGAGTAGCGAGTGCAGGTTGCAGGTGATACCACAGGGTGCAGAGGTGCAGTCGTGGTGCTGTTGCTGTTGCGTGGTGCGGGTTGCTGATGCGTGGTTGCTGATGTGTGGTGCAGGGCTGATGCGTGACAGGGTTGCTGATGCTTGGTGCAGGGCTGATGCGTTAAGTTTATTTAAAGTTGGAGTGATGAGCTTTTTATAGATACACATTGGCCCTTGATATAAATAGGTTCCAACAATAAAATTCAAGCTTTTTTGATTTTTGGCCCCTCTTATTTCTTATACCCATGTGTTTCTTTTGTTGTTTCCAGTGTGGGACTATCTTAAAGTCACATCATTTGGTTTTTTACTTTCAATAGATATGAACAAATCAGGATCCTAGTTCTTAAAGGATAAAACTCGTCAAGGAACGTGCCTGTATTTTTTGTGTGCAGACCTATGTCCCTAAATTTCTGAACCATGCACAGAAAGGCACGAATATGTAGACAATGAACCTTGTCTCATTAGATTGAAAATAGCTAGGCGAAATCAAAAGCAAATCTTATCAAAGGATATAGCTCAAAAACCAAGTAGAAAGGAAAAATTAATAACATGGAGTTTTCTTCTTACATCATCTTATACTATTCTATAATGCCAATGACATTGGTTAAGAGTGCACCTCCATTTTTGAAAAAATAAAGATTTGAGAAAATTTCTCAAATCTTAGAGCCTCCACATCATCAAAGAAAAAGACATAAATAATTAACTCCACATTCTCTAAAACTTGCGACAAAAAAGACCTTTCTAGAAATTAGTTTGAATTCCAAATTCAATCTACATTATACTCAAACTTAAGACCAAAATGAACTTTCTAAAAGTTATTTTAATCTTATCATTTTTCAACTTCTACTTTCATTTACTTTAAACTACCTTCTTTTACTTAAACATGGTAAATAACATATTATAGTATCTAAAATGACTATTCTCTTCACTTATTAACATTCAAAATAATTTTAAACCAAAAGCCCCCATTTTATATTTATCCATGGGCTCAAGAAATTTTTTTTGGACTCTAAATTGGATAAAACTACATAGTTCATTCAGATTTATGCTAGTATTACACATTTTATTAATAAAACGTGCATCACACGTGCAAAATGCTAGTTATTTTAATCACTAAATCCTTAAACATACCTAGCTAGCAAAATAAGTTTGTTGTAGTAGAACCAGCGAAAATGATGAGTTAAATACCCGGATTCTTAACAGTTAGCATTGCGATTTAGTCAAGGATCATTTACAACAGAACTAAAAAGTCAGATTCATCAAGAGCGACTTAAATTGTGGGGAAAACACATACATTGGTGAGCTCCTCGTCAGTACCAAGTGTGTTGACAAGATCATCAACATTGTTTCCTTCGCCGACCAAGTGGCCTGCACTTTCCAGCACTGAACGGAAAACATTTCCTGGGGTGTCATGCTGTTCAATCCTTTCTACTGCACGCTCCACATCAACCTAAGCGTGGTATATGCAAAATTACGAATGATTAGCTGACAAAATTTAATACAAAATTTAATAAGGATGACATTTATTGTTAAAAGAGCACCTTCTATTACTACATTTATTAGGAAACAGGAATTAATCCAGACTTGCTGGATTACATGGACATCTCATGCAAGAAAGTCTAATAGAAACAACAAAAGAAATTATATCCCAATGTGCTGGGTTCAGTAACATGAATCCCTATTAGAATTCCCTTCTGTAAAGGCAACAAAAGCAACAGTAAAATGCAAAACAAAAATATCCAGAAGAATACAACTTTATTATAATATGCACTTGCATCCCTCCTCTAGTTTAGTTCAAATTGATGCAACATAGCACCTAAAAGTGTAAACATATATTTATAAAGGAAATTGTGTGCAACAATTCCAGACTTCAACATGATACACTACATCACAACAACCATATGGAAATTTCTATCAATAAGACTTCATTGCACACAAAGCCCTCAGTGACACACACGCACACAGACAACTCAAAGAATGAACAAACTATGGAGTTGAAAGGATAATAATTCTACATGGATGTGACTCTTCAAATATTCATGCACCACACTTGGTAGTTAATCAATCTCCACATACGCATGTGCACGAGCGTGCACACACAGCAAAGACAAGTAAATTTAACATGAATATTCTGGCCACAGCTTTATAACACATTTGGTACATTCAAAAGGATGTTCCATAATTCAACTTGAAGTGGATGACACCAAGAAGGAATAACCTTCATAACAAAGATATATAGGAATGATTTAAAATGTGAGTTATTTAAAACTACAAGAAAAAAAAAGCAAATTATACGGAATGTAAATTTAGTAAAACTGTGCGAAAAAACGACTATGTAATGCAAAGTAATGGCCAAATAAATTTATCTACGTTGGTGGCAGTTCCTATAGTGAGCATACCTAGTTTATAACAATGTATTGGTGCGGATAAATTGTTAAAATATAAAACAATTAAAGTTAGAAACGATGCTGGTGGGGTTAAAATTTTAACTCCTAAATACTTATAAAAGTATTTTACCAAATATTATATCCAATGATCGAGAATTTGATCGTTTAAAGCCCCAAAATAAGGCTCATCATGAAAAGAACAAGCCAAAGAGCTTGTTCAATTACAAGTGGGCCCCCTACCCGGGCAGTCCCCTTGATACAACTCAAAAATGAGTTGCCTTGAGGCATCCTCTATCGAGATGCCTCCTCCCGATGGCGGGAGGCCCCCTAAATAGGGTGTCCTGACATGCTTTGATTCAAAACAGCGTCGGAACTCCCCCTCGAATAGGCTTTGGCCTATTCTTAAGGAGAAAGTGGGGGGATTTTCTCCCCCCACTTCGCCGATATCTAGAGAGCTAGAGAGTAGTTGTGCACTACTCTCCACTCAAAGAGGGATATAAATACCCCCTTATGAGCAACAGAGAAAAGGACCGTATCCTTTTGCCAAGATATCATAACTATAGAACTTTGATAAAAGTTCTCGCATGAAGGAGAAGGAGAAGGAGAAGGTAAGGGCCATGGATAGGAATATCCATTCCTTGCTCTCTCTCTCTCTCTGACCAAAGAGACTTATCAAAACTTATAAAAGTTTTGAATGTTTCCCAGAGGAGCTTTGAATGTCATGGCCATGGCATTCTTCAAGCAGATGAAGATTCAGAACACAATGTGCTACACAATGTGTTCTTGAGCATCTTGAATTGAACCAACATGGACCACCCCATGTTCTACACGTTCTGAAATAGGCCGCCCTATTTCTTGTACATAAACAGAAATAAAATTCTATTTCCTAAGGTCATAGATTAATATCCCTATGTACCTTTATAAAAAAACATATGAATGGGAAAACCCCATTCATCTTTAAGACATGAAAAACTCGTCTTCATAACAGAGTTTGTGAATAGGAAAATCCTATTCATTTTGAAACATAAAAGTATGTCTTCATAACATTTGTGAATATGAAACTCCTGTTCATCTTCAAGATATGAAAAACATATCTTTATGAAGGAATCCAGTGCTAAAATAGTACTGTATTCTCCATACGAAACATGGCTCAAAACCATATTTTACTTTTGAACACAAATTCATGTGTTCATTTTGCACAAACTATTGAAAACGATATCATAAATCATTTTCAGTATGTGCCGAGAACTCAAATCAATGAGTTTTCACAAAAGAAACCTATAAAAAGAGTTTCTGACTTGGCCCATACAGTGCTATCGGGAGGCCCCCAAATGGGCTCCCGGTTCCATCGAGACCCCCTCCTGAACCACCGGGGCTTGCTCATGGTGTGGACCCCACTAAAGGTGTCCCACCTACACTTCAAAAGAAGTGATGTGTCCTCCACATAGGACAGTTTCCATCAACTTTTGTCAAATTGACACTAAAATACCCCCAAACACAACAATCAAGCTCTTAAATTAGGGTTTTCATGTAACTTTAGTACTATTACAATCTTGATGTAATTTACATTCAAATTCTACACAAATATGAACAAATGAATAAAATACATATTCTTTTGTTTTGTTGTCTGCCTGCAAGTATTTTACACACACACACACACGATCTCTCTCTAAATGAAGTGATTTAAAGCAAACTGGTATGGTAACCCGTCATAGATGTGCTATGAAACAATAGGATGTAATTAACGGTATGTGCTTGCGCAGCCAAAAGTCTCGAACGCAGGACTTTCTGGTCAAATTTTATAAAACTCAAACACTTGTTTTGTTTAAACTCTATCTATTTTAAACGTTTAACCGTTAAAGGTCCTAAAGAGGGTAAACATATGCATACCGGAGAGTTTCTTTCAGATAATGTCTCATCTCTTCCACTCCCGCCATCAACAGGCCGAGTATCGCTGCTAAGTTGCATACTAGGAGTTGTTGGTGACCGTATTGAACTCCTACCAAGAGCTTGTGACATAGCAGGCATCATCTGTTGAATCATCCTAGAAATATCTAATCCACTTTGGCCCCTCCCAACACGTTGGGGCTGTCCTACCTGTTGTGCAATGTCATTGAGCGTATTTCTAATGGCAGGACTTTGAGTACATTGCTCCAAGATGCTTCTAAAATCACTAGGGGAAGCAATCCCAGTCTGTTCATCTACCCCATTCAAAAGATTACTGAAAACTGGGTTCCTGACGATATTAGACATCATATCGGCTAGATCAAGTTGTCCTTGTCCATTAGTACCTTGCCTCTCACCAATTAACGAGGTTTGAGGATTGGATGGACCAATGGTGCTTGCGCTGTTAGCGCCAGAGCTCTGAGACACCAGGGATTGTAAGAGCTGTTGACCCCTAGATATGGACTGCTGATCCTGATTAACTGGTGGTGTCTCATGTGATTCTCTGTCTTTTGCTACAGATTTTACAGTCTTGACTCGCCTCTGAATGGGAAAAAGATGAATAATTACAATTTTCACATGCAAGTTTTGAAACAACAAAGTATATTAAATTCAAGCATTGGGAACTAGCAGAATGTTCAGGCCTAATGAACAAAACAGTAGTATACTATTAGTCTATTATAGGATGACTGATTTCCTTATGCGATCACCTTAGGTTGCAAACCTCCAAGTCCTAGACCCAAAGGAGCATGCCTGTCACTATCACTGCCCTGGCTCAACTGAGCAGCATGAGATGTCACAACAGAATCTGACTGCTCATTTGATTTATCATTTGAGGCTTCACCACTGTCTCGATAGGCAGGCAAGCCTCCTAGTGAAGTAGTAGCCAACGTATTCGCATCAATGCTTGAACCTTCAGTAGAACACAAATCACTGCTTTCTTGCGGAAGCTGGAAATGAGAAATAAAAGGAAAAGAATATTGAAGCCGGATTTGGAAAGGAATGGTTAGAAAGAGGAACATCATGGCTGTCCAATGAATACCTTCTGTTCTTCACCTCCATGGGTATCTGGAAAGACTGAACCAGTATCCAGAGTTCCAGCCTGACCATTCACATCATCTCGAGTCAAATCTAATGACAAAGAACCTGACCAAAGAAATGACATAGAAACGAACTCAGTCAGTTAACAAAACCAGCATGCATGACCATATACAAGAAGATATTCCTAAAAACATGTTCACCTGGCGAAGCTTCTTGAGCTGCTTCTCGTGTGCTTGCTATGACAGTTGAGCGTTGAGCATCGGCAGATAAAAAATTAGCGTCTGAAGGGGTTTGAACGACTTGGCTAGCCAAACCAGATTGTAGTTGAGAACCTTGAGCGTCAGGAGATTGCACTCTCTGAGAGAACGGCCCTAACCCTTGTGCACCACCAGCAAGTGCATTGACAACTTGTTCACTTATCTGCGCTATAATTGAGGACAAGGTACCAGGTTGTGAAGAAGGCTGAGAAACCGGAATAGGTGAAGGTTGAGTCCCACTGCTCGCAGTTGGATTGGAAACCTGAGGTGCAGCTGAATGGATAGGCACAGTGATCTGAGACCTTACTTGAACAGGGTATATGACACTAAGGACATGACCCGAAGTTTGTGCATTGGGACGTGCAGGAATAGCAACAGCAACTGTTCTAGCAGGAAGTCCACGTATTGTAGAAGCATCCCCCATATTACCATCCCTGCTTGGCTGTTGAGCATTTGTGCGCTGTTCTCCATGCACAGCTTCTCCAGAACTCGGCCTATTGGCAGCATTTGCTACACCTGGAGTAAAGGGAGTTCCTAAATTTTAAATGAAGTCAGCTTGTGCATATACAAGAATAACTGAAGACAATAAACTTTCTTACCGGCGTGTATGTGGATGCTGACATTTCTGGAGGGATCTCCAGCTGGAATTGGACCGGGAACTCCATTGATCAAAGAGGGAGGAGATGCACCAAAAAGAGAATTTGTTTGCAGAGGAAAAGGCTGCATAAAAAACATAGTGCAAAATAACATCAGTGGCAGCAAGAAAAACATGAAAGAATAGGTGTAGTATTATCATAGCAAGTACCTGAACCATAATAGGATTTGGTCCTAAAGGAGATATATAAACTGCTGGCCCAGCATTTACAGCAGAATCGGCCTGAATCAGGTAAAGGAAAATAATCTCAGTGATAATGAAATGTAACAATGTGTTCTAACTCATGCTAAGTTTTTGACTATGCCACTGTATTGGACATACTTTTCTATATCAAATCTATCAACTTCACCCCTTCCTAGAGTTTTCCCCCCGTCAAGGAGAATTGGAAGGACACATCAACAGGTCACTTTAAGATTATGGAAAGACCCACTCTTGTACACAGTTATCTTGACCAAGAATGGCGGTGGAACTAATTAAAAGAGGGATGGCGTATAAACTTGCATGGACCTTGCTTTGTAACCAACCTTGTTTTAATGGAAAAGGCTAAGCCGATGATGGTGATAATGATTTACGACATTACAAACAATTGTACAAAGTTGTCAAAGTAAAGCATACTACACATACAGGGGATTGTCCCATTCGAAGTGTCATAATCGTTCGGCCAAGTTCCAAAAGAAAAGCTCCTAAATGCTGCATTGCTGCTCCGACATGCAATGCTTCAGCTTGTATCTCACCCCGCACACCTGTGTCTGTTGAAGTTCCATCTCTTTCAAGACGAGTGGCAACTCGCTAGGAGGTACAAAAACAATTGCAAGCATTAACTATTAATAAAAAAAGCTCGATGTCTTAGAAAATAAGAACGGCCATATGAATAGATGAATTTACCAAAGTGAACCCTAACACACTTAAAAGAACAAATGCACATTAATTGTTCAACAAACTTGATGATATGGTCCATAACATATTAAACTTAAGAGACATTACAACATTTAGCTGAAAATTTAAAAGCAAGCCTTCTCAACAACATTTTGGTTTGATTCTCTTACTATTTTTCATTTATTCAAACAACGAGCGATGATGTGGGATGAATTTAGATTTTTCATCCGTACTACTTTCTATTGTATACTGTATACATATCAAATCCCCATAGTTTTTTCAACTAAAAGCACAGCCATACCCACCTGCTCCCCACCCCTTACTCCCAACACAAAAAAAGAAAGGAAGAAAGACTAAACCCCCAGACCCCCAACTGCAAGAAAGGTTAGGCGTCCCACACTCAGCAATGAATCCCTATTTAAATCCTGATAACGCCATTGGTTTTAACCTTACCTCAAATAAATTTGAGATACAAGTAGATTAATCTGCAGTGCAAAGTGAAAGTGCTCTAAAATAGAGGAATAGAGGAATTGAACACATACAGAGAGTGCAGCTGAAGCATTGCCTCTAAGAAGTTGCCGCGCTTGCTCCATAACCATCCGCAATGTCTCAGGTGTCGGCAATCCTCTTGGGCTTGAGGATTGACTTTCAGTACGCAGAGGATCATGTACATTATTAGATGAATTGGAACCTTCATATATAAGATATTAAGAAAAGATAATATTAGCCAAATGATTTTTAAAAATTTAAAAGAACTTTCAAGGCCGCAAATACGCATATTAACAACTCACCACCATTTTGCAATGACAGTTCCATGCGGCTAATGAATTCAGAAAGAGTAGTCAAGGAGTCGGGTATGGTCTGAAATGGATGTTTTAGAACAAGTATATTAACGAAGAGCCTCCATAAGCAGGTCATAATCTGCTCTACTATTATTGAAGAATAAGAATGCTACCACTTGAGGAGATAGAATCCCACTTAATGGAAATTGTGGAATTTGATGGCCTGACTGAAACAGTTGGTTAGGTGTCATAAAACCTGGTAATGATGGATTTCCAGATACATGGTTACCACTAGCATTCTGGTTTCGTTCTGCTTCAGCACTTGAAGGGACCTGATCGGACAGCAAAAACCAACTGACTCTTGGTACATAAAAACATTATGCATATAGTACAAACAAAAATAGAAACTCAGAACATCACTCACTACTGTAGCAGATGGCGTGCCAATAGCTGATCCAGTAGGAGCACCAGTTCCAACTCCCAGAGAATTCAGAACTGCTCCAACAAGCTGCAGAGAAATCAATGAGGGAACAACATATTCCTTCAGTGTTTAAGTACAAACAACTATGGTTCTTAGTAATATACCCGACCAATGTCACCAACCCGACCAATGTCAGCAGCCATACTTTCCCCTTGGTCTGCAACATTAACAGTCCCAAGAAGAACACTATGTGAAACCTGCCCAACCCTGTTACGAGGTACACCAAAGGTGGAAGCATTTTCTGCAGTGAACAACAGAAGGAAACTAGGGAGTAAAAAAGAAAATCATGTGCCTTTACCTGAAGAGAGAATTTTATTCAAGCAGATAACTGGAGTTCCACTAAATCGAATGTTATCACTCAAAACATGATAGGACATGCTTCAAACTATATGAGCAAAATGTGATTTCAATGATTTCATATAACAAAATTTACTACTCACATCATCAACGCTCTCAGTCTAAGTAAAATAAAGGTGGATCTATTCATGTTCACCTACAAAGATGAATTTTGAGTAGAAATAACAAAAAAAACACTCCCATACCAACCAAGTTCTTGCTGACCAATTGGTTTCCAGATGTTAGTTCCAAGTCACTAATTCTCTGCAGTGGCCTCAGCCACTGATTAAGCATCAATATACGAGCCAATTTGTCACATGATTCAGATTCATAATCCAATACAGAATTTTTCTAAGACATAAAAAGACATCACATCTAAAACACGGCTCCATAGGACCACAGCCACGCTCTGATGGTAAAGGATAGCACAAGATTTACATCCAAAACTAGTGGTATGGAGCTGGAAAATGGCAATGTAGATTAAATGACATTCTACATTTCTATTCAGCCCACTCAAATCATCAAGACATCTAATGAATAGTATAATCAAGAGTTTAAGGTGTAATATAAGGTGCCACTCCTGTTCCTTTGTCGATGCAAGGCCTAGAACAAATCCAGGCGAAACACAAAAGAATTAAATGCAAAAAAATGGAGTTCTCCAAAAGAGTGGACTTTGTGTTATATGATGATTTATTTAGAGACCAGTGTTAGAATAACAAAAGAGTAATAGAATAGTAGATAATGGATAGACCCTAGTGACATGGGACAACAAAACTCAAAAGACAAAGCTGAAACATGAAATTCAAAAGCTTTTGTTCTGGAAAAGAGAGACCCGACTATATGAATGATAAATAATAGCTGAATGATAAATAAGATAATAAGAGCGAACAATCCAACCAAAAAAGGAGTGAGAAGATGTATATAGTATCAAAATAAGAAAACCATCTTCATTTTCTATTTCCGAATGCCAGATTGTTGGCCAGAAATTGTGTAAATTAACCACGCCATGTGTATGCATGCAACCAGAACCGATTTGGATCATTTTAGGGTGACTATTCCACAAAGCTTACACATGGGCCAGCATATTCCAAATTTGAAGAAAAACCAATATGGCATCCTACTTCTCCTTGACAAGATCAGTAGGAGATTGTGCATACAAGAATATTATATAATACCACATTCAGCACAGATAATCTTGATTTAATTTCAATTCCAATTTAGTTGACACCCCCCCCCAAACGAAAAAAACACAAAAAGCGCGGGCAAACACACACACACAAAGAGAATAGCATAATCCCCCCAAATATATATATATATATATATATATATATATAGGAGAGCGCTCTATTGCAAACCGATCCGCGTTTTTTAAGAACAGGAACTCTCGATCCACGACATATTTGAACGATTCGAACCGTTCAAGTTGATCACCCTACCTTCAAGTCTATGTGTATGAAAAATCAAAGGATTTGAAGACCTCTAACTAATGTATTAGATGGAGTTTATGTTGCTATATTGAAAGCCGTTCATTTTGCACTCATTCGATGCATGAGTTAGAGGTCTTTAAATAAACGTCTTTCAATATAGCAACATAAGCTCCATCTAATACATTAGTTAGAGATCTTTAAATTCTTTGATTTTTCATACACATACATTTGAGTGTAGGGTGATCAACTTGAACGGTTCGGATCGTTCAAATATATCGTGGATCGAGAGTTCCCGTTTTTAAAAAACACGAACCGGTTTGCAATAGATCACTCCTATATATATATATATATATATATATATATATATATATATATATATATATATATATATATAAGGTTAATGGAGGAAAGGTGCCATAGGAGGGAATTTCCTCCTATAGCGTTGGAAAAATGCACCCTCCATAATTTTTTTCGACGATTGGCATACATTACATCCATCTTTATCATCTAAGATGTGGATACACCAAATTTCATATGATTATACCATTTTTTCACCGTTGATTTAGTTGGTGCAAAATTAATGGTTTACCGATAATAGAACTTTTTACATTGCTAATTCAACGGTGAAAAATTGGTAGAATCACATAAAATTTGGTGTATGCACATCTTAAATGATAACGCTGATGGATACCGATCGTCGGAATAAATGGAGGTTGTATTTTTTTCGACGCCATAAGAAGAAATCCCCTCCTATGGCCTCTTTTTTCCATTATTCTCTCTCTCTATATATATATAGAGAGAGATCAACTATGCTCCTATCGGTAGGATTTGTATTCTCCTACCGACGTTTTAACCTTTGGATCCATGTTGGGATGCATGCAAACAATTATGGTAATGTTTGAATACATGAGAATTTTTCTTCGTAATTGTTTGCACACATCCCTAAACAAATCCAATGGTTACAAAGTTGGTAAGATCTGTTATCAAATCCTACTGATATATATATATATATGTATATAAATATAAATATATATATATATATATATATATATATATATATAAAGACCCAACCAGAAAGAAAGAATGAGAATGTTATAAATAAAAATAATTGGCTCAAGCAAATAAGTCCAAGGGCCTCCCACCATGCAGTTGGATCTAAGAAATAATATCAGATATTAAGATTCTATATCACACCTAGCATTACTCCCTTTAAACACAAAAGACAAAAGATGGCCTTGTTCATCTTCATAAGAAATTGGAAGGCCATAAATTTTAGCATGACCAAATCTAGGCCATAAATTGGACGGCCTTGTCAATAATAACATGTTACCCGTTTAACCCACCGGTCGAGCCCTAAAACATGTTATCGGTCAAAGTTTTACTACCCGTTAAACTCCTACTCTACCCGGCCTGCCCATTTACAAGTCATTAGGGCATCCCGGCCTATGAGTTCGTAGGTTTTATAGCCAGTATTGAAGAAAGTAAAGACTTTTCATTAATTTCCTAGTCATGAGATAAATATTTTATATTATGAATACTGCTAAGATTTTTCAGAATGTATGTTTGAATGTATATATTGACTTTAATTAAGATTGTTAATGTATGCAACCTCCAAAAAGCCTACGCACGCAATTTTTTCCCTTTAACTTGCAAAAAAAAATTTCATTATGCTCTAAATTACCCGTTAACTCGTCCATGGATGACATGTTTATCTATCCATGGGTTACCTGACACCCACCCGCCGTAGCGGGTTGGGTGATGAGCACAGAATTTAGCACCCGTTTAAATCAAGGTATTTTTACATGTGCTTGTTTTACCCGCTACCCCCAATGACCCGCCCGTAGGTGACTCGACCCGCCCATTTGACACCTCCACAAGTGTACATAGAGCAAATAAGTAACTTGCACGAAAGAATTGTGTATGATTTACCCTAGTATGACAGCGTGTTCCTACATAAAGTATAAACCTAGACCTTCCTTTCGAAAATGGTACGAGAAAAAATGGTACAAGAAAAGCTGCACCCTATGCTTATAGGTTTCATTTATTCTTACAGAGATTGCTGTTGGCAGAAACTCCTAAAATGATAAAATAAAAGGGGAGCTTTAATCTAGGTAACGTCAGATTGACATTAAACAAGAAACAGAGCTCCGAAAGCTTTCTCAATTTTATCTGAGAAAAAGCTGCTTTGAAATTCAATTTCCCTGTAACCCCTCATTCAAAGCATAATCATTCATGAAAGGCGTCATGCCTTCCTATCAAACTCTTTGAAGCATCGTTTCTCCTTCAGCAATTTGACCTCACCAGAGTCCACTTCCAGCTCCAGACATTTACTGTTGCATCACTTACCCATATAATTTGACCGCAGATTCTATAAACATACATATTTGAAGGCATTGCATTAAAATTCTAAACAAAAAAACACATCTCCAAAGGCGATGCCTATAGGAAAGGTAGGTAACTTCCTTAGAACATTAAAAGGGAAATTACTGATATATAATGAGGAAGAAATAGGTTAGCTCTAGATTGTATGGGAACAGGAACAAGAAAAGGAACAGGAACAGGACCAAAAGTTAATCAGTCTACATATAATATAAATTAGGCAACAAATAAAAATATTATTATTGCATGGACACATGTATCTCTAGTAATTAAGTGAACAAATTTGCTAAATTCCTAAATGTCCAAGACCTACACAACCACACCATTGTAGAAAGAAAGAAAAAAGAAACAGTTCACGAAAAGGAAGCATAAGAATATTGATCAATAACATGCAAGATGCCTGTCTTAGAGCATAAAAAACACACCTTGACTATCATTATCTTGGACCGTTTGCTCCGAATTTGTTCCAGATGAAGATTGTCCCTCGATTGGCTGTCTTTCTACTAAATGCAGGGTATGGCCATCTTCCAAATCTAAATATAATGAAGGATAAAACTAAAACAAGAAAGTCGTAAGATCATCAAAGTAGGGAATAGTGTTGTACATACAGGTTACATTAAGAGAATGCAATCTCTTTTTCTTTCTTCATTAAACCGAGAACAAATATATATTATCTTACAGAATCCTAGACATGTTGGAGATCACAGAAACAAGTTTACTACATGCACCATGCTACAAAATATATGTTCTTATCTTGTTGGTCAATATGTATAAATAGGACTGCTATTTTAATATTTTACAAAATGTTTGCCTTTGTTTTTCCGGCCACATCAACAGAACTTCTTTAGTCTGTCGTTCAAAGAAAATCAGAAAGGAATGATACACATGCTTAATTGTTGCACATGCTCTGTTTACTGTAAGAGTGCAAAGCACCCTAATAGCAAAGGACTAAGATGATGGCCGAGAAAAAAATACTAATACTTTCAGTAAGAAATACTATAACACGAGAAACCTCTGCCACTCAATTTTTTGCATATCCCATTAAGACGAGAAAAAGGATACGGTATACAGAGAGAAGATGATCGTCCTTCAAGACCTTTCCTCTAAAGATCAATTTTTGTCGTTCCACACACAGGAAGACCAGTTGCATCTACTAGCTTTTCCTTCAACTCTCGTACAGACATCTGTATGATACAATTAGTTATATAAAGCTACATCATAGATTTATTTTGCACCAGCTAGACATGAAAGAACTAGTAGAAATGTTCAAGGGACGAGATAATAGGTAGGGGCCGTAGGGCATAAGTGCATAACAATTTGATAATGAGATCACCAGTTCAAGCCAGGAAACTTTTTATTAACTACAAGAGGAGGCAGTACAGATATGGGTCCGTCCTGACAACTCAAAAAGGTAATAAGAATTGGAAAACATGACAAAAGGTGCCTTTTTTCCTACAGGTAGAAAAATATTTGTCACCTGGTAGCTTATACTGTAAAATCATGATAAGGCTGTGCTAATAAAGGAAATATGGCAGACAACTGATAGTTCAATACAGCGACTTCCAAATTCACAGGGTTTTCCGGTAAACCGAGCCAATAATAGTCAGATGAGATTCAGAACAAACATAAATTGGCTAACATTTTCCTCTTTTTACTAGCATAAATAGTTGAAACAAAAGAAAAGTACATGTCAACAGCTAAACTCATTACCATTCTAGTCACAAAACTACTGACCTTCTGAAAAAATGAAAAAAAAAAACGAAGATGCAAAAATAAGCTACTGGCAAAATAGTGTTCTAATAATCAGTATCAAGGTTAACCCTCATTCAAAAGACATGCAGTTTCCGGTTGTGCAGTAAAAACTTAAATATAGCATGCGACATGCTCCAATTATTTTGATGAAACCACATGCTCAACTTTAGCAAGAATGGGTTACCATCAGAAAGATTAGGAGTGACTGCAAATATCTGCCAACAAAGATAGAGATGACAAGTTTCCTCATAAACTCTTTGAGGGAACAGTAAAGAACAGGTGGAAAGAATACTAGGAAACAGGAATAGGTCACGGTCTGATGCTCACAGATAACTTAAGGAAATAACATATTTCGAAACAAAATAATTATTAGGCTTAATCCTAATACATTTATCTGACTAAAACGGTAGCAAGAGCAATCAAATATGCAGAAGAATGGCAGACAAAGAATATGAAAGTTTGGGACTATACCAAATTATAGAATATTCCAACGTTGTAGGGAATTGTAAGCATGCACAAGCAGTGGCTGATCCTGGGTTGTATGTCGGGTAGAGCGAGAATATTCATATAGTAATTGAGGGGAAAAATTCATAATACTAACTTTAATAACTAAGCAACATCACATACGGAAAAATATAATAATTTTTTAAATCGATTTGGCTTTGGACTCAGTATACACATTGCTACGCTTATTCTGTTTGCACTAGACTAGTTAATAAAATCCATAATTTGATCCCAAATTATGTCGACAATCTTCAGTACATGCATGATAAAAATGGCTTGATTTTGTTGCTATCTTTCAAGGTTGCACGGATACAGACACGGGGACACGGACACGATACGATGCGACACGGCGATACGACAGGATCCTAAAATATAAGATACGGAGACACAAATATATATACTCATATATAATTATAAGAAATATAATATCATATCATTGCAACAACATATTCAATAAAAAAAACTTAGCATTTTAACATGTTTTGACTGTATTTATCAAATCTCAGCAAAAAGCTTAGTTATTTTAGCACAAATTTAGCAATTTTCGTAAAAGAAATATGATTTTAGCATTTTCCTACCTGTATTCAACATAATTTCAGCAATATCAATATAATTTCAGTAGTTTCCTAACCGTACACAATATAATTTTAGTAAAATCATATAATTTCAGCATTTTTCTAATGGTTTAACAAAAATATCTTATATATTTCGCACGAAAATATATTAGCCAGCAAAATTGAGTCGAATAAAAAGAAATATCAATAAATCAAGAAATTTATAATAATATTAGGGTTTTCTTGCTTTTATCTGAAAAAATGGTTTTTTTTGTGTCGTAGTTTCACTAACGTGTTTGACACGTCTCTGATACGTGTCTGACATGTATCCAAAGCCGCCTTGTTTCGAAATGGGGCACGGAAAATATGTCGGACATGTGTCGTGCAAGTGTTGGGCACGAATACGTGTCTGACACGGATACGACAACCAAAAAGACGTGCCCGTACAACCTAGTATCTTTGCTTGTATTTGGTAATTGCGAAACTCGAATAAATAATTCACATTAGGATAGCAAACTTCTTTGGTAGTTAGAATTAATTTTCAATTAAAAAAAGAATTAAAGAATTATAGTATTACTATTTTCTTAAGTAATACAAAGATAATTTAAAATACACACATACATAAAATGGGTTTGGAGACGTGTATGCAACATGCAGGAGTTTAAGATTTAACCAACAACATTTAGTGATATATAAATTATTGATAGGCTTAAAAAATTATTATCATTAACGTGGTTCGTTAACTTCATAGAAAATCTAGTAAAAATGAAGACAAAAAATCATGCAGCCAGGAAGATTCAAACTCAAAATCATGAGAACCAAAATTTTCAATTCTAACCACTAGGCTGCATATTATTCTTGTCAGGTGATGCAACTAGTTACATTTGTACAATTCCGAGTCTATATAGTTTCATATATAAAGGAAATCCTCGACTCGAGGAGGGCGACTACCTAGGCCCGCCTCTATAAGGATTCGCCACTGTGCACAAGTGCACTCAGCATCAAAGAAAACCCTCATATAATTGTAGTGAGTTATCAACTTCTCACACTACACAGTTGAAATGACTACAATGTGAAACCAAGAGATTTGGTAGTGGTGAAGCGGAAGAAATAAGTATGGCCGAAGGCAAGGTCCAAATTTATGAAAAAACTTTCTTAAAATATAATAGTTTTTTGTATGCGTAATGTGAACAATAGTTTGCCAGAATGGGAGGAAGGAGTTTCATCAAATTTTCACCATCCATGCCAATAGACACACACACACATACATAGATATGTATATATACATGTATACATATAGGGCAAGACGAATTTACTCACAGAGCATAACCAGCTTAGTTATGCCATGTAGATAATTACTTTATTTGTCCCACATTCATTAAGAAAGTTTTTGTCATTTACAAAGAGAGAGTAAGAATCTTATAATACTATAAGATTTTCTTTGTATTAATCAGTTACTTCTTTAATTACACGATTCTCTACTCTTATAAATGACAAAACTACCTCTACTTTATCAATGAATGAGGGACAAATAGAATAATTATCTACATATCATAACTAAGCTGGTTATGCCATGGGAGTAAATTAACCCTCCCAATATATATAAATAAATATGTATATATATATATGTATATATATATATATAGTCCAACTATACTCCAACCGATATGATAGAAATATATACTATTAAATTTTTAGCCATTAGATTCGTTTTGGAATTTGTACATTCAACTATGAGGAAAAACTCTCAATTATTTCAATCATGATATCGTTATTTGCATAAATCTTAAAGCAAATCTAATAGCTAAAAATTTGATAGGATATGTTCCTATATCCTAACGAGTGGAGTATAGTCTTAACTCTATATGCATGTGTGAGCGCATATATATGTCTGTATATGTATACACACACGTGTATGCATGTGTGTGCACACTCGCATACATACACATATATGTATGTATATACACATATGTATGCGTAGCTAATTTAATCCCTAGGCGTACCTAAGTTATACCCTACGTAAAATAACCCACTACACAACTTTTTCCACGACCGGCTTCGTCCATCTTGTTCTCTGTCATCTAAATATGCTTATACCAAGTTTCATGTGATTTGAAAACTTATTGTCCATGCATCGGTTGGTTGAAAAATGAACAGTTTTTGTCAATAGAACATTTTTTAACCTAAGATCGATGTATTAACGATATCCAAATCACATGAAACTTGATGTATCCATACTTAGATGATGGCGATTAAGACAGACGAAGCCGATCATGAAAAATAATTGTTTATTTTATATAGAGTGTAACTTAGTTACACATAAGGAGTAAATTTGCCTCCCATGTGTACACACGCAGGTATATATAGAGGAGTGCTCCATTGCAAACCGGCCCGCATTTTTTAAAAATGGGAATTCTCGGTCTACGGCATATTTTAATGATCCGATCCGTTCAAGTTGATCACCCTACCTCAAATGTATGTGTATGAAAAATCAAAGAATTTGGAGACCTTTAACCAATGCATCGGATGAAGTTTATGTTACATTGTCGAAAGACGTTCATTTTTGTACCTATCGATGCATTGGTTAAAGGTCTTCAAATTCTTTTATTTTCATACACACACATTTGAGGGTAGGACGATCAATTTGAACGGATCGACTTTGTTAAAATATGTCGTAGACCGAGAGTTCCCGTTTTTAAAAAACGTGGACCGGTTTGCAATGGATCACTCCCATATGTGTGTACACATATATATGTATGTGTGTACACATATCTCTCTTTGTGTACCAATGTTATAAAATGTGTTCTATACGGCCGTATATTAGTATTCGGATAGGATTTCTGTTGGCTTCATCCGCATGTAGCTACATGACGCATGAAACTGGTTGTTTTTTTTTATATATGTGGTAAAAAAAAGTATGCTTTTGCGTATAAAAATTGTTATGCGGCCGTATATTGCATAACAATATACGGACACATAAAACACAGTAACTTGAGGATTGTATTGGGTTATGAAGCATTTTGAGAATTTTCTTATACCCGTATTTAAACCCAATAACTTAATGGCACCTATGAAATCTTAAAAGGCGTCATAATGAGGTTAAAGACGGTGATGAAGTGCAGGATCAAGACGGCAAGGTGGACCCGGAGAACAAATACGAAGCACTTCCTCCTAAACATTTGACGACATCAACGAGTGGTTGCTTGAATCATTTAACGATGTTGATTAGTGATTTAATTGTCTTTTTTGAACTATATACTATTTGTGATGATTGATGAACTTATGGTCATGAAATTATTCTCATTCTGATTTTTCAATCTTAGGATTCAGTCTTGTGTTTTACTATGTGTGCATCTTAAATCTACGATGAATTTGCATGGGTTTGCGCATACTTGAGATATGTTATTATTCTTAGCATTGCATTATCATTGTGTTTTGCATATTTAAAATAAGTTGATAGTTCATCGATATTCATAACATTGAAATTATGAACACAAAATATTTTGTACACATGTTCAGTATTTTTCATATTTAAAAAAAAACTATATATTTAGGGGAGTGATCCATCGCAAATCGGTCCGCGTTTCTTCAAAACTGAAACTCTCGGTCTACGGTATATTTTAACGATCCGATCCGTTCAAGTTGATCATCCTACCCTCAAATATGTGTATGAAAAATAAAAGGATTTGAAAACCTCTAACTTATGCATCAGATGCAACTTATGTTGCATTAATGAATAACGTTCATTTTTGCACCCAATGATACATATGTTAGAGATCTTCAAATCCTTTGATTTTTCATACACGTACATTTAAGGATAGGGTGATCAACTTGAACGGATCGGATCGTTAAAATATGTCGTAGACCAAGAGTTCCCGTTTTTAAAAAAACACGGATCAGTTTGCAATGGAGCACTCCCTTATATATAATGCAAATCACATGAAATTTAGTGTATATACATCTCGGATGATAAGAATCAAGATGGGCGGTGCCGATCGTTAAAAAAATGATGGGAGGGTATACTTTTTATGCCATAGGAGGGTTTCCCTCCTAGGGCCTTTGTCCTTCATTATTCTTGTGCGTGCGCACATGGGCGTATGTATATAGATATATATACATGTTTGTATGTGTATCACACACATGCTTGTTTGTATATGCATAGATACATATACATGTATGCATGTGTACAAATACAGATATATCTGTGTATATACACACATGCATATGTATGTGTATATATACATGTGTGTGGACACGGAAACATACACATGCGTGCATATATGTACGTGCATGTGTGTACATATGATATGAACGTGCACGTGTGTACATATGATATGAACGTGCACGTGTGTACATATGATATGAACGTGCACGTGTGTGTGTGTGTGCATGTACTCACACACACATGTATATGTGTGTGCCCACAAACACAAATGCAAGTGAAAGGAAGCCGAAGGTTGTATGAATGGATTTGAGAAGGTCTATGGCTCTATGCCTTAATAGCATCTGCAAAAGAAGCAGAGGTTGGTTCGAGTTGAACATAATTCCAGATAGAGGAAGCCTTGGCCTTTTTTAACACGGGTGTCGTATGCGAATAGCCGGTCCGAGGGAGGAGTCGAGCTTTGACTCCAAATACTAGCTTTTATCAAATCTATCTTAATAACAAAAAGGTATTTGGTAATAGCTTCACCGGCATATAAGGTTACATATAGTTTGATCTTTTATTTTGGGTATTTTCTGCTTGTAAATGTAGTGACTGAAAAGTATATTTAACATGCTTGTCTCCCCCCCCCCCCACCTTTTTGGAAAAAACCATCCAAGCATAACCTTTCATTGTAATATTGTTTATTAATTGCTATCAGAAATCTATCAACTTTATGACTTCCAGCTTGAAATTCAGGGACGAACATACATCTTTGTTCACCCGAAAGGTATAAATCTTAGAGTCCAAAGTTTTGATTCTGATCTCTGTAGTCTCCATACTTTCACCAGTGACTTGTGAGGAACTAGCACCCTCTGTAGAAACTCCGTCTGCCATCCTGTAGCTGTATTAAATAGATAAAATTATTTTTAAAAAAAAAGAAAAACAACAATGTTAATTAAGAAAATCCATCATAATAGCAAATACAATTCCAAGTAGGAATATTTATCAAAAAGGAACTGCACTTTAACACTTCTCTGGCAAAGATAAAAAGGAATGAAACATGGCCCAAGTAACATGGCAAAATAATTATGCACCATATAGATGAAAATGGCTCTGCACAATCATTAAAGGACCAGTTTGGTTTACTTCACCAAATGGTTGTAGGTCCAAATCCCTAGAAAAATTAATATCTGCTTCATGCAAAAATCCAATGAGCAATACAGAAATTCATCAATGTAATCCCTAATTGGAAATCTACGCTTTGCTTTAATTATGTGAAGGAAGTCTTTCCACCG
Source organism: Agapanthus africanus (assembly GCA_030015575.1). NCBI lineage: Eukaryota > Viridiplantae > Streptophyta > Magnoliopsida > Asparagales > Amaryllidaceae > Agapanthus > Agapanthus africanus. The sequence goes on along the minus strand of CM057349.1, from coordinate 449,517,910 downwards.
TAAACAGGCCTGAGTTGCTGTCTTGCCATTACTACCAGCAGAAAACTGATCGGAGGACACATACAGAAAAAAATATTTACCTGTCGACCCCCCCCCCCGCACTCCCAACCCCAACTCCCCCAAAAAAGAAAATAAATAATAAGAGATAATAAATAATGCCTATACACATTTTCTTCCTTTAAAGGACGGTGACCTGATGGGCCAAATGGCTGAATTGATAAAGTTTGGTACCCTTTGGTCAATCCATCCACCTCATAAACACTATACAACAGAAGAGAATTAACTCACAAAAAAGGAGTAAGCTACGACAATAAGAAAAAGCCTTTCCATGCTACCAAGGATGAAGAATATAGGAGTTAGCCTTTTAAGGGATATAAACATGAGGGCCACATGATAATTTTTAAGATTTTGTCAAATGTGCTTTCCTTTCTTCTAATTAAAGAGAAATTCATCATCATCATCATCATCATCATCTTTGTCTAAGCCTTTTCCTATCCAAATGGAGGGTCGGCCATGCCGCAAAGCTCCAATGAAGATCCGACAAAATTTTACGTCACTGACGTCAACCCTCTCCGGTAAATCTTGCAACTATTTATCTAGTTGTGTCACAATATATCTAGCAGTTTCTCGCTAAATAAGAAGTTTCTTAAATTCCAACCAATATAAATCTATTCAAATGTTAAAGAGAGAAAAGTGCATGTGGATGTGTTCTTGTAACATAAATAAGTGTCCATGTGTTTTTTTCCTCCGCCCGATTCTTTGTTTGGAAGTTCCATGGTTCTATTTATTCTACATAAGTAACTCTAATTATAACAGCACAATTAGACCCTACACGTGAGACTTGATGAGTTGCATATATCCATTTTCATTTTACATGACCACATAATATTGTGCTGCACGCTTTTACATTTTTTCAAACTAAGGGGCTGTTTGGTAGCTTGGAAATGGAGATTCATGCAACATTTGTTGCAAAAAATCTTCATTTCCTTTGTTTGGTTAGCTAAAAACTTGAGTTGGAAATGTAAATGGAGATGCAAAAAGTATCAAATTCTTACAACATTTGTTGCACTAATTTTGGTTGTAACAAGAGTTACAACTTTGGGAATGGTGAGCATGGTAATTATTATGGATGCGACATAAGCTTTGTATGTACCACATATGCAAATTTGTAACAAATGTTGCATTTCGTTTAGTTTTTTGTTCAACCAAACACAAAAAATGCTTTGGATTTGGAAATCCATTTACAAAACTTGAAGATAACCAAACAATGGATTTGGGCCATTTTTTGCAACAAATGCTGCATGCAACATTTTGCATGCCCTAAATTCCATTTCCAAACATGTAATGTCAACATTGTTGCATTGCTGCTGCTTATGTTACAGTCCCACTACCTCCAATGCTCCAGCCTCCAACATGGTTCAACCTAATATCTTGATCTTTACCAAGCCAACATAGATATTTCAATTAAAGTTTGAAAGGTAGCATCATTCCATGAGAGGGAAAAACGCTAGTGCTACAGACAAACAAGACATTAGCAAAAATTATAGCTAGTGATGTCCACAATTTAACTTTTTAGAAGAGATGAAAAAGTAAATAGAGCATAGAAGTTTAGAAATATATGGTCGAGAGATGAAGGAAGAACCATGGTTGTTCCTAACAAAAGTAAGTTGAAGGTTGCCTTGATGTCTAAGACACTCTATTTTTTGTCCTTATACTAATAACCAAGTGGCTGCAGCCCGTGGCTGAAGATCAAGGATCCTATATGAGGGATGACGTTGCCATTAAAATATTGAAAAGAAGGAATACAACTACATAGATAGGTAAGGTTCACAAGAAGACAAGCGCTAGGAGACGGAAACAGGATAGGGATGAGACAAATAGCGCTCATAAAGGAGGAAGAGTATGGCGTCTTAGAGGGATGGAGGGTGCAGTGGTGTTTGTTACACATAAAATATAACATGTCAAATATTATCGGCGTGACTGGAGAGAATTCGCAATCATGTAAGAAAAAACAACATAGCTCAAAATGTAGTAGCATGATGAGCTGTTGAGCTTTCAATGTTTTCTATGCTAATCTGGATAGTGGGGAAAAAACATCTAGATACATGGTTGCAGGAAGTAAGGTACCCCCAACCCTCTTATCATTCAATATGCTTGTTTGGTCATGTGCATTATTACTTATATGCAGTATACTTGTATTCACAGAGGGAAACTATTTTTAAAATTCACAAGGGCAGTAAAACACAAATTTTGCATGATAATAGAACATAACTGATTCTGCACTCATGTAGATAACACTCAACGGATCAGCATTTGATGAACACCACAAGCAATAGCATTTTACAAAAAATAAAATTCGCTTATTAACGAACCCGTGCATGCAAGCATTAGAATAAAGGCTCGTTAGCTTGTGTGATATTGTGATACATGCAAACATGGATACTTGCAAGATACACAAGAAAATGTGTTGAACAATGCTCTGTGTCTATGCCTAATCGACCTTCCTAAAAATGCCAAACAAAAAAGCCTCTCCATGTCAAGTAGCACTTCTCGTGGCCACAAAGCAGGCTCACCTAGAGTTAGGGCTAGTGTTAAGGCTAGGGTTAGGGCACACTCCTATGTTGACTTTTATAGAATGGTATCATTCTACGACAACGAGAACAGAAGAGAACTTGATAGGGAAAGGGTAGCAAACAAGAGGGAAATTTATCCTTGCACCTTTTTGACTTTCTCTAATATTTTCTCATCGCAATATCATGTTCTCTGTCCTCTTTGCACCGTGTCTAGACAAAGCAGTTTTTATAAAAGAAAATTTGATGCCAAAAGTAATCAGACTTCATCATAGTCAAAAAGTAGTTGTATGAATTCATGGATACTTTGCAAGTTAACACTACCAAACACATTAACCGGAGAATCTATTCAACTAAAATAAGAACGACTGAGGGAAAATAGAGCCATCCACCTTAGGTTTACATCAAGAATTTATGTTCATTTAATATCCGGTTGCACTAGACTCTAATTATGGATGAACTTAGTAACCATACATCGTGGTGCAAATTGTTTAGCGATGGCTAAAATGCAAGAAAAACCCCTCAATTTTGCTCAAAAAGCAGGAAACCACTTCCTTGACTTCAAAAACTTGAACTTTACACCCATAAACTCTAGCATGATTAGTTTTCCCACCAGTGAGACTTTTCTACTGCCAGATATGCCCCTCCTCTCACTTCTAATTGACAAACCAAATTGCTCTCTTCTTATTCTTCTTCTTTCGTAATTACATAATCCCTTAAATCCATGCTCACTCGTTAGAGAAGAGGAGCGGAGGAAGGTAAGGGTATAATTGAATTGGAGATTTTGTGGAAGAAAGAAGAAAATTTGGAGAATTTTAGGAAAGAAAGAAAAGAGAATCTAGGGGAAAATATGGAGTGGAGTCGAATTTTAAGGAATTAGAATTATCATATCTAAATAAACATATGGTATATATAAACACGATTGGGAGAAAAAAAATTGAGCATATCGTGCAAATTTGATACCAAGAAATACCTACAAGTGACCGTTTTTTATTATCATGAAGGTGAAGTCAATTAATTTTGTGGTTCATAATAAAAAAAAACCATATAATTTATAATTAAAGAGGCACTTTGGAGTAATCATAAAATATCTTATTGAATTAAAAAGGTTATAGGACAATTCATTTAAACAAGATCGCTGTATGGGTAAAAAAAATTGATCCTTAAATTGTGTCTGTGTAGGTAAATTATGAATGTTAACATGAATGAATGGCAATACTCTGCGAGATAGAGAGAGAAACGAGTCCATCTATCGAAAGAGAGTAGCACCTCCCATAGATCACAAAATGCTAGATAATCTATAAAGATACTTGTTGCATGTTGCAGTCATATAATTAGATAGGGCCCAAATTGCAATATATAGGTGTGGAAAGGGGTTTTTTGTAAAAATGCCACAACTGTTTCCTATAAAGGAGAGGAGAGAGACAAGCTGAAAAATGAACAAACTTTGTATTCCTTTCTTCTTCATTAACTGCATTAGGTTTATCTTCCGTTATTCTTCCTTTCTTGCAATTAGGTTATCTTAGGAGCAGCCTAATCAATTCCTGCATATCTTTTCTATTGTTAGTTTATATTCATCAATATCATGTTTTCCATATTTGCCCGCAAACTACTACCACCCCTTTGCCAGAACTCCACTAAAGATGCAAACTGCATCATTGCATGTGCAACAGCGATCAATAAGTGCACAAATTACTAGAATGATAAACATATAGTTTAATGAGACAACAAAAAAATTGAAGCACGCCTGAACAGATAATTGACAAATGAAGGGAGGCAGATAAAACATTTAGAGATATCTAATCTTTAGGTCTTGTTTCCATATCTTAGGATTTGCATCTGGGAATATACAAATATGTAAACAAACCCGAAGAGTTTCTCTAAGGAAGTTTAAGGTTGAGTGGGAGCGGTGGAAATAACATCATGGATGCTAGAAAATTCGAGAAAAGGCTATACACATCACGCCATCCTCATTATCGCCTCTCGCTAAACATAGGGCCAGGTATGAAGTGCGACGATCTAAGGAAAGTTAATAAAAGGTTTCAACTTAAAGATGGTTTTATACTTGCTCTCACATTAGATACTACTTCTTACCGCTATAACGATGAACAAGAGCACTTGGCTTATCCCTAAAAGAAAGTCTAATTACCGTTGAAAGGCAAACATCAAAGGACCAATATCTTGAATTAACATTTTCTACAAATTCTAAAAAGACAACAACTTGATGCCTATGGCTTCTTGCTAAAATGAAAACATTTTAAGTTTTCATTCTTCACTTCTTTATCGTACAAGTGTAAACAGCAAAAGATCAAGAAGACACAATCTCGGAAATGACTAATTGTAACCCTAGATCGCTTCTACAATCAGGAACAATATAAACAACAGATGACCTAATCTCCATCTTAGGGATAAAAAAGATTGCAGAAATTAAACAAGAAGATTCGAAGTAAATCGATGATCGAATCGCACCTGAGCTAGGGTTTGCAGGCGTAATTGGGATCGAAAAGGGATTTCGAGGGACTCGAGCAGCGTAAGAGAGGAGAAATAAAATGGGGAATGGAGCTGCTTTCTTTCCTCTTTTTGGGTTAATTTTTCCTTTGAAATTTTTCAGCTTGTTAATTTTGTGGAGGCGTTTCTGGAAGCCTCTGGAATCGTCGTCTTGGATTATTGCGTGCGGGTACGGTACGGGCTAGATATCCTGATCGCGGGTATGTAGGCCATCTCAACGTCAAGCCTGAGGCGTTGGATTCACAGAATTTAGTTTTACACTGTTCAACTAGATCAACGTCTTGATTTTAACAAAATTGGGCCCAGGCCAAGCCCAGAGGCGAGCCGCAAGACCGAGGAGCGGAGCCCAGCCGCACAGCCCAACAAGCATGAGCGAGACGCACGGCACGCGCAGAGCCGAGCAGCCCAGGCGGGCACGAGGCCCAAGCAAGCGTGTCCCAGGCGCACGCGGGCGGGCTAAAGCGGGGCCCAACCGTATCGGTAATTTGGCTTTGGAAAATTCAAATTTGATCCTTATTTTTATTCTACGTGTTTTTGTTGTTATGAAAAACAGGCACCAAATTACGCAGCGGGTAATCAATACGCGTGAATCGAAACGAATGAAAATGATCAAACGCAACAACTACGTAAAAACAATAAACAATAAAGGAAAACACACCAAGGAAAGGACACAATATATTACCCAGATTCAATGCGCACTTGCACATAATTCTACAAACCGACGACGAATTGCTTCCATTATTCAATGAAGAATTACAAAAGACAACTTCTGCTCTCTCGATCTTACCAAATACAAAACATTCTCTGACTAAACCTCTCGATTATGGGCGCCGCTAAAAATCAAATCCTCTCTGTATCTCCCTCTCGGCTTCTTATTTGTAGCCGCGGCCTTAAATAAACCCTCTGTTTATTTAATGCTTCATGGATTAATTGGCCGTAGACTCTATATCTTCTCTGTGGATTAATACATTAGCCTAGGAATTAATTAATATATATGAGGAATATATGCAGGAGTTGGAGTAGGTTTTCTGTTAGAGACATGTCTAAATATTTAAATATAGATCAGTTTAAATTGAGATAAAGTTTGAGAACTTAATTAATTAGATTAATTAAATCTTCTCCAAATATATTCCTTCTCAAAACCTTGGCTGCCTCTTGCGTACATCTAGTCGTACGCATCGCGTTCCGCATGTGCAAAACTTGCATGCACTATGCACATGCCTCCGAGACTTGGGCTCTTGATCTCGTGCTCCGAATTTGCAATTAATTTCAACAATGTTCGTCTTAATTCAATTTGCAAAATCTCTACACTTTCATGAAAAACTTGGAATTTTGCAATTCGTCATCTATAGCCTTTATCAAGCAATTAATTCCAAGCAAAACTTGAACTTGGAAACTGGGACCACCTTCGCAAATGTGTCCGCCGGATTTTCATAGGTACCAATCTTCGTAAATGAAATAACCTTCCTCTCGTTCTCCAAAAATAATTTTTTTATCTTGATATGCTTACTTCTCAAACTATAAGCTTGATACCCCGCCAAGTGAATCACGGTTTGACTGTCACAAAACACTTCCGTGAAATTCTGCGGAACACACATACTACCTATCAATCCACACAAATATATAGCCTATTTGACAGTCTTCGTAGCAGCCATCAAATCTGTCTCTGTCGTCGATAATGCGACAATGGACTGTAACGTCAAGCTTCATGACACTGCGACAGTGCCCAACGTGAATACGTAACCTGTTGTAAATCTCCGTCTATCCCTATCACTAGCAAAATCTGAGTCACAATACAACCATCCATACTGCCTCTGCTGTAAAACAAGCCGAACCCCGGAATACCCTTCAAATATCTCAGAATCCACTTTACAGCCTGCCAATGCTCTGTAACGATTCTGAAATCCATGTACAAAAATTTACCGATTTAATATATAGAAAGGGTATTTCAGCCTCATTAGAAGTTATAAATTATTTTTGTTCAATAAAATTAAGAAATAACTCATAGCTTACTGATAAAATCTTTTTACTGTTGTGATATGGCCTGCGTGTTCGAATTCTATCAGTCCCAATTATTTTAAATATTTTTTAAACTTTTCGGAAACCCAAGAGTTGCACGTGCAATACACGGATAATCGAAAAGTTTCAGAAAAATCAAATGAGATAAATGTGGAGTTAACACTGATTAAAACACCTGGCACAAATCTCGAGACAATACATCAAGATCCGATTGCCCGTTTCTTCTATTTGCCCGTCGCCAACGGTCTTGACTGCTCCAATCACCTCCGTGTTTTGCACACACACCCCTTCAGCTCCCCTCTGCCCCTTGCACTGTTTGATTTTCCTGCAATCAAACAGAGACTTTTAAAATCCCTAATTAACATCATTTAATCTATTTTTAATTCATTTTATTTCACACACTCTCTCATTTTTACCCTGTAAATACCACCTCATGCCCTAACTCTCCCCCGTTCTGAAAATTCTATCAAAATTCTCCCAAAATTTTCTAAGTGCAAGTGGAGTCAAGTGGAGTTAGCAACCAAGTTGTTTTCGTTGAAGATCGGAATTGTTCCCGAAGCTACCGCGACGTCAAGGAGACCCACCCTCTCTTCCTTATTCTCTTCTCAACACTACGCAACCAGTAAGTCCGTATTCTTTCCTTTCGTTTTGACTCAAACCGCATTCTTAAAGCACATCGAAAAAATAGAGTTAGCTTCGATATATTTTCCTTTTCAACATTTTAATCCACTTGATAAGCAAATTAGGTCACACTAATATCGTAACACCACTCTTAACCTCATTTACATCATTTAGTTTTTAGTGTAATAAAATTTTCCATAAGAAATAATTATAAAATGAAATTTTCAGAAAAATACCATGAACTTTAGTATAACTGTTACTTCAATAATTAGTATATATACCTTTAAGAAAATTCATGGGGTAATGACATACCCCACATGCACACTTATGGTTCATAACACGAGATTTAAATGTATGACTAGTCTAAGAGAATAAGATTTTCATTAAAATACCGCAGTTTTACAAAAGGGTTTCTGTTAATTGATATTTTTGAATTCTTGGCCATTACGCCTCTACAACCTTGGTTAGGGGACCCGCTAATGAATGATGCGAATTATTGCACATCCTTGGGATAATAGAGCGAGATGCAGAACTTCTCACGGAGTATTCGGTCTCGAAAGAAAATAAAAATACGTTTTTATAAGAAAAGCGACTTTTTTAAACAAAACTAAAATTTGGAAAATTATATAAAACTATGGATCCGTATTTTCAATAAAAACAAATTATGACACTATATTTTTAAAATGAAAGATTAGAATTTTAAATAAAATACCACTAAGTTTCCAAAAGTATAGTTCTCATACAAAAACCAAAAACTTTTAAAAATCTAAGTTTACCACTAAAATACCATTGAAACTAAAATACATGTTCATAAAAACTCTAAATAACATAAATTACTCCCGAGATTTATTTTTAAACAATATTAAAATATTTTTTTCACGTAAAACCCCCTCGAGGAATGCAAACAATATAAACAACAATAATAAATATTAAGGACTTTAGATTAATATAAGTTTAAGCGGAGCCATTTCTCTTGAACCCCAGGAAGCCGGAGAAAGTGAGTGCTTGCCTATTTAGATTAGACAATTTAACGAAGTTATCAATAGCAATTGCCTTGGAAAAAAACATAAATCCCAGCGTCCATATGCAGCAGTTGCCCGATTATTCCCGAACTTAAGAAATTCAAGAATTTAATCATTTAATAAGATACTGATTCCAATCTGAATCCAAACTCAAACCAGAATCTAAAATCAAATACAAACTTAAATACTTGATCATGAACTTGAACACTCGGATTCAAATATCAAACTCAAATTTGAATACTTGGCTCGACTTGACCGAACCATGGATATAACTTGACATGAACTATATATGAATACTTGAACACGTGATTACATCTTAAACATGAACCTGTACTTTTTATATTCATGGATTCGGCCAAGACCTGTAATCTTAATCTATACAATACAATACGCGGGGATAAAGAGGTTGATTGGTACGGAATGTATATCGTGACATGAGAGGTCACTTTAAAAGACACCTACATAAATTCATGTGCCATTGTCCCGTGGGTTATGACGGGGCCTTGTACTATATGGGTTAAGAATATGTATGCCGTAGAGGCCATTATTGTGTGATATAGTAGATGCTTGGACATATATATAGACGACTTTCTTGCTCAACATGATAGTATACTATCTAGTTGCTCTTTATCTTAACATGTACACTTTTATTATTATACTGTCTCTCTTATACATGTTGATAAAGCTCTTAGGATGTTTGCTTGACTACCAGGACTATGATGCAGATCATACTACTGAGACTTGTGTAGTCCACAAGCACATCCTTTAATTTTTCCTAATCGAGGGGATACCGAGACATGACATCGATATTTCAGAGTAGACTAGTGTGTACGTTTCTTGACCCTGTAGGGGCGATTGTTGATCCCATAACCATTGGTGTTTGACATCAAAGATTGAACACATGTGCTCATTAGAGAATGGGTACAGCGAACAGGACAAGCCGAGAACTCCTAGATGGTACCATACCCATCGTCAGATAGCAGTTCTCTGGTGATACTGGTACAGGTTAATCTGTAGACCCAAGATCGTCATAATGTCTTGTGTGGTTCCCACTGTGCTTTGATTTCCTCCCTACCATGGCTCAAAGAAGTCGTGTAAACAGGTGGATTTTGGGTACAGTCCCGAGTCACATGGTGGCAGTGAGCGATACGAGGGGTTTCGTCTCTCCGGGTATAGGGAGTTGATGTTGCGCTATACTCGATTGGCTGTAACAGTAAGTCTCTAGCCAGGGCTGATGAGATTTACTGGTAAGTGTTATCAGTAGTTTCTTGAACCGTTATGAGCCATACATCGGCATGACTTATCAAGTTACTGGGGTCTAACGATTCCACCCCTAGACTCGATATGCGACATATCAGACGAAGAGACCGGACTGTACGGTAAGTGTTACTTATAGGCTTTATGGGAGTTTGGACAAACTTGCTTGTTGATCTTCTAATCGCTCAATACCTGAGTAGCCGTTACGTCCAGCTAGTATTGTCGACGGCTTATGCGTAATTAATATGATCATTATCTACTGCTGGTGTATTAACGAGTCTTTAGAGTCCAACACAGAGCTTTTCTAGTTCAAGCGAAACGAAATAGGACATATATGTTGATATATGTGGTGGGCCTGATTAAATACGAGTATGTGATACCGTATTCTAATCTGGCGGTAATTTGATATCGGTTAGGTTATATGCGATATAATCGGATTATTGAATCAAGTGTTGATTTAATAATGTGATATACAGATAAATGATATTAGTCGGTTATATGTGATATAACCGGATTATTGAATCAAGTGTTGATTTAATAATATGATATGTATTTATATTTGATATAATTATATATTAACTAATATTATTGCTCACTAATTATTTTCTTCTTAATATATATATTAATATATATATATATATATATATTATGAAGCATGGCTTGGATTTTCTATTTTTAGAAAATAGAAAATGAGGTGGAAAATGTGGAGATATTTATGGAATGGGTGAGGCATGGTTTTTTGCATTGTTTATTCATTTGTTTGCACTATTGAAGCATGGTGCATTATATGTATTGCATTTTATTAATGCTTCAATAAGTGTGCAAACACATAGAAGCCATTCTTCACTGGAGATATTTTTTGCTTGAGCTCATATTTTTTCTAGTTCTCTCCATTTTCTTCTTCCTCCTCCTCTAAGTCCTAACTCTCACATATGATATGAATCATAGAGTTTTGGATAAATCCTAAGTGTGTTTAACATCTCTACTTCATCATCCTACATTTGATTAGCACTTGAGTTTAGGGTGTTTCCTTCACTACAGAAAGATTAGTGAAGATGTGGCTTGTATTAGAGAAATTTCGGATGGATCATCTTCAATACGAAGATCGCGAAGTAAGTTCGTGCACTTCTTCAAGTGGAGCTGCGAGGAGTCGTAGGGACTACAACCCGGAGCTTTAGAATTGAAGGATTTGGTCTACAAAAGTTGTAGCATTCTTCACTTAGTATAGTTCTTTATATATATCATCATATAAACTCTAATTATCTAGTTAGATCTTTGGATAGCTTAGCTTAGCATCAAGATTTTTTGAAAATTGCATTATCGATGCCCGTTTTAAACTCATGGTGGTGTCAGGGTACATTTTCATGGTATCAGAGCCAAGCTAGAATATTAGGGTAAGTCTTTACGATGTTAAAGTGTTCGATTGGTTTTCGAAACCCACATTTAGACAAGTTTCTGTCCAGATTTTCAAAAGTTGAAAATTTTCATATTAAAAACATCCAGAAAATCATGCAGGCTTTTCTATGGAGCCACAAGAAGTATGAGGCCATGATTCAACCAAACCGCCGTGGAACCGCCGCCAAACCCATGGTTTGGCCGCAGTTCCGCCGCATGTTTGGTGAATTGATGGCTCGTACTTGTTGTGCTACTCCATTGTTATATTTGATATTTTCTGGATGTTTTTAGTGATGCTCAAGTTGTTGAGGTCTCTGGGATTTATGGGTGTTTGATAAATCGATCGAAATATTTAACGTCGTCTAGATTTTTATGATATGTGATACAATATTTGGAATCCTCAACAATTAGTTTTGTGAAAACTAGTTAGTATTTTATAAATTTAGCATTTTAGTCTCGGTTGATCGATTTCCATGGAGTTTCGATTCGGATCAAACTTCGTCGCAATCGCGTATAGTACGCGAACACGACAGTCGGAAATCTTGTTGAATTATCCGACTGCTTATTGAAAAGAGTTTCAGTTTGAGACTAAAATGTAAGGTTTATAGGGTTAGGCACGAAATTTGGAATATGAGATATTCCGGATTTATGATGTCTAAGGAGTTTTCGGATTCTAATTATTGTAGTTTTTCATTTCTTTTCTGCGACCGTAAGTGTAATAAGTGGTGTATCCCCGATATCGTTGCTATATGTCAACGACATTTGGGATACGTATATTTACTTACGTTGATGACATGTGATGTTGTGTGTTGCTGTGATATGTTATATTAGATCATCGTGATTGAATAGCCGTTTTTTTTGCATGAGATGAGAGTTTTTCAATTTTCATTCATGTAAAAATGTATGTAATATTATTTTATTGAGACACTTCCGGATTGAGGATGTTGTCACCATTGATGTATATTATTTACTTTTCTGCATTACGATAGACCTAAGGCGGGAAGCACAAATAACCGGGTTCTAGAGTCTAGTGGGAGGCCATCTTGAGTAGTCGAGACCAGGTCTCCTAATTTTAGAATTGGCAGGATTGCTTGCCGCTCTCGTAGGGGTCTAGGGATGTGGGTTTGGCTATTCATCATGACCGTGGAATCCGTATTTTTCATTACTGGCTTAATTTAAAACTCAGGTCTGCTAGTACATCCAATATTTCATATGTTGACTTCTGCTGCTTGAGTTCTGTGATGTGATTATATAACTGTGTGAGACGAATGCTATATATATGATATATATAATAAATGTTGCTTATGTTTTGCACCCGCGCTAGTCCAGCCTCTACTCTGTCGTTAGTTAAATAACCCAACGGTGCATGACAGGGCCCCGTGGCGGATGCGGATGGTATAAGCGTACATTCTATTTTCGTTTCTTTTCTGTGATGTTTAGGGAAACACAAATGACGGGACTTCATTAATGAGATTAATAGAAAGAAAAGAAAGCTAAAGATGTTGTAGAATCAAGATTTTCAAAAAGGTAGCTCTATTTCTTACTTTGCATAGTGGTATTTGATTGATCTTATATTTCGATGTCGTGTTTTGAAAAGTGTAAAGATCACAACCAAAGAAATTTGTAAACCGCAATCAATAACGGTGTCAATTGTAGGTTCGTTAGCGAGTGCGGATCGTCCACAGGAAAAGTGTGATTTGATCATAATTGTTTTAGTTGAATTGAAAATTAAAGGAGAAAAGAAAATGATTCAAGAATTTTGAAATTTAGTTTCAAGAATTATAAAGTACTAGATCTACTATCAAGAAATACTATAGATCAAGAATCAAGAATCAAGAATTGTCCAAATCAAATGAATTATCAAGATTTGTAATGAGACTCGTAGGAATCGATCCAATCGATAGTGATGATGAAAAATTGGAATTACAAATTCTTATATATTGATGATTTGTTGCTAGATCGATGACGATCAACGAGAATTAAGGATCTATTGAAGAAACCAGGGTTTCTCCATCATCATCCCTCGTCTTTTCGTTGATTAGCATTCAAATTCTAGCTTCTAGGAAATTCAATCATCGATCGTTGATCTCTAATTTAGAGCGAAAACATTTAAGAAAGTATCTCGCTCAAAACTAGGTTGTCGATGATTCAATTTCCTAAAGTTTACAAAACTCATAAGACTTAAGAATCGTTCAAGAATTTAATCATCATCATCTATCTATTTTTTCGATTCCTCCACGAGTGGAGTTTTCACTCAAACATCATGAAAAAGATAACAATCAAGAACCGATAACTCTTCATAATGCTCAAATGTAAAGAAAAATAAGATCAAGAATTTTCACTTTTTATTATTCAGCGTTTCGTTACAATTCACTCAAAGACTACAAGAATTGAGGAGAGAACTCGATCGTTGAACTAGCTTCGCATCGTCTTCTTGAGTCGCGGATCGTCCTGGATCACTTACTCGGATGAAGATCGGCGTTGCTTCAAAAAGGCTCGATGGATTCTTGCTTGATTTTGTACTCGATGAATCTTGATTTGGATTTTGAATTATTTTTGGGCTAGGGTTTGGTTGCACAAGTTGTGTCACTCAACTTGTGTTTGGAATTGTTGAACAACCTTTGTGATGAAGCCTTGGGTCCCTTTATATAGCCTTCTTCTTTAGCTTCCCCTAGAAGCATGATTAGGTTTAGCTTCCTTTAGAAGCTAAGCTAGGTTTAGCTTCTCTTACAAGCTTGGTAGTTGAGTAGAACCTTCTAGATTTAGTTAGTTATTTAGCTTACAAGAGAAGCTTGGTTGTTATGAGGAGAAGCTTCTAGATTAAGGTAGTTAGCTAGCTTGCTTGAGAAGCTTGGTAGGTATTAGGCTTGTACAAGAAGATTGGCTGTTAGGACGGAAGCTTCTGGAGATCTCTGGAGACCGAAGTGCCTTGAAGAAGCTTGGCCAGTGAAAGGAGACTTCTGACATAGTGTTCTGCCGCTGACGTGTCATCGTGGCCGCGGATCCACCGCGAATAGGCCCCTTCGGCCGTGGATCCGCGGCCGTATGGTGGTATTGCTGCATGAAACTCTCAGGTTGTCTTGGTGCTGATCCTTGGGGACTTATTTTATGTCTGGAATCTTATAACTCTTTCTTGTTCACTGCCAGATCACAAGTCTTGGACTTGGTGTATTTTTTTTAGCACTTTTACAGTTTCGGCTCTTTTACCTGGAATTTCCTGCACACATTCTCGAGACAAGTGTTGCGATATATAAAGATCATGCGTGCAATAATAAATACACAATTTCCCTCAAAATGCCGGTTATAATGTATAACACATGTTATTTGGTATTTTACAGACAAATTGCTAATATGTGCTATATTTATACCAAACACGTTCAGATGATTGTAAAGAGTAGGGAAATTGATGTGTTAAAAATGCAATATTTTCGACTGATCAAATTCCCCCAAACTTAATTTTGGCCGTCTCGAGCAAATTTATTTTATTAGAAAGAGAAGGAGAAAATAAAGAAAAAGAAAAACTAACTAGCACACTTTCGTAGGCAACACGATTGCACTGAGCATGTACAACAAGTTTTTAAACCTCTAGGTGTCCCTAGTAGGAGGAGTGTTGTCTCCTGAGGGTTTTCAGCGGATTGCACCCACAAAATCCCATAATAAAAGAAAAACCATGAAAGTTACATGTAAAGATAAGAATTGTAAAAGAAAGACTTTGAAAATTAGAGTTTCCAACTAATACTAGCTTTTTGGTTGTCATGAGCCCTATCTTAATAGTCATGAAAAGATGTTAGAAATCACATCATCATTCAATAAAACATCGTCTTTATTCTTCATTCCTACCTTTTTTCCAAACATCGATCATATAACCCTACGTGTGTGTAAAGAACAACCCTACACTCGGAGAATTCAATTCAAGCTATCATACTCTTGTCCATCTGCCTCAGTACTTTTTAATTTGATGAATATTTAGATGAGATTGCTCACACATTTTTCATGCGACCGTTAATACTTTTTGAGGTACTAACAGACCGATTACTCATGTGCTTGCTTATTAGGTGTATTAGTATTTTTCTCGTCTTGCACCACCTAAGGCTTAGCAGTGACTCCCAGACCAGTTGGTCTAAGGCACTAGGTGATGAAGCACCCTCG
This sequence comes from Agapanthus africanus, assembly GCA_030015575.1. Taxonomy (NCBI): domain Eukaryota; kingdom Viridiplantae; phylum Streptophyta; class Magnoliopsida; order Asparagales; family Amaryllidaceae; genus Agapanthus; species Agapanthus africanus. The sequence continues at coordinate 449,502,369 of CM057349.1, read as the reverse complement.
CTATATTTTTTTATTGCTGCCTTGGTGACAACAAAACCAGTGTTCATTTTTTTTCACCATTTGATATTTTTTTTTCATTTTTTTTATTTCCTTCATACTTTGGATTTTAGACAAGAGCATTTCAAGGTATCCTCTATTATCCCGAGTTTCAAGACGTGTATAAGTGCGTATAGTAGGGTATCAACGTTCAAATGTTTGGCTTCCAGAATAGGAACTATTTTTTCAGACTTATTTTTATCCTCAGATTAGTGACTTCCTTCATCTTACTAACCCTTGGGACAATGGCTCATAACTACTTATTACTAGTTCATTTAAGAAAACTTCTAATTTTCTTGGTTTTTTTAGATTTTTCCAATCTTTTGGATGTAATTTTTCACTATCTAATCTTTTATTATCAAATTAAATATTAAATATTTTTATCTTTTGAATTTTTTAAAAATTTTTATATGTTTTTTAAAAGTTTTGTGCTTATGCAAAATGATATGTAAATGATGCGAAAATAAGCACAAACCTCCCCCAAACTTGTTTTCAACAGTGTATTCACTGTTGTCATCCGCTAGATCACAAAAACTTGTAAGCTTGGGAGGAAATTATTAACGGGGGCAATAAATATGATCGTGAAAATCCTCCCCCAAACTTATTCTTTTCACTTATGTACAAAATTTATATTGTTTTGTTTATTATATTTTTTATATATATTTTTTTATTTTTATAAAATGTATATACAAGTTGACCCACTTCCATTCTAAAGATGTGACAAAATTACCAACTCATGGAGGTGAGGTGGAGGAAAATCAGTCATTATAAAGTGGCTCATGTAAAAACAGGAGCTCTTCCGAGGGGTCAGTGGGAAAATACGGTTTCAATCTCTGTCCATTTACTTCGAAAATTGTACCATTTTTAACATTTTCAACCTCAACTGCCCTGTGCGGGTATACAGACCGCACAACAAAAGGTCCTTTCCATCGAGATCGTAGCTTACCCGCATGAAGATGGAGTCGTGAATCATAAAGAAGGACTTGTTGACCAGGTGTAAAAGTTTTTCTCAAAATGTTTTTATCGTGAAATACCTTAGTCCGGTTCTTTACAATTACAGCATTATCATAAGCTTCATCGCGGAGTTCGCTTAGCTCGTTTAATTGCAGCTTCCGAAAGTTGCAGGCTTGATTTAAGTCACAATTGATTTCTCTAATGGCCCACATTGCTTTGTGCTCAATCTCGATCGGAAGGTGACAAGCTTTCCCAAACACTAGTCTGTAAGGAGACATCCCTAGATCGGTTTTATATGCAGTTCGGAATGCCCAAAGAGCATCCGTCAATTTGGTTGACCAATCTTTTCGATTTTTAGAAACAGTCTTCTCCAAAATTTGTTTGATTTGTCTGTTTGAAATCTCAGCCTGCCCGCTCGTTTGGGGATGATAGGGTGTGGAAAGTTTGTGGTTGATTGCATATTTCCGCATCAAAGTCTCGAAAGACCGATTGCAGAAATGCGTCCCGTTATCGCTGATGATAGCGCTTGGGTGTCCAAATCGCGAAAAGATGTTTTCTTTTAGGAACTTAATGACAACCTTTTTGTCATTAGTGCGACAAGAAACAGCTTCAACCCACTTCGAGACGTAATCAACCGCAAGCAATATATACAGATTCCCAAAGGAGTTGGGAAAAGGACCCATAAAATCAATACTCCAAATGTCGAAAATTTCAACCACTAAGATGGGTTGCTGTGGCATCTCATTTCTTCGGAAAATCCTACCCGTGTGTTGACACTGTGCACAGGTTTTGCAATGATCAAATGCATCTTTAAACAAAGTCGGCCAATAGAAACCGTATTGCAAAACCTTCTCCGCCGTCTTTCTAGGACCGAAATGACCCCCACGTGCCTGATCATGACAAAAAGATAGAACACTCTTGAATTCATCATTAGGGACATACCTGTGAATGATCTGGTCAGCACAATACTTAAACAGATATGGTTCATCCCAGTAAAAATGTTTTACTTGGGATAGAAATCGATGTTTGTCCTGTTTTAACCATTCGCGGGGAATAAGTCCCGTGGCAAGATAATTCACAATATCCCTGAACCAAGGTTCATCGGATACATTCAAGAGTTGTTCGTCCGGAAAAGAATCATTGATCGGCATGGTCACAGGTGAAGAAGAGATGCGCGAAAGATGGTCGGCTACAACGTTTTCACATCCTTTCTTATCTTTAATAACAAGATCAAATTCTTATAATAGAAGGATCCAACGTATTAGCCCACCTTTAGCATCCTTCTTTGCCAAAAGATGTTTCAAGACGGAGTGATCAGTGTACACAACAATAGATGAGCCAATCAAGTAAGGCCTAAATTTTTGTAATGCAAATACAACTGCCAAAAGTTCTTTTTCGGTAGTTGTATAGTTAATTTGAGCATCATTCAGGGTCTTACTTGCATAATAGATCACGTGTGGCATCTTTTCAATGTGTTGTCCTAAGACTGCACCAACTGCAAAATCTGATGTATCACACATAAGCTCAAAAGGGTGGATCTAATCTGGAGATAATAAAACGGGGGCTGTAGTGAGAGAGTGTTTGAGTGAGTCAAATGCTGCCTCACAATCCGAGTCAAAGTGGAAGGTTGTGTCCTTGGCCAAGAGAAGAGTTAAAGGTCTAGCAATTTTGCTAAAATCCTTAATGAATCTCCTGTAAAAGCCTGCATGGCCAAGAAAAGATCGTATATCCTTGACGCATTTGGGACGAGGAAGGTTTTAAATGACATCTATTTTAGCTTTGTCAACCTCAATGCCTTTTCGTGAAATAACATGTCCAAGCACAATTCCCTCTTGGACCATGAAATGGCATTTTCCCCAATTCAAAGTTAAGTTCTTCTCTTTACAACGAGTAAGAACTGCGTCAAGATGAGATAGGCAGTCAGCAAAAGAATCTTCGAATATTAAGAAATTGTCCATGAAAATCTCCAAAAAATTCTCGACCATGTCCGAGAATATCCTCATCATACACCGCTGAAATGTAGCGGGAGCATTGCATAACCCAAAGGGCATACGTCTATAAGCAAAGGTACCAAAAGGGCAAGTAAATGTGGTTTTATCTTGATCCTTTTTGGCAATAGGGACTTGGTTATAGCCAGAGTATCCGTCCATGAAGCAGTAATATTCCTGTCCAGCTAAGCGTTCTAGCATCTGGTCAATGAAAGGTAGAGGAAAGTGGTCTTTTCTCGTTACTGCATTGAGTTTTCTATAATCAATACATACACGCCACCCAGTTTGAGCGCGTGTCTGGATTAACTCATTAGCCTCATTTGTAATGACCGTGATACCAGATTTCTTAGGAACGACATGAATTGGACTTACCCATTGGCTATCAGAGATTGGATAAGTGATACCATTGTCAAGGCATTTGACGATTTCTTTCTTCACCGCATCCTTCATGACGGGGTTCAACCGTCTCTGTGGTTCTCGGGTTGGCTTGGCTTCATCCATCAAATGTATATGATGTTCTACAATCAAGGAACTAATCCCTCTGATGTCAGCCATAGTCCAACCAAACGCCTGCCTATTAGATCTCAATACCGTCAAAAGCGCATTTTCTTGCTCTGAGGCTAGAGAAGCGGATATGATCACAGGTAAAGACTCATTCTCACCTAAATATGCATATTTAAGATGAGAAGGTAAAAGTTTGAGATCTAATGCTGGCGGAGAAACTATAGAAGGTGGGATCATCGAATGATATTCAGAGTCACAAAGAAGCTCGTAGCCTGTAAAAGATACAGACTCGGAAGGTGAAGAGTCAAGAGTGTCAGACTCAAGCGTGGAAAAAGTGTCCTCACTAAGATGTGAAAGATCAAATATTGATGTGCTAGTGTCGTCGAGATCTTCAAAGCAAAGTTCATCAACTTCACAACTTTCGGGAGCAATCTCGTGGACAGAGCAAATATCAAGGATGTGAGCAGAGGGTTCAGATGGCTGACTTCCAATTTTATAGATGTTCAGTTCAATTATCATTTTTCCAAAAGATAGGTTCATTGAACCGTTTCGACAGTTAATGACAGCATTGGAAGTGGCAAAGAATGGTCGACCCAAAATTACTGGAATTTGGTTCCGTGGGTTGGCTACAGGTTGTGTATCGAGAACAATAAAGTCCACAGGGAATACGAATTCCCCGACTTTTATCAACACATCCTCCAGTTCACCCCTAGGTTTGGTGATTGAACGATCTGCCATTTGGAGAGTGCAATGAGCAGGTTTCAACTCTCCAATCCTTAACTGCTCGTAGACAGAATATGGAAGCAGGTTAACACTTGCGCCCAGGTCAAGTAAAGCACGGTTAATGTTTTTACCCCCAATAGAAATCGAGATTGTAGGACATCCTGGGTCCTTACGTTTCTTTGGTAGCTGTAGGGTAAAAGCAGTGCTAACATTATTAGTCATGAAGACCTTCTTTGGCACTTGAGTCTTCCTCTTCCTAGAGCACAAGTCTTTAAGAATTTTCACATAAGCGGGGACTTGTTGGATAGCATCTAGGAGAGGGATGTTGATGTTAACCTGTTTGAACATTTCCATAATCTTCTCCATATGTGGACTCGATTTGTTATCCCTTAACCGATTCGGATAAGGAGCTTTAGCAATAAGATCTGGTCCATCATTGGAGAAGGTGGTGTGAGTGGAAGTGATCCCAGAATAGGAGTGGGGATCGTCTTTGGTGGACTAGAAGAGGTTTGCTGAGGTATCGAGCCTTGGGGGAAACGAAGAATAGGCTCGCAAGAAGGTGGTGGGGTAGAAGAACAAGGATCAGAAGTAGAAGTGTGTGTGTGAGGAAATGTCTCAGCCGGGGTATTATTGATAAACTTTTCATTATCATCAATTTCTTCCCCAACATGATTATTCAACACTCTTCCTGATCTCAACGTTGTGATAGCATTCACATTGTAATGCCCAGGATTCGGTAGGGGTTGAGACGGAAGTTTCCCTTTCTCTCTCGCACTCATTTCGGTTTTTAATTTTGCAATTTCTGCTTCCATCGATTTTATACTCTCAGCTTGGGAGGTGGAGTTTTTCTTTATATCTGTTCCCCTCCGAAACACGGGACGGAGACGCGGCGGACGTCTCGCCTGAATTTCGGGGCAGATGCTAATTGGTGCTATCCGTCACCTCTCCGAAGATGCCAAGTTGATTTATGGCACCATGTATCGAAAGTTTAAACGGATGCGGCCGATGTAGCAGACTTCGTCAGATTCCCCCTTGTTTGAGGGGGTTTTGATAGTGGGGACGCTCTTCCCTGCAGGTACAAGCCCCTGCAGTTAATTACGCTACCGCATGGCGGTAACAACTTTCTCCTTCTCCAGATGGTCACTTCGTGTCATGGGTGTTTGTTTTGTTTGTGGTTGCCCGTGGATTGTATACGGAGACTAATTTGTGCTGTTGTCGCTCGTAGGGTGTGGACTAGTCCAAATCCGTATCTTTCTTAGATTTGGGTTTGGGGTGTTGGGGTTTAAGGATACGTTAGCCTCATTTGAGACTAAGATCAACTTAAACGTTTGTTAAGGATACGTTAGTCTGATTTCAGACTAAGATCAACTTAACGGGATCGTTTAGATCCAACAAGAGAGCAATTGGACTCTATTGTTTAGTTTAATGACATTGCGGTCGATAATTAGTTTAAGGACATTACGGTCCATTGTTAGTTTAAAGACATCTTGGTCCAATGTTAGTTTTAAGATATCGCGGTCGAGGTTAAGGACATCATAGTCCGTGGATTTAAGGACCCCACAGTCCGTTGTTAGTTTAAATACATCACGGTCGAGGTTAAGGACATCATAGTCCATGGGTTTGAGAACCCCACAGTCCATTGTTATTTTTAAGATATCACGGTCAAGGTTAAGGACATCATAGTCCATGGGTTTAAGGACCCCACAGTCCATTGTTAGTTTTAAGACATCACGGTCGAGATTAAGGATATCATAGTCCATGGGTTTAAGGACCCCACAGTCCATTGTTAGTTTTAAGACATCACGGTCGAGATTAAGGACGTCATAGTCCATGGGTTTAAGGACCCCACAGTCCGTTGTTAGTTTTAAGACATCACGGTCGAGATTAAGGACGTCATAGTCCATGGGTTTAAGGACCCCACAGTCCGTAGTAATGTGTGGTTGTCGGGACCCGTCACCTCTCTGACGACGTTGAAGGATTACAACGACAAATATAAGAGGAGTAAAGAGATGTACCCTCGAACCGGGTGTAAATTGATTAGAATAGCAGACGGGCTCAGCTCAATTTAAGTTGAGGACTTATGGCCAGAATTGGGCTAAGTCCAGTTAAAAAAAATGTATAACATTTTATTTTTGTTCTGGCCATTAGGCATTTATTTGGGCTCTACCCTTTTAATAATGCTAAGCATTGGGCTGCGACACATTTTTTTTGTCTTATATTGAATGCATAGCATTTATCGGAACAAAGTATGTTCTGACAGCGCACCAGGCGCTTTGCGCCAATTAAAAAGCGCATTGCGCTTCTGTCGGGTAGCGCATACGAAGATGACACGTGCCGCGCTTAGCGCTAAGCGCTAGTTTGTTAGCGCATTGCGCTTTTAATTTATGAGCGCGCTGCGCTAGTTTATGGGTGCGCCAGTGAGTGACACGTGGCGCGCTTAGCGCTGAGCGCCAACCTAAGAGCGCAATGCGCTGTTTTCAGGAGCACAAAACGCAGGTCATGTCTATGGTTGACACGTGGCATGTTTTGGCGCTGAGCGCCGGTCCAAGGAGCGCAAGGGTGCAGTTCATGAGTGCAAGGCACTGTCTAATAGCGCAAAGCGTATTTTGATCAATTTTAAGATCAAAGAACAAATTTATGTTCTTCAAAGGAGGCTTTGCCTCAAGATCTAAGAATAAAAGTTCTTGTTTTTACAAAGGCTCTGCCTTTATAGATCAAAGATCTGTCAATGAAATAAAGTACTTCTTTTGTTTATTTTTTATGATTAGATCTTTTGATCTTTTCTTTTTAATCAAAGACCTTGGTCTTTTTATAGATCTAAGATCTTTTTAGAAAATGTTTCTTCTTTTTATAAGATGTTTTATCTCTGTTGTTCAAGAATTAATTCTTTACCTGGAAGAAATGATCTTCTTTTGCTAAAGGCTTGCCTTTCTTTTTCTTTGAGTTTTCTCAAAGTTTGCAGAGGGTTTTCTCTATCTGAGACTTGAAGTCTTGGGGCCTTTATATAGGGCCAATTGATTTGTTAAATTAGTTTAAGAGATCTTTCTCTGATTGATTTGGGAATATTTCCCACCGTTGGATCTTTGATCCTAGGGTTTCTGCTTTGCAGAAGATAATCTTCTTATTTTAACAAGATCGGAAAGATCTTTCCATACAGAATTTATTCTGTGTTTTGGTAATTTTTATTTACCATTGGATTATTGATCCAACGGTGCTCTGATTTACAGAGCACAACCTTGTTATTTGGAAAGATTTTGAAGAATCTTTCCTTAACAGAATTTAGTTTCTGATTAATTAATGATTTATCATTCTTATTAGATCTTTTGATCTAACGATGGGGAATTTTATAATTCCAGCGCTGGCGCACCTTGCGCTAGCGCACCTACGTTCGACACGTGGCGCGCAACGCAGAGCAACTGCACTAGCGCGCCCGTGTTTGACACGTGGCATGCAGCGCAGAGCGCAGTGTACTTGTGCTAGCACGCCCGTGTTGACACGTGGCACGCAGTGCAGCTGTGCTAGCGCACCCGTGTTTGACACGTGGCACGCAGCGCAGAGCGCAGTGCAACTGTGCTAGCGCGCCCGTATTGACACGTGGCGCGCAGCGCACGGGATCTGAAGCGTTGCTTCAATTTTAAATTTTGAATTTTAAAACAGAGCTTTGCTCTGATTGGGTGCGCTGCCTAGGGCGCAACGCTCCTGGTGCTGGCATGTCTGCTTTTGGCACGTGGCGCGCAGCGCACAGGATCTGAAGCGTTGCTTCAATTTTAAAATTTTGAAATTCAAAATAGAGCTTTGCTCTGATTGGGGGAAACAAATGCCCCCCCACCATTGCGCTCACGTGGCGCACACATGAGTGAAGCGGTAGCGACATCTGAGCCATTGGATCAACTCAGAAGTTGAAGAGGCGGTCCAGTGCCTATAAATATGACCTTTGGTCCTCAGATGATTATCATCTTCTTCTTAAGAATTTTTACTCAGAGCCTTGCTCTTCTTGTTCAAGAACTTTTAAGAGTTAAAACTCTACCAAACTTAGGTAAAATTAAATAAATTTTAATAAATTGGGGTTTTTACCCGTTCGCAGAGCCTTGCTCTTCATAGATCTTTGATCTAAAGAAAACCCATTTAGGGTTTCATTAACAGAGCCTTGCTCTCATGAATCCATAGATCTAAAGAGATCTCTCTTAGGGTTTCTTAGCCCATGAATCAGAGCTCTGCTCTTTTGATAATATGTAGATCTTTTGATCTTTTGATGAAGAACTCTTAAGAGTTTTTTCATGGATCTTGAAGATCCCAGAATTTTCAATTCTTAAGAATTAATTTTAATTAATTTTTGATGGATTTTCCATCATCATTACAGAGCTAAGCTCTTTAAGGAATTTTATTCCCCCATGCCCAGAGTTTGACAAGTGTCACTCTGTTACAGAGCCTTGCTCTCAAAGGGAGATTTTCTCCTTTTCCCGAGGGATTTCTCATTCAATGAGAATATTCTTTGAGGATTTCCTCATTAATTGACAGCCTCATCCAATGATGAGGCTGTTTTATTAATTGATGCATTGTCATCTGGATTTTGTGGGTCCACCTTTGGTCTCCTTTCCACTGCATTGCAGTGTGGTACAAATTTTAAAGTGCCGAGCGTCAGGATTTTAAAATTAAATTATAATACTGATAATTAAATTACGTTCTTTCTCGCAGGCGACATGTCTTCTGATCTTTCTTTCCCGTTTTTCCGTTCAGAGGGAGGATTCCTTGAGGCACCGGTGGACCGGGAGGTTCTCGCGCTCATTAGAGACTATGACTCGGAACACAAAAACCTCCACCTGTGGGGTGGGTGGTACGACCATATTATCAAAGGTCGCCGAAACTTCTCTTGTGCGACGCCGTCAGAGCCGATCTTGTCGATCTCGTATGCAGATGTACCCCCGGTGAACTATCCCGTGGAGGTCGTTAATTGGACTTCGGAGGGTCTTCTTCAACCTTCGATTGCCGCCATACCCATGAAGCTGCCGGCAGCTTGGGATACTTTGGGGCGGCGCATATGCCAGGACGAGTCGTGCCCTTGGGGACAACCTTACAACCTCGGGTTGACTCCCCGACATTCGGTCGGGTATTTGCAGTGGGCCAGGTATATTTTGTCGGCGAAGAAAACGCACTTGCTGAAGCTCGGCCTATATCCCGCGGTTTATGCTTCATTGTTCCAATACTATGCTCCTCCGACATGGTGGATTAAGCCGTTCTTAGAGAAATGGAACATCCCAACCCATACCTTTCTTCTACTGGACAGAGAAGTCTCCATCCCCTCAGAAGAATTTGCTGAGATTTCCGGTCTGCCGGTGAGGGGGGAGCACTATGAGGAGCTGCTTCCTCCGGATGAATACGATTTTGCCACTAAGCCGGTGGTGATGGGTCTAACGTCGGAGAACGCTATTCAGCACCAGTTTTCTAGTCTGACAAAGGTGCTGAACATGTACGAGAGCCTCTTTTTGGAATCCGGAGGCCGGGGGGTCAGCTTCGCAGACTTCATTGCCCGGTTTCTTCGTCCGGAGATTTTATCGCAACGAGGTGAAAAGTTTGCCAAGCTCGACGACCCTTTTGGCTTTGGCTTGGACCGTCGACCAATGTTGGAAGATGATCAGAAGGGCTTTTATCTTCCCAATGCCGCGATCATCCCTTTGTCAGAAATCGCCGCTCCGGCATTGACGAGGAGACTTTCTTTCTCGGGTTTCTCGGGCTATGGTTGTGTTGGTTCGTGCTCCCCATGCACCCTCGCTATATGAGGCCGTCCGTCTTCTACCCAGCACATCGAATGGTGGCCGGAATACAAGTGGCCATCGGGATTGCCGGGCTGGCCCACCTGTACCATGGTCTTAGCGTGGTGGCGGATACAACTGAACCGGGGGTGCAAGCTGCCAACTTCCCGATGCACTACTTTACTTCGTGGATGGAAATGCACGTGCTCGGGGTATTTGGTATTCATAAAAGACCCTCGTTTTATGAGAATTGCAAGCTCCCGCGAATTATGTGACTGGTTGACACGTCTATCGTGAATCCGTCTCAGCGGGAAGCTAGGGGCTTGCTTCTTCGTCCGTGCACGGTCGGGGCTGGTATGTCTTTCACGGACAATGTCCTGACAATTGGGCAGGAAACTTCCAAGACGGTGTTCGCATTGCGCGACACTTTTAAGGACGGGACCTCCGTGTTGAAATCCCGGGAGATTCTACATCTATACTCCATCAGGCCAGGCTTCCTCGTATTCAGGCAAAATGATGCGGCGCTTTTTATGAGATACAACCCCAATCATTTTGCCCAGCAGCTAAGTTATAACCAGGGGGTCCCACTGGAGGCGTTTTTGGAAGAACCTGCTGCCACCAGAGAGGGAATATGGGGTGCGCTGCATCACTTTATGCGCTTGAATACGGGCTCCCACTTCTTCATTAGCGAGCCAAGTTGCATCCCGAGGGCCCTTAACGTATACGGGGCCTGGTATCAGCATGATATGGGTGCTGTCATCAGGGAGGAGAGGCGGCTGTTGCTCGATCGCAAGAGTGCGCCCCCTGCCAGCGATCACAACGTCCCTTTAAGGCGACGGATCGCCGTGCCCCCTCCGCTAAGAGAGGCTGTTGTAGTTGAGCCTCCACGTGTGCTAAGCCCGACGCGTGGATTGCCCCGTGATTCTGTAGAGACGGTGGATGCGCCATTGGTGCCTCATGCTCGCGCGGAGACGGTGAATGTACCCTCGCCCGAATCCGGCGTGGGCTCGGATATCGGGACTCGCTGTCCCAAGGTGGCCACTAAGCGCAAGCTAGTGTTGGCTGCGACTGGAGCTCGCTCTCAGAAGAAGAAAAAGTCGATGTTTTCTCTTGACGTGGTACTTGGCCAGGAGCCTCATGCTCCTTATAGTGAGGGCTTGAGCGAGTATGGGACCAATGAGGGCTTGTTCATGCCGCCAGATGATATGATCTGGCGGCTGCCATTGCAGCTTCCGAGCGAATGGCAAGACGTGAAGAGAGGTTGGCTATCCTCGCGCGATCAGGTAATCTTTAGTTGTATTTTTCGCCATTGCATCATACTTGTATTATTATTTTTTTTTGACTGACGCTTTTCATTTTTAACAGGCATTTCTACCGAAGAAGCTCTCGCTGCTTCTCTCAAGACTTTTGAGGAAGAGGAACGACTTCGAGCATCCTTAGGCCTCGGTACATTTCGGTTCGCCATGTTTCTACTCCCGTTTCTTATGAGTAATCTGACCCTCTCTTTGTCTTATCACAGGGACCACAATGCCTATCCCGCAAGCTGATGCGGAAATTCTCACCGAGCCAGCTACCGAAGTCCCGGCCTCTTCGGCACTGCCGAAAGAGGCCTTACTTAGAAAACCGATGACGGAAGCCTTGGCGGCTCCAGAGGTAACCCTGGATGTGTACGAAAACTCCCTGTTGAAGGAGGCTTCTAAAATGTCTGTTTTGACGGCTCGGGAGGAAAGGAAGCGCCTGAGGCGCGCAACAAGGGAGCGCAGTGCTGCTTTAGCTGCGGGAGCAGGTTCAAGCGCCGTTACCCCTACTATTACTCCTTCAGAGGAGTCTTCGGTTGCCTTGTCTACAGCTTACAGACGGGCGGCACGTGCGGCTCGGGAGGCAAACGGTAAATCAACCCCAGGTAATGTGCCTTGAGGCTCTGTTGTCAAAGTTTTAAGCTATCAGTTCTTATATATCTTATCTTTGCAGAGCCGAGCCTTCCCGAAGAAATGGCAGCGACCGCTGAGCCTGAGGGAGTGGTGGAGGAGGTAGCTGCTATTCCCGAACCCGGGGCGGCGGTAGATGACGCGGTCGCAATTGCCAAGATCGAGGTAGTGGCCGACGAGACGGCTACCACGGCGGAGCCTAAAGCGGCGGTGGATGAGACGGTTACGATTACTGAGCCCGAGGTGGTGGCGAGCGAAACGGGTATAATTGTTGGGTCCGAGGTGGCTGCTCTTTCTCAAGAGTCGGGCACCACTCTGATCATCACCCTTCCGGCCTATGGTCCTTTGTCATCTCCCGGCGTCGCAAGTGTGACGACGGCTCTCGTGGAGTCGGGGGACGAGGCGACGGGAGGTGAGACCACTCCGATGGAGGAGGGAGACGCCGCTGTTGTATCGAGTGACGCCCTAGTCACGGCTCCGACTGGCGACTCATCAGGTAGATTTTAAGTCACCGCTCTTCTTTTATTCTGCAATCTCTTTTCAATTTTTCCTGACAGGGTTTATCTTGTTTCTAATGCAGGTGCGGCTAGCGCTGATATCGCGCTACTCGAGACAGCGCCGTCAGTTACCGCCCTGATGGTGACCACCCCTCCGCCTTCTCTCGCATCGTCGCAAATGCTGGAAGGTATGGATTTGTGACCCATCAGTCTTATTTCTCGGCTGTATAATTCATGTACCGACGTTGCGTTATCATGTTTTTGCAGGAGTCCTTTTTGACCACCTGTACCAGGCGCTGCATCCCCACTTCTCCTTCTGGTCAGAGGTTGCTTCATCCAGTAGCGCTGGTGAATACATCTTTTAATTAATGCTCTTTCTTTTACCGACAATGAAATCATTTCTGATTCTTTTTTTCCTTGATTGCAGTATTACAGATTGAAGGGGGAGATGAGGGATCAGTTGCGCCGCTGGTCCTCCCGGCTTTGCCACCTGCTGCAGCTGGTATAGTAAATCCCATTTTTCATGGATTTCTTATATTTCTTGATCCGTCATCTGATTGTGATTTGTTTTGCAGCGGTCGTTTCAACTCCGGCCTCTTTTGAATCTCGCATTATGATGCCGGCAGGCCTCTTCTCCAGGCGTCCATCCTCAAAGGGTGCTGTAACGAGTCTGCGTATGCTGAGCGAATACGTCGAGGAGCTTGACGCGGAGGCTCCTACATCTGCCGCAGATTTCGCTGCTGAGGTCAATCCGATGCTGGCGACGCTTGTAAATTTCCATGATGAAGGCGTCGTCGAGTCTTGAGTTGATCACTGCAGGAAGATCGAGACCTGTCTGCATCAGCTTGAACTTATGCGTCTTGCCCCTGAGACTCAAGCTTTGAACTCCCAGCGGGCCGCATGGGTCGAGCAGAGTGCGTCCTTCCTCCGCCATTTCGAACAAGAAACGACCTTGAGGTGGAAAGAATGCGAGGAGGCTTCCGCTGAGTCCGTCCAATTGCGTGCCCAGGTCGAAGCGAACGCCGCACAACTAAGAGCTGTTTTTGACACCTTGCAGCGATGTATCTCGGACGGGCTTGTATTGAGATAGAAGGTCGACTCTATTGAGCGGGTTACGCAGAGTCGCGAAGCTGCCCAACGGGAAGTCGATGAGAAGATTTCATCCTGCTTGCAACAAAGGACTCGAATCGAAGCGGAGCTGGCCGCGGCGGCTGATCATGAGAAGGCACTGAAAGAAGTGTGAGAGCAGCTTACGGACTTGTTGAAAACACTTCCTTCTCAGTAGCTGCCTTTGTATCAATTATAAACTTGTAATCTTTGAATAATATGTATCCATTTTTTATTCTTTTATATAATGTATCTTGTATTCAATTGAGTTCATGAATAAAAGATACAGGTTCTTCGTAATGTCTTGTGTCATCTTTCTGCTTTCTTCTTTCTTGCTGTGTTGTTGGCCATGTGATTTTAGCAAGTGCGGTATGTAAATAGTATATAACTGTCAATCTTGTGCTCTTTGTAAGGTAGTGATGGCTTAGAAAACAGGGTTATGATCTGTCACCTAAGACTTTTCAAATTTATGAGCCGTGAGGGTCTCATAAAAATTTTCTCCCTATCGGTCGAGAGGATCCAGTAGGTGTAATTTCTCCTTAAGAATCGTGAGGATTCCTAAGTGTGTTTTCTCTTGAAAGTCGTAAGGATCTCACAAGAGAATTTACTCCCTTACGAGTCGTGAGGACCCGCAAGTGATGGATGAAGTTGTCCTTATCCCCATTTCACGGAGTCAGGGGTCGCTCTGGATGCTTCCCACGGGTTCACTGCCGTGTTCTGCGAGGACCAGGCTCCGCTCTGGACGTTTTCCAGGATACCATAGTTTAAAGACATCGCGGTCGAGTTTAAGGACATCATAGTCCGTGGATTTAAGGACCCCACAGTCCGTTGTTTAGTTTTAAGACATCACGATCGAGGTTAAGGACATCATAGTCCGTGGATTTAAGGACTCCACAGTCCGTTGTTTAGTTTTAAGACATCACGGTCGAGGTTAAGGACATCATAGTCCATGAGTTTTAAGGACCTCACAGTCCGATGTTAGTTTTAAAACATCACGGTCGAGGTTAAGGACATCATAGTCCATGAGTTTAAGGACCTCACAGTCCAATGTTAGTTTTAAGACATCACGGTCGAGATTAAGGACATCATAGTCCATGGGTTTAAGGACCCCACAGTCCAATGTTAGTTTTAAGACATCACGATCGAGGTTAAGGACATCATAGTCCGTGAGTTAAGGACCCCACAGTCCAATTTTTTCTCTGGATGCTTCCCACGGGTTCACTGTCGTGTTCGGCGAGGACCAGGCTCCGCTCTAGATGCTTCACACGGGTTCACTGCCGTGCTCTGCGAGGACCAGGATCCGCTCTGGACGTTTTCCACGGGGTCAGAAGTGACATAATTCGCATTCCACGTAGCCAGGAATTTTGCTCTGGATGCTTCCCACGGGTTCACTGCCGTGTTCGGCGAGGACCAGGCTCTGCTCTGTGCTTCACACGGGTTCACTACCGTGCTCTGCGAGGACCAGGATCCGCTCTGGACGTTTCCCACGAGGTCAGGATTGACATAAGCCGCGTTCCATATAGCCAGGAATTTTGCTCTGGATGCTTCCCACGGGTTCACTGTAGTGTTCGGCGAGGACCAGGCTCCACTCTGGATGCTTCACACGGGTTCATTGCCGTGCTCTGCGAGGACCAGGATCCGCTCTGGACGTTTTCCACGGGGTCAGGAGTGACATAATCCGCGTTCCACGTAGCCAAGAATTTTGCTCTGGATGCTTCCCACGGGTTCACTGCTGTATTCGTCGAGGACCAGGCTCCGCTTTGGATGCTTCACACGGGTTCACTACCGTGCTCTGCGAGGAGCAGGATCCGCTCTGGACGTTTCCCACGGGGTCAGGATTGACATAAGCCGCGTTCCACGTAGCCAGGAATTTTGCTCTAGATGCTTTACACGGGTTCATTGCCGTGTTCGGCGAGGACCAGGCTCCGCTCTGGATGCTTCACACGGGTTCACTGCCGTGCTCTGCGAGGACCAGGATCCGCTCTGGACGTTTCCCATGGGGTCAGGATTGACATAAGCCACGTTCCACATAGCCAGGAATTTTGCTCTGGATGCTTCACACGGGTTCACTGCCGTGTTCGGCGAGGACCAGGCTCCGCTCTAGATGCTTCACACGGGTTCACTGCCGTGCTCTGCGAGGAACAGGATCCGTTCTAGAAGTTTTCCACGGGGTCAGGAGTGACATAATCCGCATTCCACATAGCCAGGAATTTTGCTCTGGATGCTTCCCACGGGTTCACTATCGTGTTCGGCGAGGACCAGGCTCCGCTCTAGATGCTTCACACGGGTTCACTGCCATGCTTTGCGAGGACCAGGATCCGCTCTGGACGTTTTCCATGGGGTCAGGAGTGACATAATCCGCGTTCCACATAGCCAGGAATTTGCTCTGGATGCTTCCCACGGGTTCACTGCCGTGTTCGGCGAGGACCAGGCTCCGCTCTGGATGCTTCACACGGGTTCACTGTCGTGCTTTGCGAGGACCAGGATCCGCTCTGGACGTTTCCCACGGGGTCAAGATTGACGTTATCCGCGTTCCATGTAGCCAGGAATTTGCTCTGGATGCTTCCCACGGGTTCACTGCCGTGTTCGGCGAGGACCAGGCTCCGCTCTGGATGCTTCACACGGGTTCACTGCCGTGCTTTGCGAAGACCAGGATCCGCTCTGAACGTTTTCTACGGGGTCAGGAGTGACATAATCAGCGTTCCACGTAGCCAGGAATTTTTTGATTATATCCGCATTTCACGGAGTTGGGGTTTGACTCTTGGTTATATGTGCACCGCCGAATCATGGAACTGGGGGTTGCCGCTGTTCTGGTTTGCTTGATGTTGTGTCTGTTGCAATGAGACGAATGCTGAGATGATCTCCAGGCTATCTGTGAACCATTGAGATTTGGCCTCTCCTTTTGATGAAGCTTGGGGAGGAAGGGTGTGATTCCCTCTTTGTTTGCGCCCCTGGATTGTATACAGGGATTGACATGATATCACCTGTAGGGCATAAATTTCATTTTTATTTTTATTTTATTTCTTTCGGCGATGCTCTATCATTTCAGCTTTTATATCGCGAAGGTCGCGACTGCCCAATCATTTTGGCTATTTTTCGCGGTGCCCAATCATTTCGGCTATTTATTTTATTTTTACTCGCTATTTTTTATTGCGAGTTGCCCAATCATTTCGGCTATTTTGCATGCATATATTTTTACTTGCTGATTTTGTTGCAAGTTGCCCCATCATTTCGGCTATTTCGTATACATGTGTGGCCCGCAAGCTTTTTGCTGCAAGCTTGGGATTAGACACCGATTTTGGCATCAGCACCGCTACAACTGGGATATTGCCAGGAGCGAATCATCATTTGCCTCTGTCGATATCGAACAAAGGTGGCTTATCGAACAGGGTTAGGATCCTGTCGACTAAGGCTTTTGACTTCATGAGCCGTAAGGGTCTCATAAAGGTATTTCTCCCTGCGAGTCGTGAGGATCTCGTAAGTGCGTTTTCTCCTTAGGAATCGTGAGAACTCCTAACTGTATGTTCTCTTATAAGTCGTAAGGATCTTGCAAGAGTGTTTTCTCCTTATAAGTCGAGAGGACTCACAAGAGTTGTTCACCATATAGACATATCCCTAGTCACGGGTGGGACTTCGTTAGGGAAATGTTTATTCGCGCCCGTGGATTGTATACAAGGGTCAGCATTGAGCCGCTTGTAGGGCAGTAGTGGAGGTTGTGGGGACTGCTTAAGAACAGGTTCAGATCCCTGTAGCTTAAGACTTTCAAATCTTATGAGCCGTGAGGGTCTCATAAGAAGGTTCTCCTTACGTGTCGTGAGGATCTCGCAAGTGTAATTTCTCCTGAGGGATCGTAGGGATCCCTAAGTGTGTTGCTCCCT
The DNA here is from genome assembly GCA_030015575.1 of Agapanthus africanus. Lineage (NCBI taxonomy): Eukaryota > Viridiplantae > Streptophyta > Magnoliopsida > Asparagales > Amaryllidaceae > Agapanthus > Agapanthus africanus. Next base: position 449,485,004 of record CM057349.1, on the reverse strand, counting down.
TGCGAGTCGTAAGGATCTCACACGGGTGATTTCTTCTTACAAAGTCGAGAGGACCTTGCAAGTGTCTTTTAACGAGGTTGCGCCCTTTCGGGTTTTCACAAACACTCGCCGGTAGCCCTGCTGTTTTTAATCGCGGAGCCCTTTCGGGTTTTCATCCGTGCCCTTTTTGCTTGTGGACATACCGTTGTTTTTTTTTCTTATTTTTTTTTATTCTAACGAGGTTGCGCCCTTTCGGGTTTTCACAAGACTCGCCGGTAGCCCTACTGTTTTTACTCACGAAGCCCTTTCGGGTTTTCATCCGTGCCCATTTTGCTTATGGACATACCGTTTTCTTTTTTTTTCTTTATTTTTTTTTTATTCTTTCTTTGTATCAGCTTTGGGATGCTGCAATCCACCGTAGTTTATCGACATCTCGATCAACGGCTAGTTTTAAGACATGGTGGTCCGTTGTTAGTTTAAGGACGTTTCGGTCCGTCGTTAGTGTAAGGACGTTTCGGTCCATTGTTAGTTTAAGGACGTCTCGGTCCGTCGTTAGTTTAAGCACGTTTCGGTCCGCTGTTAGTTTAAGGGCGTTTCGGTCCGTTGTTAGTTTAAGGACATTTCGGTCCCATGTTAGTTCAAGGACGTTTCGGTCCGCTGTTAAGGAGCCGGTCACTACTTACAGAGTTTAGGCTTATGAAGATAGCGAGCGGACATAGTCGTCGTCATCTATCATTGACCTAAGCCGTGACTCGTTAGGCGTAGTATTTCTTCAGGAAGCGACCATTTATTGGCCTGAAGGGCCTTTCGCCATGCATGTCCATGAGTAGATAGGCTCCACCTTAGTAGACTTTGTCTATGATATACGGGCCTTCATAGTTTTGCTCAAATTTCCCCCAATTGGCGCGATTAGGGATCATAGGTCTTTTGACCACTAGCACGAGTTCGCCTTGGCGGAATGTCCTCGGCCTAGTCAATCTTTCGTATGAGCGCGTCATCTTCGCTTTATAAGCCTCCAGATTTTGTTGTGCCATGAGCCGGGTTTCATCAAGGGCATCGAGCTCCTCAAGCCGAAGGTGAGCGTTCTCTTCGTCTGTCAGCTCGTAATGAACTGCCATTCGTAGAGAGGGTAGTGTTGGATATAGTGCCCTCAGAGTAAATTATTAGATCACAGGTATGTGATTGCAATGATTGAGGGAGGACCTATACCGGTAGGACAGTCTTACTCAAGATGATAGTATGCTATCTGGTTTATCTTTATCATCGTGTACTGCTTTAGGTGACCTTACAGGTCGCTATTACACATTGATAGAGCCCTTAGGATTCTTACTTGACGGCCAGCAGTATGATGACGATCATATACGTGGGAGCTGGGGTCTATAAGCACATCCTTAAAGTGGTCCCCAGTCGTGGGAGTTTTCGAGACAGGGCATCGATACTCCATAGTAGACTAGTGTATACAGTCGAGACCCCGACGAGGGGCGGTGGCCGGTCTCACAAGCCACTGGTGTCAGTTGGTTCACCTAAGATGTATACAGGTGCTCATTGGGTTATGGGTACACCGCACAGGACTCGCCGGGAACATGCTAGTTGGTATTATACCTGACGTCCGATAGCAGTTCCCTGGTGACATGTGTACAGGTTAGTTCATCGACCTGAGATCGTCATTTGTCTCGTGTGAGTTCTCACTGTGCTTTGATTACTACCCTACCACGGCTCAAAGGAGTCGTGCAAACAGGTTTTAGTTGGGTACAGTCCCGAGCCACATGGAGGCAGTGAGCGGATCGGCATGGGTTCGTTTCTCCCGGTATTGGGGGTAAGGTTGCGCTGTGTCTAGGAGAGACATTACACGAAGTCCTTGGCCAAGGCAGGAGATTTACTGGTAGGTATTCCAGTAGTATCTCAGGGTGTTCTGGGCTACACTCCGACACGACTTGTACCGCTTTTGGGGGTCTGACTTTTACCAACCCCCTAGGCCCGCCATGCGATACTCATAGACGAACTGACCGGACTGTACGGATATTGTCACTGACAGGCTCGGTAGGGTGTCAGGATGAGTTCGCTCATCGACCTCCCTTTTGGTCAATACCTGGTAGCCCGTTACGTATAGCTAGTATCTCTGACGTGCTAGTGGTTAAATCCACAGCCAAAGTATTGACGAGTCTTAGAGTCCCCCACAGACAGTTTCTCAAGTTTCGGGCGAAACGTTGTAGAGGCCGTATGACATATGGCAGGGTTCGATCTTATACGTGTGGTATTGCACGGATCATGATTGGACGGATCATACTAGAGGGCTTTGGTTTAAGCCGGATTCTAGTATTAGATTTGTTGGATTACTTTAGTCTCATCGCATTCGCATTCGCATTCAGTCGGAATGCGGATGCAGGTATGTATATACAGGTGAGGGGTATCCTTGTGATCCGTCACAAGTTTACTTTAGATGTTGCCGTATCTTTTTATTGTTGCAAACATTTGGATTAATGTTTGATAATGGAAATTGTAAGCTAGATTTTATCATGACATGCATTAAATGTGACATGGACACATTAGTGACTCATGGTCTCTTTTTATGTGTTAATGTCACATTATGTGATGTTTTTGGGTTGATATGAGAGGAGGAGAGAGAGAGGGGCTGCCATGAGTTAAGTTTTTGGTCTTGTATTATTTTCATAACACTCTCTCATTCTCATTCTATCACAAGAAAAGAAAAGAAGAAAAAGCCTTCTCTTCTTCTTCTTCTTTCTCTAACTTGCATTCTCCATTAATGGCAATATCTCTAACCTCCATCCAAGCAATGGATGCAAGAGGCAAAGTGATCACAAACATTCTCTACAACATCTTGGACACGTAGGCTAGCACACTTCGTGCCCGAGTTGCTTCGGACGAAGCGGGAGCCCGTAAAAAGACTTCTCGATGTGGTGCCCTTTCTGACGAGGAGATCGAGACCGGAGATGCCGCGAGGAGCTTGGGATGTGGCCGAAGTCCGAAGGACACGGATCGCTCGGTATAGCCTCTCTACCCTTTCTCTAGTTAGCTAGTAGTAGGTTAATGGTCCGATCCGGGTTTTAAGCATACGATAGCGCCGGTTTTCAAGTTTGAAAAAGTTTTCGTTTCCACATTTTGGCCTCGTACAGACGGCGGGGCGCTACCGTAGACTTACATGGTATCAGAGCCACGCCATTAACCTTTACTAGCTTGCTCTAGCGTGTTTAGAACTTCGATCGGACGAAATTTTCAAAAACCGCGTTTCCAATTGTTCAATTTCTGTCGAAATTTTTCTGTGGTCAAAAAATTATTTGGTGTGCTGCAGAAAATCAGGCAGGGTTTTTTAGGGGCACTGTAGAAATTTGGTAGATTGATTTCTCAGGAACGCCGCGGAACCGCGGCCTAACCCTAGTTTTGGCTGCGGTTCCGCCGCCATTATAGCTCTTCATTGGACCAAATTTCTTCAGGTGGTCTCTGTATTGTAAATGGGGTTTCTGGTATTTTTTGTTTGGGCCCAGATTATTTAGAGTACTGGGTATTGTGCTTGGGGCCCACTTCGGGAAATTTTGTCGATCGAAAATTTTAAACATGTTAGTTCACAGTATTTACATTATATCTGCGACCGTGAATGTCATTTGATCGGTAAATCCTGTCTAAATGCTATAGCTCTTTTAGACGGATTTGCGAACGTGACACTCACGTTGATATTCTGTGTTGTGCTGTGATGTTGCAGATTTGTCGTGGTGGATAGCCTGGATGCAATGGTAGTACAGTTTGGTATTATTATGTACATTTGATATTACGGGGCGAGCGTCCGACATGTGGACTGCTGTCACTGCCTGTTTGTATATTATTCTTTTGGGGTACGACCGGGCTGAGGTCGATGTACCCGTTGTATATATTTTACTTTCTGTACTAGGATTACCTTGCGGTGGGGTGCACAGATAGCCGGGTTCTAGAGGGCAACGGGCCCGCATCTCATGGCTTTGAGACGGAGGGGGATTCACTCTAGAATTGACGGGCTATTCACCGCACTCGTAAGGGGTACAGGTTGACCCAAGGAGGGGTGCTCAAGTTACCGGATTCCGTGAAGTGCTGGGTGGTCCATTCACGTTGTTGAAGGGGGCTGCCTTGCTTCAGGTTTTGGCGGGTAACTTGCCGCGCCCGTAGGGGTCTAGGATTTCATTGCACAGGCTATCCACACGACCAGGGAAACGTCGGGTTTCAGTAGCGGCTCTATGAAACACGGGGATCCCAGATATCTGTATTGTTCTGTGATACTTATTACATTTCTGTGATGTTGCATTTTATCACGCTTTGAGCGATTATTATATATTGATATATATACTAGTAGATGTTGTATATGTTTTGCATCCGCGCTAGTCCAGTCCCCGCTCTGTCGTTAGTTAAGTAACCTAACGGGTGATGACGGGACCCAGTAGCGAATGTGGATGGCATATACATACATCGTATTTTCGTTCTTTTGTAGTGTGATCAATTGATGGGACTGCGTTGATTCTGATCAATGCAAGCTAAACAAAACTATTCTGATATTGTTGGAACAATTTTCAAAAAGCTGTTATTGTAAGGACGTTCTCTTTTGTTTTGCACGGTGGTATTCGGTTATGAATATTCAGCACCTCAGTCGACGAGGCAAAGGCCGAGATCCCTGTAAGTCCACGTTGCGACCCCCGGTTCTTACGGGGAGGCGGAAACGGTATAAAAAACAAATTTGGGCGCATGGGGCAACATGGACTAAACAAAGTCGGGATCTTTTCTAAACTAAACTAGCAAACTTGCTAAAGAGAGTTAGCTACTCGGAAAGATGGTTATACCTAAGCTTGAACTCCTTCTTCTTTAAACTTTGTAGAGGTTGATGGTTCTCTTCTCGTCGCCTTCTTCCGTCGAAGATGGATCCACCTGAGGGTTCAACCTTCGGGCTCTTTCTCGAACTTTGAGTGAACTAGAATCTCCGGCTTGCTAAACCCTTGATCCTAGAGTGAGTAGAGAGTGTCTAAGGGTTGTTTTCTTTTCAAGGTGAGGGATTCTCAACACATGAGAAGGAATCACCTTAAGCTTGAGGAAGAAGAAGATGAAGTGAGGAGAGAGAATGATTATGATAGAATGAGCTCTTTTCTTTTGCAACCATAACTAAAAGAAAAGGAAATATCTAATTAATAATAATAATTGAAAATGAGAATAGTTGATGGTTATTTTGGAATGACCACTATCATACTTTCAATAAATGAGTGTAAGCATGAATCAAGGAGTATCTTTTCAAAGCATGATGGTGGTCAACATTCAACCATGGTCAACAAGTCAACCATGGTCAACAAGTCAACAAAATCAACCATAACAATATTTCATTTAATTACTATTATTAATTGATATTTCATAAATCTATTAGGGTTTGGAAAATGACGACTGTCAACTGTGCATACGCACCCGTTCCGAAACCCTAATGAAAAACCTCATCCTCCGCCTCAAGCAACTGTGCATACACACCTGTATTCTCGTTCCGAGGAACAAGAATACCGAGAAATAAAAGCAACCCCAAAACATATACCAGTATCTGGCTCAAACCAGAGCCTGCCAGTATAATCCGTCCGGACTCTAAAACGTGCACAAGTGCGCGGATGAGAACGAACCCTGTCGCAAAACCATGCGACCTCTACTCTGTTTTGCCCAGAGGCGAATACCCTCTGTGTGGGACTCTAAAGACTCGACACTACGCTGGCAGTGGGTTTAACCACAGACCGCAAGCGGCACTAGCTGTGCGTAACGGTCCCCAGGTAGATGCCGACAAGAAGGCTGACGAGGTGAACCCCATCTGAACTCCTACTGAGTCTGAATGTGACATTCTCCGTACAGTCCGGTCTGTTCGTCCGATACATCGCATGTCGGGCCTAGGGGGCGGAAAAACGTCAGTCCCCCAATAGCGGTACAAGTCGTGTCGGAGTGAAGCCCAAAACACCCTGAGATAACACTGGAAGCCTACCAGTATATCTCGCTTGCCCTGGCCAGGGACTACTTGTGTAATGGCTCTCCCAGACACAGCGCGATGTCAACCCCCAATACCGGGAGAGACGAATCCTGTCTAACCGTCACTGCCTCCAAGTGTTTCGGGACTGCACCCAACCATTACCTGTTTGCACGACTCCCTTGAGCCGTGGTAGGGTAGTGATCAAAGTGCAGTGGGAACACACTTGAGGCGAAGTGCCAGTGTCAAGTCAGCGGACTAAGCTGTACTCATGTCACCTGGGAACTGATAACTGACGATAGGTATAATACCAACCTGTCAGTTCCCGACGAGTCCTGTCCAGTGTACTCGTAACCTAACGAGCACCCGTATACTATCTCCAGTACGACGTACTGATGGCTGTGGGACAGACCATCTCCCACACTGGGATGAGAAGCGCATACGCTAGTCTACTCCGGAGTATCGATGCCCTGTCTCGATAGTCCTGCGACTAGGGACCTGTATAAGGATGTGCTTACAGATTACCCAGCCCCCACTAGTGTGACTGCCATCACAACGCTGGTAATCAAGCAAAAGATCCTAAGGGCTCCACTAATGCGTATAGGTGATATCGCAAAATAAACACATGTACACATTGAAGTAGAAACAAACCAAGTAGCATACTACTATATTGAGCAAGATTGTTTATACAAGGTGAATATCCCAAGCTTCCATTAAGTAATATACAAACTAGTATGATACAGTAATGGCCTCTAGGGCATATACACTAACAATCTCCCACTTGCACTAAGGCCATGTACTGGCGTATCGAAGACCTATCATCTCGATCAGCCGCTCGAACTGAGTCTGGGGTAGGGCCTTGGTGAATGGATCTGCAGTGTTTTCTTCTGAAGCAACCCTCCGAACCTCGATCTCCTTGCGATCCACGATCTCCCTGATCAGGTGATACCGCCTCAAGATGTGCCTGGATCTCTGATGGGACCTGGGTTCCTTCGCTAAAGCTATAGCCCCGTTGTTGTCGCAATACAGAGGTATTGGGTCAACAATGGACGGAACCACCTGAAGTTCTTTCAAGAACTTCCTTATCCAGACAGCTTCTTTTGCGGCATCAGATGCAGCGATGTATTCCGCTTCCATAGTCGAGTCTGCAACGGTTTCTTGTTTGGAACTCTTCCAACACACCGCCCCTCCATTGAGGGTAAAGACAAAACCCGACATGGACTTGGAATCATCCTTGTCACTCTGGAAGCTGGAGTCAGCAAAGGCCTCGATCTGGAGGTCTTTTCCGCCATACACCAAGAACATCTCCTTAGTCCTTCTCAGGTACTTGAGAATGTTCTTTACTGCTATCCAATGTTTCTCCCCAGGGTTTGACTGATACCGGCTTACTACACTCAGTGCATAAGCTACATCCGGTCTGGTACACAACATCGCATACATTATAGAGCCTACCGCAGAAGCGTAGGGTATAATAGACATGCGATCCCTCTCCAAATCAGTCTTGGGAGACATCTCTTTAGAGAGGGTGATCCCGTGACAAGCCGGTAGGTTACCGCGCTTGGAATCTTCCATACTGAATCTTTTCAGTACGGTGTCGATGTACCTGGACTGTGAAAGTCCTAATATCCTCTTGGATCTATCACGATGGATCCGGATCCCCAGGATGTATGAGGCATCACCCAGGTCTTTCATGGAGAACCTGTGTGACAAGAAACCCTTGACAGATTGTAGCATAGGAATGTCATTTCCTATTAAGAGAATGTCATCCACGTATAAAACGAGGAATACTACAGTTCTCGCTACAAATCTACTATAGATGCATGGTTCATCTGGATTTTTGATAAAGCCAAATTCCTTGACCGTCTCATCAAAACAGATGTTCCAACTCCGCGATGCCTGCTTTAGTCCATAGATGGACTTAAGCAACTTGCACACCTTTCCGCTGCTCCCACTCTGAATGAAACCCTCTGGCTGATCCATATAGACACACTCCTCTAAATTTCCATTTAGAAAAGCGGTTTTTACGTCCATCTGCCAAATCTCATAATCGTGGAAGACAGCAATGGCAAGAAGGATCCGAATGGATTTCAGCATAGCCACTGGAGAAAAGGTTTCGTCATAGTCCAAACCAGGTCTTTGACGGAAACCCTTTGCTACAAGTCTAGCTTTATAGGTCTCAATCTGTCCATCTACACCAATCTTCCTTTTGAAGATCCACTTGCATCCTACGGGTTTTACCCCGTCTGGAGCAATGTCCAACGTCCATACTTTGTTGGTGTACATGGACTCCATTTCGGTCCGCATTGCATCCAGCCATTTTACCGAGTCAACGCTCTGAACGGCCTGCTGGAAGCTAGTAGGCTCATCATAGTCTATGATGCAATCCTCTCTATCCCCGTCTATGAGAAAACCGCAGTATCTCTCGGGCGGATGAGACTGCCTACTACTTCTGCGGAGCGGCATAGGAATGTCCTGTTCTTTTGAACTTACTGGCTCTTCCAAGTCTTCAGTAATAGCTTGTGGTTCTGGAATCTCTTCCAGTTCTATTGCGTTCCCACTTATCTGGGTTTCCAAAAACTCAGTTTCCAAGAAGCGGGCATGTTGAGAAACAAAAACTTTTTGTTCCTCAGCGGAATAGAACAGATACCCCCTGGAGTTCTTTGGGTATCCCACAAACTTACATTGTACTGAACGTGCCTCGAGCTTGTCCGCATGCTGCTTTTTTTCAAAAGCTGGACATCCCCATATCTTAAGGTACTTAAGACAGGGTTTCTTCCCACTCCACATCTGATATGGAGTGGTAGGCACAGTCTTGGTAGGAGCCTTGTTCAAGAGATATGCAGCTGCTTCTAGTGCATAGCCCCAGAAAGATCGCGGTAACTCAGCCTTACTCATCATGGAACGAACCATATCCAATAGGGTTCGATTCCTCCTTTCTGATACACCGTTATGTTGCGGAGTGTATGGAGGAGTACGCTGAGAGAGAATTCCATTCTCTTTTAAATAGTCCAGGAACTCGGCACTCAAGTATTCACCACCTCGATCCGATCTTAGAATCTTAATACTTTTGCCTGTTTGTTTTTCAACTTCATTCTTGTAATCCCGAAATTTCTCAAAGGCCTCGGATTTGTGCTTCATTAAGAAGACATGTCCATACCTAGAGAAATCGTCTGTGAAAGTAATGAAGTATGAATAACCGCTTCGCGCATGTGTAGACATTGGACCACACACGTCACTGTGTATGAGTCCCAAGAGCTCGCTCGCTCTTTCTCCGTGTCCAGTGAACGGAGTCTTTGTCATCTTTCCCATGAGACAAGATTCACAAGTGGCATAAGACTGATACTCGAACGGATCCAAGTATCCTTCTTTATGTAACTTAGTCAACCGTGTCTCATTGATGTGACCCAGTCTACAATGCCATAAGAAAGCCTGATTGATATCTGGAGACTTTCTTTTGTGTGTATTCTGGACATTGAAAATCTGTGGTTGGTTTAATACGTATATACCATTGCTCAATGTACCTGACCCAATCAGAACTTGATTAAGGTGAATGTTTACAACATTACTTACAAACGCAAATTCATAACCTTCTTTAGAAACCAAAGATACAGAAATGATATTACAAGTTGCGTTGGGTACAAAAAAGCAATTACGCAAAACCAAAACATGCCCATCTGACATTCCTAGGTGATAGTCCCCCACGGCTTTAGCATCCATGCTAGCTCCGTTCGCAACTCTGAGGGTCATGTCACCTTCCTTCAAAAACCTACGGTTTCTCAACACCTGCAAAGAATTACAGATATGAGATCCTGATCCGGTATCCAATACCCAGGAAGTAGAGTTTATAGAAAGATAGTTTTCAATAACATACACACCTGAAGCTGAAGCCGCAACCTGCTTCAGTTCCTGTGTCCTGGCCTTCCAAGCCCTGCAATCTTTCTTCCAGTGTCCACTCTTATGACAATAGAAGCATTCTTCCTTTCCAACAAGCTTCCCCGCAATCTTTGTTGCCTTTTCCTTTCCCTTCGTACCCACTTTACTAACACCGCCTCTTGGTTTGGCGGGGGCTTTCTTCCTCTTTCCCTTGGCTTTCGCCTTGGACCTAGAGGAAGAAGATCCTCCTACAAACAAAGCGGGTGTTTCCCTACCCTTCTGTAGGGTGCCCTCTGCGCTCCTCAGCAGGTTGAGGAGTTCTGAAAGTTCAACTTCCTTTTCTTGTAAGTTGAAGTTCAGTATAAACTGGGCGTAAGTGGATGGAAGGGACTGGAGAATTAAATCCGTATAGAGTTCACTGTCCAACGTGGTCCCAAGTTCCGCGAGCTCCTCAGTGTAGCCAATCATCTTAAGCACGTGGTCCGCTACCGATGATCCGACGGCCAACTTAGTCGAAAATAACTTCTTCGACACTTCGTATCTTGCGATACGAGACTGCTCTCCATACAGTTCTTTTGTATGGAGAAATATGGACTCGAGGTCCATATTCTCATACCTCCTCTGATGTTCGTTGTCCATAGAGGCAAGCACGAGGCACCTGGCCTTCTCGCAATCAATCTCCCAAGTCTTACGGATTTCCTTATCCGCGACGCTGGAGGTGGGACCTGGGACGGGGGGAGCTTTGGTGGTAAGAAGATACCCCAGCTTGTCGTAAGTGATTGCCAATTTGACATTCCTGAGCCAATCTTTGTAGTTTGGCCCTGTCAGTATGTTTTTATCTAGAAGTAACTTAAGTCCAGTCATTTCGAATTTGGTCGCTGCAGGGGGGAGAGAAGAAACACTTTAGCACGATGCTCTTGCAAGTTTAGAATGGTTTTTAATTTGTCTAAACAGGATGGCTCCCACTGTCTCTCGAATCCCTCCTCAAACCACAAAGGAAGAATTAGCCGGGATCAATCCCACCGCACAATACTTGCTTAACCGTTCAGCCAGGCCAGTGTCGGTACTTCGAGGGAGGTTTTCCAACGCTTTCGCGAAGTTCCTTAATTTAAGAACCTCTTTTCCCTGGGGGCGTAGCCCCGCTAACACCTTTCTAGGCACCTACTAGGTTTATAGCATTGATCGTTTAGTGAGAAATTTCCCGAGGAGTAGCATATACTCACAGTAGGATCGGGATCCAAATATCATCGCGTGAAGAAAATGAAGGAATCCTACCATAATCATCACACTCCAAATGGTATGCAAATCTAGCAAGTTTCAGTACTTATGAAACTCCCGATGTGGATTTTTGCCCCATGCTCTTATGACCTTGACGAAGGTCAACAAATCATAAGTCACATGTCAAGTTCTGCCCGTCATTATCCAGGTTAATTTGAACCCACCCGTATATACCCTTGACGAAGGTCAACAAGGCAATACGACTGTCCCAAACCAACGCATCTATCTATGCTACATATGAACACCCAACAGCTACCAATCTCTATGTCTTGACGAAGGTCAACAAACATAGCTTGAATACTATTGAATATTCATACGAAACGACGGAGGGCTACGAATGGTTTTGGCGAAACCGTGAACGTAGTGAACTTGATATAATCGATGGAACGAGATAGCTTTTAGAAGGAGTGGCTCAAGCTCCGCATTTAAAAGTTAGTTTTGAAAAGAACCGAGTGGTTTTTCGAAAGTGTTCCAACGACTTTATCTTGGTTTATTATCTTGCATTAGTTCTTTTAATGCGTGATATTCTTGCATTAGTTCTTTTAATGCGTCCCATCATTTAATCCTACCATTGCAGAAAACAACTAAAATATGACGTACGCTTATGCCATTCGCATTCGCCACGGGGTCCCGTCATCACTCGTTAGGTTACTTAACTAACGACATAGCGGGGGCTGGGCTAGCGCGGCTGTAAAACATAAGCAACGCCTAAATATAAAGCAATGATAGACATTACAGATCACAGATGAATACATTGGATATACTAGCAATTCGCAATCCGTTCGAGCCTGCAACGAAAAGCGGATTACACGGTCGCGGTGAATAGCAAATACCCCACCCAAGACCCCTACGGGTGCGGCAAACTACCCGCCAAGAACCCGGTAGTTTGTGCACCCCTCCATGGGTCTATCCTAGGAGCAAAAAACAGTAAAAAGAATTATACAATGACGGCTACAACCCCGACCCGGTTGTGCGGCCATACAAATAATATTATTACATCAATTTACATTTACAAATGAATGAAAGAAAAACAAAAGCTCATCTCACATCCACCCCGGCTATTCACCCGCGACAGTCCAACACATTCATATACACATTCCAACATCAAACACAGATCACAGAGATGTATAATCCCGACTAATCGACTTATAGCGATTAGCCGACGTTCAATACATGCAAACATCACAGATATAACCATCATAGTCAAAGTGCAGTGAAGTTCGGAAAAAAAATACGGAATTATAGGACCCCAAAAGTAAATTTCTGCTCTGGAAAATCTGGGCACATATAATATATTTTAAAAATCCCAAAACCAACACAGAGACACACTGCACGAAAGCCGATCACCAGAAGACACTAAACGGCGGCGGATCCGCGGCTCGAAGAATAGGTGAGGCCGCAGATACGCGGAGGTTTGAACGAATTAGAGGATCGTTTTTCTTGGGTGTTCACACAAAACCCTGAGCCGAATTTAGGTGTATAACAAATCTTGTTTTGACCAGAAAAAAATTTAACAGAAACTAGGGTTTTTGCAAAGTTTGGTTTTTGGATTTTTCGGTTCCGAACTTCGTTACACTTCACTACCAAGCTAGTTTAAGTTTAGTTAGGCTCTGATACCACTGTAAGTCCACGTTGCGACCCCCGGTTCTTACGGGGAGGCGGAAACGGTATAAAAAACAAATTTTGGCGCATGGGGCAACATGGACTAAACAAAGTCGGGATCTTTTCTAAACTAAACTAGCAAACTTGCTAAAGAGAGTTAGCTACTCGGAAAGATGGTTATACCTAAGCTTGAACTCCTTCTTCTTTAAACTTTGTAGAGGTTGATGGTTCTCTTCTCGTCGCCTTCTTCCGTCGAAGATGGATCCACCTGAGGGTTCAACCTTCGGGCTCTTTCTCGAACTTTGAGTGAACTAGAATCTCCGGCTTGCTAAACCCTTGATCCTAGAGTGAGTAGAGAGTGTCTAAGGGTTGTTTTCTTTTCAAGGTGAGGGATTCTCAACACATGAGAAGGAATCACCTTGAGCTTGAGGAAGAAGAAGATGAAGTGAGGAGAGAGAATGATTATGATAGAATGAGCTCTTTTCTTTTGCAACCATAACTAAAAGAAAAGGAAATATCTAATTAATAATAATAATTGAAAATGAGAATAGTTGATGGTTATTTTGGAATGACCACTATCATACTTTCAATAAATGAGTGTAAGCATGAATCAAGGAGTATCTTTTCAAAGCATGATGGTGGTCAACATTCAACCATGGTCAACAAGTCAACCATGGTCAACAAGTCAACAAAATCAACCATAACAATATTTCATTTAATTACTATTATTAATTGATATTTCATAAATCTATTAGGGTTTGGAAAATGACGACTGTCAACTGTGCATACGCACCCGTTCCGAAACCCTAATGAAAAACCTCATCCTCCGCCTCAAGCAACTGTGCATACACACCTGTATTCTCGTTCCGAGGAACAAGAATACCGAGAAATAAAAGCAACCCCAAAACATATACCAGTATCTGGCTCAAACCAGAGCCTGCCAGTATAATCCGTCCGGACTCTAAAACGTGCACAAGTGCGCGGATGAGAACGAACCCTGTCGCAAAACCATGCGACCTCTACTCTGTTTTGCCCAGAGGCGAATACCCTCTGTGTGGGACTCTAAAGACTCGACACTATGCTGGCAGTGGGTTTAACCACAGACCGCAAGCGGCACTAGCTGTGCGTAACGGTCCCCAGGTAGATGCCGACAAGAAGGCTGACGAGGTGAACCCCATCTGAACTCCTACTGAGTCTGAATGTGACATTCTCCGTACAGTCCGGTCTGTTCGTCCGATACATCGCATGTCGGGCCTAGGGGGCGGAAAAACGTCAGTCCCCCAATAGCGGTACAAGTCGTGTCGGAGTGAAGCCCAAAACACCCTGAGATAACACTGGAAGCCTACCAGTATATCTCGCTTGCCCTGGCCAGGGACTACTTGTGTAATGGCTCTCCCAGACACAGCGCGATGTCAACCCCCAATACCGGGAGAGACGAATCCTGTCTAACCGTCACTGCCTCCAAGTGCTTCGGGACTGCACCCAACCATTACCTGTTTGCACGACTCCCTTGAGCCGTGGTAGGGTAGTGATCAAAGTGCAGTGGGAACACACTTGAGGCGAAGTGCCAGTGTCAAGTCAGCGGACTAAGCTGTACTCATGTCACCTGGGAACTGATAACTGACGATAGGTATAATACCAACCTGTCAGTTCCCGACGAGTCCTGTCCAGTGTACTCGTAACCTAACGAGCACCCGTATACTATCTCCAGTACGACGTACTGATGGCTATGGGACAGACCATCTCCCACACTGGGATGAGAAGCGCATACGCTAGTCTACTCCGGAGTATCGATGCCCTGTCTCGATAGTCCTGCGACTAGGGACCTGTATAAGGATGTGCTTATAGATTACCCAGCCCCCACTAGTGTGACTGCCATCACAACGCTGGTAATCAAGCAAAAGATCCTAAGGGCTCCACTAATGCGTATAGGTGATATCGCAAAATAAACACATGTACACATTGAAGTAGAAACAAACCAAGTAGCATACTACTATATTGAGCAAGATTGTTTATACAAAGTGAATATCCCAAGCTTCCATTAAGTAATATACAAACTAGTATGATACAGTAATGGCCTCTAGGGCATATACACTAACAATCCCTTCACCGGGAGTGACCCCTTGGACAGAAGTTTGCGTCAGGGTAATAACTTCACTATCGCCGATTGCCTTTTTGCTTTGCACAGTGGTATTCGGTTATGAATACATGCACCTCATTCTACGGGGAAAAAGCCGAGATCCCTTCACCGGGAGTGACCTCTTTAGCAAAGGTTTTCGCCACTATATTTTTATAAAAAGCTATCCGGTTCCTTCAACGATATCAAGTTCATTACGTTAAAGGTTTTTCGCCAAAAACCATTCGTAGCCCTCCGTCATTTCAGACGGGTAGCACGTAGTATTCATGCTATGTTTGTTGGCCTTCGTCAAGGCATAGCGAATGGTAGCTGCTTGTTAGCTTTCTGCTGCATAGATAGATGTGTTGGTTTGGGACAGTCGTATAGCCTTGTTGGCCTTCGTCAAGGGCTTGTACGGGTGGGTTCAAATTAACCTGGACAATGACGGGTAGAACTTGACACGCGACTTATGATTTGTTGACCTTCGTCAAGGTCATAAGAGCATGGGGTAAAAATCACATCGCGAGTTTCTAAAGAAATTGAAACTTGCCAGATATGCGCATACCTTCAGGAGTGTGATAACGTGAGTGGATTCCATCACGTTATCATGCGATGATAGTTGGATCCCGATTCCCACTGATGAGTTGGTTTACTCCTCGGGTGATCCCGACCAATTCTTCTTTCAGGTTTGGAGGAGAATTTGAGGTTATAGTGGGAGGTTTCCTGATTAGATAAAGTGATAACCATTCTGATCTAGGTTAGAGTGCACGCTGAGTGTTTCTTTTCTCTCTCTCTTTGGCAGCGACCATGACCCGACCCTAGGCTATGACTCAGTGACCAAATTGACCGAACCTTCTTAAAACACTGACTTTTGGATTGTCAGAGTTGCATACCTCATTGCCACTCCTACTTTTACCCTTTTCTCCAGGACACCCCGTATTACTACGAACGTCCACTTTCATTGGATAAAACCATCGTATGGTTATATACGAACTCGAAGGAACTTGTTCTAGATTCGAGGATGGTTTCCGGTTCTGGAGAAAACGAATAGGACTATTCAGTTGTCTTTTCTTTTTACCTTCTCTCAGGTTGCGAGTGCTCCTTGGTTTAGGACGGTACACCTGTTACGCTAATTGGATAGTCTTCATCCAAACCATAGGCAGGTGCCGAACGGTAGGGAATGAAGAAAACCATTTAGCCTAAAAGGTGTACAGAAGGTATTAAGTAAAGACAAATAAAGGGATTAGTAAGAGGGCAAAGTAAATTGCGATTGCTATTCACGACCAAACCAAGTATTTCATCGCCACTCCTACTTCACCTTTGTATTTCTCCAGGACACTCCGTATCACTACGAAGATCCACAGTTTATTGGATACTCCATCATATGATTATATACGAACTCGAAGGAACTTGTTCCAGTTCGGGGATGGATTCTGGTTCAGGAGAAATAGGAATAAGTTTTATTCAGTTGTCTTTTATCTTTACCCTCTCTCGCATTGCGAGTGCTCCTAGGATTAGGACAGTACACTATTACGCTTATTGGATAGTCTTCTTCCAAACCATAGGCTGGTGCCGTACGGTAGGGAAGGAAGAAAATCATTTAGCCTAACAAAGGTGTACAGAAGGTAACGACTAAAGACAAATAAAGGGATTTGGAGAGATGGCAAAGAAATATACAGTTAAAGTCATGAATCTGGATAATGGAAGAGGCATTACTAGGAATACTCGGATACCCCTTCGAAATATTTATATGTTTCAGTTTCACTATGTATTGTTAAAAGAAAACTGATTTTCCAATTAGCCCTTGCTCCAGGGTATGTATTTACCAGGTTTGATTCTCACATCTGTATGGTTTTACAGATGATGAGTGGGAGTAAGTTATTGGGAATTGGGTGATCATCCTCATTATATCGGGATTCGTTGTAATTGGTGATATTTGAGAAAATCGCCTGGGTTGTTTGCCGGACGGCAAATATTTGGTTTTGAATATCCGTTGTTATGCATTAATTTAAAATTGATATATATGTACGTTTATTTTTATAAAGTGAGATATAACCTTTTGAAATTATGTCTATGACATTTACCTATATCAGTGGATGGTTAAGTAAGGAATATTAAACAACGGTGTAATTCTTCTTAACTATAAGTACAGTTTTCAACCTATGACACACAGGGAATGAGTTATTAGACTCAAAGGACTTATACAGAGTATTGTATGTTGTCCAGTGTCCATGAGGACAGAGGGGTTGGTACTCGTACTATATTCTGTTTACTTATGACTTTTCTAGTTCTGAGACAAGTGTTTCGTAGAAATGCAAGGTCCAAGTTTTGAGAAGTTATAGGTATAAGAATAAAGTAGAGAACCAGGCGTTGCAAGTATCAGGATTCTTCAATACGATCGAAGATGTAGATACTTGTATATGGTATTCAGTTGATAGTAATGATTAAGAGAACTTGCTTCTCTTTCAAGTTACTCATAATTGGAAGCACTCCTAAGTTGAGTAATGCTGATTGGCCTCTCTCCATTTAGTTGACATGCACTGGAGACAGCTGCATGATTTGAATCTGGTTCCAATTAAATCAGTGCCTCTATTTCTATATTGGATATAGAATAGTTCATATCTTAACAATGTTAAGGTACGGGGAGTTTTTCGGCTTATGCTTAAATCCAGATTCTGGATAACTCAAGGTACGTTTCTGTAATGGCAGTTTGTGGGTTGACCCGGGCTAAGACGAGGGTTAACTTTCTACCATCTGGAAGAACAATAGTAATATTGTTCTTGACTCGCCACAGTTTTAGTAAAATGGATTTTTTCAGAAAACAGTAGTGGGAGTATGGTAGAACTGGAAGTGATTCCAGAACCGCAAACGATTACTGAAAATTTGAAAAGAACCTAAAGATTCAATCTGGTTTGACATTCCTTTGGCCACTCCGCAGATATGGTGGGTAACCTCAGGCACTCGAGAGGTACTTCGGTATGCTCAAGGACGGTGACAGGGAGGTTCTTGTTTACCCAGTCTTGACACTACTGTTGTTCCAGGCTATGAGACCCGGTAGGAGGATGAGTATAGCGTCGTTCTGAACTAGCTTTAGAAGTGCACATGTATATGACTCTGCCAGAGGGTTGTCGTAGTCAGTGGGAGCAGCGGAAGCATTGGTGGACAAGTAGCTTATGTCTATTTATGGACTAAAGCAGATATAGCGGAGATAGATCATCTATTTCTGATGCGACAGTCATAGGTTTGACTTCATCAGAATAGGAGATGGATCTGTTAAGAAGGTAGTAGGGTGTGATGTCCTGGTATTTGGATGACATACACAGAGTAAGAAGTTAAATTCCTATACTACGGTCGGTTACACTTTGGTTGTCACACAGTGGTTTCTCCACAAAATGCTTGGATATTATATCAAACATTCTGGTTACTAGATCTATGGTTTTAGATCTAGATTTGGGTAGTTTCCTGATTTGGGTAGTTTCCCAATCTGGGTACTTAGACAGTATTCTAAAAGTATTTTAGAATGGACGACTCCTGGCACGGTAGTGTACCTGCAGGTGATGGAGTCACCCTCTCTAAAGATGTCCTACAGACTAAAGGGGAGAGGGATGTGCAGGATTGGCAGATCACTTGCTTAGGCAATTGAGTCAATCATGAGATGTCAAGTACCACACCAGACTTTGTTTTTGCACTAGATGCAATAAATTGATATTAATCCAATCCTGGAGAAACGATCGGAAGCAGTTTTAGAACATAAGTTGATGTTCTGGGGATATGATAACGACAGCTTCTTTCGGGAGAAGGTTATCATTCCAGGCTTCCAAGGTGACCTGGATGACAGAGTGGCTGTCAGAGTTATAGTTTTCCCTCCGATGAGGGGCAGTATTTTGGACAGGTAGTCCAAGCAGATACTGAGGGAGGTGTGTCGCAGGATACTGATTAAGTTCAGTTGACGATACAGTCTAAGAAGTTTGGATTTGGAGTTCATTTATGAACTAGGTCCCATCAGATATCCAGACATATTCTAAGACAGGTATTGCTCATTTCGGGAGATGGCTTTCTCAGCAAACTTGAGAAAAAGAGAGACATAGAAAGAAACATCAGGGCGGATCCACTCACTGAGGCTATTCCTCGAACGCAATAGTTTCGCAAACGGGTTTTGTGAAACTGATTAGTAGAGGAGTTGGGTGTTCGGTATCACACGGGCTGTGAGTATGCGACATCGCAATAATTAGCCTTGGGTGCAAGTGGGAGATTGCTGGATATAGTGCCCTCAGAGTCAATTATTGGATCACAGGCACGCGATTGCAATGATTGAAAGATGACCTATACCAATAGGACAGTCTTACTCAAAATGATAGTATGCTATCTGGTTTATCTTTATTATCGTGTAATGCTTTAGGTGGCCTTACAGGTCGCTATTACACATTGATAGAGCCCTTGGGATTCTTGCTTGACGGCCAAAAGTATGATGGCGATCATATACGTGGGAGCTGAGGTCTATAAGCACATCCTTAAAGTGGTCCCTAGTCGTGGGAGTTTTCGAGACAGGGCATCGATACTCCAGAGTAGACTAGTGTATACAGTCGAGACCCCGACGAGGGGCGGTGGCCGGTCTCACAAGCCACTGGTGTCAGTTGGTTCACCTAAGATGTATACAGGTGCTCATTGGGTTATGAGTACACCGGACATGACTCGCCAGAAACATGCTAGTTGGTATTATATCTGACGTCAGATAGCAGTTCCCTGGTGACATGTGTACAGGTTAGTTCATCGACCTGAGATCGTCATTTGTCTCGTGTGAGTTCCCACTGTACTTTGATTACTACCCTACCATGGCTCAAACTAGTCGTGCAAACAGGTTTTAGTTGGGTACAGTCCCGGGCCACATGGAGGCAGTGAGCGGATCGGCAGGGGTTCGTCTCTCCCGGTATTGGGGGTGAGGTCGCGCTGTGTCTAGAAGAGCCATTACACGAAGTCCTTGGCCAAGGCAGGAGATTTACTGGTAGGTATTCTAGTAGTATTTCAGGGTGTTCTGGGCTACACTCCGACACGACTTGTACCACTTTTGGGGGTTCGACTTTTACCAACCCCCTAGGCCCGCCATGTGATACTCATAGACGAACGGACCGGACTGTACGGATATTGTCACTGACAGGCTCAGTAGGGTATCAGGATGAGTTCGCTCATCGACCTCCCTTTTGGTCAATACATGGTAGCCCGTTACGTATAGCTAGTACCTCTGACGTGCTAGTAGTTAAATCCACAGCCAAAGTATTGACGAGTCTTTAGAGTCCCCCACAGACAGTTTCTCAAGTTTCGGGCGAAACGTTGTAGAGGCCGTATGACATATGGCAGGGTTCAATTTTATACGTGCGGTATTGCACGGATCATGATCGGACGGATCATACTAGAGGGCTTTGGTTTAAGCCAGATCCGAGTATTAGATTTGTTAGATTACTTTAGTCTCATCGCATTCGCATTCAGTCGGAATGCGGATGCAGGTATGTATATACAGGTGAGGGATATCCTTGTGATCCGTCATGAGTTTACTTTAGATGTTGCCGTATCTTTTTATTGTTGCAAACATTTGGATTAATGTTTGATAATGGAAATTATAAGCTAGATTTCATCATGACATGCATTAAATGTGACATGGACACATTAGTGACTCATGGTCTCTTTTTATGTGTTAATGTCACATTATGTGATGTTTTTGGGTTGATATGAGAGAAGGAGAGAGAGAGGGGTTGCCATGAGTTAAGTTTTTGGTCTTGTATTATTTTCATAACACTCTCTCATTCTCATTCTATCACAAGAAAAGAAAAGAAAAGAAGAAAAAGCCTTCTCTTCTTCTTCTTCTTCCTCTAGCTTGCATTCTCTATTAATGGCAATATCTCTAACCTCTATCCAAGCAATGGATGCAAGAGGTAAAGTGATCACAAACATTTTCTACAACACCCTGGACACGTCGGCTAGCACACTTCGTGTCCGAGTTGCTTCGGACGAAGCGGGAGCCTGTAAAAAGACTTCTCGATGTGGTGCCTTTTCTAATGAGGAGATCGAGACCGGAGATGCCGCGAGGAGCTTGGGATGGTGGCCGAAGACCGAAGACACGGATCGCTCGGTATAGCCTCTCTACCCTTTCTCTAGTTAGCTAGTAGTAGGTTAATGGTCCGATCCGGGTTTTTAGCATACGATAGCGCCGGTTTTCAAGTTTTTTTCGTTTCCGCATTTTGGCCTCGTACAAACGGCCGGGGCGCTACCGTAGACTTACATGGTATCAGAGCCACGCCATTAACCTTTACTAGCTTGCTCTAGCGTGTTTAGAACTTCGATCGGACGAAATTTTCAAAAACCGCGTTTCCAATTGTTCAATTTCTGTCGATACTGTCAGCACTGGCGGGTTCTGCAGATACTGCTTGATTTCGTTCAGTGCAACTTGGCATTTGCGGTCCCAGACGAAAGGGGTTCCCTTCTTCATCAGGTGGCTGTAAGGACGACACTTACCTAAGAGATTTGCTATAAATCGCCAGATATACGCGAGCTTCCCTTGGAGAGATCGCAACTGCTTGAGAGTCCTTGGCAGGGGAATTTCCATTATCGCCTTAATTTTCGACGGATCTATCTCGATGCCTCGGTGTCGGACGATGAACCCCAGGAATTTGCCTAAGGAGACTCTGAACGCGCATTTAAGAGGGTTCATCTTCAAGTTGTATTTACGAAGGCGTTGAAATACGATCCTCAGGTGCTCTAAATATTCCTCATATGATTTGCTTTTCACTACGAGGTCGTCGATATAGCATTCGACGATTTCGTGTATGAGGTCATCGAAGATCTTCATCATGGCCCTTTGATAGGTGGCACCGGCGTTCTTTAGACCGAAGGGCATCACCTTGTAGCAGAATATACCCAAAGGGGTCCGGAAAGCGGTGTGCTTCTGGTCTTCAGGATGCATTTTTATCTGATTGTATCCTGACGAGCCATTCATGAAGGAGAAAACTTCGTGAGTGGACATATTGTCTATCATCAGCTCGGTGACCGGTACTAAGATGTCGTCCTTCAGGCAGGCTTTATTGAGATTCCGAAAGTCCACACATATGTGCACCGTCCCATTTTTCTTCATCACCGGGACGATGTTGGCAATCCAGTCAGGATACTGAACCTCTTGGATGAAGCTAGAGTCGATCAGCTTCTTGACTTCGGCGTTGATGCTCATCTCAAGCTCGAGCCGCATTCTCCTCAGTGCTTGTTTGATCGGCTTGACGTCCGGGGATATTACCAATTTGTGTACAACAATCTCTGGATCTAGTCCTGGCATCTCGGAATAATTCCCTGCGAAGCAATCTTTATGCTGCATGAGCACGTCCTTTAGTATAGCCACCCTTTCTTCAGACAGCAAGTCGCTGACGAATGTCGGCCGCAGATCACTTGTCGTCCCCAAATCAATTTTCTTGAGATCATCTGCAGTGGTATGTATTCCATCTTCCAGCTCTTTCGGCGCCGGTGGAAACTCTGAGATCACCTCGTCATCATTGTTTTCGAAGCACCAGGGGATATTATCCATACCGTCGGGGTCTTCTTCTGATAGCGTTATTATGTGACAGGTACGGGCTCGCTTCCAAGTCCGATGTGGATCTGGTTCTATCCTCGTGGATTTAGGTTCATGCTTCTGTGGCGGGGTTACCTTCCAGCTGTTGGATAAAGCGAACCCGCCTTGCTGATATTGATCTTCGACCCAGTTCTTGAAGGTGAAGCAATCTTCGAGAGGATGTCCTATTGCTCGATGATAAGAGCAATAGTCTGGGTGAGAGACCTCGTTGGCTTGCTCAGGGTGTTTAGACTCCGGAAGTGTAATCATTTGATGTCTTATGGCGAGATCAAGTATCTTCCGTGTTTTGCTCTGAGGAAAAGAGTATGCTCAACTCATCTTCTTCATAAGGGACAAATCCGGATCGCTCGATTCCCGATCGCGTGGCTTCTTGGTCCCGCTTTGTCGCTGTCGAACGCCTTTCCCATTCTTTGGTTTGTTTCTGCCTCTGCGCCGGGCCTGTTGTATGACGGGCTGGCGACGAAGGGCATCGTCACTTTCTGCAGCCTGTTGAAGAAGGTGCTGCGTCCTGGCTTTCTCGTAGATGGCCATTTCGCTATTATGGTCATCTCGAACCTTTTGACTCGCTTCCCTTATAAGCTTGTCCATTTATTCTTCGAACGACGGACTGGGCATTTTCACGTCGGGGGCTCTTTTTGGTTCAGGGTTAGCATCTTCCCAAAAAGCATCTCCCTCTTCATCAAAGTCATGTATGACGTAGCAGTCGCGGAGTAACTCCCGTTTCTTAGATTGAACATACCCAAGCCCGGTCGTTTCCATTTTCCCGTTGGGCAATTTCCGCTGAGTTCCAAGGACATTCCAGATCCTGTTATAGAACTGTGCTTGTCGAGCAGTTTGTTTAAGGGGTACACCTTGGCATCTCAAGAGTCTCCTTAGTCCGTCTGTGTAATATCTGGACAAACGGATGGGCTGGAGGCTGTCGAGTGTGGAATCCGTGCCGTGCCAGATTTCTTTCTCCACTTTAGTTTCCCCGAATCGGTAGAATAGGATCGCCTTTTCACCTTCTCGCCTGGGAGGGATATAGAACGTCTGCAGCTCTTCCACACTGTAGGTATCAAGCGCGTCTAGTTCTTTATGATGTTTGGGCGGAACCATGGCAACCTGTAAACTTTGCTCTTCGTCAGCGAAGATTTGTATTGAAGGCCGAGCGGAGAATACTGCGTGGACCTCATCTTCCGAGTCGCTGCCGAAGATAAGCATATGAGCGGACGGTCCTGACTTGTTGTACTGGGGTGGTCCTGAATAAACTATCTCTTCCTCTTCCTCGGTATCACTCCTGAAGATTGGGATGGTGGTGATAGTTTGTTCTCCGGTTTATGACATCTCTCTGTGTCTTCAAAGTCTGGCAAGAAGTATTTTGCATCCTCGTACTTTCGGACTTCGTTTACAGAGAATGGGTTCAGCTCTCCTGTTACGGTATACTCGAGACCATCCTTGAAGTATTTCATACACTGATGTTGTGTCAAGGGATGATGTTGTACTCGTGTAATCAAGGCCGGCCGAACAAAGCGTTATAGCAGGTCTTGGCGTTAATGACGTGAAATTTAATATCCGTGACAAGTAGCCCAAAGCGCAGCGTCAGTATCACAGACCCGAGAGTCCGTGATGACCGGGAGTCGAAACCAGAGATGGTGATTTTATCACGAGCGAGGTGTTGAACACTCATGCAGATTTCCTTCAACACTCGCACGTTGAGGAGGTTGACGGAGGACCCATTATCAACCAGGATTTTACCTATCTTGATGTCATGACAGTACCCGGAAATATATAGGGGACTGTTGTGCTCGCATGTCCTAAGGAGGAGATCTTCATCGCTAAAGGTGATATCGGCTGTGTGCACTTCTTTTAGCTCGTCCTTCATCTTTTCTTCGGTGAGGAAAGCTTGGAATTGCTCTGGCTCTTGTAGCGCCTTGATCAATGAATCTCTTGCTTCTTTTGATAGTAAAAGGGCGTCGAGAATGCTGAGCTGCGAGGGTAACATCCTTAAGTGCGCCAGAATGTTATAGTCCACCTTACTTTTCTTTGGCGGGTCCTTGGCGGTCGGCTCTTTCATGACTTGGTCATCTAGGGCGATATCCTTAGAGACATTTTCTTTTCCCTTATTTTTTCTATTTGTGGGCCCGAGATTCTTTTCGGGCAGCGTACGATTGCGCAGCTGGATATTTTCACAGGTCTTTGATTCTCCTTCCTTTCCCGAGGTGGATTCCTTGAATAGAGGGCCAAGAGTCATCTCTTCATCGGAGTCGCTCCCGAACGTGAGAACTTGCGATCCCCCAGCGTTAACCATGCGACAGTTGCCGGTAGTTCTTCCACGCTCTTCGGTCGTATTTCTTCACTCCCGACGAGTTTTGCGTTTCATCCGCTTAAAATGTTTCCGGTGAGCAACATATCCCTGCCACCATCTTTTAAAAGCATCGCATTCTTCGGTGGGGTGCGAAATCTTTCGATGATATGAGCAGTAGCTAGGATGCATCTCTGCTTCACCGACAGTGTTTCCTTCGGGGGGTGGTAGCTTCATTCCCATCGATATGGCTTTAGCAAACCTTTTCCTCGTCTTGAACTTGTTTTTATTCACGACCGATGTCCCTTGATTCGGCGGAAGCGTCTCGACTCTTTCGTCCAGTCGCCGACACTTGGCCTTTTCAAATATGGCCGTCTCACGCTCTCGATCGGCTTTACTTTTCAGATGAATTTCACTCAGGAAGGTGTCGATCATTTCGTCTGACGGCCATAGAAGTTCCGTCTCAGGACCTGCCCCCAGTCTTTTGGTGCAAGGAGCCTCTTCATCGTCTATCAATGAGTGAGATATCATATGACAACTTGCTATGTAATCCTCAGATTCGTCCGACGAGTCTTCTCCATCATCTCCGTCTTCAAGGACGTGGCCGAGGAATCCTTGGAGCGTGACTGGAGTCCGGGCCTTCTTGTTGTACTCTTCCAGCGCGTCGATCTATTTTTGCAGGTCCGTGCGCTTGTCATCAGGCTTCACAGGCTTTTTGGATTTCTTCTTCTTCTTCTTCTTCGAAGATTTCGACGGCTGGGTGTGAACACTTTGGCTACATCACTGATTCTTGGAGTCGGGCGCGGCTTCAGCATCCTCTCGACGATCTCAGGTTCCAACGGATTCTTCCATCTGATCGCCGGGCATATCTGGAGATCATTCAGCATTCTTTTGGTTTTGCCGAAAGAACGACCTCCCATGGAGCTTCTTCAACAAAAGAGCACATTGCCCCCGGTGTGTCCGTCTTCTTAGGAGTGTGCGGTTGTGGTGGGTTTACTTTCCACTTCTCAGATAGCGCAAACTTGCCTTGTAAGTACTGATCCTCGATCCATCCTTTAAAGACGAAACAATCTTCGATTGGATGGCTTACCGTTTGGTGGTAAGGGCAATAATTAGGATTATTCACTTCGCCGGGTTGCGATGGTCACCTTGGATTCGGCAAATTGATAAGCCTGTTGCGCATCGCCAGCTCGAATAGTCTCTTCGTTTTGTCCCGTGAGAACGAGTAAGGACGCTTCATTTTCTCATTATAATAGCGTCGTCTCTCTTCCAGTTGATCCGCTAGCTTTGGGGCACTGGGCTGCTGTTGGGTGTTCGCAACGAAGATCGCCTTCCCTTTACCCTTTTCGTTCCGTGGTTCCGGCTTCGGGGGAGATGGTCTATGACCCATCTGGTCCATCTGGGCCCGCTTATCGATTAGAGCATGGAACGTGGTCGGTTTGAAGAACATCATGAACTCTGAAATAGTTGCATGAGGGTCTTCAAACCGACCACGAACATGCCCACCGCTGGTGCTTCTTCGATGCGCTGTTCGCACTTCGACCATAGGTTCCGCCATCGGATTGCGTACTGAACCCATGTCTCGCCCGGCTTCACCCTGGCATTTATCAATGCCATTATTGGGGTGCGTTCACTAGCGCTTGCGAATCGCTGGGTAAACAACAACTCCATTTCCGCAAAAGTCTTGACAGAGTCATTCGGGAGTTCGGAGTACCATTCGAAGGCTGTCTCCCATAAGCTGCCGACGAATTGGCGGAGCAAAAGTTTATCATCGCCACCAGTATTGCCACAGAGGGCCCTGAACTGAGCAACATGTTGATGGGGATTGCCCGTCCCCTTGTACACATGGAATTTCGGGATCGTGTAGCCTGGCGGGTACTTTATCTGATCATACCAGCCTGGATACGGTCGCCCAGTTCTAATAATCTACCCAGCCGCTTCATTTGCCTGGTGAACTCTTATCTGCTGAGCGATATAGTCATCCAGGGCGGACTTGGAAATTGTTTCCTCCTTGGCTGCTGAAAGAGCCGACAGAGGGTTTGATGTTTCTCCTCTATCATCTTCAATTATTACTGGAGGATCTTCGGCTGGGGGATCTGGCTGGATCATCATGCCCACCATATCTTGGAATAGAAGGGCCATTTGCTTTATATTGTCCGCTTGCTCCGCGGCCTCTTTGTCCTTCTTTTCAAGCATTCTCCGAAGGAACTCGGCATCAGTTTCCTGCTCGTGGCGTTGTTCTGAGGATCCCTCTAGGCTTGCTTTCAGTCCTGTGAGCGCAGCCATAGCAGTCATCATCTCCTGAAGCTTCTGCTGCTGCTCTTGGGCTTTTGTCACGGATCGCGTAAGCGGTCGATGACCTGTGGAGATACGGCTATCATCTTTTCCGGATGCCATATAGACGGTATGCACCACCATGCCCCCAGACTTAGGGCATTTCGGTTCAGTGCCTTTGACATTTGTCGCAGGCATGGGGATTTTCTCCAGCCTTCTCCTCTTATGGGCGGTCGAAGTTGAGGGGGCCGTTGCAGTGGGCACCCAGGTAGCCGTCGTCTTTTTTGGCTTAGCAGGACGGTTTTCTTCCTGTCGGACCTTCAGCTTCTTCTGCTGGCGGGAGAAATTTGGATCAATCACCGAGTCTTAGACTTGACGCCAGACCTTGTAGATTTTAGAGGATAGCCGTTGAGGGGCTGTTCCAGCTTTACTTCTGTGACAGTCTCCACTTGCGGCGGAGACCTTTTTAGCACAGCGGTAGGAGAATTCCTGCGCACCTTATTCAGCAATTCGAAGCTGTTCCTGGTTGGAACAGCAGCATTAATTTCCACCGTTGGAGCTGGTGGAGTTAGCCCAGAAGGGGAGTTGCCCCCAGCCTTTCTTACTCGGCGCCAGTGGCGACGTCTAGCATGTCGAGCCGTTGGTGTTGGTTCAGTGATGGGGACGGCTTTGTCTTGCCCCCTATCTAGATGAAGCGCCGCTAGTGCCATCTTTTTGAAGACTGACGTCTTTTGGGTAGCGGTATCCAATATGTCAAAGACAGACCTTCGAGCAGGAACGGGAGCCGGAATAGTCAGTCTTGTAAAGACCGACTCTTTGGCAGGAGAAGCCACCTTGACGACTTCAGAAGCAGAGATGGCTATCTTCTTTGGGATAACCTTTTCTGGGATTGCAGGCTTCATCACGGGCCCACAGGAATTTTGGCCCAGTCTGGCGAAGACCGAGGAGTTGGAGCTGGACGACCCGCTGAGAGGGGCCGTGGTAGCAGAAAGCTGATCGAAGACCGACTTCTTGGGAGCTTCCGGTGCTGGCATAGGAGCGCTGAAGCTCGTTGGCGGGAGCATGGTCCCGAAAAACAATTCTGTGGTGGCTTGGGTGACCTGTTCCACTGGCATCCTGAATAGGGAAGCCACCTGGGGCCCGTAATCTATGCCTCTGGATGAGGTAGAGCGCGAGTTGCAGTTGCAGCTGGAATATTTTGCACAAGTGAACGCCATTGATCTTTCGCTTTCTGCACCAAGCAAAACTCCAAATCTTAGTACCTCAAACCCAAGGGCAACCATCAGCAAACCGCGATTGGTTCGCAAACACGACACACGAAGTGTGGAGTGGAAAGAGGAAAAGATCCCACCGGGCGTGCCAGAATCTGTTCCCTTCCGAAACACGGGACGGAGACGCGGCGGACGTCTCACCTGAATTCCGGGGCAGATGCTAATTGGTGCTATCCGTCCACCTCTCCGAAAATGCCAAGTTGATTTATGGCACCATGTATCGAAGGTTTAAACGGATGTGGCCGATGTAGCAGACTTCGTCAGATTCCCCCTCGTTTGAGGGGTTTTTGATTGTGGGACGCTCTTCCTTGCAGGCGCAAGCCCCTGCAGTTAATTACGCTACCGCATGGCGGTAACAACTTTCTCCTTCTCCAGATGGTCACTTCGTATCGTGGGTGTTTGTTTTGTTTGTGGTTACCCGTGGATTGTATACGGAGACGAATTTCCGCTGTTGTCGCCCGTAGGGCGTGGACTAGTCCAAATCTGTATCTTTCTTAGATTTGGGTTTGGGGGGTTGGGGTTTAAGGATACGTTAGCCTCATTTGAGACTAAGATCAACTTAAACGTTTGTTAAGGATACGTTAGTCTGATTTCAGACTAAGATCAACTTAACGGGATCGTTTAGATCCAACAAGAGAGCAATTGGACTCTATTGTTTAGTTTAATGACATTGCGGTCGATAATTAGTTTAAGGACATTACGGTCCATTGTTAGTTTAAAAACATCTCGGTCCAATGTTAGTTTTAAGATATCGCGGTCGAGGTTAAGGACATCATAGTCCGTGGATTTAAGGACCCCACAGTCCGTTGTTAGTTTAAAGACATCACGGTCGAGGTTAAGGACATCATAGTCCATGGGTTTGAGGACCCCACAGTCCATTGTTAGTTTTAAGACATCACGGTCGAGGTTAAGGACATCATAGTCCATGGGTTTAAGGACCCCACAGTCCATTGTTAGTTTTAAGACATCACGGTCGAGGTTAAGGACATCATAGTCCATGGGTTTAAGGACCCCATAGTCTGTTGTTAGTTTTAAGACATCACGGTGGAGGTTAAGGACATCATAGTTCATGGGTTTAAGGACCCCACAGTCCATTGTTAGTTTTAAGACATCACGGTCGAGGTTAAGGACATCATAGTCCATGGGTTTAAGAACCCCACAGTACGTAGTAATGTGTGGTTGTCGGAACCTGTCACCTCTCTGACGACGTTGAAGGATTACAACGACAGATATCAGAGGAGCAAAGAGATGTACCCTCGAACCGGGTGTAAATTGATTAGAAGAGCAGATGGGCTCAGTTCAATTTATGTTGAGGACTTATGGCCAGAATTGGGCTAAGTCCAGTTAAAAAAAATGTATAACATTTTATTTTTGTTCTGGCCATTAGGCCTTTATTTGGGCTCTGCCCTTTTAATAATGCTAAGCATTGGGCTGTGACACATTTTTTTGTCTTATATTGAATGCATAGTATTCATCAGAACAAAGTATGTTCTGACAACGCGCCACGTGGCGCACCAGGCGCTTTGCGCCAATTAAAGAGCGCATTGCGCTTCTATCAGGTAGCGCACACGAAGATGACACGTGTCGCGCTTAGCGCTAAGCGCTAGTTTGTTAGCGCATTGCACTTTTAATTTATGAGCGCGCTGCGCTAGTTTATGGGTGCGCCAGTGAGTGACACGTGGCGTGCTTGGTGCTGATCGCCAACCCAAGAGCGCAATGCGCTGTTTTCAGGAGCGCAAAGCGCATGTCATGTCTATGGTTGACACGTGGCATGTTTTGGCGCTGAGCGCCGGTCCAAGGAGCACAAGGGCACAATTCATGAGTGCAAGGCACTGTCTGATAGCGCAAAGCGCATTTTGATCAATTTTAAGATCAAAGAACAAATTTATGTTCTTCAAAGGAGGCTTTGCCTCAAGATCCAAGAATAAAAGTTCTTGTTTTTATAAAGGCTCTGCCTTTATAGATCAAAGATCTGTCAATGAAGTAAAGTACTTCTTTTGTTTATTTTTTATGATTAGATCTTTTGATCTTTCCTTTTTAATCAAAGATCTTGGTCTTTTTATAGATCTAAGATCTTTTTACAAGATCTTTTTTCTTTTTATGAGATGTTTCATCTCTGTTGTTCAAGAATTAATTTTTTACCTGGAAGAAATGATCTTCTTTTGCTAAAGGCTTGCTTTCTTTTTCTTTGAGTTTTCTCAAAGTTTGCAGAGGGTTTTCTCTATCTGAGACTTGAAGTCTTGGGGCCTTTATATAGGGCCAATTGATTTGTTAAATCAGTTTAAGAGATCTTTCTCTGATTGATTTAGGAATATTTCCCACCGTTGGATCTTTGATCCTAGAGTTCTACTTTGCAGAAGATAATCTTTTTATTTTAACAAGATCGGAAAGATCTTTCCATACAGAATTTATTCTGTCTTTTGGTAATTTTTATTTACTATTGGATCAATGATCCAATAGTGCTCTGATTTACAGAGCACAACCTTATTATTTGGAAAGATTTTGAGGAATCTTTCCTTAACAGAATTTAGTTTCTGATTAATTAATGATTTATCATTATTATTAGATCTTTTGATCTAACGGTGGAGAATTTTATAATTACAGTGCTGGCGCACCTACGTTGACACGTGGCGCGCAGCGCAACTGTGCTAGCGCGCCCCTGTTTGACACGTGGTGCGCAGCGCAGCTGTGCTAGCGCTCCCATGTTGACACGTGGCGCGCAGCGCAAGGGATCTGAAGCATTGTTTCAATTTTAAATTTTGAATTTTAAAACAGAGTTTTGCTCTGATTGGGTGCGCTGCCTAGGGCGCAGCGCTCCTGGCGCTGGCATGTCTGCTTTTGACACGTGGCGCGCAGCGCGTAGCGCACGGGATCTGAAGTATTGCTTCAATTTTAAAATTTTGAAATTCAAAACAGAGCTTAGCTCTGATTGGGGGAAATAATATCATCGACAGAAGACTGAATTTTAGCCGACACTTGCATGAAATTTTTCAGAATCAAATTCATGGTTTGTGCGAGTGAAGGGGATTCATCCGGACCGGTCAACTGCAAAGGATTATACGGTGCAGGTGTGTTGACCGGGTTTTGAAAGTTTTGTGATTGGTAGGGGTGCTGACTCAGTTGAAGTGGCTGCTGTTGTGGTGGAGGAGCCCTTTGAAAATTATTTTGATTTGGAACCGTGTTTTGATTTTGTTGTTGGTTCCAAGCAAAGTTATGGTGATTCCTCCAACCCTGATTATAAGTGGAAGAATACGGGTCATTTCTAAGTCTTTGTTAGAAAGCAGTATTGGTATACTCTTGACTTTGAAACGGAGAATTCAATGGACATTCTTTCGTAAGATGAGATGGATCAGAACAGCATCCACAGACAGTTTTGGGGAATGACATCTGATTTAGGGAGGCTGCTAACAATTTATGTTCCGTATCTTCGAGCTTCTTTTGCATTGCTGCCATTTCAGCTCTAACTCCTATGGAAACATCAATTTGGTGAATGCCACCCCTAGACGATGACTGGTTTACACTCTCCCACTGTAAAGATTTTTCAGCGAAATCTTCTAAGAATCTCCAGGCTTCACCATCATCTTTAGTCATGAAAGTGCCTTGTCACATGGATTCAAGGCTCTGTTTTGTTGTAGGATTAATGCCCTCATAAATGATTCTGCACAGATCCCATCTAGGGATTCCGTGATGTGGACATTGAACTAACAGATCCTTGAAGCGTTCAAAACTCTTCGGGAATGGTTCATTTGGAAGCTGGGTAAATTGATTTATTTCGCTACGGACTCGAGCTGTTTTATGACTGGGGTAGAATTTCTTTAGGAAAGCTGCGACGAATTCTTCCTAGTTTGAAATAGAATGTGCGGTTGTGTTATAAAGCCACTTCTCGGCTATATCGCACAAGCTGACTGGGAGAAGACGCAGACGCATGGCATCCACAGAAAGCTGTGAAGTATCCATCATAGCGCATACATTTTCAAATTTGGTAATAAAGACGTATGCATCTTCAGACTCGAGACCGTGATATTTGGGTAGAAGATTGATGTATTGGGGTTTGATTTCAAAGTTGTCCCCATTGGCTGGTGGAATGGTGAGACAGGTCGAAAGAGGACCTCGCATAGGATAACATCTCTCTTGGAGAGAGATGCGGGGTGGATTCTGCGCACCTGCGGACGGCGGCAGAGTAGTGTTAAAGAAGTTCGATGGAGAATTGTCTGTCGAAGTAGGTGTGGTGGTGGGTAAAGAACAAGTAGACGTAGAATTACCAACTTCGGAGTCGATAGGGGGAACGCACACAAGACGGGCACTAGAATCCCGTGTCCAGCCGAGCATGCACTAAATGGTTTAGCACAAGTGGCAGCGTTGTGATAACTAAGAAAAAGATGAGTTGGTGTTTGTTTTGAAAAAAATACGGATTTTTGAAAAACCAAATCACAACAATGCACAAGCAATCCTAGATCTAATGGTTACCTAGGTCAAGTCTCTAAACCGCTCCTAGACTTCCAGAAAACAAGTCGCAAGATAAATCCTCTACTGCCTTTTTGTCCCTCCTGTGGCCAGGTAAGTGCCAAGTAAGTGGGAGGTTCACCACTACGTAAGTAGTGGGCCTAATTAAGTAACCACTTGCCTTAGACACACTTGCCTTAGACACCACAAAAGAAACGCGGATAAGCATTAGATTACCCACGACCTCCTTCTGTCCTAAGTGAGCGCGACGGTCCTTAGAGTCATGTCTAGATATTTTTTAGTTAATGAGGGTGATGCGGATACAGTTTTGTGATTTTTGGGGCTTAGGAAGGGTAATGAACTCCCCACCTAATCTGAATTTGGTCTTTACCCCTTAATTTCCGTAAATGCAAACAACCAAGATCAAACACGCACAATTTTTCTTTTTGCGGAATTGCGAATTTTTGCAAAGAAACCTGCAGAAATTGGTTAATGGAATAGAGCAGGGAGGAGATAAGAAAGATAGAAGTATACCTAAAAAATTTGGAAAGTGAAACCCTCAATGCGCCGCGGATCCGCAGCAAGAAGGCTCCTATGACCGCGGTTCCGCCGCGTGATGAGTCGATCACTGCACAAAAATTTGTGCAAATTCTCCTGTTCACTCACTGAACTCTCTGGAATATTCAGAAAATTTTTCCTCTTGCTCCACCGATTCCAGATCTCCTTACAACAAATCACAACAAATCGTTTAGTGTTTGTGCGAATTTTGATCTAAATTTTTTGATGGATTAATAAATCTTTCAACTCAAATTTCAAAAACGAACAAATTAGCACACTATCCCCGGCAACGGCGCCATTTGATTGATCTTATATTTCGATGACGTGTTTTGAAAAGTGTAAAGATCACAACCAAAGAAATTTGTAAACCGCAATCAATAACGGTGTCAATTGTAGGTTCGTTAGCGAGTGCAGATCGTCCACAGGGAAAGTGTGATTTGATCGTAATTATTTTAGTTTAATTGAAAATTAAAGGAGAAAAGAAAATGATTCAAGAATATTGAAATTGAGTTTCAAGAATTATAAAGAACTAGATCTAAAAATACTATAGATCAAGAATCAAGAATTGTCCAAATCAAATGAATTATCAAGATTTGTAATGAGGCTCGTAGGAATCGATCCAATCGATAGTGATGATGAAGAATTGGAATTACAAATTCTTATCTATTGATGATTTGTTGCTAGATCGATGACGATCAACGAGAATTAGGGATCTATTGAAGAAACTAGGGTTTCTCCGTCATCATCCCTTGTCCTTTCGTTGATAGCATTCAAATTCTAGTCTCTAGGAAATTCAATCATCGATCATTGATCTCTAATTTAGAGCGAAAACATTCAAGAAAGTATCTCGCTCAAAACTAGGTTGTCGATGATTCAATTTCCTAAAGTTTACAAAACTCATAAGACTTAAGAATCGTTCAAGAATTTAATCATCATCATCTATCTATTTTCTCGATTCCTCCACGAGCGAAGTTTTCACTCAAACATCATGAAAAAGATAACAATCAAGAATCGATAACTCTTCATAATACTCAAATGTAGAGAAAAGCAAGATCAAGATTTTTCACCTTTTATTATTCAACGTTTCGTTACAATTCACTCAAAGACTATAAGAATTGAGGAGAGAACTCGATCGTCGAACTGGCTTTGCATCATCTTCTTGAGTCGCGGATCGTCCTGGATCCGTTGCTCGGATGAAGATCGGCGTTGCTTCAAAAAGGCTCGATGGATTCTTGCTTGATTTTGTACTCGATGAATCTTGATTTGGATTTTGAATTATATTTGGGCTAGGGTTTGGTTGCACAAGTCGTGTCACTCAACTTGTGTTTGGAATTGTTGAACAACCTTTGTGATGAAGCCTTGGGTCTCTTTATATAGCCTTCTTCTTTAGCTTCCCCTAGAAGCTTGATTAGGTTTAGCTTCCTTTAGAAGCTAAGCTAGGTTTAGCTTCTCTTACAAGCTTGGTGGTCGAGTAGAACCTTCTAGATTTAGTTAGTTATTTAGCTTACAAAAGAAGCTTGGCTGTTAGGACGGAAGCTTCTGGAGATCTCTGGAGACCGAAGTGCCTTGAAGAAGCTTGGTCAGTGAAAGGAGACTTCTGACATAGTGTTCTGCCGCTGACGTGTCATCGGGGCCGCGGATCCACCGCGAATAGGCCCCTTCGGCCGTGGATCCGCGGCCGTATGGTGGTATTGCTGCATGAAACTCTCAGGTTGTCTTGGTGCTGATCCTTGGGGACTTATTTTATGTCTTGAATCTTATAACTCTTTCTTGTTCACTGTCAGATCACAAGTCTTGAACTTGGTGTATTTTTTTTAGAACTTTTACAGTTTCGGCTCTTTTACCTGGAATTTCCTGCACACATTCTCGAGACAAGTGTTGCGATATACAAAGATCATGCATGCAATAATAAACACACAATTTCCCTCAAAATGCCGGTTATAATGTATAAAACATGTTATTTGGTATTTTACAGACAAATTGCTAATATGTGCTATATTTATACCAAACACGTTCAGATGATTGTAAAGAGTAGGGAAATTGATGTGTTAAAAATGCAATATTTTTGACTGATCAGTATTCCTTGATGAATATCCAACACCTCAGTCGATAAGGAAAGAGCCGAGATCTCTTCACCAGGAGTGACCTCTTTAGCAAAACTAGCAAATGCTATAACCCACTCGGTTTTGTTTTGATAGCTTCTCTAGTTCTTGCTTTGCATAGTGGTATTCATTGATGAATATCCAGCAACTCATTCGATAAGGAAAGAGCCGAGATCCCTTTACCGGGAGTGACCTCTTTAGCAAAACTAGCGAGTGCTACAAAACCATTCCTTTTCAAAACACTTGATTCCACAACAATATCAAGTTCATTACGTTAAAGGTTTTCATCAAAATCAGTCGTAGCCCTCCGTCATTTCAGATAAGTGCTATTTAGTATTCGTGCTGCGTAGTGTGCGGTAGCTGATTAGTGCTTATCTGCCGGATGTGATGCGAATGGATTAGGGTAGTCGTACGGTTTTGTTGACCTTGTTAAGGGTCGTATGGGTGGGTTTAATTCAATCATGAAATGACGGGTTGAACTTGGCTAGCGCTTATGATTTGTTGACCATAGTTAAGGTCATAAGTTGCTAGGGGTAAAAACAGATATTGGGAATTTCAAGTGTTGAAATTTGCAATGAGATTGCATACCTTCTATGAGATAGTTGGATCCCGATACCCACTACGAGTAAGAGTTACTCCTGGGAGAGTTTTTCACTCTACAATTAGCTGATCCAGCAGGTGTCTAAGAAAGGTGTTAACGGGGTTATGCCCAAGCGGAAACGAGGTTATTTAATTAGTTTTCGAAGGTATGGAGAGACTCCCTCAGAATACCAATACCTGCCTGGCTGACCGATTGGCGAACTTGTAGGGTGTAATTAATTCCGGCTAATCTTACCTTTTATGGTTTGAAGGAAGATTTGATAAAAACAGTGGGAGCCATCCTGATTAGATAAGGTAATAACCAATCTAATCTTGTAAAGAGCGCACGCTAATGCGTTTCTTTCTCTCTCTCTCTCCAGGTAGCGACCAATGACACGCCTTAATCAAGATAATAGGATGGATGTATTGACCGAATCCACTTATTATACTGAGCTGGGGAACGTTGGTTCCGCTTTTTCTTATGATTGTTATAAGTCTGAGCTAGGAATAGGGGAATATCAGGATTCCCCCGCAACCCGAACGAAGAAAGAGTATGATGATGCATCTTATTTAGGTGTGTTCGTTACCGAAAACTGTTTCTCAGTTTGCTCTACGTCCTAGGTATTGGATACCGGATCAGGATCCCACGTCTTTAATTTGTTACATGGGCTAAGGAGAAGTAGAGAACTGGGAAAGGATGATATGTCTCTAAAAGTAGGGAATAGAGCAATTGTTGCAGCCAAAGCAGTTGGCAAATATCACCCGGTATTATCAAATGGAAATACAATGATTCTGAACGAATGTTATTACGTACCAAAAATGATGTGTAATATTATATCAATTTTTTTGTTGCATAAAGAAAGATATAACTTTGTATTGGAGGATAATATTATGAACATTTTCCTAATCAAGTGTTGATTGGGTTTGGTACGTGTTGGGGTCAAAATTTGCACCCCGGTTGATCGAGTCAAAGTCAAGGTCAACCCCAGACCAGGTGGGCCCAAGCCGAGGTCAAGCGGGCCCATGCCCAAGTCGAGCCCGCGGCCAGCCTCCTCCATGCCAAAATATAGATCACGTAATAAATAATTTTTATGTAATTTTTTATGCATGAATGTATGCAAAATGGGCATAAAGCCAAATTCTTGTAAAGCCCATGGTTTATGCGCAAAAAGAAATGGCACATGAGCCATGGGATAGGCAAAATGCCATTTTGTGAAGCCCAAGGGGCTATGTGTAAAGTGTATAGCCTATAAAGGCAAGGATAATGAAAATATCCCAGAAACTTTTTTTCTCTCTCCAAAAACAAATCCAGATCTGTGATCTTCTCCTTCCTCAAGATTCTAAAACCTTCTTCTTTTTTGAATTAAATCAAGAGTTTTACTCTTCCTTTTTCAAAACTAAATAGTTTTTCACCACAAAACCCGCAAAGGGGAACTCGGATCTACCATTAGATCTCAAAAAGAAGAGATTTTTAAAATCTCACATCTCTTGATCTTTAAGATCCTGCCAACAGAGGACAAAGAAGGAGATCCATCTCCAGAAACCCTACTTTGGGGAAGAACTAGGGCTCAAGAGGAGAAGCCCTTCATCAGCTTCAAAACATCCTAGGAGTTTAACTCCTCACACACACACACACACACACAAAAAAAAAAAAATAATAAGTGCCCCTTTCTAGGAGTACAATTCCCATTGCAGGGACCAAGTCCCTTTTGTTGCTCGAGCGCCCCACGTGCTGACACGTGGTGCGCTAGCGCTCTTGCGCTCAGAGCGCTAGCGCCCGAGCGCCTACGTGCTGACACGTGGTGCGCTAGCGCGTCCGAGCACCCACGTGCTGACACGTGATGCGCTAGCGCTCAAAGCGCTAGCGCCCAAAGCGTAGCGCCCGAGTGCCCACGTGCTGACACGTGGTGCGCTAGCGCCCGAGCGTCCACGTGCTGACACGTGGCGCGCTAGCGCTCAGAGCGCTAGCGTCCGAGCTCTCACGTGCTGACACGTAGTGCGCTAGCGCTCTTGCGCTCAAAGCGCTGGCGCTGGCCCAACGCATCCTTTGGATGCGTTTTCCCTTTTTTTATACACACACACACACACAGACACACACACATATATATATATACATATGTATACATATATACACACACACATACTCTACAACACTATCGCCCTCAAAAATTTTTTTGGGCCGGGGCGCTGCCCCGCACCCGAAAGGGGGCTGCTAGCCTCCTTGACCCCCAGCCCGCTATCCGGGTAGCAAGACCCCCGTAAAAACTCTGCGGGGCCCCCGATATATCCAAGCCCCCTCCAAAATAAAACACATGTACACTGCACATTGAGTTCGCATGACCAGTTTAACCCGTCAATCGGAGGTTCCCTCGCTCCAAAAGCGAGGGGTAATTAACGGCAGCTTAGTCCGCGGCGGCCGGAGATTCGGATCCCCACAATCATTAAACCCCCGCCTACCCTAGGCAGGGGGAATCTGTAGTATGCCTGACAAGCGCGCGTGTATTCCCATCTCAATGGGGTGACGATAAACACCCTACAGATTCTGGCACGCCCGGTGGGACCAATCTCTCTTCCCATAATTCGGGTTAAACGTTCATGCGAACTCAATCAATATACATACCTATGTTTATACTAAAATAATGCTCTTTCATGCAGCTTTTCAAGTGATCACTTTTCAACAATGTCTCCAAAGATGAACTCAGCTCTCAGCACGGCTCCCGTCTCCTACATAATGAAGATAGACTCTAGGACGGTCCTCCCGGCAAGTCTCGGACGACCGTGGGAAGAACCGCTGCTACAATTTGGGTCTATTCTGTTTGTCTCGGCCAACGCCATCCCAGCTCCTCAAGCCCCGGTGACAGACAAACTGGTCTCGAAAGGCAAGAGGCCGAATGTGGTGGTCTCAAAGGCGCCCCAACTCAAACGCAAGTCGGTGTTTGAACGACTCTCCTTGGCTCCAGCTGGGGGCAAGGCCATCAACACCAACAAAGCAACAACGCGTCTCGAGCAAGCTCCGGCAGTGCCCCTAACAACTGCTTGATCGGGTGTCTTCTCTATGCTCCCTGCTAATCGACTCACAATGGCTTCCCGGATAACGGATGCCCGCCAAGCCTTCAAAATTGCGAAGCTAAGGCAAAAAAGGCTCAGATATAGAGCCAACAAAAGGGTTATGGCTCTTGCTAGGTTGAACCTCATGAGGTTCGAAGAACAGGGTTACCCCACCGAAGATGAGGAAATGGCTGGATATGTGGTCCACACTGTCTACACGGTGGGCACGCGCAGCAAGAGCAAGGACAGGGCCACCACATCTCAAATCCAATCTGGCTTGAATGTGGTTGCCGCTTCCTAAGAACAGCCGCCTCTGCAGGGTGATGAAAACCCTCTCGATGAGGATGATAGGCAGAAAGACCCTTCGGTCCATGAAGAGTTGGGCTCGGAAAGCAAAGATGAGCCAATCTTCCGTCCCAAGAACGCAAAGCAGCAACTTCTCCAGGAGCTCCGAAAACAGCTCAGAAGCAAAGACAAGGAGATGGCCAAGCTCTACTCAAAAATTGACGACTTGACAAACGTCGTCTTACAGCTCACGGCCCAACTTGCCTCCCAGCCGCCCAATCAAGCGCGGGGTTCTGCCCATGAACCGAGAAACGGTGTCCCGAGACAGCCGACGCCTTTTCCCCTAAATCCAAAGGTGGGCGGATCGCATGAAAGTCAGTCGCATCCTATCTCAGGAAATGTCTTGGCTACCGATGACAGTAGCCCGCTAACTCAAGATCAAATCATGGATTTGGTTGCCAACAAAGTCAAAACATTGGTAGCCGAAGCTAAAGCGCAAAAAGATATCAGCAGCAGTGGGAGACCATACCCTGCTCAGTATGATCTGGTAGAATTTCCTAGCGGCTATGTCATCCCTAAATTCGGAAGATTCGATGGGACGGGAAATGCGAATCAGCATATTGCCCGCTTTAAAGCCTCATGCGGGAATACTGGGGGCAACGATGCGCTTCTCCTCTGCCAGTTCGTTAATAGCTTGACCGATGTTGCTTTCGACTGGTACACGAGCATACCGGATAGCTCCGTTACTACTTTCATCCAAATGGAATCTTTATTTCGACAAAGGTTCATGAGCGTCAGCGATAAGATCACCATTGCCGAGCTCGTAAGGACCAAGCCCAAGAACAACGAAAGTAGCATGGATTTTATAATCCGATGGCGCAATCTCTCCGTCAAATGCGAACCGCCGATAGAGCAGGACCAATCTGTCAGTCTCCTCGTCGGAAATCTCAACAATTGGATGGCCCCATTTTTATGCACCGCGGGTCTCAAAACATTCCAAGAGCTGACCAGGAAAGTCCAGATGTTGGAACGCTCAAAGCAGGAGTCCTCCTCTGACTCCTAAAATAACAATAGGTCCTGGAGAAATCGAAAGGACAAAAATCGCAAAGGCGGAAATTCCGACGATTCTGAATCTTTTAACACTTCGGCTAACCGAAATAAGCAAGGGATGAGCGGGCCTAATGCCCACCAGCCTCGGAAGCTAGTGTTCGGAGAGGGAGGAGAATCTCCACTGAAAGAGAAGCTAGATAAGGTCTATTCCTTCAGAAGGGACAAAATCCGTAAAATATTCAAAGACGCCCTGAGGAACGGTCTACAACTGCCAGAGTCAAAAAGACCGCAGGAAGCGAATATGACCGACGACCCCAAATACTGCCTCTATCACAAAGTGATAGGTCATGCCATTGAGGACTGCTTCGTCTTCAAAGATTGGGTCGAAAAGCAATACAAGGCAGGAGAAATAGAACCGTCTAAAGGCGTGTTAACAAACAATCCAGCTGCGACCGCCAATTTCATACGAACGGAGACCAAAGTTCTTCGTGAAACCGGTTCTCTCAGACATCTGCCTTTTTCTGCAAACAATCGACCACCACGTCATTAAACTGGGAACAGTCGACCTCTAAGTCGTTAAACTGGGAATGTAAAAAAAATGTGTAAATAGAAAAAAAGGGAATGTGTAAATAAATAAATAAAAGGAAAAGCCGAAATGATAGGGCAACTCCCAATAAAAATCAGCGAGTAAAAATAAAAATGAAAATAAAGCCGAAATGATGGGGCAACCGCGAATAAATAGCCGAAATGATAGGGCAATCGCAACCTTCGCGATAAAAAAAGCTGAAATGATAGAGCAATCGCGGTAAAAAAAACAAAAAAAACAAACAAAACGAAGGCGAATGATGAGTCGCTCCTGGTATCATATTCCAGTGCAGCGATGCAGACGCCAACAAAAATTCAAATTTCCAAAATTCTCTCGGCCCTACGGCTAGTCCCCAGACTGACTGTCGTATACGATCCACGGGCTCAAATAATTCTCATCACACTCATGCTCCACTGCAATCACTAGTCCAGCGGCTGGTCTCCGCCCTCGGAATTATGCTCCATTGGGAAGACCCACTCATGTGTCCTTACGATACATAAGGAGAACAAACCTTTATGGGATCCTTACGACTCATAAAGGAAAAACACACTTAGGAGTCCTCACGACTCCTAAGGAGAAAATACACCTGCGGGATCCTTACGACTCGTAGGGAGAAAATGCTTTTATGGGATCCTCACGGCCCATAAAATTGAAAAGCCTTAGGCGATAGAGATCTAAACCTGTCTCCTAAGCCATCGCTCCCCAATCCCCAAACGGCGAATGATGAGTCGCTCCTGGTACCATATTCCAGTGCAGCGATGCAGACGCCAACCAATCCCAATCCCTAAATGGCGAATGATGAGTCGCTCCTGGTACCATTTTCCAGTGCAGCGATGCAGACGCCAACCAAATTCCAAATTCCAATTCCCAAGTGGCGAATGATGAGTCGCTCTTGGTACCATATTCCAGTGCAGCGATTCAGACGCCAACCAAGTTCCAAATCCCATACCCTAACGGCGAATGATGAGTCGCTCCTGGTACCATATTCCAGTGCAGCGATGCAGACGCCGACAAAGTCTCAAAAATTTTCCGGCCCTACGGTCTGGATCATACATCCTGCAAAACCGTATACAATCTATGGGCGTAAAACAACCCCAATCTCTCCCAAGTCCCACCAAAAATAATAAAAAAACATATAAAAAAATAAAAATAAAAAAAGGTATGTCCACAAGCAAAATGGGCACGGATGAAAAGCCGAAAGGGCTCCGTGAGTAAAAACAGCAGGACTGCCGGCGAGTTTGTGAAAACCCGAAAGGGCGCAAACTCGTGAAAAAGAGATGAAATGCACTCACAAAGTCCTCTCGACTTTGTGAGGAGAAAATTCCCGCGTGAGATCCTTACGACTCACAAAGGAGCAACGCACTTAGGAGTCCCCATGACTCCTAAGGAGAAAATACACCTACGGGATCCTTACGACCCGTAGGGAGAAAATGCTTTGTGAGACCCTTACGGCTCACAAAATTGAAAAGTCTTAGGTGATAGGGACCTGAAACCTGTCTCCTAAGCCATCGCTTCCTGATAAACAAGCGCAAATGATGATCTGCTCCTGATACCATATTCCAGTGTAGCGATACTGACGCCAAGCAAAAACCGATTCCCAAATCCTCCCGGGGCAAATGATGAGTTGCTCCTGGCATTATTCCAGTGCAGCAATGCAGATGCCGACAAAAAAAAATCCCCAAATCCTCTCATGGCAAATGATGATTCGCTTCTGGTACCATATTCCAGTATAGCGATGCTGATGTCAACCCAAATCAAATCAAACCAACAACCTCTGCGGCGAAATCATGCTCCGTCCCAGAATTTACCCCGTGTCGAAATCATGCTTCGTCTCGGGATATCTACCTTCCCTGCCAGAATTATGCTCCGCCTCAGAATCAAGTCAACCAGCAAACTCTGCGCCAGAATCATGCTCCGTCTCAGAGTATAACCCGCGTCGAAATCAAGCTTTGCCTCGGTGTATCTGCCTTCCCTGCCGGAATTATGCTCCGCCTTGGAACAAAATCAAACAACCATCTCTGCATCGGAGTCATGCTCCATCTCAGAGTGTACCCCGCGTCGAAATCAAGGTTCGCCTCGGTGTATCTGCCTTCCCTGTCATAATTATGCTTCGGCTCGGAATCAACCAACGACCTCCTCGTCGGAATTATGCTTCGCCTCGGAATCAAGTCAACCAGCAAGCTCTGCGCCGGAATCATGCTTCGTCTCAGGGTGTACCCCACGTCGAAATCAAGCTTCGTCTCGGTGTATCTGCCTTCCCTGCCGGAATTATGCTCCGCCTCGGAACCAAATCAAACAACCAGCTCTGCGTCGGAGTCATGCTCTGTCTCAGAGGGTACCCCGCGTCGAAATCAAGCTTTGCCTCGGTGTATCTGCCTTCCCTGTCGGAATTATGCTTCGGCTCGGAATCAGCCAATGACCTCCTCGTCGGAATTATGCTCCGCCTCGGAATCAAGTCAACCAGCAAGCTCTGCGTCGAAATCATACTTCGTCTCAGAATGTACCCCGTGTCGGAATCATACTTCGCCTCGGCGTATCTGCCTTCCCCGTCAGAATTAAGCTCCGCCTCGGAATCAAGTCAACCAGCAATCTCTGCGTCGAAATCATGCTTCGTCTCAGAATGTACCCCATGTTGGAATCATACTTCACCTCGGTGTATCTGCCTTCCCTGTCGAAATTATGCTTCGCCTCGGAATCAATTCAACCAGCAAGCTCTGCGTAGAAATCATGCTTCGTCTCAGAATGTACCCCATGTCGGAATCATACTTCGCCTCGGTGTATCTTCCTTCCCTGTCGAAATTATGCTTCGTCTCGGAATCAAGTCGGCCAACAAGCTCTGCGCCGGAATCATGCTCCGTCTCAGAATGTACCCCGTGTCGAAATCATGCATCGCCTCGGAGTATTTGCCTTCCCCGTCGGAATTATGCTTCGCCTGGGAATCAACCTCTGCATCGAAATTATGCTTCGGTCAGAATGTCTGCCGCTCTTCGGAATGATGCTCCGATCCCCTGGAATGATGCTCCGCCCTTTGGAATGATGCTCCGATCCCTGGAATCATGCTCCGCTCTTCGGAATGATACTCCGATCCCCGGAATTATGCTCCGACTCTTCGGAATGACACTCCGACTTTGTAATCATGCTCCGCGCTTCGGAATGATGCTCCGATCCCTGGAATCATATTCCGCGCTTCGGAATGATGCTCTGATCCTTGGAATCATGCTCCGCTCTTCGGAATTATGCTCCGAACCTTGGAATCATGCCTCTACTCATCGGAATTATGTTCCAATCCTCGGAATTATGCTCCGGCCCTTCGGAATTATTCTCCGATTCTTGGAATTACGCTCCGACCCTTCGGAATTATGCCCCGATCCTCGGAATTATGCTCCGACCCTTCAGAATTATGCTCTGATCCTCGGAATTATGCTCCGCAAATCGGAATGATGCTCCGATCCCCGAGAATCATGCCCCCCGAGGGATTCTCCGCCCCCGGAATGATGTTCCACCTCGAAGTCCAGCTTCAAAGATCCATCAATTTTATGCACACAACTCATATGTGCGGTGTGCATTTATTGATGGGGGGCACTTTGTTGGGGTCAAAATTTGCACCCCGGTTGACCGAGTCAAGGTCAACCCCAGACCAGGTG
This sequence comes from Agapanthus africanus, assembly GCA_030015575.1. Lineage (NCBI taxonomy): Eukaryota > Viridiplantae > Streptophyta > Magnoliopsida > Asparagales > Amaryllidaceae > Agapanthus > Agapanthus africanus. The sequence continues at coordinate 449,440,461 of CM057349.1, read as the reverse complement.
GGCCCAAACCGAGATCAAGCGGGCCCATGCCCAAGTCGAGCCCGCGGCCAGCCTCCTCCATGCCAAAATATAGATCATGTAATAAATAATTTTTATGTAATTTTTTGTGCATGAATGTATGCAAAATGGGCATAAAGCCAAATTCTTGTAAAGCCCATGGTTTATGCGCCAAAAGAAATGGCACATGAACCATGGGATAGGCAAAATGCCATTTTGTGAAGCCCAAGGGGCTATGTGTAAACTGTATAGCCTATAAAGGCAAGGATAATGAAAATATTCCAGAAACTTTTTTTCTCTCTCCAAAAACAAATCCAGATCTGTGATCTTCTCCTTCCTCAAGATTCTAAAACCTTCTTCTGTTTTGAATTAAATCAAGAGTTTTACTCTTCCTTTTTCAAAACTAAATAGTTTTTCACCACAAAACCCGCAAAGGGGAACTCGGATCTACCATTAGATCTCAAAAAGAAGAGATTTTTAAAATCTCACATCTCTTGATCTTCAAGATCCCGCCAACAGAGGACGAAGAAGGAGACCCATCTCCAGAAACCCCACTTTGGGGAAGAACTAGGGCTCAAGAGGAGAAGCCCTTCATCAGCTTCAAAACATCCTAGGAGTTTAACTTCTCACACACACACACACACACACACACACACATACATATAGAATAATAAGTGCCCCTTTCTGGGAGTACAACTCCCATTGCAGGGACCAAGTCCCTTTTGCTGCTCGAACGCCCTACGTGCTGACACGTGGCGCGCTAGCGCTCTTGCGCTCAGAGCGCTAGCGCCCAAAGCGCTAGCGCCCGAGCGCCCACGTGCTGACACGTGGTGCGCTAGAGCTTAAAGCGCTAGCGCTCTTGCACTCAGAGCGCTAGCGCCCAAAGCGTAGCGCCCGAGCGCCCACGTACTGACACGTGGTGCGCTAGCGCTAGCGCTCTTGCGCCCAGAGCGCTAGCGTCCAAACGCCCACGTGCTGACACATGGCGCGCTAGCGCTCAGATCGCTACCGCCCGAGCTCTCACGTGCTGACATGTGGTGCGCTAGCGCTCTTGCGCTCAAAGCGCTGGCACTGGCCCCACGCATCATTTGGATGCCTTTTCTCTTTTATATATATATATATATATATACACATATGTATACACACACACACACATACTCTACAACACTACCCCCCTCAAAAAAAATTTGGGCCGGGGCGCTGCCCCGCACACCGCAAGGGGGCTGCTAGCCCCCTTGACCCCCAGCCCGCTATCCGGGTAGCGGGACCCCCGTAAAAACTCTGCGAGGCCCCCGATATATCCAAGCCCCCTCCAAAACAAAACACACGTACACTGCACATTGAGTTCGCATGACCAGTTTAACCCATCAATCGGAGGTTTCCTCGCTCCAAAGGCGAGGGGTAATTAACGGCAGCTTAGTCCGCGGCGGCCGGAGATTCGGATCCCCACAATCATTAAATCCCCGCCTACCCTAGGCAGGGGGAATCTGTAGTACGCCTGACAAGCGCGCGCGTATTCCCATCTCAATGGGGTGACGATAACACCCTACAGTACGTTGTGTAATGGTATATACATTCTAAATCAAACGACGGTTTTAAGCGTACAAAACACACACAAGAGGAAAAGTTCAGAAATGAACGAAGCCTTTTTGTGGCATTGTAGATTAGGTTATATCAATACGACAAGACTAGCCAAGTTGCATAAAGATGGATATTCAAATCTATTTGAATTTACATCTTATGAAACTTGCCAGGCATATCTCAAAGGTAAAATGACCAAAACTCCGTTTACTGGACACGGGGAAAGAGCTACTGAACTCTTGGAACTAATATATAGTGATGTATGCGATCCTATGTCTACACATGCCAGGAATGGTTCCTCGTACTTTATTACATTCACCGATGATCTCTCAAGATTCGGACATGTGCTCTTGTTGAAACACAAATCTGAAGATTTTGAGAAATTCAAGAAATATAAGTACGAAGTAGAAAACCAGACGGGTAAAAGTATTAAAATCCTACGATCTGATCGGGGAGGAGAATACTTGAGCATGGAATTCAGAGACTACTTAAAAGAGAATGAGATTCTCTCTCAGCTTACTCCTCCATATACACCACAGCACAATGGAGTTTCGGAGCGGAGAAATCGCACCCTATTAGATATGGTGCGCTCTATGATAAGTGTTGCTGAGTTACCTATTTCCTTTTGGGGTTATGGACTTGAGACAGCTGTATACCTATTGAATAGGGTTCCGACTAAAACCGTGCCTACCACTCCATATGAGATATGGAATGGGAAGAGACCATCTCTTAAACGAGTTAAGATATGGGGTTGTCCGGCCTATATTAAAAAGCAAAATCCGGACAAGCTCGAGGCAAAGTCTGTTTTGTGTAAGTTTGTAGGATATCCAAAGGATTCATATGGATATATCTTCTACCATACTAGGTTACAAAAGATATTTGTTTCTCAATATGCTACCTTTTTAGAAAAAGAATTTCTTGTGAAAGAAATTAGTGGTAATGAGGTAAAACTAGAAGAAGTTCTAACAACACAAACTATAACTGACGATTAGGTAGAACCGGAGGATTCAATAGTCCCCGATGAACCTCAGCCACTCCACAGATTTAGTAGGGTTCCTCATCCACCTGAGAGATACTACAGTTTTCTCATAGACGGTGGGAGTGAGGATTGCATCATAGAAGATGATGACCCAACTAGTTTCGACCAGGCCATCACAAGTGGAGACTCTGTGAAATGGCTGGATGCTATGCGACCTGAGATGGAATCCATGTACACCAATAAAGTATGGACTTTGGAAGTTGCTCCTGAAGGGGTAAAACCCATCGGGAGTAGTGGATCTTTAAGAAGAAAATTGGTGTAGATGGAAAGATTGAGACCTTTAAAGCTAGACTTGTAGCAAAAGGTTTTCGTCAACGACCAGGTGTCGACTAAGATGAAACCTTTTCTCCTGTCGCCATGCTTAAGTCCATCAGGATCTTACTTACCATTGCTCCATACCATGACTACGAAATCTGGCAGATGAACATTAAGATCGCTTTTCTAAATGGTGATTTAGAAGAGAGCGTGTATATGACACAGCCAGAGGGCTTCATAGACAGCGGAAGCGTGTGCAAGCTGCTTAAATCAATCTACGAATTAACGCAGGCACCGCAGAGCTGGAACATCTATTTTGATGAAGCTATCAAAGAGTTTGACTTCATAAAAAATGTAGATGAACCATGTATATACAAGAAGGCTGTAGAGAGTAAGGTTGTCTTCCTTATATTGTACGTGGATGACATACTATTGATAGGAAACGATGTTCCTATGCTACACTCGGTCAATCTCTTCTTATCACATAAGTTCTCCATGAAAGATCTGGGTGATCCTCCTACATCCTGGGGATTAAGATCTATAGAGATAGATCTCAGCGAATGTTGGGATTGTCCCAATCCAGGTACATTGACTCCATACTAAAGAGATTTAGTATGGAAGATTCTAAGTGTGGTAATTTACCCGCTTGTTTAGGAATCACTCTCTCCAAAGAGATATCTCCCAAGACTGATTTGGAGAGGGCTCGCATGCAAGAGATACCCTATGCTTCGGCAGTCGGGTCTATCATGTATGCGATATTATGTACCAGACTGGATGTAGCTTACTCACCAGGTGTAGTAAGTAGGTATCAATCAGATCTTGGGAAGAAACACTGGACAGCTTTAAAGAACATTCTTAAGTACTTGAGAAGGACTAAAGAAATGGTCTTATTGTATGGTAACGGAGAACTCCAGGTGGAGTCCTTTACTGATTCGAGCTTACAGAGTGATAAGGACAACAGTAAGTCGGTTTCGGGTTTTGTCTTCACCCTCAATGGAGAGGCGGTATGTTGGAAGAGTTCCAAGCAAGATACCGTAATAGACTCGACGATGGAGGCTGAATACATCGCTGCCAACGATGCTGCTAAAGAGGCTATCTGGATGAAGAAGTTCATAGCTGAACTTGGTATGGTTCCATCCATTGAGCATCCAATACCTGTATATTGTGATAACAATGGAGCTGTGGGTTTGGCCAAGGAAGCCTGGTCCTATCAGCGATCCATACATATTCTTAGGCGGTATCACCTAATTCGGGAGATAGTAGATCAACGGGAGATCGAGGTCAGGAGAGTTGACACGAAGGTTAACGCAGCGGATCCACTCATGAAGGCCCTCCCCCAGACACAGTTTGAGAGACTTTTTAGGATATTGGGTATGAGATACTACAACAACTGGCCTTAGTGCAAGTGGGAGATTGTTAGGAATATGTATGCCCTAGAGGCCATTATTGTATGATATAGTGGATGCTTGGATATATATATATATATATATATATATATATAGAGGACTTTCTTTCTCAACATGATAGTATGTTATCTGGTTGCTCTTTATCTTAATATGTACACTTGTATTATTATACTGTCTCTCTGATACATGTTAATAAAGCCCTTAGGATGTTTACTTGACTACCAGGACTATGATGTGGATCATACTACTGGGACTTGTGTAGTCCACAAGCATATCCTTTAATTATTCCTAGTTGAGGGGATATCAAGACAGGGCATCGATATTCCAGAGTAGACTGGTATGTACGTTTCTTGACCCTATAGGGGGCGATGGTTGATCCCATAACCATTGGTGTTTAACATCAAAGATTATACACAGGTGCTCATTAGAGAATGGGTACAGTGAACATGACTCACCGAGAACTCCTAGATGGTACCATACCTATCGTCAGATAACAGTTCTCTGGTGACACTGGTACAGGTTAGTTTGTAGACACGAGATCATCATAGTGTCTTGTGTGGTTCCCACTGTGCTTTGATTTCCTCCCTACCACGGCTCAAAAGAGTCGTGCAAATAGGTGGATTTTGGGTACAGTCCCGAGTCACGTGGAGGCAGTAAGCGATAGGAAGGGTTTCGTCTCTCCCGGTATAGGGAGTTGATGTTGCGCTATGCTCGATTGGCTGTAACAGTAAGTCCTTAACTAGGGCTGATATGATTAACTGGTAAGTGTTATCAGTAGTTTCTCAAACCGTTATGAGTCATACATCGGCATGACTTATCAAGTTACTGGGGTCTGACGATTCCACCCCTAGACTTGATATGTGACATATCAGACGAAGAGGCCGGACTGTACGGTAAGTGTTACTGTTTCTCTCAATCAGAGCAAAGCTCTGTTTAAATTTCAAATTTTGAAATAAAGCAACGCTTCATAGCAGCGCCAAGTGCGCTGCGCCCTAAGCAGCGCACCACGTGCAAAGCACGTGTGCGCTAGCGCTAAGAGCGCTAGCGCAATAAGAAGAGCACCACGTGCAAAGCACGTGTGCGCTAGCGCTAAGTGCGCTGCACTCTAACCAGCGCACCACGTGCAAAGCACGTGTGCGCTAGCGCTAAAAGCGCTACACTTAAGCAGCGCACCACGTGCAAAGCACGTGTGCACTAGCGCTAAGTGCACTGCACTATAAGCAGCGCACCACGTGCAAAGCACAGGTGCTCTAGCGCTGGAACTAAAAGCTCCCCACCGTCAGATCAAAGATCTATTAAAGATGATAAATTATCAATTAACCACAATAAAATTCTGTTAAGAAAAGATTCCTTAAAATCTTTCCAAACAAGAAGATTGTGCTCTGTAAATTAGAGCACCGTTGGATCAATGATCCAAAGTTGATTAAAAATCACCGAAATACAAAATAAATTCTGTAAGGAAAAGATTTCCCAATCTTGTTAAAAACAAGAAAATTGCCTTATGTAAATCAGAAGCCCTTGGATCAAAAATCCAACGGTGGGGAAATCCCCAAATCAATTGGAGAAAAGATCTCCTTAACCGATTGAACAAATCAGCTTGCCCTATATAAAGGCCCCAAGACTTCAAGTCTCATACAGAGGAACCCCCCCAGAAACTTTAAGAAATCTCAGAAAGAAGAGCCAAGCTCTCGATAGAAGAAGAAGATTTTCTTCAATGTAAAAATAAACAGAGAGATGAAATCATCTCATATTAAAAAGAAGAATTCACTTCTCTCTTTAAGATCATAGATCTACAAGACCAAGGTCATTCACAAAGAGATTAAAGGATCTCTTCATAAAATAAGAAGAAGAACATAATTCTTCTCACAGATCATAGATTTATAAGACAAAGGTCTTTTATACAAAGAGACCATGAACATCTCATTATAAAATAAGGGGGGGGGGAATAAGTCAATTCTCTTAGGATTACAGATCTATAAAGGTAAAGCCTTTCACCAAAATAAGAGATTGAAACATCTCCTATAAAATAAGAACTTTGTTCTTAGAATCTTGAGACAAAGTTTCTTATAAGCGAGAATTTATTTTCTCAGATCATAAAACTGATCAAATAGCGTTTTGCGCTCATAAACTAGCGCTTTGCGCTCTTGGACCGACGCTAAGCGCCAAGCGCACCACGTGCTCCTCACGTGTGCGCCATTGAACAAACAGCGCTTTGCGCTCATCAAATAACGCTTTGCGCTCATAAACTGGCGCAATGCGCCTATTATCTGGTGCTTAGCGCCAAGCGCGCCACGTGCTCCTCACGTGTGCGCTACCCAGCAGAAGCGCTATGCGCTCTTTGACTGGCGCAAAGCACCAAGCGCACCACTTGCTCCTCAATGTGGGCTAAAAGAACATAAATTGTTCTATAAATAAAGCCCAGAGCTATGATGAATCCTCAGCATTCAGTAAAAGAAAAAAATATTGTCAGAACTCAAATCGATGCTCAACATTGCCAAATGTTTAACATTTTAACTAAGTGGGCCGAGCCCAAGTTGGCCATAAACCCCTCATTCAAATTAATTGAGCCCATATGCTCATAAATTTCAAATCTTAGTCCCAATTGGACTACAGATCTCCTAACCAATATTGGTTCAAGGGTACATCTCTTCACTCCTCTGATATTTATCGTTGTAATCCTTCAACAACTTCAGAGAGGTGACGGGTCCCGATAACCAAACATTCTATGGACTGTGGGGTCCTTCAACCCATGGACTATGATGTCCTTAACCTCGGACTGTAGGGTCCTTAAGCTCATGGACTATGATGTCCTTAACCTCGGACTGTGGGGTCCTTAAGCTCATGGACTATGATGTCCTTAACCTCGGACTGTGGGGTCTTTAAGCCCGTGGACTATGATGTCCTTAACCTCGGACTGTGGGGTCCTTAAACCCATGGACTATGATGTCTTTAATCTCGGACTGTGGGGTCCTTAAGCCTATGGACTATGATGTCTTTAACCTTGGACCGAATGTCCTTAAACTAACAATGGACCACATTGTCCCTAAACTAAACAATAGAGCCCAAATGCTCTTTTGTTGGATCTAAATGATCCCGTTAAGTTGATCTTAGTCTAAAAATTAGACTAACGTATCCTTAACAAACGTTTAAGTTAATCTTAGTCTCAAATGAGACTAACGTATCCTTAAACCCAAACCAAAAACCCAAATCTAAGAAAATACGGATTTGGACTAATCCACGCCCTACGGGCGACAACATAAATTAGTCTCCGTATACAATCCACAGGCAACCAAAAAACAAAACAAACACACATAATATGAAGTGACCATCTGGAGAAGGAGAAAGTGGTTACCACGATGCGGTAGCGTAATTAACTGCAGGGGCTTGCGCTTGCAGGGAAGAGCGTCCCCACAATCAAAAACCTCTCAACGAGGGGGAATCTGACGAAGTCTGCTACATCGGCCGCATCTGTTTAAACCTTCGATACATGGTGTCATAAATCAACTTGGCATCTTCAGAGATGTGGACGGATAGAACCTAATAGCATCTGCCCTCGAAATTCAGGCAAGACGGACCTACGTGGTCTCGTCCCTGTGTTCGGCGGAGAACAGATTCTGGCACGCCCGGTGGGACCTTTTCCTCTTTCCACTCCACACTTCGTGTGTCGTGTTTTTCCCGTGATCAAATAATCACGGTGTGTGTGTTTTTGGTTGCCCTTAGGGGAGTGTATACTGAAGCCGGCATTTCGTCTCTATGAAGAATGGCGTTTGCTCCCACCCTAGCAACTCAGGCTCTGTCATGTCCGGTGGAGTCAAGTACGGGCCACTTGCAGTCTCAAATCTCCGCAATCCGGCTCTTCAAGAAATCAACGGGCTTCTTTTTTGGTCAATAATCCCACCTCCCACCCTTGGTGCCTCAACGCCGATGGAGGAAGCCCAGAGGAAGTCTGTCTTCCACAAGCTGGTTCCCCAAGCAACAGCTTTGCCGACGGAATCAGTCCTTAAACAACTGGCACATGCCAAGGACCAAGGTCGACGCAGGGGGATGAATATTCAAGCTTTCAAAGGAAACAGGGGGCAGGCTCGGCAAAATCCTGAAGCTAATCAAACCCCGGCCGTAAGAAATGGTCGACGTCGATATCAGCGTCATACAAAATGAGCCAGGGGCAGTTCTCCGTATGGTCCTGTTTCAACCCCAGCGGTGAATGTTGTTGTTCCAACTGGGAACAGCTTCAAATTGTTGTGAAGGGTTAGATAAAATTCTCCTACCACAATATTGAAGAAGTCTCTGCAGCCCATGGAGATCCCACAAGAGCAAAAACCAGTTCGCTCCCTGAGACAACTTTCCTCATCTATATATAAGATGTAGAAACAGCTGAAGGGGGCTCACCTCAAAACGGATCCTGATACAGCGGTTCCTCCCAAAACCGAAGCGGCTTTTTACAACAAGAGGCCCAATAAAGCTCAAGTGCCCGGAGCAAACTCCAAAGGCCAAAACTCTAAACACACCAAGCCTGGGGGCATAGTAGTTCACTTAGTCTATGTGGTGAATTCCAAAGATGAAGTTCGAGCTTCTACTAGTCACCGACCTCAAACTCGGTCCTTAACAAAAGTTCAACTGCAACGTGAAAGGAGATGATTGCTCAGGCGGCACCGCTCGCTAATCCATCGTCTAAGGCAAATCCCGAAGACCCACCTAGAGAAAGAATAGAGTAGGAGTCGGATATTGATTTCCTAAAGCGCGATCTGAAAAAGGGAGATGCAGAAGCGGCAGAAATGTCCACTAAAATGAACCAGATGGCACTTCTGATTCAGAATATGGCTGGAATGATGGTTCAATTGGAACCACTGGCAGATGAACTGTCGGTAGTCGGTCTTAAAGATAAGGATGACATTTCAAATCCTCTGCAAAGCTCATCGATGGCTGAGGGGGAAATGATTCCTAAAAGCAAAGCTGAATGAATATATCGCTCAGCAAATCAAAGCTCACTATGCCAGTAAAGCCGCAGATAGATCAATCAAGCTTGGTCGACCGTATCCGACATGGCACAATCAAATACAGTACCCGCCAGAGTACACACTTCCAACGTGCCACATTTATAAAGGAACTGGGAATCCTCGCCAGCACATTACGTAATTTGAACCCATGTGTGGCAATACTGATATACTTCTCCTCTAACAGTTCATCGGCTGTCTGGCGGGCATTGCCTTCGAATGGTATGCGGAACTCCCGAATGACTCCATGAATACCTTCGACGAAATCAAGATGCCCTCCTGTCAGAGATTCGCTAGTGTGAATAAAAGCACTACCGTGACGGCACTGGTCAACGAAAGGGTTAGACCGAATGAGACTTGGGTTCAATGTGTTACCTGATAGCGAAATCACTGGTCAAATACAAGCAACGCATTAATGAAGTTGCAGCCATGGGAATGCTCATAGCCACACTTGACCCAAATTCAGAGGCGTCCTCGTATATGGCCTTCTTCAAGCCGACCACCTTCCAAGAGCTCATGGATAAAATGACTCGATTGGATCAGCTGAGTCAAGACCCTTCATCATCTGATGAAGATGAATGAAAAGCGGAGGTAAGGTGGTATTTTTCGCCGACGCTAAAAAAAAGGGTATGTCCACAAGAAAAACGGGAACGAATGAAGATCCGAAAGGGCTCCGTGGGTAAAAATAGCAGGGCTACCGGCGAGTCTGTGAAAACCCGAAAGGGCGCAGACTCGTAAAAAAAATTCATGCACACTGGCAAGGTCCTCTCGACCTTGTAAGGAGAACATGCAGACGAGGTCTTTCACCCGGATTATTGCTCTTATCACCAAGCGATAGGGCATCCTCTCGAAGACTGCTTTACATTCAAAGACTGGGCGGAAGACCAGTATCAGAAAGGCAAGTTCGCTTTATCCAGCAGTTGGAGGGTAACCCCGCCACAGAAGCATGAACCGAAAGCCACGAGAGTAGAGCCGGATCAACATCGGTCTTGGAAACGATCTCGTACCTGTCACGCGATAATGCTGTCAGAAGAAGAACCCGAGAACATGGATGACCTCCTCTGGTGCTTCGAAAATGATGACGACGAGGTGATCTCAGAGTTTCCACCGGCGCCAAAAGAACTTGAAGATGTGATACATACTACTGCAGATAACCTCAAGAAAATTGACTTGGGGACGACAAGTGACCCGCGGCCGACATTCGTCAGTGAGCTGTTGTCTGAAGAAAGGGTGGCTACGCTAAAATACGTGCTCATGCAGTATAAAGACTGTTTCGCATGGAACTATTCTGAAATGCCCGGATTGGATCCAGAAATAGCCGTCCATAAATTGGCGATATCTCCGGACGTTAAGCCGATCAAAAAAGCACCGAGAAGAATGCGGCTCAAGCTTGAGATGAGCATCAATGCCGAGGTCAAGAAGCTAATCGACTCCGGTTTCATCCAAGAGGTTCAGTACCCTGACTGGATTGCCAACATTCTCCCAGTGATGAAGAAAAATGGGACGGTACTCATATGCGTAGACTTTCGGGATCTCAACAAAGTTTGCCCGAAGGACGATTTTCCTGTACCGGTCACCGAGCTGATGATAGATAACATGTCCACTCACGAAGTCTTCTCTTTCATGGATGGATGATCAGGGTACAATCAGATAAAGATGCATCCCGAAGACCAGAAGCATACCGCTTTCCGGACTCCTCTGGGCATATTCTGCTACAAAGTGATGCCCTTCGGTCTGAAGAACGCCGACGCCACCTATCAGAGGGCCATGACGAAGATTTTCGATGACCTCATACATGAAATCGTCGAATGCTATATCGACGACCTTGTGGTGAAAAGCAAATCGCACGAGGAGCATTGGGAGCATCTGAAGATCATGTTTCAACGGCTTCGGAAATACAACTTGAAGATGAACCCTCTCAAATGCGCGTTCGGAATTTCCTCGGGCAAATTCCTAGGATTCGTCGTCCGACACCGAGGTATCGAGATATACCCGTCAAAGATCAAAGCGATCATGGAAATGCCTCCGCCAAGGACTCTCAAGCAACTGCGGTCTCTCCAAGGAAAGCTCGCGTATATCCGGCGGTTCATAGCTAACCTCTCCGGAAAATGCCGCCCCTACAGTCACTTGATGAAGAAGGGAACCCTGTTCGTCTGGGATCGCAAATGCCAAAGCGCACTGGACGAAATCAAGCAATACCTACAGAATCCTCCAGTGCTGACCGCTCCAGTCAAGAGAAAGCCCCTCATTCTGTATACAACTGCCCTTGAAGGTTCCTTAGGCGCGCTATGGGCACAAGAAAACGACCAAGGGAAGGAGAGAGCCCTCTACCATTTGAGTCGAGTTCTCCTGGACGCAGAAAGCAACTACTTCCCCATCGAAAAACACCGCCTGGCGTTGATCTTCACGATAACGAAGCTCAAACACTATGCGCTGGCACATGAGGTCCATCTCATATCAAAGGTGGATCCTCTCAAGTATTTGATGTCAAAGGCCATATTAACGGGACGGCTCGCTAAATGGGCCCTACTCTTAATGGAATTCTCGGTGACATACCGACCATTTAAGGCAGTGAAAGGCCAGGCCATCACCGACTTCCTCGCTGAGCATCCAATACCTGCCGACTCTCATTTGAACTGCGAATTTCCCGACGAGCACGCGTTTGACGCGATTGACAGGGAGAGAAGAGAGAATGATACCCAGTGGGAACTCTACTTCGATGGAGCATCTTCCATGAAGAAACGCAAACAAGGCACCTCCATAATCAAATCCGGGGTGGGCCTCATCTTCGTGACTCCACAAGGAGGGATAATGCGCTTTGCCTTTTCCTTGACAGAGCCAAGGACAAACAATGAAGCCGAGTATGAAGCTTTAATAACAGGTCTTGAGATCGCTGTCGACATGGGAATCGAAAACCTCCTCATATACGGAGATTCCCAACTGATCGTTCGTCAGGTAAATGGCGACTATCAAACATGCAAACCAGAGTTGGTGAAGTACGGCGAGAGAGTACAGCAACTGCTGACTCGAATTCTTTCCTACATTCTGGAAAGCATACCGCGTGCGGAAAATAGCAAAGCGGATGCATTGGCCAAACTCGCTAAAGAACCGGCCGACGAGAACCTCAATGACGTGAGGATCGTTGTGCAAAGCCGTCGGGTTCTTGTACCGGCAGAAATATCTTTGGATTCGTCTGAAGAAAAAGGAGCGACCGAACAAACGGCCCTACAAATAAAAGACCAGGAAAAGGCTAAGGATTGGAGAGAGGTCTTTATAGACCGCTTCAAATCCCGTCGAACACCTGAAGATGCGTCCTCAAGACATCAGCCCATGAAACGAGCTCTATCTTTTGCCATCGTCAATGATACTCTGTATAAGAGATCATTTGATTCTCTGTGGCTAAGATACCTGGGACTTGAAGAGGCAAGGAGAGTCGTCCAAGAGACTTACGACGGACTCTGCGGTTCTCATTAAGCCAGGCCAAAGATGAAGCTGAAGATCAAAAGAATGGGCTGCTAGTGGTCCACGATGATTCAGGACTGTCTCGAATACGCGAAGCAGTGCCACTCATGCCAGATTCACGGGGACTTCATCCACCAACATCCAAATCCGCTACATCCAACGGTGGCTAGCTAGCCATTCAAAATGTGGGGAACTGACATAATCTGGCCCATTGAACCAGCATCGTCCAGAGGACATCGATTCATTTTGGCAACAACCGATTACTTCTCCAAATGGGCAGAAGCAGTACCACTAAGTGAAGTGAAGACGGAGAATATCCTCCATTTCTTCCACACGTCATTTATCGGTTCGGCACTCCTCGACGGATTATCTCCGATAACGGGCCAGCCTACAGAAGCCACAAAATCAGCCGCTTTGCACAACAGCATAATATAGACTGGAGATACTTTCGGTCTATAATCCCTGAACTAACGGTCTAGCTGAAACTTTCAACAAGACCTTGACGAAGATCGTGAAAAAGACGGTGTCTCGAAATAAGAAGGACTGGCACGAGAGACTGCATGGAGCTCTCCGGGTGTATCGAACTACGTTCAAAACGGCCACAAACACAACGCCGTATGCATTGGTATTCGGCGCTGAAGCAGTACTCCCCTTGGAGATAGAGCTACCCTCCTTACGAGTGGCAGTTCATTACGAACTAACGGACGAAGAGAATGCTCACCTTCGGCTTGAGGAGCTCGACGCCCTCGATGAAACCCGGCTCATGGCGCAGCAAAACTTGGAAGCTTACAAAGCAAAGATGATGCGCTCATATGAGAGATTGACTAGGCCGAGAACATTCCGCCAAGGCGAACTCGTGCTAGTGGTCAAGAGACCCATGATCCCCAATCGTGCCAAACGGGAGAAATTCGAGCCGAACTATGAAGGCCCGTACATCATAGACAAAGTTTACCAGGGTGGAGCCTATCTACTCATGGACATGCATGGTAAAAGACCTTTCAGGCCAATAAATGGTCAATTCCTGAAAAAATACTGTAACATCCGGCCCCTTTTTATACCAAGTCCGTATTTTGTTACTTTAGAATTCCATTTATTTTATTTATAAATCTATGTCTTTTATTTAGAAAATTATTTATTTATTATAACCTCTTTTATAAACCCAAATTCTAAACCAAGCTATATTTTATTTCACTCAGCTCATTTCGTTTATTTAAATTAAACCCAACCCATTTCCCCAGTTAATAAACTTCATCTTCTTTATTAATCTTAAATCCTAACCCTATATTTTAAAACCCTAAGTTTCAGCCCACACACACTTTACTTAATAAAATTCCTTCATAAATTTAACCCTTAGCCCATTCTCTTTTCCCTCAGCCCACTCTTAATTTTTTAAATAAATTCCTTATATTTTTCCCGGCCTGTTTATCTCAGCCCACTCAAATGTTTCTTGATTAAATCCTTACACTAAAATCCCCTTAAAATCCCTCAGCCGTTAGCTTTCCTCGGCCCGCATTCTTTTTTTTAATCCCTTACTTTAAACCCCGGCCCGTTTTCCTCACCCAGCCCACACAGTTTTATTATATTCCTAATATTTCTTTCCCAAGCCCAAAAAAATGGCCCGCTCCTGTTCTTCTCTCTAACGGCTATACCCCTCATCCCCGCGCGCGCTTGACACTACTCCGTCGCCTCCACCGACGCTCGCGCCTCGTCGCTTGCATGCGTTACCGCCCTCGACGCGCGACCCGTCTTCACCACCTCTCCTCTCTTCACACCTACACCCTCTTTTCTGGATCTCACTCCTCTTCCCCGCCTCGTTCCTCCTCCTCCTCTCTCAACCACTCCCGCTCCCACTCCTTCCACCAGCGACGACGACGACGACCAATTCCCACTCTTCCATCACCTCATCGTCGCTCGCCTTCACCTCACCATCTTCACCCTTGCCCTCAGCTTCGCTCACCCGCAGCTAACCGCCCTGCACCGAGCTCGACCATCCCTGCACACCACCCCCGCCGACGACGGTGACCTCAACTGCGACTGCCTCATCCCCACTTCCCTTCACCCCCTCGCATCACGAGCCCGAGGCCTTTCTCCACCCACGCACCCACCTCCTCTGTCATAGCCACGCCCTCGTCTGCTCTGTCACCGACGTTCACTCCCTTCGTCGTCGACCAGCGCCTCCGGCCACCTCTTTCTCCCTCACGTCCAGCACCCCGAGCTCCCTCCTTCATCCTCCACGAGATCCTCGCTCACCCGAGCCTTCACCCTCTCCTTCATCTCTCTGCCTCTCTCTCTCTCACTCGGTTTCTCTCTCTCTCACCATCTCAGTTTCCTCTCTCTCCCTCCCTCTGTGATTTCTCTAACTCCCTCTGTTACTCACTCTCCTTCACTGTCTTTTCCTCTGTCTCTCTCTCTACATACCTCTCTAACTTACTCTCTCTCTCACTGCCTCCCTCTAATTCTCTCCCTCTCTTTCACCCTCTATATCTCTGTCCCTCACCTTCTGTATTTTCTCTCTCTCCTCATTTCAACCCAAGCCTCCACTCGTCGGCCACCCTCCAAGCTGCGGCCACCCGTCGCTGCGCTCACCACCTCTGAAGCTCGAACAGCCGATCCCTAGTAACCAAGCCGCCGCTGCCGAGACACGAGTCCGAGCCAAATCAAGTTGCCGTGCCGCGCGTGTGTCGCGCGTTCGTGACGTCACAGTCACAGTACATCCCCGGGACGTCTCCAGGTAAGTGTTACACTTGCTTACATGCTATATACTCAAGTTAGAATCTTTAATTACACATATCATAAAGTTGCAATTTAGATTAATTACGTGCCGTAACTGTTCGATGCGTGTTCTCATACGAAATTATCATTTAACTTGGCGGAACTAAGTATTATTGCTTGGCCCGTATGGCTGTGGACCTAATGTGTAAATTTCGTTGGATAATTTGATCGTTAACGACTAAAACAACTATCCCCAAGTTTAATCGTAAATCTGTAACTTTATTGCACCTGAAAACCGTTAAATTCACCATAAATCATATACATACTAGAATAGTGCGTTCGAGTTCTCATATCGAAGCCAACTCGACGAACTTTAACCCTATGCTAGTTTCCAGACATTCCTGTACTTAAACCATGATGATAATTGTATCGGAGTGCGACTCTGGACTGCAGTCCAGAGCGACTCCAGTCGTTGCTTACTGTTCCGTATTGGATACCACAGGATTTTTCTTAACTCGTAGGTTATGGAACTCCACTGTTCACTATAGATAAACCTGTTAGCTAGACAACACAATTGGTTTCATTCTGTTTCGTTATCGTTTGATATTTAATCTGTAATTTAGAGGATCGGGACGCATAACAGTCCCGACAGAATCAGAACTGACATATTAGGGTTAAACATTGTATATCTCCCGACGTACAGATGAGATTGAAGATCCGTCTATTGCGTTGAAAACCTTACTGAAAACCCTAGAATTCATTAAACTGTAGCGTCGCTAAATTCTGATCCCAACTGGGATTAAAATACGTTACGAAACGGACTTCTGATTCTGAAACCGGATTTCCAGCCGCGAGCGCTTAAAATGAAATGGTTATAATTAATGATCCTGAAACCCGATTGGCTCGAAACCAAATTAGATGGATAGCAAACTGAACATATTACTTACTACCTGTTTATCGTTTCGCTAAATTGTATACATATGTTTCATGATAAATCGTGCAAGTGATAGACTGTTGTTTTTATGACACCTTAATTGTGCTTCTTATACTGTTCATGCATCACATTATACCCATATCATTGTAGTGATAACCTAGTGACATCGTGCATTTACCCAGTGTTAGATTTTAGTGGTGATTGTGGCAAGTACGTCAGTGTTCGTGTATCCGTGATTAAGTGAAAGTGATACGTACTGGTACACAATCAGCGATCCTATTATTTCATTGCATTGTCGACGTCTGTGAGATGCGTGCACGTGTGACTATAAGTGGAATGGGACATTTATGGAAGCGTTGCACGGGTGTCACAGATAAGACACCAGACACTGCCGTTTATCTTAGGTATTAGTCGGGACGTGCTTGATGGAGGTCCTGCCTCCAGTTCTCGCGCAGACTTGTCACGGATCGATTAGTATTTAGGTTGATGGTTAGCGTTTGATGTAGACCATGGGGTGTGGGGTAGTTTAAGTGTGAGTTCAACAGAATCTCGGGAGTCCCATGCCGGCTTATATATTTAGGGAGTTATATGGAGATTTACAGGGTACGTGATATATACACCGTGATATTCTTGTTACATGTTGGGCCCGTGGTCCCTTGCCTTTGGGTTCTACCCTTGGGTGGAGGACACTCGCGAGTGGTTGACTCTCACACTTGGACTGACGATAGGCTTAGTGACCTGTACAGTGAGACTTAGAGACTGATAGGGATACTGGCATTTACAATCCTTCTATACTGTGTTAGCATACGTGACATATCGTCCTACTTCCTTACTGTTCCGCTGCATTGATTACTGCACATTCACATTCATGTTGTCATTGATTTACTGTTATTCATATCTATTACCAAAGTTAGAACTATCACTTGATTTTATATATATATTATTGCTATTGTGTCGCTCTAACGATCTGAGTATGCATGCTCAGTGTGAGGAGAAGATTTAGCCTGGATCAGAACTAGACGTGCATCACAGACTTCTTGACTTGCTATTCCGAGTTACTTTCGTTTGTTCCACTTCAGGTCAGTTTATATTATTGTATCTTTCAGTTACTGCATTTCTCATTACCTGCGCATCGTTTACTGTTTACCATGATAAACTAGAAGCCGAAGTGTGACTACGGCAGGACATTTCCTTGACCGTAGGAGCATGGCTGGCCTTGTCTACCTCTCGCATTCCGTATTTTGGGAAGCGGGGCGTGACAAATACTACGCCTGACGAGTCACGACCTAGGTCAACGATAGATGACGACGCCTATATCCGCTCGCTATCTTCCTAAGCCCAAACTCTATAAGTAGTAGCCGACTATGGACCGAAATGTCCTAAAACTAATAAAGGACCGAAATGTCCCTAAACTAACAACGGACCGAAATGTCCTTAAACTAACGATGGACCACTATGTCCTAAAACTGGTTATTGATCGAGACGTCGATAAACTACTACGGATCGCAGCATCCCAAGGCTGACACAAAAAAAATAAAAGAAAAAAAATAATAATAATAAAAAAAGAAAGAAAACGGTATGTCCATAAGCGAGATGGGCACGGATGAAAATCCAAAAGGGCTCCGTGAGTAAAAACAGCAGGGCTACCGGCGAGTTTTGTGAAAACCCGAACGGGCGCAATCTCGTTAAAAGACACTTGCAAGGTCTTCTCGACCTTGTGAGGAGAAAATATCTGCGTGAGATCCATACGACTCATAAAGGAGCAACACACTTAGGGATCCCCACGATTCCTAAGGAGAAAACACACTTACAAGATCCTCACGACTCGTAGGAGAATTCCCCTTTGAGACCCTCATGGCTCACAGGGTTCAAAAGCCTTAAGCTACAGGGATCTGAACCTGTTCTTAAGCCATCACAACCTCCAATGCTGCCCTGCAAGTAGTGCAATATTGACCCTTGTATACAATCCACGGGCACGAATAAACATTTCCCTAACGAAGTCTCACCAGAGAGTGGGGATATGCTCATACAGTGAACAACCCTTGTAAGTCCTCTCGACTTAGAAGGAGAAAACACTCATGTAGGATCCTTACGACTTATAAGAGACCATACACTTAAGAATCCTCACGATTCTTAAGGAAAAAAACGCACCTACGAGATCCTCACGATTCGTTGGGAGAAATACCTTTATGAGACCCTTACGGCTCATGAAGTCAAAAACCTTAGTCGACAGGATCTTAATCCTGTTTACTAAGCCACCTTTGTTCGACATTGACAAAGGCAAATGATGATTCTCTCCTGGCAATATCCCAGTTGTAGCGATGCTGATGCCTAAATCGGTATCAAATCCCAAACTCGTAGTGAAAAGTCAGCGAGCCATAAATGCATATGAAATAGCCGAAATGATGGGGCAACTTGCAACAAAGTCAGCAAGTAAAAATATATGCATACAAAATAGCCGAAATGGTTGGGCAACTCGCAATAAAAAGCATCGAGTAAAAAAAAAAATCCGAAATGATTGGGCAATCGCGACTTTCGCGATATAAAAGCTGAAATGATAGAGCATCGCGGAAAGAAAAATATATAAAATGAAACTTTTTGCCCTACAGGTGAGATCACATCGATCCTTGTATACAATCCAGGGGCACAAACGAAGAGAGAACCATACCTTCCTACCCGGCTCCATCAGAAAGAAAGCCAAGTCTCAACGACCGCATCGACAGCCTAGAGATCACCAACAGCGTTCCTCCTCGTTCCAGCAGGATTCAGACGCGACAATCAACTTTGGAGCCATGGAAAAGTCCCTGTCCCAAACCTCAACGGTTCACAATAACCGAGAGAGCACCTCCTGGTCCCGTAGAACACTGCTAATGTCAATCTTGGCCCCGTGGGAAATGCCCAGAGCAAATCCTGGTCCGATAGAACACGTATAATGTCAATCTTGACCCCGTGAGAAACGCCTAGAGCAAATCCTGGTCCCGAAGAACACGGCTAATGTCAATCCTGACCCCGTGGAAAATGCCCAGAGCAAATTCTGGTCCCGTAGAACACGGCTAAAGTTAATCCTGACCCGTGGGAAACGTCCAGAGCAACTCCTGACTCCGTGAAATGCGGATAAAGTCAACTCCTGACTCTGTGAAATGCGGATAAAGTCAACCCCTGACACCGTGAAATGCGGATAAAGTCAACTCCTGACTCCGTGAAATGCGGATAAAGTCAACTCCTGACTCGGTGAAATGCGGATAAAGTCAACTCCTGACTCCGTGAAATGCGGATAACGTCAACCCCCTGACCCCGTGAAATGCGGATAAGTTCAACCCTCTGACCCCGTGAAGTGCAGATAAAGTCAACCCCTGACCCCGTGAAATGCGGATAAGGTCAACCCCTGACCCCGTGAAATGCGGATAAGGTCAACCTCTGACCCCGTGAAATGTGGATAAGGTCAACCCCTGACCCCGTGAAATGCGGATAAGGTCAACCCCCTGACCCCGTGAAATGCGGATAAGGTCAACCCCTGACTATATGAAATGCGGATAAAGTCAACCCCTGACCGCGTGAAATGCGGATAAGGTCAACCCCTGACCCCGTGAAATGCGGATAAAGTCAACCCCCTGACCCCGTAAAATGCGGATAAGGTCAACCACTGACTCCGTGAAATACGGATAAAGTCAACCCTCGACTTCCCCGTCAAAGCAATTCTTTGATTCGGGAGCAAGTCAACTCATCAATCCACTTACGTGTCCTCTCGACTTGTAAGGAGAAAATTCTCTTGTGAGATCCTTACGACTCTCAAGAGAGAATATACTTAGGAATCCTCACGATTTCTAAGGAGAAACCATACCTGTGAGATCCTCTCGACTCGTAGGGAGAAAAGTCTTTATGAGACCCTCACGGCTCATAAAATTGAAAAGTCTTAGATGGCAAATCTTAACCCTGTCTCCCAAGTCATCATTGCCTCGCAAAGAGGTCAAGGTAGATTTTCTACAAGCCATACTCTCCCAAGTCGAATATCGACAATGAGGGGAACAACCACTTATGAGTCCTCTCAACTTATAAGGAGAAAATTCTCTTGTGAGATCCTTACGACTCTCAAGAGAAAACGTCCTTAGGAATCCTCACGATTCCTAAGGAGAAAATACAACTACGAGATCCTCTCGACTAGCAGGGAGAAAAGTCTTTATGAGACCCTCACGGCTCATAAATTTGAAAAGTCTTAGGCAGCAGACCTGAACCTGCTTCCTAAGCCATCGTTACCCGGTAAAGAGTCCAAGATGGACCGTCACTTACTATCTACAGGCCACACTTGCTAAAATCATATGGCAATAACACGGCAAAGAGAAGAAAGCGACAGTAAAGAGAGCATTTGATTCGCATTCAGTTAAGCGTTCAAAGCGTACCCATTCATGCATGTGCGAAAAGGTTTAATTCATAAAATAAACACATGGAAATGGAAAAGCTTGCTAGTCACACTTCAGAAAATTCCTACATTGATGAAAATAGTAAACAAAAACGCCATTAAAATGTTTTACAAAGGTAAATAATCAAATCCAGGACATAGATTGAGAAATTCAAAAGTGAGACCATCCAAAAATTTTCGGGTCTCTCGGACCATTTTCGTGTGCATCGTTTCACGATCACAAGCGTCAAGATCCCCACTGATGTCTTCCACCATTCGATAGGCAGCGAGTATCGCCGCCTGCTGAAAAGCTTGATGCAGGATATCAACAAGGTTGTCTCGCCTTTTCTTTGAAATTAATCCCATCAGATACACCGAGTGCACTTTATCTTCGGCGTCCAATGCCTTAAGCGGCATGCCGGCATAGAATAGAGGAAGTGCCCCCAGACCGCTCCCACAATAAGCTTCAAGAGAGAGGAACAACGAGGAAGCAAGCGACTGCGTGTTTGTGAATTCCTGGTTTTGAGAACGGTCGACTGCGCGAATGTCTCCATAAGAAATAATTTCAGTACACTGCGCGAATGTCTCCATTGTATGCATCAAAGCGACCCATAATTTCAGTACACTGGGCGTTTGTGAATTCCTGGTTTTGAGAACGGCCGACTGCGCGAATGTCTCCAAAAGAAATAATTTCGGCGAGAACATACATATGAGCGTCCATAATGTCTGAAAAAGAAAATCGGCTGAAGTTAGTGGACAGACTGGTTAAGAAAATCCTTATTACAAATAGACACGAGATTTAAACAACTCATGATATCCCCGAGGAGGAAATAAGTACTAATTAAATCACTCAATGAAATTAATTCTGTGCAATTAAGGAAAGATTCCTAAAAATGATTTCGCATTTAATGAAAAGGTTCCTCAGGCCAAGGAGTTAAACTCCTCAAGAGTAATGCTCTGCAAACAGGAATAACACCTGTCAAAGGCAATTATGAGAGGAATCAAAAATTCCCCGAGAAAATTCTAAGAGCCTTGCTCTGTAAAAATGATGGAATAAACCATCAGAAAAATTGAAGTAAAATTCTTGATGAATTAAAAATTCTGAGATCTTCAAGATCCATGAACAAACTCTTAAGAGTTCTTCATAAGAGATTAATAAATCTATATGATTTGAAAGGATCAAAACTCTGTTAATAGGTTAAGAAACCCCAAGAAAGATCTCTTTAGATCTATGATTCCAAGAGATCAAAGCTCTGTTAATGAAACCCTAAAAGGGTTTTCTTTAGATCAAAGATCTATGAAGAGCAAAACTCTGTTAATGGGTGAAACACTAGATTATTAAAAAATCCTTTAAAAGATTTAATTTTTACCTAAATTTTGACAGAGTTCTGTCCTTAAGAAAGTTCTTAAAACAGAGAGCTGTGCTCTAAAAGAGAATTAATTCTCAGGAAAAAACAAGGAAGGAGATGAACAGAAATCATCTCAAGGGCCAAGGGCCCTATTTATAAGCACTGAGATGCCGTTTCAACTTCTGAGTTGATTCAAGAGCGCAGATGCTGCCACCGCTGCACTCACATGTAGGCCACGTGAGTGCAACGGTGGGGAGGGCATTTGTTTCCCCCAATCAGAGCAAAACTCTGTTTAAATTTCAAATTTTGAAATGAAGCAATGCTTCATAGCAGCGCCAAATGCAGTGCGCCCTAAGCAGCGCACCACGTGCAAAGCACGTGTGCGCTAGCGCTAAGTGCGCTGCACTCTAAGCAGCACACCACGTGCGAAGCACGTGTGCGCTAGCGCTAAGAGCGCTGCACTTAAGCAGCGCACCACGTGCAAAGCACGTGTGCACTAGCGCTAAGTACGCTTCACTCTAAACAGCGCACCACGTGCAAAGCACAGGTGTGCTAGCGCTGCAACTAAAACCTCCCCACCGTCAGATCAAAGATCTAATAAAGATAATAAATCATCAATTAACCAGAATAAAATTCTGTTAAGAAAAGATTCCTTAAAATCTTTCCAAACAAGAAGATTGTGCTCTGTAAATCAGAGTACTGTTGGATCAATGATCCAAAGGTGATTAAAAATCACCGAAATACAGAATAAATTCTGTATGGAAAAGATTTCCCAATCTTGTTAAAAACAAGAAAATTGCCTTCTGTAAATCAGAAGCCCTTGGATCAAAGATCTAACGGTAGGGAAATCCCCAAATCAATTGGAGAAAAGATCTCCTTAACCGATTGAACAAATCAGTTTGCCCTATATAAAGGCCCCAAGACTTCAAGTCTCATACAGAGGAACCCCCCCCCCAAACTTTGAGAAATCTCAGAAAGAAGAGCCAGGCTCTCGGTAGAAGAAGAAGATTTTCTTCAAGGTAAAAATAAACAGAAAGATGAAATCATCTCATATTAAAAAGAAGAATTCACTTCTCTCTTTAAGATCATAGATCTACAAGACCAAGGTCTTTCACAAAGAGATTAAAGGATCTCATCATAAAATAAAAAGAAGAACATAATTCTTCTCATAGATCATAGATCTATAAGACTAAGGTCTTTTATACAAAGAGATCATGAACATCTCATTATAAAATAAAGGGGGGAGAATAAGTTAATTCTCTTAGGATTACAGATCCATAAAGGCAAAGCATTTCACCAAAATAAGAGATTGAAACATCACCTATAAAATAAAAACTTTGTTCTTAGAATGTTGAGACAAAGTCTCTTATAAGCGAGAATTTATTTTCTCAGATCATAAAACTGATCAAATAGCGCTTTGCGCTCATAAACTAGCGCTTTGCGCTCTTGGACTGGCGCTAAGCGCTAAGCGCACCACGTGCTCCTCACGTGTGTGCCACTGAACAAACAGTGCTTTGCGCTCATCAAATAGTGCTTTGCGCTCATAAACTGGCGCAATGCGCCCATTATCTGGTGCTTAGCGCCAAGCGCGCCACGTGCTCCTCACGTGTGCGCTACCCAGCAGAAGCGCTCTGCGCTCTTTGTTAGTTGTATGTATGCCCTAGAGGCCAGTATTGTACAGATGATGTATATTATATTGGATGCTTGGACATATATAGAGAGGACTTTCTTGCTCGATATGATAGTATGCTATCTGGTTGCTCTTTATCTTAACATGTATACTTGTCTCTTGATACTGTCTTATAGTTACATGTTGGTAAAGCCCTTAGGATGTGTACTTGACTACCTGGACTATGATGCGGATCATACTAGTGGGGACATGGTAGTCCATAAGTACATCCTTCAAGGTCCCTAGTCGTGGGTGTATTGAGACGGGGCATCGATATACCAGTGTAGACTAGCGTATACGCTTCTCGACCCATGAGATGGGCGATGGATGATCCCATATCCATTGGTGTTTGACATCAGAGATGGTATACGGGTGCTCAGTGATGATTGGGTACACTGGACGGACTCGCCGAGAACTCCCAGATGGTATTATACCTCACGTCAGATGGCAGTTCTTTGGTGACACTTGTGGTTAGTCTGTAGACCCGAGATCGTCATAGAGCCTTGTGTGATTCCCACTGTGCTTTGATTTCCACCTTACCACGTCCATGAGGGCGTGCAAAACGGTGGTTTTTGGGTACAGTCCCGAGTCACATGGAGGCAATGAGCGATAGGAGGGGTTTCGTCTCTCCCGGTATTGGGGGTTGATGTTGCGCTGTGCTCGATTGGCCGTAACAGGGAAGTCCCTGGACAGGGATGATTTAGAGATTTACTGGTAAGTATTACCAGTAGTTTCTTGACCCGTTATGAGCCTCATATCGGCACGACTTATCGGTTATTGGGGTCTGACGTTTACCACCCCTAGACTTGATATGCGACATATCAGACGAGGAGACCGGAATGTACGGGAAGTGTTACCGGTAGGCTTTTACAGGAGTTGGAGCGGGCTTGCTTGCTGATCTTCTGATCGCTCAATACCCGGGTAGCCGTTACGTCCAGTTAGTACCGCTGACGGCTTGTGGGTGCTTGATGTGATCATCACCTACTGCCGGCGTATTGACGAGTCTTTAGAGTCCTACATAGAGGTTTTACTGGCTCAGGCAAAACGAAATAGGAGCACGTATGTGATATGTGCGGGACCAAGAATAACGCGTGTATGTGATACCGTATTCTATTCTCGCGACTTTTTGTATCGGTCGGTTATATATGATATAGCCGGGTTATCGAATCAAGTGTTGATTCGATAAGTCGATACATTGGATGTTAGTCGGTTATATGTGATATGACCGGATTATTAAGTCAAGTGTTGATTTAATAATTTATTGTATAATTGTATATTTGATATACTAGTTTACATTAACTAACACTTGTTCACTTTAGGTTTTTTTTTTTCCTCACATGTACACAACTTTAATATATATGTGATATATATTAAAATTGTGTTTTCTTTTTGTATCATGGTTGATGATACACAAGACTTGGGTGTATGAGACTTACACCATGCTATCTATTATGTTGGGTTTTTATATTTTAAGCAATTACAAAATTAGTGGAGGATTAGCACAATGCATGAAACTTGTGGATGCATTGACTAAGTCCACTAAGTTTGTTTTTACCATGGATATTTGTTAACCCAACCATAAGCATTAGCCATGGTTATGTCTCTATAAGAGTTAGTATATGATACTCACTCACCATGGTTAGCTTTCTCACTTGATCATCATCCTCATCTTTTTCTTTTTTTCATCTTCTTCTTCATTGTTAAAAAGAAAAAGCTTGCTAGGGTTTGATCAAAAGTGAGAAAGATTGTGAGAAATAAAATTCTAAAGAGAACGCACTTCCTATTTTTCCATCCTCTACTAGACTAGCACTTTAGTTTAGGGTGTTTGCTTCACTAATTCTCAAGTTAGTGAAGTAGAAACTTGAGTTGGCATCCTCTCGACGTAGATCATTTTCGGCCTCGAAGACTTCAAGCAAGGACGCGTCTTTCGCCTGGTGAAGCCATGCAAGGGTCTGGGAGAACCACGATCGCAGCGAAGAGACTTCAACAAGGAGCTTTAGAAGTGAAGGACCGATCTACAAAGGTTGTATTTCGTATTCCCTTAGTAGTAAATGTAGTTTACTTGCTTGCGAAACCCTAATAATCTAGCGACGATCTTGTTTAGGGTTATTTGGCACGGCTAAAATTTTAATCGGGCATGGTTGATGCGTTGTAGAACCTTATTAGTGTGCCTAGTAACCCTACACTCTTTGACTAGCGCAAAGCGCTAAGCGCACCATGTGCTCCTCACGTGTGCGCTAAAAGAACATAAATTGTTCTATAAATAAAGCCCAGAGCTATGATGAATGCTAAGCATTCAGTAAAAGACAAAAATATTGTCAGAACTCAAATCAATGCTCAGCATTGCCAAATGTTTAACATTTTAACTAAGTGGGCCGAGCCCAAGTTGGCCATAAACCCCTCATTCAAATTAATTGAGCCCATATGCTTATAAATTTCAATCTTAGTCCTAATTGGACTATAGATCTCCCAACTAATATTGATTCAAGGGTACATCTCTTCACTCCTCTGATATTTGTCGTTGTAATCCTTCAACGTCTTCAGAGAGGTGACGGGTCCCGACAACCAGATATTCCATGGACTGTGGGGTCCTTAAACCCATGGACTATGATGTCCTTAATCTCGGACTGTGGGGTCCTTAAGCCCATGGACCATGATATCCTTAACCTCGGACTGTGGGGTCCTTAAGCCCATGGACCATGATGTTCTTAAGCTCGGACTGTGGGGTCCTTAAGCCCATGGACTATGATGTCCTTAATCTTGGACCGTAATGTCCTTAAACTAACAATGGACCGCAATGTCCCTAAACTAAACAATAGAGCCCAAATGCTCTTTTGTTAGATCTAAATGATCCCGTTAAGTTGATCTTAGTCTAAAAATTAGACTAACGTATCTTTAACAAACGTTTAAGTTGATCTTAGTCTCAAATGAGACTAACGTATCCTTAAACTCAAACCAAAACCCAAATCTAAGAAAATACGGATTTGGACTAATCCACGCCCTACGGACGACAACATAAATTAGTCTCCGTATACAATCCACGGGCAACCAATAAACAAAACAAACACACACGACACGAAGTGACCATCTGGAGAAGGAGAAAGTGGTTACCGCGACGTGGTAGCGTAATTAACTGCAGGGGCTTGCGCCTGCAGGGAAGAGCGTCCCCACAATCAAAAACCCCTCAACGAGGGGGAATCTGACGACGTCTGCTATATCGGCCGCATCCATTTAAACCTTCGATACATGGTGTCATAAATCAACTTGGCATCTTCGGAGAGGTGGACGGATATCACCTAATATCATCTGCCCTCGAAATTCAGGCAAGACGGACCTACGTGGTCTTGTCCCTGTGTTCGGCGAAAAACAGTTCCTTATAGGCTTCATGGGAGTTTGGACAAACTTGCTTGTTGATCTTCTATTTGTTCAATACCTGGGTAGCCGTTACGTTCATCTAGTACCGCTGACGGCTTGTGGGTAAGTAATGTGATCATTATCTACTGCTGGCGTATTGACGAGTTTTTAGAGTCTCACACAGAAATTTCCTAGTTCAAGCAAAACGAACTAGGGCACATATGTTGATATGTGCGGGAGGCCTGATTAAATACGAGTATGTGATGCCGTATTCTAATCTGGCAGTAATTTGATATCGGTTAGGTTATATGTGATATAACTGGATTATTGAATCAAGTGTTGATTTGATAATGTGATATACAGATAAATGATGTTAGTCGGTTATATATGATATAAGCGGATTATTGTATCAAGTGTTGATTCAATAATATGATATATATTTATATTTGATATAATTATATATTAACTAATATTATTGCTCACTAATTATTTTCTTCTTAATATATATATATATATATATATATATATATATATATATATATATATATATATTATGAAGCATGGCTTGGATTTTTTTATTTTTCGAAAATAGAAAATGAGGTGGAAAATAGGGAGATATTTGTGGAATGGGAGAGACATGTTTTTTTGCATTGTTTATTCATTTGTTTGCACTATTGAAGCATGGTGCATTATATGTATTGCATTTTATTCATGCTTCAATAAGTGAGCAAACACATAGAAGCCATTCTTCACTGGAGATATTTTTTGCTTGAGCTCATATTTTCTCTAGCTCTCTCTATCTTCTTCTTCCTCATCCTCCAAGCCTTAACCCTCATATGTGATGTGAACCATAGAGTTTGGGATAAATCCTAAGTGAGCTTAACACCCCTACTACACCATCCTACACTTGATTAGCACTTGAGTTTAGAGTGTTTCCTTCACTAAAGAAAGATTAGTGAAGAGATAGCTTGTATTAGAGAAAGTTCGGGTGGCTCATCTTCGACACGAAGACCGCGAAGCAAATTCATGCACTTCTTCAAGTGGAGCTACGAGGAGTCGTAGGGACTACAACCCGGAGCTTTAGAAGTGAAGGACTTGGTCTACAAAGGTTGTAGCATTCTTCACTTAGTATAGTTCTTTATATATATTATCATATAAACCCTAATTATCTAATTAGATCTTTGGATAGTGTAGCTTAGCACCAAGATTTTTTGAAAATCGCATGATCGATGCCCGTTTTAAACTCATGGTGATGCTAGGGTACACTTTCAATATGTTACCATAGTTCACGGGGAAAGATGGACTTCTCTCGTATACATGAATATCTTCTTTATCAAACTACAAATAACCACATTAGAATAACTATCTTATACCTGTGAATGATCATATATAACTTTTGTAAGTCCATGCTACCTCTCCCGGTGCTTTCGGGCATGCGGAATTCGACAAAAAACGATTTTCTTAGAGGTGGTAACATGGACTTAAAACCCGGATCTTGGTTAAACATCTAACTAACAACCTAACTACGAGTTACTAACTACTCGGTTAGGGGGTTATACCTTGCTTGTCTTGAACTCCTTCGTCTTCAAGCTCCGATGGTGGTCCGGATTGGCTTCTTCCCGTCGTCTCCGTACGCCGAAGATAGATCCACCTGAAAGCTCCAACCTTTGGCTCCTTCTTCGAACTTTGAAGAAACTAGTTCACTCGGTTTGCTAAACCTTGTGAACTAGAATGAGTAGAGAAGAGTTTGTATGGGATTTTATCTATGGTTCTTGATTCTCAACTCATGAGATATGTGAACTATAGAGTCAAGAGAGGGAGCAAGAGGAAGAGGGTGAAAGCAAGAGCAAGAAGCTCAAGAACAAGAGAGAGAATAAGCAAGTGAGAATGAGGCTCTCTTTTGTCTTTCAACCTCTCATAATCCAAAACCATCATAACTCATTATACCAAATCAAGTGTTATGTGATGGTTGAAGCAACCATAACCATATCATTTCATGCACTCATTTTGCACAAATGAGCAAGTAAGCAAAAGTCTTTGCCATGAAATGATGGCTATGGTTATCATGATGGTCAACTAGTCAAGCCTAGTCAACCGGTCAACAAAGTCAACAAGTCAACAAAAGTCAACAAGTCAACAAAGTCAACAACCATGTCACCATAATACTTAATTAATATAATAGTTAATCACATATCATATTCTCATTAGGGTTGAGCAAAAAGTCAAATAGTCAACGGTCAACTGTCAACAACCCTAATGAGAATCCGCTGCCTCTGTCTCCCCGTCATCTGTGCATACACACCCGCATCCGCGTTCCGAGGAACACGAATGCATACTGGATAAATCCAATCCCAAAAGGTACACTAGGATCTGGCTTAAACCAAAGCCCGCTAGTGTAAACTGTCCGGACACTGTACGTGCACAAGTGCACGGATGTGACCGAACTCTGTCGCAAAACCATGCGACCTGTCGCAAAACCATGCGACCTCTACTCTTTTGCCTAAAGGCGAAAAGCTTTCTGTGTGGGACTCTAAAGACTCGACACTACGCTGGCAGTGGGTTTAACCACAGACCGCAAGTGGCACTAGCTGTGCGTAACGGTCCCCAGGTAATGCCGATAAGAAGACCGACGAGGCGAAACCCATCTGAACTCCTACTGAGCCTGAATGTGACATTCTCCGTACAGTCCGGTCTGTTCGTCTGATACATCGCATGGCGGGCCTAGGGGGCGGTAAACGTCAGTCCCCCAATAGCGGTACAAGTCGTGTCGGAGTGAAGCCTAAAACACCCTGAGATAACACTGGAAGCCTACCAGTATATCTCGTTTGCCCTGGCCAGGGACTACTCGTGTAATGGCTCTCCTAGACACAGCGCGATGTCAACCCCCAATACCGGGAGAGACGAATCCTGTCTAACCGTCACTGCCTCCAAGTGCTTCGGGACTGCACCCAACTACTACCTGTTTGCACGACTCCTTTGAGCCATGGTAGGGTAGTAATCAAAGTGCAGTGGGAACACACTCGAGGCGAAGTGACAGTGTCAAGTCAGCGGACTAAGCTGTACTCATGTCACCTGGGAACTGATAACTGACGATGGGCATAATACCAACTAGTCAGTTCCCGACGAGTCCTGTCCAGTGTACCCGTAACCTAACGAGCACCCGCATACTATCTCAAGTACGACGTACTGACGGCTATGGGACAGACCGTCACCCACACTGGGATGAGAAGCGCATGCGCTGGTCTACTCCGGAGTATCGATGCCCTGTCTCGATAGTCCTGCGACCAGGGACCTGCATAAGGATGTGCTTATAGATTACCCAGCCCCACTAGTGTGACGGCCATCACATCGCTGGTAATCAAGCAAAGATCCTAAGGGCTC
This sequence comes from Agapanthus africanus, assembly GCA_030015575.1. Classification (NCBI taxonomy): domain Eukaryota; kingdom Viridiplantae; phylum Streptophyta; class Magnoliopsida; order Asparagales; family Amaryllidaceae; genus Agapanthus; species Agapanthus africanus. The sequence continues at coordinate 449,409,932 of CM057349.1, read as the reverse complement.
CACTAATGGGTATAGGCGATATACAAAAATAAACACATGTACACATTGAAGTAGAAACAAACCAAGTAGCATACTACTATTTTGAGCAAGATTGTATATACAAGGTGAATATCCCAAGCTTCCATTAAGTAATATACAAACTAGTATGATACAGTAATGGCCTCTAGGGCATATACACTAACAATCTCCCACTTGCACTAAGGCCATGTACTGGCGTATCGAAGACCTATCATCTCGATCAGCCGCTCGAACTGAGTCTGGGGCAGGGCCTTGGTGAATGGATCTGCAGTGTTATCTTCTGAAGCGACTCTCCGAACCTCGATCTCCTGGCGATCCACGATCTCCCTGATCAGGTGATACCGCCTCAAGATGTGCCTAGATCTCTGATGGGACTTGGGTTCCTTCGCTAAAGCTATAGCCCCGTTGTTATCGCAATACAGAGGTATTGGATCAACAATGGACGGAACCACCTGAAGTTCTTTCAAGAACTTCCTCATCCAGACAGCTTCTTTTGCGGCATCAGATGCAGCGATGTATTCCGCTTCCATCGTCGAGTCCGCAACGGTTTCTTGTTTGGAACTCTTCCAACACACCGCCCCTCCATTGAGGGTAAAGACAAAACCCGACATGGACTTGGAATCATCCTTGTCACTCTGGAAGCTGGAGTCAGCAAAGGCTTCGATCTGGAGGTCTTTTCCGCCATACACCAAGAACATCTCCTTAGTCCTTCTCAGGTACTTGAGAATGTTCTTTACTGCTATCCAGTGTTTCTCCCTAAGGTTTGACTGATACCGGCTTACCACACTCAGTGCATAAGCTACATCCGGTCTGGTACACAACATCGCATACATTATAGAGCCTACCGCAGAAGCGTAGGGTATAATCGACATGCGATCCCTCTCCAAATCAGTCTTGAGAGACATCTCTTTAGAGAGGGTGATCCCGTGACAAGCCGGTAGATTACCGCGCTTGGAATCTTCCATACTGAATCTTTTCAGTATGGTGTCGATGTACCTGGACTGTGAAAGTCCTAATATCCTCTTGGATCTGTCACGGTAGATCCGGATACCCAGAATGTATGAGGCATCACCCAGGTCTTTCATGGAGAACCTGTGCGACAAGAACCCTTTGACAGATTGTAGCATAGGAATGTCATTTCCTATTAAGAGAATGTCATCCACGTATAAAACGAGGAATACTACAGTTCTCGCTACAAATCTACTATAGATGCATGGTTCATCTGGATTTTTGATAAAGCCAAATTCCTTGACCGTCTCATCAAAACAGATGTTCCAACTCCGCGATGCCTGCTTAAGTCCGTAAATGGACTTAAGCAACTTGCACACCTTTCCGCTGCTCCCACTCTGAATGAAACCCTCTGGTTGGTCCATATAGACACACTCCTCTAAATTTCCATTTAGAAAAACGGTCTTTACGTCCATTTGCCAGATCTCATAATCGTGGAAGGCAGCGATGGCAAGAAGGATCCGAATGGATTTCAGCATAGCCACTGGAGAAAAGGTTTCGTCATAGTCAAAGCCAGGTCTTTGACGGAAACCTTTTGCAACAAGTCTAGCTTTATAGGTCTCAACCTGTCCATCTACACCAATCTTCCTTTTGAAGATCCACTTGCATCCTACGGGTTTTACCCCGTCTGGAGCAATGTCCAACGTCCATACTTTGTTGGTGTACATGGACTCCATTTCGGTCCGCATTGCATCCAGCCATTTTACCGAGTCGACGCTCTGAACGGCTTGCTGGAAGCTAGTAGGCTCATCATAATCTATGATGCGATCCTCTCTATCCCCGTCTATGAGAAAACCGTAGTATCTCTCGGGCGGATGAGACTGCCTACTACTCCTGCGGAGCGGCGTAGGAATGTCCTGTTCTCTTGAACCCTCTGGTTCCACTAAGCTTTCAGTAATTGTCTGTGGTTCTGGAATTTCTTCCAGTTCTACTGCGCTCCCACTAATTTCCTTTTCCAAGAACTGGTGTTCTAGAAAGTGGGCATTACGAGAAACAAGGACTTTTTGTTCCTCTGCGTGGTAGAAAAGATACCCCCTGGTGTTCTTTGGGTATCCCACAAACTTGCACAGTACTGAGCGTGCCTCGAGTTTGTCCGTATGCTGCTTTTTGACAAAAGCTGGACATCCCCAGATCTTCAGATATTGAAGATAGGGTTTCTTCCCACTCCATAACTCATAAGGTGTGGTAGGCACAGTCTTAGTAGGAACTCGGTTCAAAAGGTGTTAGTTGTATGTATGCCCTAGAGGCCAGTATTGTACAGATGATGTATATTATATTGGATGCTTGGACATATATAGAGATGACTTTCTTGCTCGATATGATAGTATGCTATCTGGTTATTCTTTATCTTAACATGTACACTTGTCTCTTTAAACTGTCTTATAGTTACATGTTGATAAAGCCCTTAGGATGTGTACTTGACTACCTGGACTATGATGCAGATCATACTAGTGGGGACATGGTAGTCCATAAGTACATCCTTCAAGGTCCCTAGTCGTGGGTGTATCGAGACAGGGCATCGATATACCAGTGTAGACTAGCGTATACGCTTCTCGACCCATGTGATGGGCGATGGATGATCCCATATCCATTGGTGTTTGACATCAGAGATGGTGTACGGGTGCTCAGTGGAGACTGGGTACACTGGACGGACTCGCCGAGAACTCCCAGATGGTATTATACCTCACGTCAGATGGCAGTTCTCAGGTGACACTTGTACAGGTTAGTCTGGAGACCCGAGATCGTCATAGAGTCTTGTGTGATTCCCACTGTGCTTTGATCTCCACCTTACCACGTCCATGAGGGCGTGCAAAACGGTGGTCTTTGGGTACAGTCCCGAGTCACATGGAGGCAATGAGCGATAGGAGGGGTTTCGTCTCTCCCGGTATTGGGGGTTGATGTTGCGCTGTGCTCGATTGGCCGTAACAGGGAAGTCCCTGGCCAGGGCTGATCAGAGATTTGCTGGTAAGAGTTACCAGTAGTTTCTCGACCCGTTATGAGCCTCACATCGGCACGACTTATCGGTTATTGGGGTCTGACGTTTACCACTCCTAGACTTGATATGCGACGTATCAGACGAACAGACCGGACTATACGGTAAGTGTTACTGGTTGGATTCACAGGAGTGTGAGCGGGTTAGCTCGTCGATCTTCTGATCGCTCAATACCCGGATGGCCGTTACGTTTAGCAGACCGCTTGCGGCTTGTGGGTGCTTGATATGATCATCATCTGCTACCGGCGTATTGACGAGTCTTTAGAGTCCTACACAGAGGTTTCCTGGCTCAAGCGAAACGAAATAGGAGCGCATATGAGATATGTGCGGGACCGAGAATAATGCGTGTATGTGATACCGCATTTCATTCTCGTGATAAATGTTTCGATTGGTTATATTCGATATGACCTAGTTATCGAATCATTGATTCGATAAGCCGATACATTGGATACTAGTCGGTTATATGCGATATGACCGGATCGTTAAATCAAGTGTTGATTTAATGATTTAATGTATAATTATATATTTGATATACTACATTGCATTAACTAGTATTGGTTCACTTTATATGGATTTTCTCACTTGATGTGCAAGAAGTATATGTGATATACTTTTGTGCACATATATGTATCATGTTTGATGATACTTGATCTTGTGGTTAAGTGTAAAGGATTAAACCATGGTTAAGAGATGATTAGGGTTTTCCTTTTTCATTTATTTATTTGTTTATTTATTTGGAAATGATTTAGATAAGAATGGTGGCTTCTTTTGTTTCTAGTTGAAGCTTCATGAAGCTTTGACTTATGCAACCATTCTTGTCATCATGCTTAACCCTAACCCTCTCAAGTGACCATGGTTTATTCTCTACACTTAACCCTAGTTGGATTATGATAAGTATGAATTTTTCTTTTCATTTTAAATAACTTATCATAAACTAGCTTCATCTTCTCCTTCTTCTTCAAGAGAGAAAACTAGATGCCATCAATGGCAACTTGAGCAAAAGTGAGTGAAATCCAATTCTAAAGTGAACCCACCTCCTATTTCTTCACCCTCTACCTCTTGCCAAGTTGTTTTGGGTGTTTTCTTCACAAGTTTCACAACTTTGTGAAGTCGGAGCTTGAACTTGTGATGCCTCGACGTAGATCGTCTTTGACACGAAGCCGACGACCAAGCTCGCTCGTTTCTCCGATGAAGCCGACGATTGAGTTCGGGATTCATGATGGACAGCGAGAGGACACCCACGTGGAGCTAAGAAAGTGGAGAACCGGATCTACAAAGGTTGTAGCATCTAACTTTTAGTTAAAGTGATAACTAGTTTATAGTTTCGCCTAGAAATCTAGCCGACGATCCGTATTAGGGTTTCTCGGCACCCATAAAATTTTAAATTGGCATGTTCGATGCCTTGTGAGACCTCTATAGTGTGCCTAGGAACCCTACAGTGGTATCAGAGCTACTAGGCATTAGATGTCGACCTATGGGGGGTTCTCACTGTGTGACAGTGTGGCGAAGCATAGGCTCTTACCCCCAGGGTGTCCCGAGACCGGAAGGTGTTCCGGCGGGTTGTAGTCCTCGCGAGGGGGCATGCGTAAAAAGTAGTTGCTGAGGGACCCGTTGGTGCCACGGCGACCCCATTGGATGGGGTGGCTGCCTGACCTACAGTGGTATCAGAGCCTAGCTAGAGCCCTAAGCGAAGTCTAGACGATGTTTGAAACCCGATCGAACCCGAAAACCTAACTTTAAGATGCTCTCTGGACTTTTTCTAAATTCTGGGATTTTTCCAGATTAAAAATTGCTAAAAAATTCAGCAGGGAAATATATGAATTACGGTGCAAAAATTTCTTGATGAACAGTCTAAAGTGCGGCGGAACCGCGGCCTAAGCCTCCTTAGGCGGCTGTTCCGCGGCAGCTTTATTAAATTATTATATAATTTTTGCACAGTAACTGATATCTTCTGGTGTTGGATTTTCTGGGAATTTTTAAAATTTATTCAAGAGTTGAATTTTCTGGGGTGTTTTAGAGCTTCGATGTTTCGATCGGATTATCAAATTTCGTCTTTGTGTTTTTCCGGATAATTTTTAGAATATGTTAAAAAGTTTGACCGGATATAAATACCCAATTTTTCCCCTGTCGGGAAATTTCCAAGTGTTGGATTTTTCCGTAGTTTAACGACGTTCTAAGTAGTGCAAGTAACGCGATGGACCCTCTAGAAGACAACAAACCTTAACTCGATTATGTGACCGTCTTGAACTGCCCTTTGAACCTTCGGGTTTGGGGCAGTACGGCGTGCCACATGTGAGGCGTTGGCTTGACCCTTCTACGGCTGGACCGTTGGTACTGAGGCACGAACTGAATGTTGTTAGACTTATTTCATGTGTTGAGCTGTATCGGGAAAACTTGGGTATTCGAATGTTCGATCGGAAAGTTTAACATTTTCTGTTTATCTGGAATGTGATACAATAATTGGAATTCACAAACAGTTATGAGATAACTGAATGAATGTTATAAATCTAGCAGTTTAGTCCCACATGATATTGAAAAGAGTTTTCGATAATGAGACTAAAATACGGGATTTATATCTGTTAGGCATGTGATGTCTAAGTATTTCATTTGATTAGGCATGCGATGTCTAAAGAGGTTGCGGATTCCAACTGTTGTAGTTTTACACTTTCTTTTCTGTGACCGTAAGTGTAGTATGTTCATATCGCCGGTTTCGTTGCTATACGTCAACGACAATTGGGGTATGCATACTTACTTACGTTGATGACATGTGATGTTATGTGTTGCTGGATATGTTATATTGGATCGTCGTGTTTGAATAGCCGGGGGTTTTTATGTGAGATGAGTGTTTTTTCATTTTCATTCATGTAAAAACTTGTATGTAATATTCTTTTATTTGGGGCACTTCCAGGTTGCGGAAGTTGTCACCTTTTGTATATTATTTACTTTTCCGCATTAGGATAGACCCAAGGAGGGGAGCACAAGTAACCGGGTTCTGGGGTCCAGTGGGAGACCAACTCGAGGAGTCGAGTCCGGGCCTCCTAACCCTAGAATTGGTAGGGTTGCTTGCCGCTCTCGTAGGGGTCTAGGGGTGTGGGATTGGCTATTCATCACGACCGTGGAATCCGTGTTTTATACTGGCTCGTATTGAAAACACGGACGTCCTAGTATATCCAATATTTCATATGTTTCTTCTGCTGCGATATCTGTGATGTGATCATGTGATGTTCTGTGATGGATATAGTATATAGTATATATGATATATTATATAGACGTTACTTATGTTTTACACCCGTACTAGCCCTGCCCCGCTCTGCCGTTAGTTACCTAACCTAACGGTGCACGAGGGGACATCGAGGCGAATGCGGATGGCATAAGTGTACGTCGTATTTATCTGTGATGTTTAGGTATTTAAATGATGGGACTTCATTAATGAGATTAATGAAAGAAAATAAACCTAAGATGTTGTAGAATCAAATTTTAAATAAAACAGGTAGCTACAGTTCTTGCTTTGCACAGCGGTATATATGATATACCCTGCACCTTATTCGATGAGGAAAGGACCGAGATCCCTTCACCGGGAGTGACTCCTTTAGCAGTAACTGGCAGATGCTACACACTCGGTTTGGCTTTGATTGCTTTTAAGAGTTTTTTCTTTGCACAGTGATATATATGATATATCCCGCACCTCATTCGACGAGGAAAGGGCCGACGATCCCTTCACCGGGAGTGACCCCTTTAGCAAAACTGGAAAAGCCTCAAAATCACTCCATTTCAAAACTTCATTTGATTCTACAACGATATCAAGTTCATTACGCTCATGGTTTTATGAAAACCTGCGTAGCCCTCCGTCATTTCAGGTAAGTTACATATAGTATTCGTGCTACATTTGTTGGCTTTCGTCAAGGTGTAGTGTGCGGTAGCTATGTGCTGCTTATCTGCTGCATATGATGCGACTGGATTAGGGTAGTTGTACGGCTTTGTTGGCTTTCGTCAAGGGTCGTGCGGGTGGGTTTAATTCAGTCAAGAAATGTACGGGTTGAACTTGACTAGCGGGCTGTGGTTTGTTGGCTTTCGTCAAGGTCATAGCACGCTAGGGGCAAAAGCATTATCGGGAATTTTAAGTGTTGAAATTTGCAATGAGATTGCATACCTTCTATGAGATAGTTGGATCCCGATACCCACTGCGAGTAAGAGTTACTCCTGGGAGAGTTTTACACATTACAATTAGCCGATCAAGTAGGTGTCTAGAAAGGTGTTAACGAGGTTACGCCTCTGGGAAAACGAGGTTTACAGTAATTAGGTTCGTGCGAAAGCACGGGGGACCTCCCTCAAAGTACCGACACTGGCCTGGCTGAAAGATTGGCGAACTTGTAGTGTGTAATTAATCCCGGCTAATCTTTCCTTTTAGGGTTTGGAGGAAGATTTGATAAAAAGCAGTGGGAGCCATCCTGATTAGATAAGATAATAACCAATCTGATCTTGCACGAGCATACGCTAAAGTGTTTTCTTCTCTCTCTCTCCAGGTAGCGACCATTTCATGCCCTAATGAAGATAATAATATGGATGTATTGACCGAACCCGCATGTTATACTGTGCTGGGGAACGTTGGTTCCGTTCTTTCCTATAAGAGTTATAGGAATGAACAGGATATAGGGGAATACCAGGATTCCCATGCCACCCGAATGAAGAAAGTACATGTTGATGCATTTTCTTCGGGTGTGTTCGTTACAGAGAACTGTTTCTCCATTTGCTCTACGTCCTGGGTATTAGATACCGGGTCAGGATCCCATATATGTAATCAGTTACATGGGCTAAGGAAAGGTAGAGAACTTGGAGAAGGTGATAAAGACATTAGAGTTGGAAATGGTGCAATTGTTGCAGCTAAGACTGTCGGAGAATATCACCTTGTATTACCAACTGGAAATACATTGGTTCTGAACGAATGCTATTACATGCCGAACCTGATATGCAATATTATATCGGTTTCTTTGCTGAGTAAAGAGGGATATAATTTTGTATTACAGGACAATGTTATGAACATTTTCCGTAACCAAAAGTTGGTTGGATCAGGCACGTTGTGCAATGGCATTTATGTTCTAAACCAATCAACAGTTCTGAGCATAACAAACACACACAAGAGGAAGAGTTCAGAACTGAACGAATCCTTCTTGTGGCGTTGTAGACTGGGTCACATCAATGCGACACGACTGGCTAAGTTGCATAAGGATGGATATTTGAAACCATTCGAATTTTCATCTTATGACACTTGCCAGTCATGTCTCAAAGGCAAGATGACCAAAACTCCGTTTACGGGACACGGAGAAAGAGTTACCGAACTCTTGGGACTAATACATAGTGATGTATGTGGTCCCATGTCTACACATGCCAGGGATGGTTCTTCGTACTTCATTATATTCACTGACGATCTCTCAAGATACGGACATGTGTACTTAATAAGACACAAGTCTGAAGCTTTTGAGAAATTTAGAGAATATAAACAAGAAGTCGAAAACCAAACCGGAAAAAGTATTAAAATCCTTCGATCTGATCGAGGAGGTGAATACTTGAGCAATGAATTCCTGGACTTCCTAAAAGAGAATGGGATTCTCTCTCAGCTGACTCCTCCATATACACCACAGCACAACGGTGTATCAGAACGGAGGAACCGCACCTTATTAGATATGGTGCGCTCTATGATGAGCACAGCTGAGTTACCTATTTCCTTCTGGGGGTATGCACTTGAGACAGCCATACATCTATTGAATATGGTCCCCACCAAATCTGTGCCTACCACTCCATATGAGATATGGAAAGGGAAGAGACCATGTCTTAACTATGTTAAGATATGGGGTTGTCCAGCCTATGTCAAACGACAAAATCCGGACAAACTCGAGGCACGGTCTGTTCTATGCAAATTTGTAGGATATCCCAAGAATTCTCAAGGGTATATCTTCTACCACCCTGAGGAACAAAGAGTGTTTGTTTCTCGGCATGCCACCTTTTTAGAAAAGGAATTTCTTGAAAAAGAGATTAGTGGTCATGAGGTAGAACTGGAAGAAGTTCCAGCTGCAGAAGCTACAACAGAAGATCTGGTGGAACCAGAGGATTCCGTAGTTCCCGATGAACCCCAGCCACTCCGCCGATCTAGTAGGGTTCCTAGCCAACCTGAGAGATACTACGGTTTTCTCATGGACGGTGGGAGCGAGGATTGCATCATGGAGGATGATGACCCAACTAGCTTCGAGCAGGCCATCACGAGTGGGGACTCAGTGAAATGGCTGGATGCTATGCGGTCCGAGATGGAATCCATGTACACCAACAAAGTATGGACTTTGGACGTTGCTCCTGAAGGGGTAAAACCCATTGGGAGCAAGTGGATCTTCAAGAAGAAACTTGGTGTAGATGGGAAAGTGGAGACTTTCAAAGCTAGACTTGTAGCAAAGGGTTTTCGTCAAAGACCAGGTGTGGACTATGACGAGACCTTTTCTCCAGTGGCTATGCTTAAATCCATCCGGATAATGCTTGCTATCGCTGCTTATCATGATTACGAAATCTGGCAAATGGATGTTAAGACCGCCTTTCTAAACGGTGATTTAGAAGAGTGTGTGTACATGACTCAGCCAGAGGGCTTCGTAGACAGTGGGAGCAGCGGCAAGGTGTGCAAGCTGCTTAAATCCATTTATGGATTAAAGCAAGCATCGCGGAGTTGGAACATCTGCTTTGACGTCGTTATCAAAGAGTTTGATTTCGTCAAAAATCCAGATGAACCTTGTATCTATAAGAAGGTGGCAGAGAGTAAGGTTGTCTTCCTCGTATTGTACGTGGACGACATACTCTTGATAGGAAATGATATTCCTATGCTGCAAGCGGTCAAGCTCTTCTTATCACAAAGATTCTCAATGAAAGATCTTGGTGATGCCTCCTGCATATTGGGAATTAGGATCTATAGAGATAGATCCAAACGGATTTTGGGATTGTCCCAATCCAGGTACATTGACACCATACTAAAGAGGTTTAGTATGGAAGAGTCCAAGCGTGGGAACTTGCCCACGATCTCTGGAGTCACTCTCTCCAAAGAGATGTCTCCCAAGACTGATTTGGAGAGAGCTCGCATGCAAGGGATACCCTATGCTTCGGCAGTAGGCTCTATCATGTATGCGATGCTATGTACCAGACCCGATGTAGCATACTCACTAAGTGTAGTGAGCAGGTATCAAGCTGATCCTGGAGAGAGTCACTGGACAGCTGTGAAGAGCATTCTCAAGTACTTGCGAAGGACTAGAGATATGTTCTTGGTGTATGGTAACGGAGAGCTCCAAGTGGAGTCCTTTACCGATTCGAGCTTCCAGAGTGATAAGGACGACTCTAAGTCGCAGTCGGGCTTTGTCTTTACCCTTTACGGAGGGGCGGTTAGCTGGAAGAGTTCCAAGCAGGAAACCGTGGCAGACTCGACGATGGAGGCTGAATACATCGCTGCCAACGATGCTGCCAAAGAGGCTGTCTGGATCAAGAAGTTCATTACTGAACTTGGAGTGGTTCCATCCATTGAGCATCCAATACCTTTGTATTGCGATAACAATGGAGCGGTGGCTTTAGCCAAGGAACCCAGGTCCCATCAGCGATCCAGGCATATTCTGAGGCGGTATCACCTGATCCGGGAGATAGTTGATCGCCGGGAGATCGAGGTCAGGAGGGTTGACACGAAGAACAACACGGCGGATCCACTCACGAAGGCCATTCCCCAGATACAGTTTGAGAGACTCTTCGGGATGCTCGGTATGCGATACTACAGCAGCTGGCCCTAGTGCAAGTGGGAGATTGTTAGTTGTATGTATGCCCTAGAGGCCAGTATTGTACAGATGATGTATATTATATTGGATGCTTGGACATATATAGAGATGACTTTCTTGTTCGATATGATAGTATGCTATCTGGTTACTCTTTATCTTAACATGTACACTTGTCTCTTTAAACTGTCTTATAGTTACATGTTGATAAAGCCCTTAGGATGTGTACTTGACAACCTGGACTATGATGCAGATCATACTAGTGGGGACATGATAGTCCATAAGTACATCCTTCAAGGTCCCTAGTCGTGGGTATATCGAGACAGGGCATCGATATACCAGTGTAGACTAGCGTATACGCTTCTCGACCCATGTGATGGGCGATGGATGATCCCATATCCATTGGTGTTTGACATCAGAGATGGTGTACGGGTGCTCAGTGGAGACTGGGTACACTGGACGGACTCGCCGAGAACTCCCAGATGGTATTATACCTCACGTCAGATGGCAGTTCTCAGGTGACACTTGTACAGGTTAGTCTGGAGACCCGAGATCGTCATAGAGTCTTGTGTGATTCCCACTGTGCTTTGATCTCCACCTTACCACGTCCATGAGGGCGTGCAAAACGGTGGTCTTTGGGTACAGTCCCAAGTCACATGGAGGCAATGAGCGATAGGAGGGGTTTCGTCTCTCCCGGTATTGGGGGTTGATGTTGCGCTGTGCTCGATTGGCCGTAACAGGGAAGTCCCTGGCCAGGGCTGATCAGAGATTTGCTGGTAAGTGTTACCAGTAGTTTCTCGACCCGTTATGAGCCTCACATCGGCACGACTTATCGGTTATTGGGGTCTGATGTTTACCACCCCTAGACTTGATATGCGACGTATCAGACGAACAGACCGGACTATACGGTAAGTGTTACTGGTTGGATTCACAGGAGTGTGAGCGGGTTAGCTCGTCGATCTTCTGATCGCTCAATACCCGGATGGCCGTTACGTTTAGCAGACCGCTTGCGGCTTGTGGGTGCTTGATATGATCATCATCTGCTACCGGCGTATTGACGAGTCTTTAGAGTCCTACACAGAGGTTTCCTGGCTCAAGCGAAACGAAATAGGAGCGCATATGAGATATGTGCGGGACCGAGAATAATGCGTGTATGTGATACCGCATTTCATTCTCGCGATAAATGTTTCGATTGGTTATATTCGATATGACCTAGTTATCGAATCATTGATTCAATAAGCCGATACATTGGATACTAGTCGGTTATATGCGATATGACCGGATCGTTAAATCAAGTGTTGATTTAATGATTTAATGTATAATTATATATTTGATATACTACATTGCATTAACTAGTATTGGTTCACTTTATATGGATTTTCTCACTTGATGTGCAAGAAGTATATGTGATATACTTTTGTGCACATATATGTATCATGTTTGATGATACTTGATCTTGTGGTTAAGTGTAAAGGATTAAACCATGGTTAAGAGATGATTAGGGTTTTCCTTTTTCATTTATTTATTTTTTTATTTATTTGGAAATGATTTAGATAAGAATGGTGGCTTCTTTTGTTTCTAGTTGAAGCTTCATGAAGCTTTGACTTATGCAACCATTCTTGTCATCATGCTTAACCCTAACCCTCTCAAGTGACCATGGTTTATTCTCTACACTTAACCCTAGTTGGATTATGATAAGTATGAATTTTTCTTTTCATTTTAAATAACTTATCATAAACTAGCTTCATCTTCTCCTTCTTCTTCAAGAGAGAAAACTAGATGCCATCAATGGCAACTTGAGCAAAAGTGAGTGAAATCCAATTCTAAAGTGAACCCACCTCCTATTTCTTCACCCTCTACCTCTTGCCAAGTTGTTTTGGGTGTTTTCTTCACAAGTTTCACAACTTTGTGAAGTCGGAGCTTGAACTTGTGATGCCTCGAAGTAGATCGTCTTTGACACGAAGCCGACGACCAAGCTCGCTCGTTTCTCCGATGAAGCCGACGATTGAGTTCGGGATTCATGATGGACAGCGAGAGGACACCCACGTGGAGCTAAGAAAGTGGAGAACCGGATCTACAAAGGTTGTAGCATCTAACTTTTAGTTAAAGTGTTAACTAGTTTATAGTTTCGCCTAGAAATCTAGCCGACGATCCGTATTAGGGTTTCTCGGCACCCATAAAATTTTAAATTGGCATGTTCGATGCCTTGTGAGACCTCTATAGTGTGCCTAGGAACCCTATAAAAGGTACGCAGCTGATTCTAGTGCATATCCCCAGAATGATCGCGGTAACTCAGCGTTACTCATCATGGACCGAACCATATCCAATAGGGTTCGGTTCCGTCTCTCCGATACACCGTTATGTTGCGGAGTGTATGGAGGAGTAAGCTGAGAGAGAATTCCGTTCTCTTTTAAATAGTCCAGGAACTCGGCACTTAAGTATTCTCCACCTCGATCCGATCTTAGAATCTTAATATTTTTGCCGGTTTGGTTTTCTACTTCATTCTTATATTCCTGGAACTTTCCAAAGGCTTCTGACTTATGTTTCATTAAGAAGACATAACCGTACCTTGAAAAGTCATCCGTAAAAGTGATGAAGTAAGAATAACCGCTTCGCGCATGCGTAGACATTGGACCGCACACGTCACTGTGTACGAGTCCCAAGAGCTCGCTCGCTCTTACTCCGTGTCCAGTGAACGGAGTCTTTGTCATCTTTCCTTTGAGACAGGATTGACAAGTGGCATACGATTGATATTCGAACGGATTCAAATATCCTTCTGTATGTAACTTCATCAACCTTCTCTCATTGATGTGACCCAGTCTACAATGCCATAAGAAAGTCTCATTTATTTCCGGAGACTTTCTTTTGTGTGTATTCTGGACGTTGAAAACCTGTGGTTGGTTTAATACGTATATACCATTACTCAATGTACCTGACCCAATCAAAACTTGATTAAGGTGAATGTTTACAACATTACTTACAAACGCAAATTCATAACCTTCTTTAGAAACTAAAGATACAGAAATGATATTACAAGTTGCGTTGGGTACAAAAAAGCAATTACGCAAAGCCAAAACATGTCCATCTGACATTCCCAGGTGATAGTCCCCCACGGCTTTAGCATCCATGCTAGCTCCGTTCACAACTCTGAGGGTCATATCACCTGCCTTCAAAACCCTACGGTTTCTCAACGCCTGCAAAGAATTACAGATGTGAGATCTTGATCCGGTATCTAATACCCAGGAAGTAGAGTTTATTGAAAGACAGTTTTCAATAACATACACACCTGAAGCTGAAGCTGCAACCTGCTTCAATTCCTGTGTCCTGGCTTTCCAAGCCCTGCAATCATTCTTCCAGTGTCCTTTCTTATGACAATAGAAGCATTCTTCCTTATCCACAAGCTTCCCCGCTATCTTTGTTGCTTTAGCTTTTCCCTTCGTATCCACTTTACTAACACCGCCCCTTGGTTTGGCGGGGGCTTTCTTCTTCTTTCCCTTGGCTTTCGCCTTGGACCTAGAAGAAGATGATCCTCCTACAAACAAAGTGGATGTTTCCCAACTTTTCTGTAGGGTGCCCTCTGCGCTCCTCAGCATGTTGAGGAGCTCTGAAAGTTCAACCTCTTTTTCTTGTAAGTTGAAGTTCAGTATAAACTGGGCGTAAGTGGAAGGAAGGGACTGGAGAACTATGTCCGTATAGAGCTCACTCTCCAATGTGGTCCCTAGGTCCGCGAGCTCCTCAATGTAGCCGATCATCTTTAGCACGTGCTCGGCTACTGATGATCCGACGGCCATCTTTGCCGAAAATAACTTTTTCGACGCTTCGTATCTTGCGATACGAGATTGCTCTCCATACAGTTCTTTTGTATGGAGAAATATGGATTCAAGGTCCATATTCTCGTGCCTCCTCTGATGTTCGTTGTCCATCGAGGCAAGTACGAGGCACTTGGCCTTCGCGCTATCAATCTCTCAAGTCTTGCGGATTTCCTTATCCGCGACGCTGGAAGTGGGACCAGGGACAGGGGGAGCTTTGGTGGTAAGAAGATACCCCAGCTTGTCGTAAGTGATTGCCATCTTGACATTCCTGAGCCAATCTTTGTAGTTTGGCCCTGTCAGTATATTTTTATCTAGAAGTAACTTAAGTCCAGTCATGTCAATTGGTCGCTGCAATTAGGAGAGAGAAGAAGAAACACTCAGCATGATACTCTTGCAAGTTTAGAGTGGTTTTTAGTTTGTCTAAACAGGATGGCTCCCACTGTTTCTCGAATCCCTCCTCAAACCATAAAGGAAGAATTAGTAAGGATCAATCACACCGTACAATACTTGCTTAACCGTTCGACCAGGCTAGTGTCGGTACTTCGAGGGAGGTTTTCCAACGCTTTCGCGAAGTTCCTTAATTAAATAACCTCTTTTCCCTGGAGGCGTAGCCCCGCTAACACCTTTCTAGGCACCTACTTGGTTTATAGCATTGATCGATTAGTGAGAAATTTCCCGAGGAGTAGCATATACTCACAGTAGGATTGGGATCCAAATATCATCGCATGACGAAACTGAAGGAATCCTACCAGAATCATCACACTCTAAATGGTATGCAAATCTAGCAAGTTTCAGTACTTATGAAACTCCCGATGTGGATTTTTGCCCCATGCTCTTATGACCTTGGCGTGAGGTCAAAATGTCATAAGTCACATGTCAAGTTCTTCCCATCATTATCCAGGTTAATTTGAATCCACCCGTACCTACCCTTGACGTAGGCCAAAATGGTAGTACGACTGTCCCAAACCAACGCATTCTATCTATGCAACAGATAAATATCCGGCAGCTACCAATCACTATGCCTTGGCGTGAGGTCAAAATACATAGCTTGAATACTACCGAATATTTAACTGAAATGATGGAGGGCTACGAATGGTTTTGGCGAAACCGTGAACGTAGTGAACTTGATATAGTCGATGGAACGAGATAGCTTTTAAAAGGAGTGGCTCAAGCTCCGCATTTAAAAGTTGGTTTTGAAAAGAACCGAGTGGTTTTTCGAAAGTGTTCCAACGACTTTAACTTGGTTTATTATCTTGCATTGGTTCTTTTAATGCGTGATATTCTTGCATTAGTTCTTTTAATGCGTCCCATCATTTAATCCTACCATTGCAGAAAACAACCAAAATATGACGTACGCTTATGCCATTCGCATTCGCCACTGGGCCCCGTCATTACCCGTTAGGTTACTTAACTAACGACAGAGCGGGGGCTGGGCTAGCGCGTCTGTAAAACATAAGCAACGCCTAAATAATATCATATATAGATATACTGCAATGATAAACATTTCAGATCACAGATGAATACATTGGATATACTAGGAATCTGTAATTCGCACGAGCCTGTAAGGAAAAACAGATTACACGGTCGCGGTGAATAGCCAATACCCCACCCAAGACCCCTACGGGTGCGGCAAACTACCCGCCAAGTACCCGAAGCGTAGCAACCTCCCTCATCTCCATGAGTAGGCCACTCGACACTTCGGCATACCCGGTAGTTTGTGCATCCCCTCCATGGGTCTATCCTAGGAGCAAAAACAGTAAAAAGAAATTATACAATGACGGCTACAACCCCGACCCGGTTGTGCGGCCATACAAATAATTATTACATCAATTTACAAATTTACATGAATTGAAAGAAAAGAAAACTCTCGTCTCACAACCCCCGGCTATTCACCCGCGACAATCCAACATATTCATATACACATTCCAGCAACATTACTGATCACAGATTTGTATAACCCCCACTAATCGACATATAGCGATTAGTAGACGTTCAATACAAATATCACATTACAGAAAAAACCCGTTAGCTTAAGTCTTTTAGAAGTTCGATCAAAAATACGGATTTTCAGGACCCCAAAAATAAAATTTTCGTTCTGGAAAATCTGGGCAGAAAACACATATACCAAAAATCCCAAAATACCCCTATGAGAATACTGTAGCAAAGAAAGAACAGAGAGGAGCCAAGTCGGCCGCGGAACCGCGGCAATAGCAAGCTATTGCCGCGTTTCCGCGGCTCTTTGATAGGATCACTGGACCAAATTTCTACAGTATTCACAGAAAACCCTGAGTCGATTTTAGGTGTGAAAATAATCAACTTTTGGACAGTATAAAAATCGACAGAAACTTCGAATTTTGGGGTTCGTTTTCGGGACTTTTTCTTTGATCGATCTTCTAGTTACTTGCTAACATGTTAGATAGAGTTTAACTAGGCTCTGATACCACTGTAAGTCCATGCTACCTCTCCCGGTGCTTTCGGGCATGCGGAATTTGACAAAAAACGATTTTCTTAGAGGTGGTAACATGGACTTAAAACCCGGATCTTGGTTAAACATCTAACTAACAACCTAACTACGAGTTACTAACTACTCGGTTAGGGGGTTATACCTTGCTTGTCTTGAACTCCTTCGTCTTCAAGCTCCGATGGTGGTCTGGATTGGCTTCTTCCCGTCGTCTCCGTACGCCGAAGATAGATCCACCTGAAAGCTCCAACCTTTGGCTCCTTCTTCGAACTTTGAAGAAACTAGTTCACTCGGTTTGCTAAACCTTGTGAACTAGAATGAGTAGAGAAGAGTTTGTATGGGATTTTATCTATGGTTCTTGATTCTCAACTCATGAGATATGTGAACCATAGAGTCAAGAGAGGGAGCAAGAGGAAGAGGGTGAAAGCAAGAGCAAGAGAGCTCAAGAACAAGAGAGAGAATGAGCAAGTGAGAATGAGGCTCTCTTTTGTCTTTCAACCTCTCATAATCCAAAACCATCATAACTCATTATACCAAATCAAGTGTTATGTGATGGTTGAAGCAACCATAACCATATCATTTCATGCACTCATTTTGCACAAATGAGCAAGCAAGCAAAAGTCTTTGCCATGAAATGATGGCTATGGTTATCATGATGGTCAACTAGTCAAGCCTAGTCAACCGGTCAACAAAGTCAACAAGTCAACAAAAGTCAACAAGTCAACAAAGTCAACAACCATGTCACCATAATACTTAATTAATATAATAGTTAATCACATATCATATTCTCATTAGGGTTGAGCAAAAAGTCAAATAGTCAACGGTCAACTGTCAACAACCCTAATGAGAATCCGCTGCCTCTGTCTCCCCGTCATCTGTGCATACACACCCGCATCCGCGTTCCGAGGAACACGAATGCATACTGGATAAATCCAATCCTAAAAGGTACACTAGGATCTGGCTTAAACCAAAGCCCGCTAGTGTAAACTGTCCGGACACTGTACGTGCACAAGTGCACGGATGTGACCGAACTCTGTCGCAAAACCATGCGACCTGTCGCAAAACCATGCGACCTCTACTCTTTTGCCTAAAGGCGAAAAGCTTTCTGTGTGGGACTCTAAAGACTCGACACTACGCTGGCAGTGGGTTTAACCACAGACCGCAAGTGGCACTAGCTGTGCGTAACGGTCCCCAGGTAATGCCGATAAGAAGACCGACGAGGCGAAACCCATCTGAACTCCTACTGAGCCTGAATGTGACATTCTCCGTACAGTCCGGTCTGTTCGTCTGATACATCGCATGGCGGGCCTAGGGGGCGGTAAACGTCAGTCCCCCAATAGCGGTACAAGTCGTGTCGGAGTGAAGCCCAAAACACCCTGAGATAACACTGGAAGCCTACCAGTATATCTCGTTTGTCCTGGCCAGGGACTACTCGTGTAATGGCTCTCCTAGACACAGCGCGATGTCAACGCCCAATACCGGGAGAGACGAATCCTGTCTAACCGTCACTGCCTCCAAGTGCTTCGGGACTGCACCCAACTACTACCTGTTTGCACGACTCCTTTGAGCCGTGGTAGGGTAGTAATCAAAGTGCAGTGGGAATACACTCGAGGCGAAGTGACAGTGTCAAGTCAGTGGACTAAGCTGTACTCATGTCACCTGGGAACTGATAACTGACGATAGGCATAATACCAACTAGTCAGTTCCCGACGAGTCCTGTCCAGTGTACCCGTAACCTAACGAGCACCCGCATACTATCTCAAGTACGACGTACTGACGGCTGTGGGACAGACCGTCTCCCATACTGGGATGAGAAGCGCATGCGCTGGTCTACTCCGGAGTATCGATGCCCTGTCTCGATAGTTCTGCGACCAGGGACCTGCATAAGGATGTGCTTATAGATTACCCAGCCCCACTAGTGTGACGGCCATCACCTCGCTGGTAATCAAGCAAAGATCCTAAGGGCTCCACTAATGTGTATAGGCGATATACAAAAATAAACACATGTACATTGAAGTAGAAACAAACCAAGTAGCATACTACTATTTTGAGCAAGATTGTATATACAAAGTGAATATCCCAAGCTTCCATTAAGTAATATACAAACTAGTATGATACAGTAATGGCCTCTAGGGCATATACACTAACAACTTTACCTATCCATTGTTCATTTGGTTTCTTTTCACATTATATACTATCTTCTCTTATTTCTTTTGGGACTTACCGAGCACTAGTTCGCTGACGACATTCCTTCATATTTTCTTTCTTTGGAATGTTTGTCACGCCCCGCTTCGCAGAGTATGCTAAGATAGGCACGTGACAGAGCCAACCATGCTACCTGTGGATAGGAAATATCCTTCCACAGTCACATTACGGCTGTAGAGATATCAAGAACAATAATAATAACTATCTAATACATGTCCATGAGCCAGAATAACGAGTCAAGAATAAAATAATGCGGAAGCAAAAGATCCAATACAAGAATAAGCTGGAATGTACGTCCCATAATGCGGGCTCACATCAGGAATGAAAACACATAAATAAAACTAAAATACTAACAGGTCCTCACTGCTCGGCCTGCTGACTGAAATACTCCTGCTCGGCCTGCAGCAAAGGTAAAGAATCTGGACCATGAAAAACCCAGACGTCAGTGCGTCATAATATCAAGCAATAATATAAACAGGGGGTAGCAAGACATGCAGGTATGAGTATGAACGGTAAAACATGTATAACAGTAACATAAATAAGGACAGTGAAGGGTAAGGCATAGGTGATGTGCAGTGAGTAATCTAGACTGGTCTACTGGGTTAACTACTCCCAAGTCTTGAAATCAATTTGATGAATCATCGATGTAACTCAATAGTATCCCGTGCATGCCCGGGACTACGGTCAAGATTCTCGGGCTGAATCCGAGATGTGCCGCAAGGCAGTAAAAGGTAGTATGTAATGATGAATGATGTCAGCAGTATCATCCCGGGGCTGGCCTAGCCTGTAAGATTGATCAATAAAGGCATCGAACTGTCGAGTTACAAGTCAGGTTTCATTATTGATTTCCCCATACCCCCAAGTTATGTGTTCAAGTCAGGTATTGATAAATCTGGAGCTAATGCCAACACAGGATCAGGCAGGTACATGTTTGTCTGAATAGACAACAGGAAATGTCCGTAGGAACAACTGGTCAAAATTGTCGGCATTAATAACAAGATCAGGTAATATGTCAAGCTGTGGTACATCAGGTCATATCAGGTGGTGTACATGTATCAGGTCAAGTCAAGTAGTGCACGGGTATCAAGTCGTGTCAAGCAGTAGTGTATCAAGTCATGTCAGGGGAGTGCACAAGTATCACGTGGGTGCTCATAATCAAACTGTAATAAGCATGGGTACACAAAAACAAGTATGGAGTACTAATGTAACAATAAAATGGAATAATGTGATGTGGTATGCCAATAAATATAAATTCAAGATATGGATACACAATTATCGATTAGGGTTACTTTAATAGTTCCAATACTAATTAGGATGCTTTTTATTCAACATGGGATGTTAATAACAAAGTGTTATGTATTAATATGATCTATGGATGCAGTTATATATATTTAAAATGAGATGGATGCAAACGGGTATCCGAAAAGTTATAAAATTATAAAATGGGAATGTGGGATGTACAACTAAGCAATATGTGATATAAATATTGATATGGATGCAGTATAATGTAATCTAGTATGCAACAAGATAAGTTTTCCATAACCTAGATCTTAAAATGATATAAACGGATGCAAACAGAACATCGAAACGTTATGAAACTAAACATGGGGTACGAGATTTAAACTACAGGTATGATATTTATTTAAATATGTATATAACGAATTATATAGCATGTAGCAAGATTAACTTGCCTTGACGGATCAAGAAGCGGATGTGTACGGAACGTCTCACGTCGGCGAAATGTCGCGACGCGCGCACGGTACACCGAACGGGTCCAAGAAATGTACAAGGGTGATCACACAAGTCAAGTTCGACGTCTGGATCGTCGGGATCGTCGACGTCACGTCCGGCTCCGGCGAACTAAACAAACAGAGAACCATTTTTAAGGAAAGAAAAGAAAGAAAGAAGAAAAGAAGAGGAGGAAGAAGGAAGTGCAGAGGCTCACTCATGTTTGGTGCTCTGGGGTTTCAGAGAGGAGGTGTGAGGGTGACGACGAGGTCGACGGAGCTCCGGCGAGGCTAGGTTTGGTGTTAGGGTTATGCTAGGGTTTGGCTCGGGTTAGGTCTGGGTTTCTTGGTGTGCAGGGATAAGGTGAGGGAAAAGTACAGAGGAGAGGGAGGAGAGGAGAGGAAAATGATGGTGGTGACGGTGAGGTGAAGGGGTCGTCGGCGGTGAGGTGAGGGTGGCGGTTGCTCGGGGTTCTGTTGGGTGTGCAGGTGAGGGCTTGGAAAGGAAAAGAAGAAGAGGAAGATGGAGATGAAGAGGAGGAGGCTCGGTTGAGGGAGGTGGAGTTGAGGGGATGAAGCTTTTAGGGTTAGGGTTTGAGGAGAAGTGAGGAGGCTCGGGTTTTAGACGAAGGAGGAAGACGAGGAAGAGAAAAGAAAATATAGGGTTGTTGAAGGGAGGTGACGGGATCCGCACAGTATCCGCGAGATGAGAGAGAAAGAGGTGCGAGATGAGAGAGATAGGGAGAGAGCGAGAGGAGAGAGAGAGAGGAAGAGAAAGAAAGTTGGAAGTATGTGGGGGGAGAGAGAAAGAGATGAGAGAGAAAAAGATTATGAAGGGGAGGGAGAGAGGGACTGAGCGCGGGGAAAGAGAGAGAGAGAGAGGAAGAATCTGATTGGTTAGGAGTTAGGATTTTAGATTTAAAATTTTAAAAAGATTTGTTTGTTAAAAGATTTATCAGTTAACGAGATTTTAAAGGTAGAAGTTTAAAATAAATATTAAATAAATTTGAATTTAGGCGGGATACAAAATATTCCAAAACACGCCCGGGTCGGGTCCAAAATTTCAGATTTTAAATATGAAAAATATATGCGACTTTCAAAATTCAAAATGAATGCTCAGGTAACGAAAATGCATACCCTCAAGAACGGATGTACGTATGTGCGCGTAGCCATCCAAACACGTCCGTTTCACTGAACGGGACGAGAACAAGATGAGCGAATGTTACCACGTGGTTAGGGGTATCATGCAGGCTAAGTTATGTAATTTTAAAATATTTTCGTGACCTAAAATGTTATATGGTGAAAGATGCAATGCCAGATAAAATGCCAGTATGTACTAAACCTAAAAATGCACAGTCTACGTAACAAGTCAGGGTAATTCATAAATATGAATCAAACAGGTTCAAGCAAGCGGGTCGGATCGAGTGCAAAGTAAAATGTAAAATACCATTCGCACCCAAATCACGATAAATCAAGAAATACTACCAATAAAAAAAATACCAGAACTGGAATTGGTATAAATGAACTAGGTTGTTACATTATACCCAACTACAAAAGAATTTCGTCCTCGAAATTCCAAGAACAAGAAATGATAAACAATCAAGAAACTACAAGAATAGATGTGGAAACTTCTACCGGATTTCATCTTCTCATTCCCAAGTTGATTCTCCATGTGACCGATTTTCCCAAGAAACAAGTATAAGAGGGATAACCTTGTTCTTAAGAACCATTTCCCTTCGATCCACAATCAACATCGGTCGTTCCTCAAAAGTTAAATCTTCTCGTACAGTCAGCTCCGAATGGTCCAGCACGTGTGTTTCATCTCGAACATACTTACGGAGTTAAGATACGTGAAACACGTCATGAACATTCGCCAAAGATTGCGGTAAAGCCAATTGATACGCCACTTCCCCAACACGCTCCAAAATCTCGAAAGGCCCAACGAATCGAGAGCTAAGCTTGCCTCGACTTCCAAAACGAATCACCCATCTAGTCGGTGATATCTTCAAGAATACCAGATCACCAACAGCGAACTCTAGAGGTCTTCTCGATGTATCTGCCCAACTCTTTTGTCGGTCTTGTGCTGCTTTCATATGATTCCGGATAGTGTTAACCTTCTCAACTGTTTACACAATCAAATCCGGTCCCAACAATTTTCGTTCTCCAATATCGTCCCAACAAACAGGCAAACGACACTTGCGACCATACAACGCTTCAAATGGAGCCATCTGAATAGTCGCCTGAAAAACTGTTATTGTAAGAAAACTCCACCAAGTGTAGATAATCCTTCCCATAACCCTTGAAGTCTAACATGCAAGTTCTCAACATGTCTTCAAGAATTTGGATCGTTCTCTCCGACTGGCCATCTGTCTGAGGATGATAAGCTGTGCTAAACTTCAATCGAGTCCCCAAACTTTCTTGTAAGCTCCTCCAGAAGTGTGATAAGAAACAGGTGTCACGGTCGGACACGATGCTCACCGGTACTCCATGCAATCTTACAATCTCCTGCATGTACCATTCTGCCAAAGCTTATGTTGATTGACTAACTCGAAATGGTATGAAATGAGCTGCCTTGGTCAATCGATCAACAATCACCCAAACAACATTGTTGCCCTTTGGATTCTGCGGTAAAGCCGTCACGAAATCCATGGTTATATGTTCCCACTTCCACTGAAGAATCGGAAGTGGTTGCAATAAACCAGCAACCCTTTGATGTTCAGCCTTAACTTGCTGACACACCAAGCATTTCGCTACAAAGCGGGCAATCTCCCGTTTCATGCCTTCCCTCCAGAAATGCCGTCGTAGATCTCGGTATATCTTCGTGCCTCCTGGATGTACGGAATATGCGGAACTGTGTGCCTCCTTCATAACTTCTTCACGAATATCTTCTTTTGGCATACACAAACAGCTACCATACCGTAACGAACCATCTTCATGAATCAACAAGTCCGTTCGAAGTCCAGCTTCAACCTGTTCTCGAAACTTCTGCAATCTTGGGTCCTGCAATTGCGCTGCTTTAATATTCTCGATCAACGACGACTGTACTTGCAGCTGCATCAACTGTCCCGAAGAATGCGGTAGCACAACCTCCAAATCGAATCTTCGAAGTCTTCAATAAGTTCCTTTTATGCAGTCAACATCTGAATTGCTGGCAACCGACTAAGCGCATCCGGCACAATATTAACTTTCCCCGGATGGTACTTAAGATCAAGATCGTAGTCAGCCATCAGCTCCAACCATCTACGCTGCCTCATATTAAGCTCCTTCTGTGTGAACACATACTTCAGGCTTTTATGATCGGTGAATACTTCGACGCTTTCGCCCAATAAGTAGTGCCTCCAAATCTTCAAAGCGAAAATCACAGCTGCCAGTTCCAAATCATGAGTTGGGTAATTCTTCTCATGAGTTTGAGGAGAAGTGAGGAGGCTCGGGTTTTAGACGAAGGAGGAAGACGAGGAAGAGAAAATAAAATATAGGGTTGTTGAAGGGAGGTGACGGGATCCTGGGCGGTGACGGGATCCGCACAGTATCCGCGAGATGAGAGAGAAAGATGTGCGAGATGAGAGAGATGGGGAGAGAGCGAGAGGAGAGAGAGAGGAGGAGAAAGAAAGTTGGAAGTATGTGGGGGGAGAGAGAAAGAGAGAAGAGAGAAAAAGATTATGAGGGGGAGAGAGAGAGGGACTGAGCGCGGGGAAAGAGAGAGAGAGGAAGAATCTGATTGGTTAGGAGTTAGGATTTTAGATTTAAAGTTTTAAAAAGATTTGTTTGTTAAAAGATTTATCAGTTAACGAGATTTTAAGGGTAGAAGTTTAAAATAAATATTAAATAAATTTGAATTTAGACGGGATACAAAATATTCCAAAACACCCGCCGGTCGGGTCCAAAATTTCGGATTTTAAATATGAAAAATATATGCGACTTTCAAAATTCAAAATGAATGCTCAGGTAACGAAAATGCATACCCCCAAGAACGGATGCACGTACATGCGCGTAGCCATCCAAACACGTCCGTTTCACTGAACGGGACGAGAACAAGATGCGCGGATGCTACCATGGGGTTAAGGGTATCATGCAGGCTAAGTTATGTAATTTTAAAATATTTTCGTGACCTAAAATGTTATATGGTGAAAGATGCAATGCAAGATAAAATGCCAGTATGTACTAAACCTGAAAATGCACAGTCTACGTAACAAGTCAGGGTAATTCATAAATATGAATCAAACAGGTTCAAACAAGCGGGTTGGGTCGAGTGCAAAGTAAAATATAAAATACCATTCGCACCCAAATCACGATAAATCAAGAAATACTACCAATAAGAAAATACTAAAACTGGAATTGGTATAAATGAACTAGGTTGTTATAATGTTCGTCAGGAGGACCAGACTCTGAGGACATAGAGCCGAGCTAGGAGGACTTGGACCAGCTTGCTACTCAGCCAGACTACTAGGTTCTTCCTTCCTGTACTTACTTTCATTATGCCATTGCTTAGGCATTTGCATTATGATTATATCTTTTATTTTCAGACAGTTGTATGTAAGGTTGAATGTAAATAAAGTTGTTGATTTATTTTATTACTCTTGTCATTCTTGCACATTGTTATATTTCTTAATTATGCTTAACGTATTCTCATAGTAAATATGTTGCGGGCTTACTACATCACCGTTTCCGTTTACTGGGAAGCAGAGCATGACAGGTTTTTGTTGCTGACCCATGTAGGTCAGTTATGTATGAAGTCTTAAGCAATATATCATAAGAATTATAAGAATCACCAACTATACATTCCTTACATTTCAAATTTCTTGAATATATCCTAATCTGTCTTTTCTATCAAGGCGACGTATTCTCCAAATAACACCAGCACCAACGTCAATAGCAACACATAACCACCTACCTTAGCACCTCTCCCTACCTTTACTGCTCTGATCAATGAACAGACGTTGCTTCTACAAGCCATCAAAAGTCTCCTGGAGGGTCAGCAGCAGAAGAATGCTATCCTTATGAACCGTCCCGAAGCCGAAGCACCTGGAGTGAAGTAATTTCGTGCGTTTCATCCAAGGAATTTTTCAGGGAAAGAGAGTCCTCTTGAGGCTGAAGAATGGGCCCAAAATATCGAGGACGACCTTGCAGCAACATAAGTACCAGGCATAGCTTGGGTTCGTGTGGCCAAGCTCCAACTCACTGACAACGCAAGAGTCTGGTGGAAAGTCGAGGAAAACCGTCTTACACAACCAATAGAGTGGAAGATGTTCCACGATCTGTTCGATGCGAAGTTTTTCCCCGAGACTGTCCGTTTTGAGATGGAACAACAGTTCATCCACTTGCAACAAAGCTTTATGTGGGTAAAATCAGTGGATGAATATGATGCCGAATTCATCATGCTTAGCAGGTAAATAATTCGTCTCAAATTCTGTTCCGTAAAACACGTAACTGTCTGACATTGACATCTTATCAGGTTCGCGGCACACCTGATCCCTACCGATGAGATTTGGGCTAGATGATTCCAACATGGCTTAGACCCGGAGATTCAGGCGGTATTAACCACAGGAGACTATCCAACTCATGAACTCGTCCCGAAGGCTGCATACTGTTATGAAGCGGTAGTAAAAAAGAAAGGTAAGTCTCAAACAACCAGAATCAAACGCCCTGCTACCCAGATGACAGGAGGAGCCTCTTCTAGGCTGACTTTTGCACCCAAGAGGCTAGGAGGATTGTTTAACCAGTCCAGTCCAGATTTCTGTTTCTATTGCAAGAGAACTAGACACTTGGCGAAGAACTGCAGGCGTGCAAATGGCCCGCGTTTGATTTGTAGCGCATCTAATCACGCTATAGAAGCATGCCCATATCGTAGTAATACAACACCAGCACCCAGACCCATAATTCCAGATCCGTAGAGGCCACCCATTGAGGAACCTGCACCCTGCCTAGCGCTTCCTGCACTAGCTCCACGAGGACCGCCAGCACAACCTTAGCGTCAATTCCATTAGTCATAGAGAAACGTGCCTTAAGGGCAGAAGAATGCCTTAGGCGAGGAGGAATATACCGAGACGACAAGCTTTTATAATTACGGTTGAGGAGGCTGGAACCACAGGACAAGTCATCACCGGTAAATTCTTCCATCTTTTTAACCTTTCAATTATTGTGCATCGTTATACTTTCCCCTATAACTAAATGCAATCTCACACAACTTAGGTACTATACTAGTAGCCACTCTTCCTGCACTAGCACTTTTCGACACTGGAGCTTCACATTGCTTTATATCACAACGGTTCGTGAGAACGCACGTGATTCCGTGAAGCCACTCATTTCGAGCTGGAATGTCAGTTCTGAGAATGGAGTCTTGAAGGCAACTTTGGGATATGATCAGTGCCCAGTTGTAATTTGCGGCCGAGAATTGTACGCAAATTTCAAAGTACTGAACATACCAAATTTCGATGTTGTGTTGGGAATGGATTGACTGCCATTAAACGAGGGTAATATTTGAGATAACAGATCACCCAGTCTTTTATTTCAAAAGTGGAGACAGAACCTTGGAGCCAGGAAGCTACCGAGCAAGACCGAAGAATGCAGAAGTATTCTCTCTACCAGCTGAAGAAGAAAAACCTGAGATAGTTTGAGAATTCGAGAATGTGTTCCCTGAAGACATATCAGGTTTGCCTCTCGATCGAGCTCTTGAATTCAATATTGACTTACAACCTGGTGTACAACCTGTAATCAAAGCGCCATATCAACTACGTCCAGAAGGATTGAAAGAAATTCATATCCAGTTAGACGAGCTTCTGAAGAAAGTTTGGATCAGACCCAGTACATCAAGTTGGGGATCACCAGATTTACTAGTAAAGAAGAAGGAAGGTACTTACCGGATGTGCGTGGATTATCGACCACTGAACGAGATGTCAATTAAGAACAAGTATCCACCACCTCCCATCGATGACCTTTTCGATCAGCTAAGTGGATCTTGCGTCTTCTCAAAATTAGATCTTCGTTCAGGATATCTTCAGGTAAAGGTCAAAGAGTCCGACATTCCGAAACCGGCGTTTAGGACTCGTTATGGCCATTTTGAATATCTCGTAATGCCATTTGGAGTGACCGATACACTTGCCGTCTTTATGAACCTGATAAACCAAGTTTTCCGAGAGTACTTAGATAGATTTGTTGTTATCTTCATCGACGGCATCCTGATGTATTCAAAAAATCGGAAAGAACACGCCGAGCACTTATGCATTGTCCTGAAGACATTATGAAAACACCAGCTCTCTGCTAAGTACAGCAAGTGTGAATTTTGGCTAGATCAAACCGGATTTCTTGGACACATCGTTTCAGGCGAAGAAATCTCTGTAGATCCAGCTAAGGCGTCAGCTGTCAGCGAGTGGCAGACACCAAAGACGGTGAAAGATATAAGAAGTTTTTTAGGTTTAGCAGAATATTACAGACGCTTCATTGAAAGATTCTCAAAGATTACAGCACCCCTGACTAAGCTCACTCGTAAAAACGAAGCATTCGTGTAGTCAGAAGCATGTGAGAATGCTTTTGTAGAACTCAAGTCGAGATTAACCTCTGCACCTATCCTTATAATACTGGATCAATCTGGTAGATTCGACGCACATTGTGATGCGTCCGGTAAAAGATTAGGATGTGTTCTACATCAGCATGGAAAAGTTGTGGCTTTTGCATCAAGGCAATTAAAATTTCATGAACGCAACTATCCAACACATGATCCGGAATTGGCAGCCGTGATTTTCGCACTCAAGATTTGGCGTCACTGTCTTTTAGGAGAACGGGTGAATATATACACTGACCAAAAAACTCTGAAGTATGTATTTACTCAGAAAGAACTCAACATGCGGTTGAGAAGATGGCTAGAACTCATGGCGAACTTCGACATCAACCTACAGTATCATCTTAGAAAGGTGAACATAGTTCCTGATGTATTTAGTTGCCAACCATTAGCAAAGAACCTCACCGCTTAATGGAAGCTACAACAAAAACTGCACGGATTGGAGATTGAAGTAGTTGTGCCAGGTAATACTTTATGTTTGATGAACTTACAAGATCAGTCCACTCTTTTCAATCAAATCAAAGCAGTTCAAGCAAATGATGCCAAGCTATAAAAGATTCGAGAACAAATAGAAAGTGGACTTCGAACTGACTTCATCATCCACAAAAATGGATCCTTGCGGTATGGGAGCAGTTTATACGTACCAGTCGGCCCTGTTCAAGAAGAGTTGATAAAAGAAACTCATAGCTCTTCGTATTCGGTACACCCCGGGGGTACGAAGATGTACAAAGATCTACGACAACACTACTGGTGGCATGGAATGAAGCGAGAAGTAGCAAGGAGCGTAGCAAAGTGTTTAGTATGTCAGCAAGTAAAGGCTGAGTATCATAGAACTGCTAGTCTATTTCAGCCATTACCAATCCCAGAATGGAAATGGCAGCATATTACCATGAACTTCATGACCTCTCTCTCTCGCAGCATGAAGGGCAACGAAGCAGTTTGGGTTATTGTGGATCGACTCATTAAGTCGGCTCACTTTATTCCATTCAAAGTTGGCCAGTCAACCGAGACGTTGGTAAGGAAGTACATGGAGGCGAGTACAAATCTAAAGTAAGATTTAAATTTTCAAGATGTACCCTACGTGTCTTGATACCTGTAAACTCATGCAGGAGATCATGAGATTACATGGAGTATGCATCGTCTCCGATCGTGATACAAGATTCTGATCAAAGTTTTGGTAGAATCTGCAAGCTAGCCTAGAAACGAGTCTGAATTTCAGTACGGTGTACCATCCACAAACAGACGGACAGTCCGAGCGAATAATTCAGATCCTGGAAGATATGTTGAGAGCTTGTGTGTTAGACTTCGGAGGTTCGTGGGAAGATCACCTACACCTTATGGAGTTTTCATATAACAACAGCTACCGGGCAAGTATTGGGATGGTACCATTCGCAGCACTCTACGGACGGAAGTGTCGTTACCCGCAAAGTTGGGATGACGTTGAAGATCGTGAACTCCTTGGACCAGAGATAATCGTGGCAACTGTGAATGTAGTTCACACAATCTAGGAAAAGATGCGCATAGCCCAAGACCGACAGAAACATTGGGCAGATGCAAAGTATCGACACCTGGAGTTCCAACCTGAAGAGCACGTGTTTCTGAAGATCTCTCCAAACAAAAGAGTGATACATTTTGGCAAGAGGGGTAAACTCAGTCCAATGTACATCAGACCGTTCGACATACTCAAACGAGTTGGAGAAGTGGCATACTGTTTGGCACTGCTACCCTCATTGGAAAGAGTGCACAACGTGTTCCACATATTCTAGCTATGACGATATGCGAGTGACCCCAGTCACATTCTTGATCATTCAGAGCTCACTGTACAGACCAATCTGACTTACGAACATCAACCGGTTGAGATCCTGGACTGAAAGATGAAAACATTGCGGAACAAGGAGGTGAACTTAGTCCGGGTGATATGAAAGAAAGATTCACCAGAAGAATCGACTTGGGAGAGAGAAGACGATATGCGTGCATGATACCCTTACTTTTTTGAAAATTTGTCTCTATATAAATTTCGAGGACGAAATTTTTATAAGGAGGGTAGAATGTAACGACTCTGAAATTACTGTACAAAAATTTACCGGTTTAATGTATAGAAAGGGTATTTCAGCCTGATCAGGAGTTATAAGTTATTTTTGTTCAATAAAACTAAGAAACAACTTACAGCTTACTGATAAAGCCTCTACACTGCTATGATATAACCCGCGTGTTCGAATTCCATCAGTCCCAATTATTTTTAATATTTTTTCAACTTTTCACAAGCCCAAGAGTTGCATGTGCAATACACGAAGAATCGAAAAGTTTCAGAAAAATCAAATGGGATAAATGCGGAGGTAACACTGATTAAAATACCTGGCACGAATCTCGAAGCAAGGCATCAAGATCCGACCGCTCGTTTCTCCTATTTGCCCGCCGCCGACGGTCTTGATTGCTCTAATTAGCTCCGTGCTTTGCACGTACATCCCTTTAGCTTCCCTATACTTCTCTGTACCGTTTGATTTTCCTGCAATCAAACAAAGACCTTTCAAATCCATAATTAACACCATTTAATCTATTTTTAATTCATTTTATTTCACACACTCTCTTATTTTTACCCTGTAAATACCACCCCATGCTCTAGCTCTTCCCCATTCTGAAAATTCTATCAAAATTCTCCCAAAATTTTCTAAGTACAAGTGGAGTCAAGTGATGTTAACAACCAAGTTCTTTTCATTGAAGATCGGAATTGTTCCTGGATTTACCGTGATGCCAAGGAGACCCCCCCACTCTTTCTTACTCTCTTTTCAACACTACGCAACCGGTAAGTCTCTATTCTTTTCTTTCATTTTGACACAAACAGCATTCTTAGAGCACATCGACAAAATGGAGTTTGTTTCGATATATTTTTCTTTTCAACATTTTAATCCAATTGATAAGCAAATTAGGTCACACTAACATCCTAACACTACTCTTAACATTATTTACATCATTTAGCTTTTAGTGTAATAAAAATTTTCATGAGAAATAATCATAAAATGATTTTTTCAGAAAAATACCATGAACTTTAGTATAACCGTTACTTCGATAATTAGTTTATATACCTTTAAGAAAATTCACGGGGTAACGACCTACCCCACATGCACAGTTATGGTTCATAGCACGAGATTTAGATGTATGACTAGTCTAAGAGAATAAGTTTTTCATTAAAATACCACAGTTTTACAAAAGGGTTTTTTTTAATCGATATTTTTGAATCCTTTGCAATTACGCCTTTACAACCCTCGTTAGGGGACTCGCTAATGGATGGTATAGATTATCACACATTTTTAGGATAGTAGAGTGAGATGCAGTACTTCTCACGGAATATTCAGTCTCGAAAGGAAACAAAAATATGGTTTTTTTAAGAAATAAGACTTTTTCTAAATAAAAATAAAATTTGGAAAATTATATAAACTATGAATCCGTATTTTTAATAATAACAAATTGTGAAACTATATTTATAAAATTAAAGATTAGAATTTTAAATAAAATACCACCAAGTTTCCAAAAGTATAGTTTCATACAAATAGCATAAACTTTTAAAAATCTAGGTTTTATCACTAAAATACCACTGAAACTAAAATACATGTTCATAAAAACTCTAAATAATATAAATCACCCTCGAGGTTTATTTTTAAGCAATATTAAAGTATTTTTTTTGTAAAACCCCTCAAGGAATGCAAACAATATAAATACAATATAAACAATAATAATAAATATTAAGAACTCTAGATTAATATAGGTTTAAGCGGAATTATTTCTCTTGAACCTCAGGGAGCCGGAGAAAGTGAGTGCTTGCCTATTCAGGTTAGACAGCTTAATGGAATTATCAATGGCAATTGTCTTGGAAAAAAGCACAAATCCTGCCTTACATGTGCAACAGTTGTCCGATTACTCCCGAACTTAAGAAATTCAAGAATTTAATCCTTTTATAAGATACCAACTCCAACCTGAATCCAAACTCAAACCAGAATCCAAAATCAAACACAAACTTGAATACTTGATCATGAATCTGAACACCCGAATTCAAATATCAAACTTAAACTTGAATACTTTGCTCAACTTGACCAAACCATGGATATAACTTGATATGAACTATACATGAATACTTGAACACATGATTACATCTTGAACATGAACTTGAACTTTTTATATTCATAGATTCGGCCAAGTCCTGTAATCTTAATCTATACAATACAATACGCAGGGAAAAAGGGGCAGATTGATATGGAATGTATATCGTGACACGAGAGGTCACTTTAAAAGACACCTACATGAATTCACGTGCCGTTGTCCCGTGGGATATGACGAGGCCTTGTACTACATGTTACCATAGTCTACGGGGTAAGATGGACTCCTTTCGTATACATAAATACATTCTTTATCAAACTACATGTAACCACGTTAGAATAACTATCTTATACCTGTGAATGATCATATACAATTTTACCTGTCCACTGTTCATTTGGTTTCTTTTCACATTATATACTATTTTCTCTTATTTCTTTTGGGACTTACCAAGCGCTAGTTTACTGAAGACGTTCCTTTCTGTTTTCTTTCTTTAGAATGTTCGTCAGGAGAACCAGACTCTGAGGATTAGAGCCGAGCCAGGAGGACTTGGACCAATTTTCTACTCAGCCAGACTATTAGTTTCTTCCTGCATGTACTTACTTTTTTTATACCATTTTTAGGCCTTTGCATTATTATTGTATCTTTTATTTCCAGACAGTTGTATATAAGGTTGAATGTAAATAAAGTTGATGTTTTATTTTATTACTCTTGTCTTTTTTGCGCATTGTTATATTTCTTAATTACGCTTAACGTATTCTTATAATAAATACGTTACGGGCTTACCGCGCGCTTGCCACGTCACCGTTTCCGTCTACTGGGAAGCGGGGCATGACATGCTCCTTGCCCGGATTAGCCATGTATCTGCTGACCATTCTAACTGCATGTGCAATGTTTGGACGCGTGCAAACCATCGCATACATCAAATTACATACCGCACTCGCATATGACACTCTTGACATGTACTCTCTGTCCATATCTAACCCTGGTGATAATTTCGTCGAAAGTATGAAGTGCGCCCCTAAAGGAGTAAACCCGGGCTTTTTCTTCTCTATCCAATATCGAGCGAGAACTTTCTCTATATACTGTTTCTGTCACAGACGCAATTCACCACGCTTTCTCTCCTGACAATATCCATGCTAAGTATTTTCTTCGCAGCCCCAAATCTTTCATCTCGAACTCCTGACTCAACTGCCGTTTCAACTTGTTGACCTCTGACATGCTTCATGATGCCACCAACATATCGTCCACGTACAATAAAAGATAAATCTGAAACCCATCGTTTAGTAGCCTCACATAAACGCATTGATCCTTAATATTC
The DNA here is from genome assembly GCA_030015575.1 of Agapanthus africanus. NCBI lineage: Eukaryota > Viridiplantae > Streptophyta > Magnoliopsida > Asparagales > Amaryllidaceae > Agapanthus > Agapanthus africanus. The sequence continues at coordinate 449,375,956 of CM057349.1, read as the reverse complement.
CTTATGTATCCAATCGCTAACACAAATTGTTCAAACCGTCTATACCACTATCTCGGACGCTGCTTCAAACCATAAAGCGACTTCTTCAATTTGCAAAAATAACCATCCTTGCCATGACTAATGATTGGTGCATTTTAATGTATATTTTATATACATATTTATCTTTATTATGCCACAATCAATGCTGCACAAAAGTATTTTATGAATTTGCAGGTGACAGAGGCTTAATCGCAAAAGGAGAAGAAAAGAGACAAACACGTGCATTTTACGTTGCAAAACAAGTTAATATAAAGCAGGAGCGCAAATGATATCAAATTATACAAAATATATTTGAATAGAATCAAAATGATATAAAAGACCCGAGCACAATTCAGCATAAAGGCCCGATGGCAGAGTTAACTTAAAACAATCATATCTTGAAGACCGTAACTTAAAAGGATGGCCACTGGTTCTGGAGAATTTAGATTGTATTATTCGGTTGTCTCTTCCTTTTACTTTCTCTCAGGTTATGAGAGCTCTTTGTATTAGGAGAGTACAACTATTACGCTTATTGGATAATTTTCTTCCAAATCTTAAGCTGGTGCCAAAAGATAGGGAAGGAAGAAAACCAATTATCCTAAGTGCAGTATACAGAAGATAAGAGACATATAAAGAGATTGAAGTGAGGGCAAAGGAAAATGCGACTACTGTCATGAATCTGGATAAGGGAAAAGGTGTTATTAGGAATACCCAGCCACCCTCTTGAAACATTTATGTTTCGGATTTTCGATGTACTTGTAAATGAGAACTGTTTTCCCAGTTAATTCTGACTCCAGAGTATATATTTACTGGATTTGGATCTCACATCGGTACAGTGTTACAGATGTTGAGTAGGAGTAGAATATTGGGAAATGGGCGAATTGATCCTCAATATCAGAATTCATTGCAATTGATGATATTGGATTAAATCGCCTGGTTTTGCCTAACGGTAAATATTTGGTTTTGAATAACCGTTGTTATGCACCAATTTTTAAAATGATATATCTATATCTTTATTTTATAAAGTGATATAAATTTTGAAAATTGTGTTCTAAACATTTACTTTTATTAGTTGAGGATAAGGCAAGGTGTATTGAATAATGATATAAGACATTCTCGACCAAAATACAGTTTTCAATCTACAACACACGGAGTTCGAGTTATTGAATTCATGAGACTTATACATGAAAATGTATGTTGTTCAGTGTCTTTCGGGACAGGGGTTGGTACTCTTACTTCATTCAAGTGTACCTATGAGTTCTCTGGTTTTAGACATGCATTTGTCATAATACAAGGTCCAAAGATTTTGAGAAGTTTATAGGTTTAAGAATAAAGTAAAAAACCATACATTGGAAGTATCAGGACTCTTCGCAGTGATCGAAAATATAGATACTTATGCTCGGTATTCCGTCATAGTAATATCGAGAGCTTGATTCTCTCGCAGGTTATTCATCCATTAGTGCGCTTCTTGGTGAGTAATGCTGTATTAGTCTTTTTCCATTTGTGATATGCACTAGATACAAATGCATTACATTTGAATATGGTTCTATCTAAATTACTGCCTTTATTCTATATGGATATAGATTGGTTGCATATCTTGAGATTATTAAGATATGGAGTTATCGGGTTCCTGTTTAAAAGCAGAATCTAGACAAACTTAAGGCACGCTTCGATAATGGCTGTTTGTGGATTATCCCAAGCATTCGCAAGGGTTTTCTTTCTACCATTTTCAAGATCAATATTTACATTGTTCTTGACTCGCCACCTTTTTATTAAAGGAATCCTTTTTTGCAAAAGAAACTAATAGGAGTATGATAGAACTGGAAGTGATTCCAGAATCACAAACGATTTCCGAAAATTTAGTAGAACCTAAAGATTCAATTGGACTTGACAAACCATTAGCCACTCCACAGATTTTAGTAGGTGACCTCAGCCACCTGAGAGATACTTCGGTTTTCTCGTAGACGGTGACAGGGAGTTTAGCACCATGGTTATAATGTAGGATTGCTATGCACGCACACAAGGGTCTACGAGGCATCAACCATGCCCGATTAAAAATTTAGCCGTGCCGAACAACCCGAATACGGATCTTTAAACTAGAGATTAGGCGAAAACTAACATGCTAAACATTTTAACACTAAGTGAGAGGGATTACAACCTTTGTAGATCCGGTCCTTCACTTCATAAGCTCCGTGTTGAAGTCCCTTCGCTGCGATTATCATGCTCCGGACTCTCGAGAGGCTCCACGAAGGGAAAGGTGCAGTCTTGCTTCCGATCTTCGATACAAAGATGATCTACCTTGAAGTTTCATTAACACAAGCTAACACTCACTAAAATTGAGTGAACACTCTCATCTAAAAGGCAAGGGAAGATGAAGATGGTGAAGTAGGATTTTTGCTCTCTTTATTTATCTTTTTCTCACATTTATTCATCACTTGGAAAAAATCTAGAAAGCTTTTTCATGAAAAAATGAAGGAAGAAGAAGATGAATCTTAGAAAAAAATATCCTTTTGTGATGAATAGAAAGAATTAATATGATAAATAATGCAACCATGGTCAAGTAACCTTTGTAGAGATTGAACTAGGGTTAAGGGGTGTGGTTGGGTTAAGAAATATCATGCAAAAATATCTTTTCCAAAACAAAAAAGAAAACCTTCTAGAAACATCTAGAAAGGTTTAACCCTAATCAAACCCTAACCATGTTTAATCTCTACTAAACATGTTGCATTAGTAATCATATCATGTTATAATATTATATATCACATATATAATATTTATCGTAACAAAATAAAATAATACATTTAACATATATCGCATATATATCAATGTATTACCCGAGTGAGAAAAAGAATCTTTTAGTGAGCAAATATTAGTTAATGTAATTTAATATATCATATATATTATTATAAATTAAATAATCGAATCAACACTTGATCTGACAATCCGGCTATATCGCATATAACCGACTAATATTTATCCGTACCGATTCATCGAATCAACACTTGATCCGATGACCCGGCTGATATCATATATCGTGAGAATAAAATACGGTATCTTATATCGCATTATCCTCGGTCCCGCACATATCACATATGTGCCCGTACTCCGTTTTGCCTGAGCCAAGAAACCTCTGTGTAGGACTCTAAAGAATCGTCAATACGCCGGCAGTAGGTGATGATCATATCAAACACCCACAAGCTGCAAGCGGTCAGCTAAATGTAACAGCTACCCAGGTATTGAGCGCTCAGAAGATCAACAAGCAAGCCTGTAACTTCTCCTGTGAATCCAAACAGTAACACTCCTGTACAGTCCGGTCTCGTCGTCTGATATGTTGCATATCTCGCCTAGGGGTGGTAAACGTCAGACCCCAGTAGCTCGATAAGTCGTGTCGATATGAGGTCTATAATAGTTCGAGAAACTACTGATAACACTTACCAGTAAATCTCAGCAACCCTGGCCAGGGATTTCCGGTTATAGCCAATCGAACACAGCACAACATCAACTCCCTATACCGGGAGAGACGAATCCCCTCCTATCGCTCATTGCCTCTATGTGATTCGGGACTGTACCCAAAAGCCACCTTTTTGCACGCCATCTTGGATGTGGTATGATGGAAATCAAAGCACAGTGGGAATCACACAAGACTCTATGACGATCTTGGGTCAACAGACTACTCTGTACCAGTGTCACCGAAGAACTGCCATCTGACGTGAGGTATAATACCATCTGGGAGTTCTCGGTGAGTCCGTCCAGTGTACCCAGTCTCCACTGAGCACCCGTACACCATCCTTGATGTCAAACACCGATGGATATGGGATCATCCATCGCCCATCATATGGGTCAAGATGCGTATACGCTAGTCTACTCTGGTGTATCGATGCCCTATCTCGATACACCCTCGACTAGGAACAGTTATAGGATGTACTCATCGACTACCGTGGCCCCACTAGTATGATCTCATCATAGTCCCAGTAGTCGAGTACATATCCTAAGGGTTTTATCAACATGTAACATAGAGACAAGCTGAGTACATGTTAAGATAAAGTACAACCAGATAGCATACTATCATGTCGAGCAAGAAAGTCCTCCCTATATATATCCTAGCATCCACTACAATATACATCGTATGTACAGTAATGGCCTCTAGGGCATACATATAACTAACAATCTCCCACTTGCACTAGGGCCATCTGTTGTGGTATCACATACCCAACAATTAGCTGCGGTTGAAGTATCTCATACTCAACCATCCCATAAAAGTCTCTACTGGGAAAAATGCCTTTGTGAGTGGATCCACGCTGTTGTCCTCTATGTCTACTCTCCTAACCTCGATCTCCCTGGAGATCAACCATCTCCATGATCAGGTGATACTGCCTAAGAATTATATCTGGATTTCTGATGGGACAGAAGTTCCTTGGCTAAAGCCACAACTCCATTGTCACACAATGGTAGGAACGAAGTTCATCTCATGAACTTATATGTATCCAGACTGCCTCTTTGGTAGCATCCTTGGTAACGATGTATCTTGCCTTTAATCGTCTAGTATGTCACGGTATCTAGCTTAGAACTCTTCCAACATACCGTCCCTCCACTGAGGGTGTAGACAATGCCTGCGACTGACATTCAGTCTTCCTTATCACTCTGGAACCTTTCCAGTGATTCTCCTCAGGATTGATTGATACCATCTCACTACAACTAGTGAGTATCCTAACATCCAATTAGATCTATCTCATAGATCCAAAACCCCGGATTTAGGAGGTATCACTTTGATCCTATATGGAGAATCCTTGTGATAAGCGAAGATTGACCGAGCATAGCATAGGAAACTCCTTCCCTATCAAGAGTATGTCATCCACGTACTCTACGAGGATCACCGCCATACTCTCTACTACCCTTTTTTTTATATACAAGGTTCATCTACCATTTTGATGAAGTCAAACTCTTTGACTACCACATCAAAACAGATGTTCCAACTCCGCGATGCCTGTTTTATCACATAAAACATCTTGCACACGTTTCCGCTGCTCCCACTGTCTACGAAGCCCACTGGCTGTGTACTTATAGACGCTCTTTTCTAAAACATCATTTAGAAAAGCAGTCATGACACCCAACCACCAGATATCGTAGTCATTGTATGTAGCCGTGGCAAGTAGGATCTGGATGGACTTAAGCATAGCTTTGAAAGTCTCAACTTTTCCATGTACACCAAGTAATCTTCTCGCTCCTGATGGGGATTTAACCCTTCAGATAAAGCAACCAAAGTCCATACTTTGTTGGTGTATAAGGATTCCATCTCAGATCGATAAGCATCCAGCCATTCTTACAGAGTCCCACTCCTGATGGCCAGCTCGAAACTAGTTGGGTCATCATCTCATGATGCAATCCTCGCTCCCACTATCATAGAGAAACCGAAGTGTCTCTCAGGTGGGTGAGGAACCCTACTAGATCGGCGGAGAGGCTGAGGTTCGTTGGAAACTATTGAATCCTTTGGTTCTACCAAATCATCAGCTGCAGTTTGTATAGCTTGAACCTTTCCAGTTCTACATAACAGACCTTGCCTTGAGCTTGTCCGGATTTTGCTTTTTAGACATAGGCCGGACAACCCCAAATCTTAACTAACTTAAGATATGGGCTCTTCCCTTTCCATATTACATATGAAGTGGTAGGCAACTGATTTGATTTGAACCCTATTCAATAGGTATGCAGCTTCTCAAGTGCATAACTCCCAAAAGGAAATAGGAAACTCAGCAGTACTCATCATAGAGCACACCATATCATATAGGGTGTGATTGCTCCGCCCCGATACACCGACGTGCTGTGGTGTATACGGAGGAGTAATGCCGAGAGAGAATCTCATTCTCCTTTAGAATAATCCAGGAATTCCGTGCTCAAGTATTCTCCTCCTTGATCTCATCAAAGGACATAATACTTATACCCGTATTTTGGTTCTCTACTTCTAACTTATATTCTGTGAATATCTCAAAAGGTTCGGACTTGTGTTTCAGCAGGAATATATGTCTGAATCTTGAGAGATTATCAGTGAATGTAATGAAGTACAAAGAACCAGTCTTGGCATGTGTAGACAGGAGACTTTCATACATCAGCATGTATCAATTCCCAAGAGTTCACTAACTCTTTCTCTGTTTCCAATAAACAGAGCTATGGTCATCTTATCTTTGTGACATGACCGGCAAGTTTCACAAGATGTAAATTCAAACTAATTTAAATATGCATCTAAATGTAACTTCAGCCAGTCGGGTCGCATTGGTATGACCTGGTCTACAATGCCTCAAGAAGGATTCGTTCATTTCTGAACTCTTCCTCTTGTGTGTGTTCTATATACTAAGAACTGTAGTTTGATTTAGAACGTCAATGCTTTTAGATAACGTGCCTGAACCGATCAACTCTTGATATAGGAAATGTTCAAAACATTATCCAACAATACAATATTATATCCTTTCTTTACTAATAAAGAGACTGATATGATTTTGTATATCAGGTTCGGTATCTAATAACATTCGTTCAGAATCAATGTATTCAAATAATACAGGGTGATAGTGACCAACAGACTTGGCTGCAACACTTGCACCGTTTTCTGTCTCATGAAACTTATCACCCGTTCTCAGTTCTCTACCTATCTGTAGCACATGTAACAGATTACATATGCGGGATCCTGATCCGGTATCACATACCCAGGGCGTAAAGAATACTGAAAAACAGTTCTATGTAATGAACACACCCGAAGATGATGCATCAACATGCACTTTCTTCGTTTGGGCGGCACGGGAAATCTGGTATTCCCCAATTTCCTGCTCTGTCTTATAACAATTATAAGTTGGAGCGGGACCAACGTTCCCCAGCTCAGTATAACAAGCGGGTTCGGTCAATACATCCGTTTTATTATCTTGATTAAGGCGTGATATGGTCGCTACCTGGAGAGAGAGAGAAGAAAACACTCAGCGTATGCTCTTGCAAGATTAGATTGGTTATCTAATATATCTAATCAGGATGTCTCCTACTATTTTAATCAAATCTTCCTTCAAACCCTAAAAGGAAAGACTAGCCGGGATTAATTACACGCTACAAATTCGCCAATCTTTCAGCCAGACCAGTGTCGGTACTTTGAGAGAGGTTCCCCGTGCTTTCGCACGAACCTAATTAAAGTAAACCTCGTTTTCCCAGAGGCGTAACCTTGTTAACACCTTTCTAGACACCTACTTGATCGGCTAATTTTAATGTGTAAAACTCTCCCAAGAGTAACTCTTACTCGCAGCGGGTATCGGGATCCAACTATCTCATAGAAGGTATGCAATCTCATTGCAAATTTCAACACTTGAAATTCCCAATAATATATTACCCCTAGTACTTATGATCTTAACTAAGGTCAACATGTCATAAGTACTAGTCAAGTTCTACCCGTCATTTCATGATTAATCAGACCCACCCTATATGACCCTCAACTATGGTCGACATAATCACATGAATGTCCTAACTAATCGCATCATATGTTGTGTAGGAAGACATCACTTATCTACCGTACACTACGCCTCAACTAAAGTCGACATACGCAGCACGAATACTAAGTACTCTACTTCCTAAAATGACGGAGGGCTACGACAGGTTTTTATGAAAACCTATTGCGTAATGAACTTGATATCGTTGTAGAATCGAGCGATTTTAAATGGAATGTTTTTGAGGCCTTTTCTAGTTTCACTAAAGAGGTCACTCCCGGTGAAGGGATCGTCGGCTCTTTCCTCATCAAATAAGGTGCAGGATATTTCACAAATATCACTATGCAAAGCAAGAACTATAGAAGCAATCAAAAGACAAACCGAGTTTGTAGCATCTACTAGTTTCACTAAAGAGGTCACTCCCGGTGAAGGGATCTCGGCTCTTTCCTTATCGAATAAGGTGCTGGATGTTCTACAAGGAACACCGCTATGCAAAGCAAGAACTAGAGCTACCAGTTTTTAAACAAGTTTCTACAACATCTTTAGGTTTATTTTATTTCATTAATGAAGTCCCATTTTATTATGCTTCGCAAGCATCACATTTGAAAACGAAATCTGCAATATAACATATATCTCATATATATAATATAAACATTCGTCTCAGGCAGTAATATGATCTCATCACAGAACATTGCAGCAGAAGAACATATATGAAATATTGGATATACTAGGACGTCCGTGTTTTCAATACGAGCCTGTATAAAACACGGATTCCACGGTCGCGATGAATAGCCAAACCCACATCCCTAGACCCCTACGAGAGCGGCAAGTAACACTGCCAATTCTAGGGTTAGGAGACCCGGTCTCGACTCCTCGAGATGGTCTCCCACTGGACCCTAGAACCCGGTTACTTGTGCTCCCCTCCTTGGGTCTACCTAATGCGGAAAAGTAAATAATATACAACGGTGACATCTTCCGCAACCTGGAAGTGCCCCAATTAAAGAATATTACATACAAATTGAATTTTACATGAATGAAAAAGAAAAAACTCTCATCTCACATAAAACCCCCGGCTATTCAGAACGCGACGATCCAATATAACATATCACAGCAACACATAATATCTCATATCATCAACGTAAGCAAGTATGCGTATCCCGATTGTCGTTGATGTATAGCAACGAAGCCGGCGATACACCACATACTACGCTTACGGTCACAGAAAAGAAAGTGTAAAACTACAACAGTTGGAATCCGCAACCTCCTTAGACATCGCATGCCTAACCAAATGAATTCCTTAGACATCGCATGCTTAACAATTATAAACCCCGCATTTTAGTCTCATTATCGAAAACTCTTTTCAATATCAAGTCAGGCAATTCAACAAGATTCCCGACATCCTGATCGAATGCTCGTCGCAAACTTTAGTAGACGGCCGCACCCCCGATGCCGTCGACGAAGTGCACTAAGGCGGAACACCGTCGCCGCGAGCACCCGAACGGATGCTTTTGGCGACGGGGTTCTCCTACAGTCACTTGGTCGGGGCTATGGGGCATGGCTGTCTGTTAAGTTTACCCGGCGAGTATCCGCGTACGCTACGTGATTGCGACAGACTTTTGATCACATCAAAATTCCGTGGCAACCGATCATCGAGACTAAACTGCTATGTTTATAACATTCAAATTAGTTATCTCATAACTACCTGTGGATTCCAAATATTGTATCACATTCCAGATAAATAGACAAAGTTAAACTTTCCGATCGAATAATCAAATACCCAAGATTTCCCCAATGTATCTCAACACTTGAAATCAGTTTAAAAACATCCATCACATGCCACAGTACCAATGGTCCAGCCGTAGAAGGGTCAAGCCAACGCCTCACATGTGGCACGCCGTACTGCCACAAACCCTAAGGTTCAGAAGCAGTTCAAGACGGTCACATAATCGAGTTAAGGTTTGTTGTCTTCTAGAGGGTCCACCGTGTTACTTGCACGACTTAGAACGTTCTTAAACACGAGGAAAAATCCAACTTTTGAAAAATTTTCCGACAGGGGAAAAAGTGAGTTATTGATATCCCTTCGAACTTTTTAACAGTTTCTAAAAATTATCCGGACAAACTAAACAAAGTTAAATTATCCGATCGAATCAACGATTCCCCAATACAACCCTTGAAAACTCAACACTTGAGTGGAATTAAAATATTCCCAGAAAAAATTAACAAGAAAGGGCCTAAAAATAATTACATGAAATTTCAGGGACTAAGTCCAAATTTTGGCCGCGGAACCGCCGCAAAACTCATGGTTTCGCAGCGGTTCCGCGGTCAAATTTTCGAGTTAGAGGTCCGTACTTCACAGTAATTCTTAGTTTTTCCTGATTAATTTTCTGAGAATTTTTAATTCAGAAAAAACCACATTTTTGAAAAATGTACAGAGAGGGTTCCGTATCGGGGTTTCGGCGTTCGATCGGACATTAAACTTCGTCTAGACTTCGCCTAAAGCTCTAGCTTGGCTCTGATACCACTGTAGGGTTGCTATGCACGCGCATAAGGGTCTACGAGGCATCAACCATGCCCGATTAAAAATTTAGCCGTGCCGAACAACCCGAATACGGATCTTTAAACTAGAGATTAGGCGAAAACTAACATGCTAAACATTTTAACACTAAGTGAGAGGGATTACAACCTTTGTAGATCCGGTCCTTCACTTCATAAGGTCCGTGTTGAAGTCCCTTCGCTGCGATTATCATGCTCCGGACTCTCGAGAGGCTCCACGAAGGGAAAGGTGCAGTCTTGCTTCCGATCTTCGATACAAAGATGATCTACCTTGAAGTTTCATTAACACAAGCTAACACTCACTAAAATTGAGTGAACACTCTCATCTAAAGGGCAAGGGAAGATGAGGATGGTGAAGTAGGATTTTTGCTCTCTTTATTTATCTTTTTCTCACATTTATTCATCACTTGGAAAAAATCTAGAAAGATTTTTCATGAAAAAATGAAGGAAGAAGAAGATGAATCTTAGAAAAAAATATCCTTTTGTGATGAATAGAAAGAATTAATATGATAAATAATGCAACCATGGTCAAGTAACCTTTGTAGAGATTGAACTAGGGTTAAGGGGTGTGGTTGGGTTAAGAAATATCATGCAAAAATATCTTTTCCAAAACAAAAAAGAAAACCTTCTAGAAACATCTAGAAAGGTTTAACCCTAATCAAACCCTAACCATGTTTAATCTCTACTAAACATGTTGCATTAGTAATCATATCATGTTATAATATTATATATCACATATATAATATTTATCGTAACAAAATAAAATAATACATTTAACATATATCGCATATATATCAATGTATTACCCGAGTGAGAAAAAGAATCTTTTAGTGAGCAAATATTAGTTAATGTAATTTAATATATCATATATATTATTATAAATTAAATAATCGAATCAACACTTGATCCGACAATCCGGCTATATCGCATATAACCGACTAATATTTATCCGTACCGATTCATCGAATCAACACTTGATCCGATGACCCGGCTGATATCATATATCGTGAGAATAAAATACGGTATCTCATATCGTATTATCCTCGGTCCCGCATATATCACATATGTGCCCGTACTCCGTTTTGCCTGAGCCAAGAAACCTCTGTGTAGGACTCTAAAGAATCGTCAATACGCCGGCAGTAGGTGATGATCATATCAAACACCCACAAGCTGCAAGCGGTCAGCTAAACGTAACAGCTACCCAGGTATTGAGCGCTCAGAAGATCAACAAGCAAGCCTGTAACTTCTCCTGTGAATCCAAACAGTAACACTCCTGTACAGTCCGGTCTCGTCGTCTGATATGTTGCATATCTCGCCTAGGGGTGGTAAACGTCAGACCCCAGTAGCTCGATAAGTCGTGTCGATATGAGGTCTATAACAGTTCGAGAAACTACTGATAACACTTACCAGTAAATCTCAGCAACCCTGGCCAGGGATTTCCGGTTATAGCCAATCGAACACAGCACAACATCAACTCCCTATACCGGGAGAGACGAATCCCCTCCTATCGTTCATTGCCTCCATGTGATTCGGGACTGTACCCAAAAGCCACCTTTTTGCACGCCCTCTTGGATGTGGTATGATGGAAATCAAAGCACAGTGGGAATCACACAAGACTCTATGACGATCTTGGTTCAACAGACTACTCTGTACCAGTGTCACCGGAGAACTGCCATCTGACGTGAGGTATAATACCATCTGGGAGTTCTCGGCGAGTCCGTCCAGTGTACCCAGTCTCCACTGAGCACCCGTACACCATCCTTGATGTCAAACACCGATGGATATGGGATCATCCATCGCCCATCATATGGGTTAAGATGCGTATACGCTAGTCTACTCTGGTGTATCGATGCCCTGTCTCGATACACCCTCGGCTAGGAACAGTTATAGGATGTACTCATCGACTACCGTGGCCCCACTAGTATGATCTCATCATAGTCCCAGTAGTCGAGTACATATCCTAAGGGCTTTATCAACATGTAACATAGAGACAATCTGAGTACATGTTAAGATAAAGTACAACCAGATAGCATACTATCATGTCGAGCAAGAAAGTCCTCCCTATATATATCCTAGCATCCACTACAATATACATCGTATGTACAGTAATGGCCTCTAGGGCATACATATAACTAACATATAATGCCCCTACTAGTTATCTGAAGGTCATAGGAAGTGGTAACTTCCAGGTGACCAGATGCTACTTATCCAAGATGGTCTCCATGCACATCAGCAAATTATGGTTTTTGGACTTTGCTGGATGCTCTTGAAGGGGTAAAACCCATTAGAAGAAAGTAGATCTTTCGAGATCCGTGCAGGTGGAAAGGTATTAACCTAATAAGGCCAGACTTGTAACGATTCTCATCAAATACCCGTTGTGGATTGTGATAAGACTATTACTTCAGTGTCTATGCTAAACTCTATACGGATATGACTTGCCATAGTTGCTATTCATGACTGTGATATCTGGCAGGTGGATGACTATAACGTCTTTCCAAATTGGAATTTGGAAGTGAATATGTTTATGACACTGCCAGAGAGTTATCATAGTCAGTGGGAGCAGCGGAAGGTGTGCAAGTTACTTATGTCTATTTGTAGACTAAAGTAGGCATAGCGGAGATGGGTCATCTGTTTTGATGCGACAGTCAAAGTGATTGACTTCATCGAAATAACAAATGAACCTAGTAAGAAGGATGTAGGGAGTATTGTCCTGCGATTTGGATGACATACTCTAAATAGGAAGTGATATTTCTATACTACAATCGGTCAAACTTTGATTGTTACATGGTGTTTTCTCCATCCTGGATATGGATAATATATCAGGGATTCTGGTGACTAGATCCATGGTTTTAGATCTAGATTTGGGAAGTGTTCCAATCCAGGTACTTAGACAACATTCTAAAAGTATTTTAGACAGGATGATTTCGGGTATGGTGGTGTACCTGCAGGTGATGGAGTCACCCTCTCTAAAGAGATGTCTTCGAGACTGATGAGGAGAGGGACTGATATGAATGACATATCATTTGCTTAGGAAATTGAGTCAATCATGCAATGTCTTATACAAAACCAGATGTTGTTTATACACTTGCTGTATTAAGTAGATATTAATCCAATTCTAGAGAAATAAATGGAAGCAATTATGAACATAAGAGGATGTCCTTGGTATATGGTAACGACAGCCTCCTCCAGGAGGCAGTTATCTGTTCAGGCTTCTAAGGTGACCCGGATGACATAAAGGCTGTCAGAGTTTTGAGTTTAGCCTTTTCTGAGGATTGGTATATTGGATAGTGTTCCAATAGGGATACTGAGATAATCATGCTGCATGATACTGGTTATAACTCAACAGAGAATACAACCCAAGAAATTTGTTGAATAAGATTGTTCATTTATGAATATGGTCCCATCAAGTATCTAAAAAAATTCTTGTGGCGGGGTATCGCTTAGTTCGGAAGATTATTCATCTCTGCGGAGTTGAGATATAGAGAGAGAAAGTTGCTACATTGTAGCGAATCCATCCACTGAGGCTATTTCTCGAACACAGATGTTTCACAAACTTTACGAAACTGATTAGTAGAGAAATTGGGTATTTGATAGCACATGGGATGCGGGTATGCGATACCGCAATAATTAACCTTAAGAGAAAGTGGGAGATGGTTGGATATAGTGCCCTCAAGACAATTATTGTAATTATAGGCACGCGATTATGATAATTGAAGGAGGACCTATATAGGTAGAACAATCTTACTCGAGATGATAGTATGCTATCTGGTTTGTCTTTATCATTGATGTGTATACGTTTTACTTGTTATTATATGTCGTTAATACATAATGATGAAGCCCGTAGGATTCTTGCTTGACTACCAGCATTATGATGATGATCATATACATGAGAGCTGGGTAGCCCATAAGAACATTCTTAAATGTCCCTAGTCGTGGGAGTATCGAGATTAAGCATCGATATTCCGGAGTAGACTAATGAATATATTTCTAGACCCTAACGTGGGGTGGTGGTCGGTCTCACAAGCCATTGGTGTTGTGTCACCTAAGATAGTATACAGGTGTTCACTGGAGGTGAGTACACTGTTGGGGTTTGCCTAGCACTCTCACTAGGTTTTAACAAGCATCAAGTATGCAACATTAAAAATCTAGGGTGCTAACTAACCCGAATCTAGAATCGAACTAGAGGATTAGACGTAAATCTAACTAGTATCACATACAAGTAAGTGTCTAACACTAAGAGAAAATAAATACAACCTTTGTAGACCTCTCCTCCTTGTCTTTAGCTCCGTGTAGATGTCCTTGATTCCTTGGTTCCACTCGGAGTTTGAACGCATCTGCTTGAAGCCTTCGAAGTCCACGATGATCTACCTCGGAGTTCCTTTACTCAAGCTCCTTACTTCACTTGACCTAAATGGAAGTGATGCAAACAACTTATACAAGTGGGCTAGACTAGTATAGATTGATGAAGTGGATAATAATCTCACTAAAAAACCTTTCTTTTTCTTTCTCTTTACTCACTAGAAAATGGTAAAGAGCTTAGAGGAAGAAGGAGATAGAAATGGCTTAGCTTGAGCTCAAGAAAGATAAACACAAGAATAATGATAATGATAATGAGAGAGTTACACTCACTCTTAACTAAGGCATGAAAATATCTAGATATTTTTAGTAGTTGAGTTAGTGGAGAATTAGAAATGAAACCATAATTACAAAGATATTTTCAAGAAGTGTGTAGAAACAAAATATCAACCATGGATTAATTCCTAATTTTTATTAACTCAATAATTAAAATATCACAAATGTCTCCATGTGAGTCTTGCATAGCCATTTCCAATATATCATCAACCATGACACATGTATACATGTATGTGTGCATACATATCAATATAAACATACATACATGCATGCATACAAATAAAGAAAGGATTTAATAATGAGCTAATGGTCACATTATATTAAATCAACACTTGATTTAATAATCCAGTCATATCACATACGACCCGACCGATAGAAAACGCCAGATTAAAATACGGTATCATATACTCGTATTTAATCAAGCTCCCGCGCATATCCCCATATGCGCCCCACATCATTTCTCCTGAGCTCGGAAACCCCTTTGTGGGACTCTAGACTCGTCAATACGCTAGCAATAGGTAGTGATCATATCAGATACCCAAAAACTGTCAGTGGTACTAGCTGCACGTAACGGCTCCCAGGTATTGAGCGAACAGAAGATCAACAAGCGAACTTGTCTAAACTCCCGTAGAGCCAACTGGTAACACTAACCGTACAGTCCGGTCTCTTCATTAGATTTGTTGCATATCGAGTCTAGGGATGGTATCATCGACCCCAATAACTCAATAAGTCATGCCGATATGTGGCCTATAACAAATCGAGAAACTTCTGATAACACTTATCAGTAAATCTCATCAGCCCTGGCCAGGGACTTTCAGTTATAGCCAATCGCACACAGCACAACATCAACCCCGAATACCGGGAGAGACGAAACCCCTCCTATCGCTCATTGCCTCCATGTGTCTCGGGACTGTACCCAAAAACCACCTGTTTGCACGACCCAGTAGAGCCATGGTAGGGTGGAAATCAAAGCACAGTGGAAGAACACACAAGACTCTATGACGATCTCGGGTCTACAGAATAACATGTACAAGTGTCACCTGAGAACTGCTATCCGACGATAGATATAATACCATATAGGAGTTCTCGGCGAGTCCGTTCAGTGTATCCGGTCTCCACTGAGCACCCGTATACAATCTTTGATGTCAAACACCAATGGATATGGGATCATCCATCGCCCATCAAATAGGTCAAGAAACGTATACGCTAGTTTACTCTGGAATATCGATACCCCATCTCAATACACCTACGACTAGGAACATTTAAGGATACGCTTATAGACCAGTCATGCCCCACTAGTATGATTTGCATCATAATCATGATAGTCAAACGGATATCCTAAGGGCTTTATCAACATGTATCAAATGAATAGTATACACAATCAAGTGAACATGTTAAGATAAAGAGTAACCAGATTGCATACTATCATGTCGAGCGAGAAAGTTCTCTGTATATATATACATATCCAAGAATCCAATATCAAATAATAACCTCTAGGGCATACATATATCCAACAATCTCTCGCTTGCACTAAGGCCACTTATTGGCATATCTCATACCCAACATCTTAAAAATTCGCTCATGCTGCGGCTGTGAGAGGACCTTAGTGAGTGGATCTGCGGTGTTATTCTCTGTATATACTCTCCTAATTACGATCTCGCGGAGATCGACTATCTCTCGGATCAAATGATATTGCCTCAGGACGTTTCTGGATCGTTGATGGGACCTGGGCTAGTTGGCCAATGCCATAACCCTATTATTATCACAATACAATAGTATTGGATTAATAATTGTAGGAACTACTCCTAGTTCCGCATCCAGATGGCTTCCTTTGCAGCAGCATTTTGCAGCAATATACTCAGCTTCCATTGTTGAGTTTGCAACGGTATCCTATTTGGAACTCTTCCAACAAACCGCCTCTCCACTGAGGGTAAATACATACCCTGAGATAGATTTGGTGACATCCTTATCACCCAGGCCCTCCACGGAGAACCTTTGTGATAAGAACAGTTTGACCGATTGTAGCATAGGAATGTCATTTCCTATAAGGAGAATGTCATCCACGTACAATACGAGGAATGCGACAGTACTCCCTACAATCTTCTTATAAATTCAAGGCTCATCTGGATTTTCGACGAAATCAAACTCTTCGATCGCATCATCAAAACAGATGTTCCAACTCCATGATGCCTGCTTTAATCTATAAATGGATTTAAGCAACCTACATACTTTCTCGCTGCTCCCACTATCAACGAAGCCCTCTGGCTGATCCATATAAATGCACTTTTTTAAATCACCATTTAGAAATGCAGTTTTAACGTCCATCTGCCAGATTTCATAGTCGTAGTGAACAGCAATAGCAAGTAGGATCCGAATGGATTTAAGCATGGCTACAGGAGAGAAAGTTTCGTCATAGTTCAGTCCTGGTCTTTAACGAAATTCTTTCGCTACAAGCCCTGCCTTATAGGTCTCTACCTGTCCATCTACACCGATCTTTCTCTTAAAAATCCATTTGTACCCTACGAGTTTTACCCCAAAGGGTGCAACCTCCAAAGTCCATACTTTGTTGGTGTACATAGACTCCATTTCGGATCTCATGGCATCCAGCCACTTCACAGAGTCACCACTCGTGATAGCTTGCTGAAAACTAGTAGGGTCATCATCATCCATGATGCAATCTTCTTTGTCACCATCAATGTGGAAATCATAGTATCTCTCCGATGGGCGAGAAGTCCTACTAGATCTAAGGAGTGTCCGAGATTTATAAGATTCTATTGCAACATCAGGTTCGACCAAATCGTCATTAGTAACTTGTGTCTCTAGAACTTCTTCTAGTTCTAAAGCATTGCCATCAGTGTTATTTGTTAAATATTCATTTTCTAAAAATGTGGCATATTGAGAAACAAACACCTTTTGTTCCACCTTGTGGTAGAAAAGATATCCATACGAGTGTTTTGGATATCCATACGAGTGTTTTGGATATCCCATAAATATACACATGACTGACTGTGTCTCGAGTTTGTCTAGATTCTGCTTTTTCACAAAAGCAGGACAACCCCACATCCTAACTCGTTTAAGAGATGGTCTCTTCTCATACCATATCTTATATGGAGTGGTAGATATGGTTTTGGTGGGAACCCTATTCAATGGAAATGCTGCAGTCTCCAATGCATACCCCTAAAAGGAGAGAGGTAACTCAGCATCACTCATCATGGAACGCACCATATCTAATAGGGTACGATTCCGCCATTCTGACACACTGTTGTGCTGTTGTGTGTAAAGGGGAGTGAGCTGAGAGAGAATCCCATTCTCTTTTAGGAAGTCCGAAAACACTGTGCTTAAGTACTAACTTTGTCACGACCCAAAGTTTGGATGTGACCTGCACTTAGATTGTATAATATCTAAAGATATCTACACAACCCGAGTAAGCCAAAAACCAAGATCAAAACCCTTTTTGGCGGAATTTTTAGGAAAATTTAGTTTTTAAGTAAAAATCACAGTTTTAAGTAATTAAGATCTTAACAGTAACTCCCTATTGAATTCATAATAAAAACAGTTATAAAGTGTTTAATTTGGTTGCATCCCTAGTTGGGATCAACAATGTCAACAGCGGAAATAAATATACAACTTTATACGATATCAATAAGAATCTCAGACATAAGTAAAAGAATTATCATTTAATATAACTAAACGATCTCATCTGTCAAATAATATACATACAACCACCTCTCATTCTAAGTCATAATACATGGTCTGATGGAAATATTCTAAATTCAATATACAATACCAAAAGAGAAGGTTACTATATATGTAACCCACCTAGGAAAAGATGCAATAAATTCTGATAATTGGATCTGCACTGCTGCTAACCGTCCACTCGATTCCTGCAAGGAACTGTGGCACAACGGGGGTGAGTTGCCAACTCAGTGAATAAGACTAACATATATCGGCTGATAATGTAAGTATGACGAACTAGAACTACTATCAACAGTAATGAATATGATGCATGATAACAGGTGGAAGAATGAATATGTACTATTCAATGTATAAATCAAAACTGAAATCTCATCAATTATTTTCCAAATCAGGTTCATATTTCCGTGTCTAACATCGACACAAATCTTCGGTGTTTCGTCAGGCATCGTTCCCCGAACGATCATGTTTCTCAATAACACCGGCATGTATCATCTAGATATCCGCCGTGTTCACAACTGTCTCCGGTATCGAGTATCCTCGTTAGGCTCCCCGCCTAAAGTGTGGCTATCCTGCCCCTCGGTCTCGACCGGGTCCACCATGTATCCAACTGTAAGCCCCCCGACTCAGTCTGGATAAAATTATAAATCCGTAACCGTATGACCCCCAACTCGGTTCGGAATAAAACCAAATCATAAAAACGACATCTCATGGTGGACGTGACACATAATCATGCAAATCACTGATTTTACGCCACTTAAAACCACAAATCCTCGAAAATACAAATGCCACTTATATCAACTTCTAACACTTGAATATGAAACATGATGTCATTTGTGCAAAGTACCAATAATTTTGATGGTTAAGGTATGATAGGAATCATATTTAACAGGAATAATACTAAGTGTGAAAGTGACATGTAATATCGACGAGGTGTAGTGTAACATGTAGGTACGTGCATGTGCAGCATGACTCGTCGATAATTGTGCAGTGTTCTAACAATTATTAACATGACAATGGATATATATGTATGAATGCATATGTTCAGGTTATATGTAAAAGCACATTTCATTTAACTTAAGTTACGGGCGTATCACGCCATCCACACAAAATCCCCCGGTAGATATTTAGTCTACTCACCGGAATACGTCGTATTGCTCAGAAATCGCCAATCCTTTTCCTTTCCTTACCGCCTCCGAAGTTCCCGTATTTGAATCTAACATCGAAATTAACTCGTATAAGGAAACGGCTAACTTTGATACGGCGAAAATATGAATTTACAAGTTGTACATACTAACTATATGACGTACGACTATTGAAAACGATCTAACACTTATACCAACTGAGATTTAACCACTCGTTGTTTGAAACTGAAAACAGAAACGTGTTACGAATTAACCGTGTCGTATTTTAGAACTTGATCCCTTTTCCGATATTAGTTCCCAGATTTTATATACCATTAAATTAATTTAAATAAACAATACCAAAATATCCCAACACCTATACAGAGACCTACACTAAAACCCAAAACACATAACCCTATCAAAAATCCGGCGACGCCGGATCTGGTTTATTTCTCGCCGGCCCAAATCCGACCATAGGGGTTCGTACTCCTAGGGTTTGTTCTAGGTTCAACATACAATATTAAGGCATTGTTTGGTCAATATAGTTATCATCTAAACTACAGCAGATTAACACAGAGCTAAGTTTTGTCTAAAATACGATATTCGATTTCTAAAATTTTACAATTACAGAACTAAATCTACTGAGTTAGGAATTTTACCCACTGAGGATGGTTGAAAGGCTTCCTTCAAGATACTCAAGTCTCTAGCTCCTAGCTTGATGATGAAAATCCTTAGCACTTGTTCTAATCTTCACTTCTTTTTTCTCTTATTTTTCTTTTGTGAGTTCAAGTGTTTTTCTTTCTCTTTCTTTTGAAATTTCAGAATTTTAATTTGGTTATAATGATCTGAACACATAACATATGGTCAAGGGAAAGAGTGACGTGTAGGAGGAGGTGTCACCAAGTAAGGTGTGCCATTCTCATGCAAGGAGGAGGTGTTGTGCATGAAGCATGCATGCAAGAAGGAGGTGGCTTTGCATTATCACTCCAATTGTTTTATTTTGTGATAATTCTGAGCTAAACATTATCTATCCCTCTTTTTCACTTACACCCTCAAAATCCCAAGTTTGCACAATTTCCTAAATTTTACACAAAAACCCCTTACTACCTATATGATTATATAACACCATTTTAATTAAAATGGAGCTAAATTTCACACTAAAACCCTTATAATTTATTTATGTTACATACTAAATTTTTAATTTTATTAATTTCACATACTACTTATGAAAATGTGCTATTTTGTTTTACTAACTTTTTAAATTGGCATTTTATTATTTAATTAATTAAGTTTATTTATTTTCTAAATTTCCGAAATGTTACACTCCACCTCGATCCGATCGAAGTTTCTTGATACTCAATCCTATTTGCTTTTCTACTTCAAATTTATACTCTTTGAATTTCTCGAAAGCTTCAGACTTATGCTTCAATAAAAACACGTGTCCGAACTTTGAGAAATCATCAGTAAAATTTATGAAGTAAGAAAAACCGTCTCTAGCTTGTGTAGACATTGGCCCGCATACATCACTATGTATGAGGCCTAAGAGTTCAGTATCTCTCTCTCTGTGTCCAAGAAACAGAGTTTTGGTCATTTTACCCTTGATACAAGACTAACAAGTCCCATAAGATTTATATTCAAAGGGTTTTAAATATCCATCTTTATGTAGCTTATTTAGTCTTATTTCGTTAATATGACCAAGTCTATAATGCCAAAGAAAAGCTTCATTTATATCTGAAAATTTTCTTTTATTAGTGTGTTGTATGTTGAAAACTGTGTGTTGATTTAGAACGTATATCCTATTATTCAGTGTACCATACTCAATCAACTTTTGATTCAGATTAATGTTCATAACATTATTCTGCAGCACAAAATCATATCCTTCATTGTCCGACAAAGAAATGGATATTATATTACATAGCATACTAGGTACATAATAACACGGGTTCAAAACCAATATACATCTCGATGGCAACCCCAGGTGATATTGCATGTACATTGGAACAATTTCCAACCCGGAGAGTGTGATCATTAGTCTTCAAAACTTTGTTATTTCTCAATCCCTGCATACAATTACAGATGTGAGAACCCGAACCGGTATCCAATACCCGGTAAGCAGAGTTTATAGAAAAACAGTTTTCAGTCACGAACACACCTGAAGCGGAAGCATCACCATGCTTCTTCTTCTTGAGATCAGCAAGATGCTCAACACAATTTCTCTTCCAGTGTCCCGAATTTTTGCAGTAGAAACATTCACCTTTTCCTGACTCCTCAACCTTGGATTTGTCTCTCCTTTTTGCCTTTCTGATTCCACCTCTCGTTTTGATGGGTTTCTTCTTATTCCTTCCCTTAGCTTTGCCTTTTGGGACGGAAGAGGAAGATTGCCTAACAATCAGAGAGAGAGTCTTCGTTTTGAGCGTGCTCTCTACACTTCTCAACATATTGAGAAGTTCAGGAAGTGACTTCTCCAAGCTATGCATATTGAAGTTCACAATAAACCGAGCATAGGCAGAGGGAGAGACTGCAGAACAATATCAACATACTGCTCGTTCTCCATGGTCCATCCGAGACCCTCAAGTTCTTCAATAAGAGCTATCATCTTCAAGACATGATCACCTACTGATGTACTAGCAGCCATCCTCGTCTGAAACAGATTTTTAGATGCCTCGTAGCGCAGGATACGAGATTGTATGCTTCCCATACAACTCCTTTGTATGGAGAAAGATGGATTGAACATCCATCTTCTCATGCTGCTTCTGATGTACATTATCCATCGAAGCTAATGTGAGGCATTTTACTGTGGCATAATCAATATCCTATGTCTTGCGGATCTCCATATCCGCAGTAGAGGATTCAGGGCCAGGGACGGAAGGGGCTGGGGCAGTGAGGACATATGCTATCTTATCATATGTAAGGGCAGTGTTTATGTTCCTCAGCCAGTCTTTATAATTGGGTCCCGTCAGTTTATTTTTCTCTAATAGAAGCTTAAGTCTAGCCATGGGTATCTGCCATTAGGAGAGAGAAAAAAATACACTCAGTGAAATTCTCGTGCAAAGATTTGATTGGTTATTATCTTATCTAATCAATGTCTCCCACTGCTTTTATCAAATTTTTCTTCAAACCTTAAAAAGAAAATTAGCCAGGATTAATTACATTCTACAACTTCGCTAACCGTTCAGCCAGGCTAGTGTCAGTACTTTGAGGGAGGTTCCCCGTGCTTTTGCACGGACCTAATTAAAGTAAATATCATTTTCCTAGAGGCATAACCTCGTTGACACCTTTCTAGACACCTACTGGATTAGCTAATTGTAAAGTACAAAACTCTCCTGGGAGTAACTCTTACTCATAGTAGGATCGGAATCCAACTATCATATAGAAAGTACGCAATCTCATTGCAAATTCCAACTCTTGAAACTCCCGATGTGGTTTTTACCCCTAGCACTCATGAGCTTAACTATGGTCAACAAATCACAAGCACTAGTCAAGTTCAAACCGTCATTTCGTGATTAATTAGATCCACTCATATGACCCTTAACCATGGTCAACAAAGTCATATAAATGTCCTAATTAATTGCATCATATGCTGTGTAAGAAGACATCACTTAGCTACCGTACACTACGCCTTAACTATGGTCAACAAACGTAGCACGGATACTAAGTATTCTACTTTCTAAAATGACGGAGGGCTACGGATAGTTTTTAAGAAAACCTTTAACGGTTTGAACTTGATCTCATTGTAGAATCAAATAGTTTTTAAAAGGAGTGGCTTAAACTCCGCATTTTTGAAACTTGCTTTTTCATAAAAAGGTCGAGTGGGTTTCAAATTCGATTCTACAACATCTTTTAGGTTTTTTTTCCTTTACATTAATCTTATTAATGTAGTCCCATCATTTAAGTCTAAGCATCACAGAAAGAAACGAAAATAGAACGTACGCTTATGCCATCCGCATTCGCCATGGTGTCCCGTTATGCACCGTTATGTTACTTAACTAACGGCATAGCGGGGCGGGACTAACGCGAATGCAAAATATAAGCAATGTTTATTATATATCATATATATAATAACATTCGTCTCAGGCTGTAATATGATCTCATCACAGAACATCGCAGCAGAATCAGATATATGAATGCATAAGATATACTAGGAAGTCCGCATTTTAAATTAAGCAGACTATAAAAAAATACGGCTTCCACGGTCGTGATGAACAACCAAGCCCACACCCCTAGACCCCTACGAGAGCGGCAAGCAACCCTGCCAATTCTAAAGTTAGGAGACCCGGTCTCGATTCCTCGATATGGTCTTCCACTGGACCTTAAAACCCGGTTACTTATGCTCCCTCCTTGGGTCTATCCTAATACGGAAAAGTAAATAATATATATCAATGGCGACATCATCCTCAACCCGGAAGTGTCCCAATAAAAGAATATTATATATAATGAATTTTACATGAATGAAAAGAAAGACCCTCATCTCACATAAAACCCCCCGGCTATTCATTCACGACGATCTTATACACCACAGCAACAGAGTAATCATCACAGATCATCAACGTAAGTAAATATGCGTATTCCTAACGTCGTCGACGTATAGTAACGAAATTGGGGATGCATATATTACACTCACAGTCGCAGAAAAGAAATGTAAAACTACAACATTTGGAATCCGCACAACACTTAGACATCGCAAACCCGGAATATCTCATATTCCGGCTTTCATGCCTAACAATGTAGATCTTACATTTGGGTCTCAAAAATGAAAACACCTTTTCAAAAGAAATCGGGTAATTCAATAAGATTCCGATTCCGACCGAGACCGAAATGTTAGATTTACAAGCAACCAATTAATTTTCTCAAAACTAATTAGTGTAGATTCCAAATATTGTATCACATTCATAAAAACTAGGCGATGTTAAACATTTCGATCGATCTATCAAAACCCACATTTCTCAGAGATCTCAACACTTGAGACAATTTAAAAAATACCCAGACAATGCCATTAGCACATACAGACCAGCAAAAGAAGGTACGTCCCTGGCCTCACCAACAGCGTCGCGGAACCACCCCAAAAGCATGTTTTGGCCGCAGTTCCGCGGCCGTTATGTCAAGTTAAAGGGTCGTTTTTCTTGGGGGTCCACACAATACCTTGCATTATTTTCTGCATATTTTTAAATCTAAAAATTCCAATTTTTGAAAAATTTCCAGAGAGCATCTAATGCTTGGGTTTCGATGTTTGATCGAACATTTTAACGTCGTCTGCTCTAGCTTGGCTATGATATTACTGTTGTGGTTTGCCTAGCACCCTCACTAGGTTTTAACAAGTTTCAAGTATGCAACTTTAAAAATCTAGGGTGTTAACCAACCTGAACCTAGAATCGAACTAGAGGATTAGGCGTAAAGCTAACAAGTATCATATATAAGTAAGTGTCTAATACTAAGAGAAAAGAAATATAGCCTTTGTAGACCTCTCCTCCTTGTCTTTAGCTCCGTGTAGATGTCCTTGACTCCTTGGTTCCACTCAGAGTTTGAACGCGTCCGCTTGAAGCCTTCGAAGTCCACGATGATTCACTACGGAGTTCCTTTACTCAAGCTCCTTGCTTCACTTGACCTAAATGGAATTGATGCAAACAGCCTATACAAGTGGGCTAGACTAATATAGATTGATGAAGTGGGTAATAATCTCACTAAAAAAAACTTTCTTTTTCTTTCTCTTTACGCACTAAAAAATGGTAGAGAGCTTGGAGGAAGAAGGAGATGTAAATAGCGTAGCTTGAGCTCAAGAAAGATAAACACAAGAATAATGATAATGTTGAAAGAGTCACACTCACTCTTAACTAAGGCATGAAAATATCTAGATATTTTTAGTAGTTAAGTTAGTGGAGGATTATAAATGAAACCATGGTTACAAAGATATTTTCAAGAAGTGTGTAGAAACAAAATATCAACTATGGATTAATTCCTAATTTTCATTAACTCAATAATTAAAATATCACAAATGTTTCCATGTGAGTCTTGCATAGCCATCTCCAATGTATCATCAACCATGACATGTGTATACATGCATGTGTGCATACATATCAATATAAACATACATACATAAATGCATACAAATAAAGAAAGGATTTAATAATGAGCTAATGGCCACATTATATTAAATCAACACTTGATTTAATAATCCGGTCATATCACATACGACCAGACCAATAGAAAACGCCAGATTAAAATACGGTGTCATATACTCGTATTTAATCAAGCTCCCGCGCATATCCCCATATGCGCCCACATTGTTTCGCTTGAGCTCGGAAACCCCTTTGTGGAACTCTAAGACTCGTCAATACGCTAGCAGTAGATAGTGATCATATCAGATAGCTACAAACCGTCAGCGGTACTAGCTGTATGTAACGGCTCCCAAGTATTGAGCGAACAGAAGATCAACAAGCGAACTTGTCCAAACTCACGTAGAGTCAACTGGTAACACTTACCGTACAATCCGGTCTCTTCGTCAGATATGTTGCATATCGAGTCTAGAGATGGTATCGTCAACCCCAATAAATCAATAAGTCATGCCGATGTGTGGCCTATAACAGATCGAGAAACTACTGATAACATTTATCAGTAAATCTAATCAGCTCTGGCCAGGGAATTTCAGTTATAGCCAATTGCGCATAGCACAGCATCAGCCCCCAATACCGGGAGAGACGAAACCTCTCCTATCGCTTATTGCCTCCATGTGTCTCGAGACTATACTCAAAAACCACCTGTTTGCATGACTCGGTCGAGCCGTGGTAGGGTGGAAATAAAAGCACAGTAGGAGAACACATAAGACTCTATGACGATTTCGGGTCGACAGACTAACCTGTACAAGTGTCACCTGAGAACTGCTATCCGACGATAGATATAATACAATATAGGAGTTATCGGTGAGTCCATTCAGTATACCCAGTCTCCACTGAGCACCCGTATACAATTTTTGATGTCAAACACCAATGGATATGGGATCATCCATCGCCCACCAAATAGGTCAAGAAACGTATACGCTAGTCTACTCTGGAATATCGATGCCCCGTCTCGATACACCCTTGACTAGGAACATTTAAGGATACGCTTATAAACCAGTCATGCCCCACTAGTATGATCTGCATCATAATCATGATAGTCAAGCGGATATCCTAAGGGCTTTATCAACATGTATCAAATAAATAGTATACACAATCAAGTGAGCATGTTAAGATAAAGAGTAACCAGATAGCATACTATCATGTCGAGCGAGAAAGTCCTCTCTCTATATATATACATATCCAAGAATCTAATATCAAATAATGGCCTCTAGAGCATATATATATCCAATATACACTGGACGAACTCGTCGGGAACTTCTAGATGGTATTATATCTATCGTCAGATGGAAATTCTCTAGTTGCATGAGTACAAATTAGTCTTTTGACCTGAGATCATCATTTGTTTAATGTGAGTTCCCACTATACTTTGATTACTGCCTTACCATGGCTGTCACGCCCCGCTTCCCAGAGTACGCAAGATTGGGCACGTGACATAGCCAACCATGCTACCTGTGGGTAGGAAGTATCCATCCACAGTCACATTACGGTTGTAAGGATATCAAGAACAAGATAATAAGCTAATCTAATACATGTCCAAATCCATAATAACAAGAATCAATAAACAATAAGTGCGGAAGCTAATGATCCAATACAATAATGGAAAGGTACGTCCCATAATGCGGGATCGAACCTGGAAATAAAATGCAATAAATGAACTAACCACTGCAGAACTCACAGATCAGCCTGCTGGCTGAAGTACTCCTGCTCGGTCAGCGACAGTGGTAAAGAATCTGGGCCATGCAAAACCCAGACGTCAGCGCGTCATGTCAACCAAATAATATAACAAATATGGTGATAAGCAATGCAGGTATGAACATGAATAAAGCAGTACTAGGAAATAACAGTGCAGGGTAAAGTGCAATGGTGACTGAACTGTCCTATCAGGTTTCTACTCTATAGTCTTTGAAATCAATTGATGAATCGTCGATGTAACTCAATAGTATCCCGTGCGTGCCCGGGACCACGGTCAAGATCCTCGGGGCTGAATCCGAGACGTGCCGCTAAGCAGTAAAAGGTAGTAGGATGGGCGAGTGATGTCAGCATCAACACTCCGGGGCTGGCCAAGCCCGTAAGACTGATCAGAACAATGTATCGAACTGTTGAGTTACAAGTCGGTTTCACCTTTGATTTCCCCATACCCCCAAGCTATGTATGTCAGGTCAGGTATTCAGTAGTCACGGACTAATGCCAACACAAAATCCGGTAAGAGTAGGTCTGTCTGGATAGACAGCGGGAATGGTCAGGTTTGTCGGCATTAGGCATGAGATCAGGTAACAGGTAAAGCCATGGTACATCAGGTCAACCAGGTAATGTATAAAGGTGTCATGTCATGTCAAGAGTGTACGGTACCATGTCATGTCAAGTAGGAAGTGTAACAGGTCATGTCAGGAAGCACAAGATGTCATGTGGGTGCTCATAATCAAACTAACATAAACATGTGTATAAATAAACAAGCATGAGTACTATCAGAACAATAACTGGAACATGTAATATGATATGCCAATAGATATAATTTCAAGGATATGGATGCACAGTTATCGATTAGGGTTACATTTATAGTTCCAATATTAATTAGGATACAATTTATTAAACATGGAGTGTTAATATCACATTATTATGTAGTGATGTGATCTATGGATGCAATTATATGTATCTTAAATGCGATGGATGCAAACGGGTATCCGAAAAGTTATAAAACTATAAAATGGTAATGTGGGATGTACAACTAAATAATATGTGATATAATAATATTAATATGGATAGCATATTCAAAGCGATTAGTAACTATAAAAGATGTATTGATTAACCATGCATAAGAAGGTTCCGTTCAGAAATTTAGCGTCACCCTAATTTGTAAAATAGCTTAAAAATA
This sequence comes from Agapanthus africanus, assembly GCA_030015575.1. NCBI lineage: Eukaryota > Viridiplantae > Streptophyta > Magnoliopsida > Asparagales > Amaryllidaceae > Agapanthus > Agapanthus africanus. The sequence continues at coordinate 449,347,500 of CM057349.1, read as the reverse complement.
ACAAATGTTCTCCAAAAGAGACGTATCTTATACCAAAACAAAGATAATTCAATAAGGTTTTCAGTTTTATAAGTATAATCATCTCAGGTTATCCCTACAAAAAGTTATGAATATTCAAAGTTGAAAGTTTGCTGCTGGAATTTCCCTGGACAGCAGTTTAGAGACGTGTTCATTTGCATTTTACGTTAATTAAACAATTTATTTTGCAAGTAAATATTTCATAGAGTTATATTATTCTGAATTAGCTTCGTAACGAACTAAAGAACGTATCCTAATGATTTTTCTATGATTTATAATGAATTTTATAAGATAAGGTGTACAGTAAATTTCAGATTTGTCATATCCGATTTTTCAACGACATTTCATATGTAAACTATAAGATTTTCAAATGTATAATATTATAAAATGAAGATTATAAAAGTATATAGCATGTAGCAAGATTAACTTGCCTCGATGGGTCGCGAATCGGGAAAACGGAACGTTAACCGTCGGCGGGGAAAACTCGCGACGGCGCACAGTTCACGGAATGAACCCAAACGACGAACAAAGGAACCACACGGGTCGGGGTATCTCGCTGGAACGTCGAGAAATGTCACCGGCACGACGGAATTCCGGTAACAAAAGAACAGTTAAAAGAAATGAGAAACGAGACATGAAGCAAGAAGAGAAAAATGATAAAGAGAAGTACGAGAGAATATATAAGGGGTAGAGAGAGAGAGAAAGTGGAAAGAGAGAGAAGAAGGAGAGAGAGAAAGTGGGGACCACGGGGTTAAAGGGGAGGTTGCGATTGGCTGAGAGAATAAATTGAGAAGGATATAAAAGATTGTAAAAATATTATATGGTTAACTTAAAGATTTAAAAGATAGGTAATGAACAGTAAGATATCAGATTAGTTAGAAAAATATATGCGAAGGTTTTAATAATATTAAAAATTTGGGATTTTGGCGCCAAATGAAACATTTCCAAATTGCGCCCGGGTTGGGTCCAAAAATTCGAAATTCAAATAATAGGATTTTAAGCGGGTTCCAAATTTTAAAATGAAATGTTTTATGATTAAAAAGCATACTCTCAAAACGGACACACGTGCGTGCACGTAGCCATCCAAACTTGCCCGTTTTACTGAACGGGACGAGAACACAATGCACGGACGCTACCACGAGGCTAGGGGTGTCAAATAGGCCAAGATGAATATTTTCAATTTTATTTTAGATGCTAAAATTTGTTATATGTAGAAATGACTTTGCCGGGTAAATTTTACAGTAAGCAACAAACATGCAAATAAAATGAAATGAGTACCACATTATGCTCAAACAGTAACTGAAAATAGTAACATTGGGCTCGGGTGTTACATTATACCCAACTACAAAAAGAATTTCGTCCTCGAAATTCCAAGAATACAAAGATAGATAACTATAAGAAAAGGTGAGGAAACTTCTGCCGGATTTCATCTTCTCGTTCCCAAGTGGATTCTCCATGCGATCGATTACCCCAAGAAACTAGCACAAGAGGGGTAACCTTGTTCTTAAGAACCTTTTCTCTTCGATCCTTGATTTCAACTGGTCGCCCTTCAAAAGTTAGGTCCTCCCGTACGGTCAACTCCGAATGATCCAATACGTGGGTTTCATCTCGAACATACCTCCGTAGTTGAGATACACGAACCACATCGTGCACACCTGCCAAGGACTGTGGTAACGCCAAACGGTACGCTACCTCTCCAACACGCTCCAATATCTCGAAGGGTCCAACGAATCGAGAACCAAGCTTTCCCCGACTCCCAAAGCGAATCACCCCTCTAGTCGGTGATATCTTCAAGAATACCAAATCACCCACGGTGAACTCCAGAGGTCTTCTTGACGTATCTGCCCAACTCTTCTGTCGGTCCTGTGCTGCCTTCATATGATTTCTGATAGGGTTAACCTTCTCAACTGTCTGCACAACCAAATCTGGTCCCAATAATCTTCGTTCACCGACATCGTCCCAACAAACAGGTGAACGGCATTTACGACCATACAAAGCTTCAAATGGAGCCATCTGAATAGTTGCCTGAAAACTGTTGTTGTAAGACAACTCCACCAAAAGTAGATGATCCTCCCAAGACCCCTTGAAGTCCAACCTGCATGTTCTCAACGTATCCTCAAGAGTTTGGATCGTTCTCTCCGACTGACCATCAGTTTGAGGATGATAAGCTGTGCTAAACTTCAATCGAGTCCCTAAACTTTCCTGTAAACTCCTCCAGAAGTGTGATAAGAACCGAGTGTCCCGATCGGACACGATGCTCACCGGTACTCCATGCAATCTTATGATCTCCTGCATGTACCGCTCTGCCAAAGTCTCTATTGATTGACCAACCCGAAAAGGAATAAAGTGAGCTGCCTTGGTCAACCGATCAACAATCACCCTTACTGCATTGTTGCCTTTTGGACTCCGCGGTAAAGCCGTCACGAAATCCATGGTTATATGTTCCCACTTCCACTGAGGAATCGGAAATGGTTGCAATAAACCAGCAACCATTTAGTGTTCAGCCTTGACTTGCTGACATACCAAGCACTTAGCCACGAAGCGAGCAATCTCCCGTTTCATGCCTTCCCACCAGAAATGCTGTCGAATATCTTGGTACATCTTTGTCCCTCCTGGATGTACAGAGTAAACTGAATTGTGTGCCTCCTTCATAAGCTCTTCACGCACATCCCCTTTTGGCACACACACACGGCTACCATACCTCAACGAACCATCTTCGTAGATCAATAAATCTGTTCGTAGTCCGGCTTCAACCTGCTCTCGAAACTTTTGTAGTCTAGGATCCTGCGATTGTGCTGTTTTAATCTTCTCAACTAAGGACGACTGTACTTGCAACTGCATCGACTGTCCCGTAGCATGTGGTAGCACAACCTCCAAGTCAAATCTCTGAAAATCCGCAATGATCTCCCTTTGTGCGGTCAATACCTGAATTGCTGGTAACCGACTTAGCGCATCTGGCACGACGTTAACTTTTCCCGGATGGTACTTAAGATCAAGGTCGTAGTCGGCCGTCAGCTCCAACCATCTGCGTTGCCTCATGTTCAACTCCTTCTGCGTGAACACGTACTTCAAGCTCTTATGATCTGTAAAAACTTCGACTCTTACGCCCAAAAGGTAGTGTCTCCAAATCTTCAAAGCGAAAATCACAGCCGCAAGCTCCAAGTCATGAGTTGGATAATTCTTCTCATGGGTCTTCAGTTGTCTTGATGCGTATGCTACGACCTTCCCATGCTGCATCAAAACACATCCCAATTCTTTCCTAGATGCGTCGCTATGAATCATCAGTCCTCCGGAATTGTCTGGTACGGTCAGGATAGGGGCGGTTATCAACTTCTGCTTCAACGTCTCAAAGCCAACGCACACTTATCCGTCCATACAAAAGGTACCTCCTTACGCATAAGCTTGGTCAGCGGTTCTGCCAAACGAGCAAAGTTCTCCACAAATTTCCTGTAGTATCCGGCTAATCCAAGGAAACTTCTTATCTCAGCTACATTCCTTGGAATAGGCCAATCTCGAACTGCTGCAATCTTTTCGGGATGGACGGCGATTCCATCACCCGACACGACATGTCCCAGAAATTTCACTTCTTCCAGCCAGAATTCGCACTACTCATCTTCGCGAATAATTTCTCCTGTCTCAGTGTCTGCAGTGCGATCTTTAAATGCTCAGCATGCTCCTCCGGACTCTTTGAGTACACCAGAATATCGTCAATGAATACCACAATGAACTGATCCAGGTATGGTGAAAAGACCATGTTCATCAAATCCATGAATATTGCCGGCGCATTCGTTACTCCGAAGGGCATCGCTAGATACTCGAAATGCCCATATCGAGTCCGAAACGCCGTCTTGCAAATATCCTCTGCTTTCACTCGGACCTGATGATATTCGAATCGCAAATCCAGTTTCGAGAATACCCTCGCGCCACTGAGCTGCTGAAAAAGTTCTCCAATGCGAGGGATCGGGTACTCGTTCTTAATAGTCACCCGGTTCGATTCTCGATAATCAATGCACATCCTTCTCGTGCCATCCTTCTTCTTTACTAAAAGAACTGGAGCTCCCAAGGCGAGTTGCTGCTTCGAATCCAACCCTTCTCAAGTAATTCACCAACTTGCTTCTTAACTCCTTCCAATTCCACTGGTGCCATTGGATAGTAAGCTTTAGACACTGGCGCTGCACCAGGACTAAGGTCAATCGTGAACTCCACGTCTCGCTTCGGCGGTAAGCCCGATATATCTTCAAACACGTCCATAGAATCACGAACAACAGCCGGCTCTTTACTTTCATCACTTCCATTGATGCAAGAACATTGTTTGTCGGCCTAGCCCTAAACTCGACCGGCCCGACAGAACTGCTTCCTTACCGGAACTGCTGTCTGCTGTGAACTCCCAATTTTCCTGATATGCTCTGCTGTTCTCGAGCTGCCGTAAGAACCTGTGAGAAAGTGGTCAAACCCAGGGAGACGGTTTGCCTTTGGATGTCCACATCCAAGCTGCGCATGGACCTTCGTGCCCTGTCTGCATCGTTGGCGACTAAAGGTCCAGCGAAACTGCTGAGTCTCGTCTACTCTGCTGCATGCACGTCCACGGGTGCTCCATTCTGCCTCAGCCCAATAAATTTCTCTTCCGTTTCCTCCCGTGCAGTCCGCGGAAAGAACTTCTCCAGGAAACTCTTAGAGAAATCCGCCTAACTGCTTGGCTTGGGCAAACGGTTCTCCTCCACAAGCCACCACTCTCGGCGTAATCCACTAGTTGAATGCGCACCACATCAACTCCTTTGTCCTCTGGAATCTGTGCCGCAATCAGCGAATTCTCCGTGCTGACTAGCCACTGCTCGGCTGGCATGGCTCCTCCAAACCAGTGAAAGTAGTAGGACCCACACGTCTGAACTCTGCCACGGTCCCTACTCGGTCAACTGGTCTAGTTCCAATCTTGTTCACAGACTGCTGAACGATCTGCAAACCTTCCTGAAACGAGTCCGCTTGCTGCTGGATCAGCTCGGGCTGTTTCTTTGATTTCCAGCATTCCTCTTATCACTCCAAGCATGGCGGCTCCGTTCACACGCCTCTGGTACGTCTTTAACTTCTTACCTGTCATAATCCTGAACTCAAAACACCCCATATTAGCATGATGATAGATTCTGAATATGGATCAAGGCTAGAACTCCAAGATACTTAAATAGAGTAAAGCATTGTAGCTATGCCGCGGTATCATAGCCGCAATCACTTAACTCCACCCAAGTCGCCCAAGTCCTAGGGATAACAAGAAATCAGGTTTTCGAGTTGACAATGCAAAGTAAGTTTGCACGTCGTAAAAGATATAATCCGGAAGAATGTGATTCAAGAATGGTAAAACGGTCAAGGTGGCAGGACATGTTTCCTAATCACGGGCATTCTGATTCGTGTATCGGGTGCAATACCCAACTACAAAGAATCAACCCAATTAACCTATGGCTCTGATACCAAAAGAACCATGTCACGCCCCGCTTCCCAGAGTACGCAAGATTGGGCACGTGACATAGCCAACCATGCTACCTGTGGGTAGGAAGTATCCATCCACAGTCACATTACGGTTGTAAGGATATCAAGAACAAGATAATAAGCTAATCTAATACATGTCCAAATCCATAATAACAAGAATCAATAAACAATAAGTGCGGAAGCTAATGATCCAATACAATAATGGAAAGGTACGTCCCATAATGCGGGATCGAACCTGGAAATAAAATGCAATAAATGAACTAACCACTGCAGAACTCACAGATCAGCCTGCTGGCTGAAGTACTCCTGCTCGGTCAGCGACAGTGGTAAAGAATCTGGGCCATGCAAAACCCAGACGTCAGCGCGTCATGTCAACCAAATAATATAACAAATATGGTGATAAGCAATGCAGGTATGAACATGAATAAAGCAGTACTAGGAAATAACAGTGCAGGGTAAAGTGCAATGGTGACTGAACTGTCCTATCAGGTTTCTACTCTATAGTCTTTGAAATCAATTGATGAATCGTCGATGTAACTCAATAGTATCCCGTGCGTGCCCGGGACCACGGTCAAGATCCTCGGGGCTGAATCCGAGACGTGCCGCTAAGCAGTAAAAGGTAGTAGGATGGGCGAGTGATGTCAGCATCAACACTCCGGGGCTGGCCAAGCCCGTAAGACTGATCAGAACAATGTATCGAACTGTTGAGTTACAAGTCGGTTTCACCTTTGATTTCCCCATACCCCCAAGCTATGTATGTCAGGTCAGGTATTCAGTAGTCACGGACTAATGCCAACACAAAATCCGGTAAGAGTAGGTCTGTCTGGATAGACAGCGGGAATGGTCAGGTTTGTCGGCATTAGGCATGAGATCAGGTAACAGGTAAAGCCATGGTACATCAGGTCAACCAGGTAATGTATAAAGGTGTCATGTCATGTCAAGAGTGTACGGTACCATGTCATGTCAAGTAGGAAGTGTAACAGGTCATGTCAGGAAGCACAAGATGTCATGTGGGTGCTCATAATCAAACTAACATAAACATGTGTATAAATAAACAAGCATGAGTACTATCAGAACAATAACTGGAACATGTAATATGATATGCCAATAGATATAATTTCAAGGATATGGATGCACAGTTATCGATTAGGGTTACATTTATAGTTCCAATATTAATTAGGATACAATTTATTAAACATGGAGTGTTAATATCACATTATTATGTAGTGATGTGATCTATGGATGCAATTATATGTATCTTAAATGCGATGGATGCAAACGGGTATCCGAAAAGTTATAAAACTATAAAATGGTAATGTGGGATGTACAACTAAACAATATGTGATATAATAATATTAATATGGATAGCATATTCAAAGCGATTAGTAACTATAAAAGATGTATTGATTAACCATGCATAAGAAGGTTCCGTTCAGAAATTTAGCGTCACCCTAATTTGTAAAATAGCTTAAAAATAACAAATGTTCTCCAAAAGAGACGTATCTTATACCAAAACAAAGATAATTCAATAAGGTTTTCAGTTTTATAAGTATAATCATCTCAGGTTATCCCTACAAAAAGTTATGAATATTCAAAGTTGAAAGTTTGCTGCTGGAATTTCCCTGGACAGCAGTTTAGAGACGTGTTCATTTGCATTTTACGTTAATTAAACAATTTATTTTGCAAGTAAATATTTCATAGAGTTATATTATTCTGAATTAGCTTCGTAACGAACTAAAGAACGTATCCTAATGATTTTTCTATGATTTATAATGAATTTTATAAGATAAGGTGTACAGTAAATTTCAGATTTGTCATATCCGATTTTTCAACTACATTTCATATGTAAACTATAAGATTTTCAAATGTATAATATTATAAAATGAAGATTATAAAAGTATATAGCATGTAGCAAGATTAACTTGCCTCGATGGGTCGCGAATCGGGAAAACGGAACGTTAACCGTCGGCGGGGAAAACTCGCGACGGCGCACAGTTCACGGAATGAACCCAAACGACGAACAAAGGAACCACACGGGTCGGGGTATCTCGCTGGAACGTCGAGAAATGTCACCGGCACGACGGAATTCCGGTAACAAAAGAACAGTTAAAAGAAATGAGAAACGAGACATGAAGTAAGAAGAGAAAAATGATAAAGAGAAGTACGAGAGAATATATAAGGGATAGAGAGAGAGAGAAAGTGGAAAGAGAGAGAAGAAGGAGAGAGAGAAAGTGGGGACCACGGGGTTAAAGGGGAGGTTGCGATTGGCTGAGAGAATAAATTGAGAAGGATATAAAAGATTGTAAAAATATTATATGGTTAACTTAAAGATTTAAAAGATAGGTAATGAACAGTAAGATATCAGATTAGTTAGAAAAATATATGCGAAGGTTTTAATAATATTAAAAATTTGGGATTTTGGCGCCAAATGAAACATTTCCAAATTGCGCCCGGGTTGGGTCCAAAAATTCGAAATTCAAATAATAGGATTTTAAGCGGGTTCCAAATTTTAAAATGAAATGTTTTATGATTAAAAAGCATACTCTCAAAACGGACACACGTGCGTGCACGTAGCCATCCAAACTTGCCCGTTTTACTGAACGGGACGAGAACACAATGCACGGACGCTACCACGAGGCTAGGGGTGTCAAATAGGCCAAGATGAATATTTTCAATTTTATTTTAGATGCTAAAATTTGTTATATGTAGAAATGACTTTGCCGGGTAAATTTTACAGTAAGCAACAAACAAGCAAATTAAATGAAATGAGTACCACATTATGCTCAAACAGTAACTGAAAATAGTAACATTGGGCTCGGGTGTTACAATGGCTTAAAGGAGTCGTGCAAACATGTTTTAATTGGGTACAGTCCCGAGCCACATGGAGGCAGTGAGCGATTGTTGAGGATTTGTCTCTCCGGGTATTAGAAGTCGATGTCGCGCTGTGTTCGGTTGGCTATCACCTTAAATCCGTGGCTACAGTGGATGAGATTTACTGATATGAGTTCAGTAGTTTCTCGATTGGTGATGAGCTTGACTCCGACACGACTTATCGGATTATTAGGGATCTGACGTTATCCACCCCTACACCCGATATGCGATATTCTTAGACGAAGAGACCGGACTGTATGAAGATTGTCACATTCAGACTTAGTAGGAAACGGACGGACTTGATTGTCGACCTCCCTTTCAACATATACCTGGATAGCCGTTATGTACAGTTAGTACCACTGGTGCGCTTGTGGTTTTTGGATTTATCCAGTAAATCACTACTAACGTATTGTCGAGTTTTTAGAGTCCCACACAGAGAATTTTTCCGGTTCAGACGATATGATGTAGATGACATATGTTGGTACATACAAGGGGTCCGATTAAATACGTGTACAGGCTACACGGATTTTAATCGGATGATTGATAATACAAGCGGCTTAGGATCATGCCGGATTATTAAATCAGGTTTTGATTTAATAATTTATATATATATTTTTAATATATGTATTCTAGTATTATTGTTCACTATTCATTTTCTCTCTCTTGGCTATCCGTATTTTTATACGTATACATATATATGTATTTCGATACGTATCCCGGGTTGTATTTCGTATTTATACGGAATTTGTTCTGGAAAATGGACACTTCATTTGTTGATTTTTCTTTATATAGAAAATCAAAAATGAGGTGGAGGATGAGGTGTAAAGAAATATGGTAGAGAGGTATGGCCTTGGTTTTAATATTGTAAAAATTATATGTATACTATTCTTTCATGGTTGTAAAAAAGGAAAGCCATTATTTTCTACCTTGACTTTTTTTTCTTACACAACAACACTTGGCCATTTTTTCATGTCATGGCTACTACTTCCTCACCACCTTCTCTTTCTTCTTGCTAGCTCTTATGAGCTTAAAAATTAAAGAGAAAAGATAGTAAAAATATTTTTACATCCTCACTCTTCATTCGTAGTGAGCTTGGAGCGTCGGTTGCTTCACTAGGTAAAGCCGTAACTTGGATCGGTTCGCTTGGGTGGATCATTTTCGGTAAGGACGGTCGCTATTTGAGCTCGATCCGGACGACATACAAGGAGTTTGGAGATGTCTTCTACGATTGGATGGACACGCGTCGAAGGTAGTATTTCCTAACCATTGTTTGTTTGCTTTCTAGTTTTTGTGTTTGGATCGATCACTAGGTTATAGTCTTTAGTTGGCCCCTCGTTAATTTTTGTTTTCTGCTTTCGCATCGGCCATGGCCTCCGCGGCAAGGGCACTCAGGACTTACAAAAATGAATCTAGGCTTTTGTTCCATTGGACTGTGGCAATCTAAACATGACTTAAAGGAAGAGTGAAAAGCCGGCATAATCTTGTGTAATTGTTTTTCATAGTGAAAGTTCTCGTTGTGGATGTAGAGCAGATGGGCGTCAAAACTGGATAAATCTTATGTATGTTGTGTTGATATTTCTTTTTTCTAATTTCGTATCAATTAATAATCTTTTTCCTGTTATCTTTTAAAACATCGATTTTATATTTCCGCTGTGTGTGATACGCAACTCTTATAGCAGTTGAGCGATACACGTGAAAATAGATGATTACAAACTTGATGGTTACTTATAACGTAACTATTTTCAGACCATGAAGATCGAGATAATCGATGCCGATCATCAAAAAAAGATCTGTGAAAAGTTGACTTGTTTTCAACCTAGAAAAGAAACTCACCGATTATGCTTACTTTTCGCATATACTTACATAACCTTAAGGGGAAAATGAAATAAAATATCCATCACAACAATAAATAAATACAACAACATGTCTCTATTCCAAATTTTTTGGTCCGTTTTATGTATCATTTTCTTTCATTTTGTTCTGTTAAGTACCGTTTCTCGTTTAATTAAACAGTTAACATATAAATTGCTATTAATTTCTTTTATCCATATTCGTTTAGACCTGCCCCTACACATACTTGCAGCAATAACTACGATTTCGTCACTTCTTAACCGAACCTATAACCGAGACATTGATTGCTCTCTATTGCACATAACCAAATCATCTCAATCGAGTCTATCTCATTTGTCTTTTATGGAAGTTATCTCAAACTTATTACAAATGTATATGTTGTTGTAAAGGTGTCTTGTCTTATATATCGAAACCGCATAAGGTTAAGTCGGCTCATGCTAGTTATGAGCTGTCTCATACACCCAGAGGAAAAAGATTTCCTGACGACTCTTGAGCCGTCTTGACAAAGGAATGAGCCGTCTCATCAGAGGGTTGAGCCGTCTTGTAGACAGAGGACTCGACATTGTCTGAGCGGGCTCAAGAAGATATTGAACCGGCTCAAGAAGTCTGTTGGCGCAGTTTAAATTTTGAGTTTATCTCGAATTTTCAGTTTATGGGTGGCAGTTTCGTAATTAAATGAATCATATTTTATATCAGATTTGTAATTTAGTATAAATAGGATATTAGGGTTCAAGTTTATAAGCTTTTGATAGATTTTGATCATTGGGTTAAGGGAGGCAACGACGGCTCTAGAAGGGATCAAGACGAAAGCCATTAAGGAGAACTTGAGAGAAAAGAAGGAGATCTCGTTGAAGATCTATACGGAAAGGCTTTGTAACTCTTATAAGGTTTTCCCCTAAAGTTCTAATAAGGATTTCTATTCTTTCCCTATGGTTTTTCCAGTTTGGGTTTTCCATGTTAAATCTCGTGTTATTTGATTTTGAATCTGTTCTATTTGTTATTCGTTAAAAGAGATTTTTAAGATCCATAAGGCTTCCATCGCGCGTTCTAATTTATGCATTTCTTATCTTATTTTTTTTAATGTATTGTCATCTATCATAGCAAAAAACAGATAAAGATGAATATGTATGCAAACTTTGTATGATATGATGGGACTCACTTTGTTATTTCTGTCTTTTCTCATAGCAGGCTTAGGTGTGCGTTGGATATCCCATTGCGCATGACATGAAAGTTTCATGTTACCGTCTTGCCATAAATACAACATTACACTTTTATGCCGACGAATTTATGCTAATAGATACTTGCTTATCGAACAGTGAATGAACTAGAAGCGCCGGTGAAGTATTGCGGATCGGGAGACAGAAACGCAATGGAGGCCCCAAAATGCCGCAACCTGTAAGTCCCAGAGATTACTTCAAGCGGAATTTCCCACTCGACGGCCGCGAAGCTAACCGAACTCACATTCCCTGCACTCCACTTCAAAAAGAGGCAAAGGTCATCGTCATCATAAGCCGGAACCCATCGGTCTTGTTTCTCATCTTGTAGCATCTCAACGGACGTGAATGTGCCTTCGGTCAGCAAGTCATTTCTGAGGTCGGCACTATAGAAGGTGGCGGTGGCCTTCTCGCCTTTCGCGAAATAGCCTCTGGACGGAATAACGATGTCTTGTTTAATATCGCCGAATGTTATTCCTTCGGGCGTCAAGTCGCCAAGGGGTGGTAGAACGAGGCTGATGAGAACAGCAGAGAGATCAGGTGGTGAGAGGAGGTCCTTGTTCGGGGGTTGTTTGCCTTCGGCCAGCGTGGATGCTAGCTTTGTGAATTCTTGAATGTAGGCAGATAGAGTGTGGGGGCCGTATAAAGTCGAAGCCGCCTAATATTGGAAAATATCTTGCCTTTTAATGATTTCTCTTTTCGATTCTAAGAATTACATAAATTTTTTTCAATGTACACGCACCTCGTATCTTTGTTGTTTGTATTCCTCAAAGGTGGCGATGTACTGAGAGTATGCATTCGAAAGGCCGGCTATCACAACTTGAGTACTATTATCGAACTCTCCATTGCCGCTGCTCACGAGTGTCGCCTTCACCGCCTCTCTCAGCCGCCTGCCTGCCATTGTTGTGAACTCTGCAAGTGCGCAGGGCAAAATTTGTGTAAATTTACCGTTTTGTTCTATACTTACAACTTAAACTAACAACCGTGCTCACCTCCGGGTACTGCGAGTATGATCAGTTTTCCGATCTTTAGGATTTGAATTGGCAAAATAGCCGGCTATATTTCATAACAGTAAGATTATTAAAGACAAGTATATTAGAAATCGCCTTTTATTCGGTTCGAACCGAGTGTGCTTACCGCCCATGCAAATGGTTCAAACATCTCCCCGGTGCTAAGTAGGACAGGCTTGGGCTTCTGGCACTCCACTTGTGCCGCGCTTGGCTTCTTGAGCATATCCCTCGTCATTTTCCAAAACGGGTTTATCTGCTCTCCCATTCAATCGATCGTGAATTTTGTTAGATTAAAATAAATTTTAGAAATTAGAATAACATTTTGGTAGACGAACGGAAAAAATGAGTCAAACTATTATCAATATATATTTCCTTTCCTTTTTCAAGTTCATGATCCACTCACATCGGTGTCTCCTTGCTGAAACCCGAAAGCACCCGGCCCATCGGTCGTGCCTGCAGCAAATCCCGGTCCAAGCGCAGCCGGGCACGTGGTCCCCACCCTCCCGCCTCCAATATTCACTTGTAAATTCGAAAAATTTAAATAAGTATGTCTAAAGTCAATTTTGCCGGTCAGCTCCTCGTCCCCTGACTTGAACAAGTCGACGGCAGTCTTAAACTGCCTCTCTCCAATGATCCTCGTGCTATTTATCTCATCCGGGTACCCGGGCCCGCGCCCGACACAGTGCTGGTCGTTGCCGTCGCAAGAAGATCGGTTGAAATCACAAGGCTTTCCCGTGTTCAAACAGAACGCGCCTAAAACATTGGGGGTGACATCGCCGACATTCGACTGACAGAAGGCCCCCACAAACTGGGACCCATCGGATTTCCTTACTTTGTAATTCATGCTGGTGTTCTTCTCGCATGGTTGGCCCCCGGTCGCCTTAATTTGCTGAAGCAAAAGAAGTAATACCCGGTTAGATTTTGTATTCTTCTATAAATCTAGGGTAAATTACGCTAAACTACCCTTAATTATCGCTGTTTTCCGCTGAACCATGTTCAAATTAGTTTATAAACAGTAAGCTCTCTTAAAACACTACATTCGTGGGAGTGAGCTGTCCTAAAAAATGATAGTTAAAGGTATTTTAATGTAATTTAACCTATAAATCTTTTAAAACTTAAATAGTTGGATGATTACCCTATGTACAGAACTTTCATTCATCCTAGACGACAGTATTGAGCCTTTGTTGTTGGATTTGGATGAGAAGTTATCTTCGAAGAGCCGAGCTGCGAGGCCTTTGTTGTCGCCGCTGATGAGCTTGTTAGTTCTGCTCATGGAGGTGCCGTGTGTCGCGAACCAATTGAAAGCGCCGATGCTGTTGTTGGTCTTCGAATCAACGAATTTGAGAAGGGTCATCTCTGAGTCGACGTTGTTTGTATATCGAGCTCGTTCATCTGGTGGATTAAATAAGTAAGCGCTCGGGCTTCGGTTTATTCCGGCATTCACCACATCACCTGCAAAATATTTAGTTAACCCAGTTACTTGTAATGCTAAATTACACAAAACTACCCTTAACCATCTCTTATTTCACTAAATTTTGTTTCAAGAGAGTATTTATTTTCACTAAAATACCCTTAAATATTATTTCTTTAAAAAAGAAAATATATCGTCTATGCAAGTTATTTACCTTTATTGATGAAAATGGAGCCAGGCTTCAAGTTATTATGTGCCTGAACAATGCATTGCTCGATTGCATCGACAATCGCCTCAAACGATTGCTTAACAAATCCAAGCGACGTTACCGAATATATGACATACTGCAAATATCCTCCAGGCCCAGCATGTGTGTGAGTTCCGCTGATCGCTAAATTATCCTCATTGTACAAATCTCCATACCTGAAAGTTAAAAAAAGAGATTTTTTTCTTTCTTTTTTACATAAACCAACTAAATGCGCATCGCTAAATTCAGATATAATTAACCTAGATTTTAGTCTCTCAAGGACTTTGATAGTGACCAACTGAGAGGCCATCCCAGCATCCAAGTTCACAAAAGCGACGCGATGTCCTCGTCCTTGATCCTCTGCGACGATGAATGCACGGGCCCGTAGCCTGAAATGGATGCCTGCAGTGACTTGGTCCATGTTGGCATAGCCCATCATGTTGATGTCCGAAGCGGGGCCCGTCATGTCATAGCTCCCGAGTCCTATCAGATACTCGCCGCCTGCTGAAGTGGCAACGAGCATGGCGATTAGAGCGAAACACGGTAGTGTCTGAATCATCGATGACCAAATTTTACTTTATATGCTATGCGATTAGTGTGATCATTTGAGTTTAAGTAGGCGAAATATTGGATATGCTCGTCTTACAACTTTGGTTGTGTTGTTGATTTACTTAGTTTTGGGTGACAGGATTCAGGAGGCTGCTTTTGTCTACTAGTTGTGGAGTTGAGTTGGATCTAAGCTTGTTTGCTTAGTTTTCTCCAAGGACATGGAGTAAAATTAGACGGAGGCCGAATACTAAGATTCTTTCTTGTTGGAATCGGAATGATATTGCACAAGGATGAGTTCATTTGACAAAATTTTCGGAAAAATAATACAGATCGACTATGCGTCAGTGTAAATTTTTATCTGAGGTAAAGCTGGCAAAAGAAAAAACGCTTATTATCTTGATGGAATTGAGATGAAATGGTATTAAAATTCATTTCTAGAACATCTTGTTCATTCAAATATCAAATTTCTTCCAACAAGTGAAAACTAAGCAAACAAACTAAAAATACCATATATACTTGGATAAGCTCGACACAAATTACATTAAATACCCATTCACCCAGATCAGAGAAAAGCACCAGTAATTAAACAACTAAACAACCAATCAAAACAAAAGCAAATAAGCTTAACACACAAACAAACACAAGAGAAATTAACAGAAGACGTCTTTATATTTATTCTTCATCGCTCGACTGTCAACAGACTCAACACAAACACGATATAATGTTATTTATATTAGGTATAAACATATGTGCTTCGATTTTCTATACCAAATCTAGAGTTTTGGTGCAGTGACAGAGACTTTCAAGATTGCGCATAAATTCACGCTCGTTCATTTTGTGCTCTCAAAGGGTACACATTTGAAAGACACGATTTTATATTTATTCTTTATCTGATCTGGGTGCAATAAATTAATAACTCCGCATTTTGCATAAATATTTATATTGTCTCTTCTAAGACGGCCTCAAAGCAATCTGGACTTGCATTTAACAAACGAATTGAAAAAATATACTGCTTGGTAAATGTCTAGGTTTTGTTCTATGAACAATGACCAAAGAAGATATCTGTTAACATAATTAAATTCATTTACAGAGCTAGAGATGGAGCTGTAGGATCGATGAAGCTCATCGAGAAGGCTCTCCTTCTTATCTTCTTCCATCTTCTCTGTATAATTCTCCTCAACTGCGGTGTTGCCGCAACCTCGTTGAAATCAAACAACCCGCGGTGGCTCACTTGGTCAACTTTCTCACTCTCATTGACATTCCTAACGCTCTTTTTGTACTCCTCCATTTTTCAAAACGAGTTTTTTCACACTAGGAAGCTTAATTACCAGCTAATATAACAACAGATGATTTTTCTTTTAACACAAGAATGAGGATTGATCAGCTGAATTAAGAAGTTGAAGTTCCCTTCGACCCTTTTATAGACTTTTCTGGGTGGGACCCGCGATCATGACAGACGTGGAAGAAGCATCTCAACAAAGAAACAGATGAAATCTTCCTTCACCCAAAGATTCCCCTTTGTTCAGTGTTTCACCCAAAGTAATCTCCGTTCTGTCCTTTTCTTTTCTTTCACAGCTACCGGTGCAGTCTCGTTTCAGTGCAGCCAGTAACAGGCCTCCACGTGGTAGTTGTCTGTGACGTGTCAGCCTTGAATGGCGGAGATATGGGGAAGTCGGTGAGGAGCATGAGGTGGGGTTTGGGGTGGGGGTGTCCACAACGCTATTACCCAAGTAATTAGATTCTTTGGTTTAAGTAATTAATGTAATGTTATTTATTACTCCAAGTCTTTTTATTGGTTAAAGTTCTCTAAAAAAAAGTTACTTGAAGTACGTTGGTAGATGATGGAAGTCGGAATCTTCCTCAGATATTATCCTCCGTCGATCTTATGGTCAGCGGGACTGAACGGTTGAAACTTGAGATGAAAGTTGGACGTGTGGATCTCAATAGGTTGTTGGTTGTCGTTGACGCCGAGTTTCCTGCAAAGGAAGTCCCGGGATGGGAAACCACTGTAGGACCCTCCGATGATCAAGTAAGTACCGAGAAACATTAAGGCAGAGTAATGGCGTATTGGAATGAGTTCGAGATACCTGAGTCGTCTGGAAAAGGGGTTTATATAGCGGTCGTATGGAACAAGTCGATGCGAGATTCTCGCCGTCCGTTACGTCCCTGTGTCACGTTTACGTTGATGGCGGGATACACCCATTAATGGCGAGATATGCTAGTGTGGGATGTGGGGCATGGAGCGGCGGAGATCTCGTCATGACGAGATACACGGAGCCATTACGGGGCCGCTCGGGCTTCGTGTTCCCGGCCATAATGGGACGCTGAGGAATTTTAGATATAGGATAGCTTGGAGACGAGTAAGTGAGCTGAGAAGTCTCAGCTACAAGATAGCTCGGAGACGAGCAAGTGAGTTGAGAAGTCTCAGCTATAGAATAGTTCGGAGACGAGTTATTGGCTGGCGGCCAGCTGAAGGGGGAACGTACTCCGGGAAGGTCTTCAAAAAGGTTGGGTGCAATCTCGGAGACGAGGCGCTAAGAAATGTCCACAATGTATCATATTTATTCCAGCTCCGCAGCCCCCAGGAATATAGCGGGCTTACATGGATGACACGTCATCTGCTACGTGTCGTGATCTGGGGAATTCTCATTTATGAGCATCATCATTAGCCCCCCACTCTCGTTTCAATCCATTTATGGGTCGGGTCGAGAGTGGTCTGCTCTGCTTTCTCTACTCAGTTGGGTGCCGAGGATTCTTCGTGGTGGATTGTCCGGGAAGG
This sequence comes from Agapanthus africanus, assembly GCA_030015575.1. Classification (NCBI taxonomy): domain Eukaryota; kingdom Viridiplantae; phylum Streptophyta; class Magnoliopsida; order Asparagales; family Amaryllidaceae; genus Agapanthus; species Agapanthus africanus. The sequence goes on along the minus strand of CM057349.1, from coordinate 449,330,072 downwards.
ACATGGAGTTTGGTGGTTGCGTTTCTTCGATCTCCGAGTCCATGTGGCGTCTCACCGTGCGCCTTAATTTTTGCGCGTATCCCGGATGAAGTCAGCGGATCACCGAAAAGGCGGCGCCATAATGGAGGCGTCGCTTCGTCTGTTCGGGCAGTCGATCTCATGCCATGTGGGTGTATTCGGATGGCGGACGTCGCTTCCGCCGGTTGGATTCGCATGACGGGAGAAGCGACCAATGGTTGGCTACTGCGTGGCGCCAACTGGATCGTTGGGCACGACGCTTCGTTTTAGCGGGAGCGGATCTGGGCAGCCAGATGGCCTTTGCCGAGTGTATAAATAAGGGAGGCCTATCCTTAGGAAACACTTTTGCTTCGCTCTCCTTCTATCGCTTGTGGATTGCTCGGCGTTCGCGCTTTTAGGTTGGATTCCTAGTCCAAATTCTTCTCCAGCTACTCTTCCCTTGAATCAGGTCAGATGTCTTTTCCTGACCCTATAGTAGATGTACTTAGGGTAGAGTCAGGCGATGAGGCTTCATCCACTGAAGCCGAGTCTAGTAGGTTATTTTCATCTTCCTCGGCTTCTGATAGCCGAGAAAGTTCTTCCTCCGCATCGGGTTCACCCCCAAGGGGTGGCGATTCCCTTGTTCTTCGTCGTCGGGGGACCAAAGAGTCCCCCAAGGTGCATATCGAGAATAATCATGCCGCTGCCTCGATACTAAACAAGTCAAACGAGCTTCCCAATATCCAGCCTCGCTTCTATATTCCCTCTGGTTACTCGCTATGTCTGGTCAGAGAGGGTGAACAGATCCGAGCAGGGATGCGTTTTCCCTTTTCACCCAAGATTTGTGCCGTCCTTTATTGCCTCCAACTCGTTCCAGGCCAGCTAGCACCGAATTCGTGGAGGATTCTCCTCAGATTTTTGGTCCGGCTAAAAATTGATCGGATCCTCTTTAACTTAGGTCTTCTTCTGTCCTTTCTATGTTATAAGAATCATCCATGCACTCGCAAGGATGAGCTGAGTTGGATTTATTTCTTTTTTAAAAGTATAAGGGTAGGACGGCCGGGTCTGGGATGGTTGTTGTCTCTTCTTCTATCCATGAGTGGAAGGAGAAGTTCGTCTTTGTCGGTCCTCCGAAGGGAGAGGAGTGGTCGGTGCCCACCAAGTGGCATAGGACAGATTCCCCGAAGGCCAAGCGGTCCAACGCCCCAGAGGCGGGGGTCGTGTCCCTGTAGGAACCAATCAAGCGTGCCGACGCCTTGCTTTCCGAGCAGGCCTTAAACTGGACGGGACTTAGTCTTGCAAGATTCATAGGTAAGTTAGGTCTTAGCCGATAAATTTAGACTTGGTATATTTTGCTTCTTCTGTCGCTAACCCTTTTTTGTTTCCTTTCGCAGAGCCCATGGATCGATCAGAGATCATGGTCGTCTAGGTTGCCAAAGTGCAGGGAAGGAAAGGCGGCGGCGGTAGCTCGTCCAAGCCCGCGCTGAGTGCGGAGCCCCATCAGGGTACTTCCGCAAGGGCCGCCGTCGCTCCGCCTGTCCCGGAGGAGCGTAGGAATGGAGGGCAAAAACATGCCCGGGAACAAACTTCCCAAGTGAGACCGGAGGCGCCTTCCTCTGCCGAGTCTCCGGCTAAGAGACTCAAAAAGGTGGTCTCCCGGCCGCCTCCATCTCGGATACATGTGCAGGAGGGTGATTTATTGAGATGCCATCGGGGCTTTCCGTGGCCGACAGCCTGCTGGCAGGCATGGAGAGAGCAGCGGGGACCAAGATACCCCGGGGTACCATGAAGGCCCAGGTTGCAGCGATAGCTCAGGAGGCCGTCCAGGTTGGTGATCTTTCCGCTAATTTCCAAGTGATTTTCCCCTGTTCAGTCCCTGACGACTGTTGTTTGACCTTTTTCTGCGGGTCCTTCAACACTGCGCCCTCCTAGCCGCCATGAAAGCCAAGAAAGTTGCCCCGGCGATGAAAAAGGCCGGGAAGACATCCTCGCGTGAGCAATAACTTCTCGTCAAGTTGAAGGAGGCCGAGGATAACGCTGCCTCCCTCGAGTCAAGGCTGGTCTCAGAGGGTGTGAAAGCCAGGAGGCTGAAGGAGTCTCACCGGGCTCTGACCGAGTCTAATTGGGCACTCCAGGCTCAGGTTGGTGAGGTCAACAAGCTCTTTGACGCCATGAGGAAGCAAAGAGACTCGATCAAGAAGGACGTCCGAACAGCCAACAGGCAGCGAAACAGGCCGAGGAGAGGGTGGAGAAGGCTGTGGATGACTGGGAGGCATAACTCTCTCGACGCTCTCAAGGAGATGACGCCCGAGTTCGATGGCTGGGAGCTTCGCACGAGATACCCCTTTGTGGAGGAAGAGCCAAAGGGCGGAGACGCCGAGCAGTTGGGCGGAGGCGAACAGGCTGGCGGCGAGGAGACTTTGACCGAGAAGATGCCTTCAGGTCACCCCTTTATTTGTAAGCCTGCGTACATTTTGTAGTAATTTTGTACAGCTTAGGTGAGTATAATACCTTGTACATAATTTTAGAATTTAATGAAGTATTATTGCTCATTTTTTATTTGTCTGATTGGAAAGTCTCGCTTTTATTTTTACTTTGCCAAGTGTGGATAGGCCGGTGTCCCCCTTATTCCGGAGACGAGACAACGTGAGTCGAGCGAACACTAGGCTTATTCATCCAAGTGTAGATAGACTAGTGTCTTCCCTCACCTCGGAGACGAGGTAATGTGAGGCGAGCGAACACTATGTTCATTCTTCCAAGTGTAGATAGATTGGTGTTCTCTTGGAAACTCTTGGTAACTCGGACTAATCTCAGCAAAGCTCGGTGATATCCCCTCTTCGGGTTCAGGTGGAATTAGAGTTGGCCCGGCTCTCGACCGTGGGCGGGCTTTCTTTACTTGGGCTACGCAGGAGTCCGCCTAGCTCGAGTATGCATTCCGGGTGGAAGTATGTCTGCTGGTTTAATGCGAGGTCTTAGGATCAATCGTTTAGGCTGAGCAGGAATCTGATTGATGCAAATTATGCTGGGCAGGAAGCTACCCAGCGGCCTCCTGAGAGGGCTCCCCAGCAGGAATCTACTTATGTCAAATTGGCCGAGCAGAAAACTACCTGTCGGCCTTGTTAGAGGGCTTCCGAGCAGGAACCTACTCGTGTCGTATTGGCCGGGCAGGAAGCTACCCGGCGGTCTTGTTGGAGGGCTTCCGAGCAGGAATCTACTTGTGTCGAATTGTCTGGGCAGGAAGCTACTCAGCGGCCTCATTGGATAGCTCCCGAGTAGAAATCTACTCGTGTTGAATTGGCCGGGCAAGAAGCTATCAGACATCCCCGTGAGAGGGCTTATGATCTACAATTTGGGCCGAGCAGGAATATGCTTGCTGTGAATTGGCTGGGCAGGAAGCTACTCCATGGCATCGTGAAAGGGCTTCCGATCAGGAGTCTGTTTCCCCAATAAAAGAGCAAAGCTCTGTGAGGCAGCGCCCAGCACCCAAGCGCCTCACGTGCCTTACACAAGCGCGCTAGCGCCAAAATTAAAAACTCTTATATGAGCGGCGCTAGTATGCAAAGCACACAAAAATCTTAAGCAGCGCCCACGTGCACAACACATGAGCATCGGCGCCTAGTAGAATTAAATTCTACTCTTTGTTAAACAGAGCCGTTGGATCAAAAATCCAACGGAGATGATAAATCATCAGGATGCAGAATTAAATTCTATTTAGAGGAAATATTCCTCAAATCTTTCTAAACAAGAAAAATTGCTCTCTGTAAAACAGAGTACCGTTGGATTAAAAATCCAATGGTGATTAAAGAATCATCAATCTACAGAATAAATTCTGTATGGGTAAATATTTCCCTAATCTTGTTAAAAGAAACAAGAAAATACTTTCAGTAAAACAAAAGTCCTTGGATCAAAGATCCAACGGTAGGTAAAGTTCCCAAATCATTTGGGATCTCTTAATGAGAGATTTCTTCGGAGCTAATCAACAAACTGCCCCTACTATATAAAGGACCCAAGACTTCAAGTCTGAGGGAGAAGAACCCCCTTATAAGCTTAAGAAAGAGAGAGAAAGGTTCGAAAGAACAGAGAATTAAATTCTCGAGGAAGAAGAACTCTCTTCTTGGAAATTTTAGGTAAATAAAAGTAGATAAAGATCCTCTGGATCATTCAAGAAAAAAAAAGAACTCAGTACCCAGCGCCCCACGTGTTCCTCGCGTGGGCGCTACAAGAGTGCCTAGCACTCATTGAGCGGCGCTCAGTATCTAGTGCCCCACGTGCCCCTTACGTGGGCGCCACAGAATAAAAAGATCTCAGGGAGTGGCACTCAGCGCCCCACGTGCCTCTCATGTGGGCGCTAAGAAAGAACTCGGGAGTGCTTAGCACTCAGTAAGCGGCGCTTAGCGTCTCACGTAACCCTTACGTGGGTGCCACAGAATAAAAGTGCTTAGCATTCAATGAGCTACGCCCAGTGCCCAGCTCCTCATGTGACCCTAACGTGGGTGCCATAGAATGGAAGAGTGCTTGGTACTCACTAGGCAGCGCCTAGTTCCTCACATGCTTCGCACGTGGGCATCATAAAGAGTGCCTAGCACTCCATATAAAAACAAAATGGGTAAAGTGTTTAACACTTATCGGGAAATACCCATGACTGAAAACCCCACATGATTATATGTGAGCGTCAGAACTTACATATGTCCTCAGCAATTTTTGCACAAAAAAAGGGACTGAGTCCAAACAAGTGCTTAGCACTCTTTTTCAAATAAAAAGAAAACTGAGTGAACCAAGCCCAGGTTGTTTAGGTCTCTTGAGAGTAGAAACTCCGTAATTCAGATCAACCGAGCCCATGTGCTCACTACTTTCCAAACTGATCTTAGTTCCAAATACGACTATCGATCTTCCAACTGATGATATCCCAAAACGATATTCATTCCACATTCTCTTGAGGAAATCTTAGTCTTAAAATACAACTAATGATTCTTGGGTTTACCATTAATCCCTTTTCCCTCAAACACGGGAATTAGTTCAAGGGTACATCTCTCTACACCTCTGATACATGTCGTTGTAATTCCTCAACGTCTTCAGAGAGGTGGCAGGTCCCGACAACCAACTACTTTTTGGTGCACTTCCCAAACTGACATGCACATCCCAAATCAAACCACATCCCAGACTGGATGCATCCCATATCATCGTTGCTCATCCCGTCACGTAACAAATACACGTGCATGCAAGATAGACAATGGACCGAGACGTCCCTAAACTAACAACGGACCGAAACTTTCTTAAACTAACTGTTGCCTCCAAAATGGCAACAACGGACCGAAACGTCTTTAAACTAACCGTTGCCTCCAAAATAGAAACAACGGACCGTAATATCCTTATACTAAAATCTCACCCCCAAATGGGCAATATAAATGTAAATCAAAAGAATGACAAGAGATGTAATATAAGTAACAACTTTTTTTATTGATAATCATTCTTTACATACAACTGAAAAGTAAAGTACAATGATAGAAAGCGATGCCTAAACAATGGCATATGAACTGGAAAGAAAATAGTACAAGTAATGTCTAAAAGTCTGCCTCCTCGGTAAACTGCTCCAAATCGTCCTGGCTGGGCTCGATCTCTTGAAAGTCGGGTCCTCCTGACAACATTTCAAAGAAAGAAGAGACAGGAATGTCGTCAGCGAACTAGCGCTCGGTATGTCCCAAGAAATAGAATGTAATAGATAGGTAAGGAGAATAGAATAGATAAGTATGTGTTTGATATACTAACGTAGTTGTTTGTAGCTTGGTACAGAATGTGCCAATGTATATGAGAGGAGTCCAACTTGCTCTGTGGACTAAGGTAACATATAAGTATAAGGCCCCGTCAAAACTCACTGGACAACAACACAGGATGTTCATGTAGGTGTCTTTTAGTGACCATCATCGTGCCACTTTTAATACATTCCGTACCAGTCTACTCCTTTAAAACCCCGTAATGCATATTGTATTAATTGTAATGATTTGTAGTTATCAGACTTGCCGAGACCATGGTATAATTTGTTCATGTAAATTGATTCGGGATATAAACGGTAGTCATGCAGTCAAGTTCAAAATATAGCCATGGTTCGGTCAAATCGAGTCATGTTGATTTTGTTCTGGTATTCATGTTCAAGTTCAAGTGTTCATGTTTGGTATATTGGATTCATGTTGAATTGGAGTTATGTCTGAATTCATGTTTGAGTTGTATTCAGATTATACTGAGACTCAGATTAAGTCAGACACTTTAAACAGATTTGATTCCTGAATTATATTTAGGAATTATCGGTAACTGCTGCACATGGATGGTAGGATTTGTGTTTCTTTCGAAGACAATTACCATTGATAACTCCATTTTAGTTTTCTACCTTAAATAGGCAAGCACCCACTTTCTCCGGCTCCCTGAGGCTCAAGAGAATTGGTTCCGCTTAAACTTATATTTACTAGGGTTCTTAATGTAATTTTATATAACTTGAGCGGGCTTTATTAAAAATATTTTTAGTATACTTTCAAAATAAACTTCAAGTATTTATTTATCGTTTTTAGGGTTTTTATGGATGTAATTTTTAAAGAGTGAGGTATTCTACTGAATATATACCTAGCTTGAATAGTTCATGGTATTAAAGTGTAAAGTTTGACTTGTATTGATTCTTGATGGTATTTTCATGAAACTTGTAATTTTTTTATTTTGTTTAGAAAATGTGGAATTTTATTATATATTAGAAATATGTGGTTTGATAATATTTATATAATTATTAAAAAATTAATTTTTTTATTAAGTAGAAAATCTCGTTTTTCTTGAAAATTGTATTAAAAATTCCATCGAGATTGTATACTCCGTGAGGAGGTCTGTATCCCGCTCTACTAGCCCTGAAGATGTGCGATAATCTGCACCATCCCGACCGGGTTCTCCAAAATGGGTTGTAGAGAAATAATCGCAAGAAATTAACTAACGCAATTTAAACAAATCCGGTTTTTAATAGTTTAGGGTATTTTGATGAAAAGTCGTATTTTTGCCACAAAAATATTGTTCAAGAGAATCGTGCTATGTCAAGATATGTATATGTGAGAGGTAGGTCATTACTTCGTAAGGTTTTTAAAAGGTATGCTAAGCTAAATAGTTAAAATATGTCGTATGTAAATTTCATGGTATTTAACCGTAAAAGCTTAACTAAAATTATTTAACATGGAGTCTTAGAGTGAAATTTGTTTCTAAATGTTAGTTTAATGATTAGTAAGTATGATGTGATAATATTCATGAAGAACATATAAGAAAAAGTGGATTTTATAATATTTTAAAGGAGGTGTCGGTATTAACTCCGCTTCCGACATGTTTTATAAAAAGAGACTTTTAAGATAAAAGAGTAGAATAAGAAATAGGGCTTACTTGTCAAAAAGATAGTGGGGAGGTAGAGGAAGAGAATAGTAGTTTTCGTGGGTCACGAGGTCGTCGGAAACGTCTCGAATTCTCGTCGAAAATTGACCTAAGGCGAACTCTACTTATACTCCTCTTGGACTTAGAAAATTTTGAGAATATTGGCAATAGATTTCAGAATGAAGAGGCCAAGAGTATGGTGTTGTATTTATAGAATGAAATTAGGATTTAGGAATTGAATAAAGAATTAAAAATGCATTAAAATGAGTTTTAAAACTAATTTTAATTCTCTGGATAATTGCAGGGAAAATAAAAAGAATAGGAGTAGTAGGGGTAGGCCAAGGGTCGGGTGTGCAGAAAACGGGGACCATCCCTTACGGAGAGCCCGGCGGTGCCGGTCTGGGGCAAGATCTCGTCGGCCAAACTGAAAGCGTTGGGTGCTTGGATGAATGCTACGTGTCCCTATCGCTGTTAACTCTAATTTGCACATGCTTGATTTTCTGTGACTCTTCATTTTATATGTAGAGCACGTCTAAACTTTTGGGCTTCCAAAAATTTTAAAATAAAAATTCAGAAAATAATATGTGGCTGAAGGGATTCTAACACAGAGGCTACGTCACAGCAGTGCAAGGCTTTACCAGTGAGCTACAAATTGTTTCTTGCTGTTCTTAAACAATTTAAATTTATAACTTGTACTCATATTTGCAAACTCTATTTTGTACATTAACTTTAAAAATTTTGTACATGAAATTAGAGTCGTTACAGTAACTCTTCGTTTCTCCATATAATGCACGTGCAACTCTTAGGCTTCCGATAAATTAAAAAGAAAAATATTTAAAATAATTGGAACTGATGAGATGCGAACTTGCAGGCTAAAGAACAGTAGTGGAGAGGGTTAATGTCACGCCCCGCTTCCCAGAGTACGCTAAAAATGGGCACGTGACATAGCCAACCATGCTACCTCTGGGTAGGAAGTATCCATCACAGTCACATTACGGCTGTAGAGATATTAAGAACAAAATAAAACTATCTAAAACATGTCCATGAACCAAATAACATGAGTCAAGAATAATAAAGGTGCGGAAGAAAAAGATCCAATACAAAATAATTGGAATGTATGTCCCATAATGTGGGCTCGCATCAGGAATAAACTGCAGAAAATTGTAGGGTTCCTAGGCACACTAATGAGGTCTCACAAGGCATCAACCATGCCAATTTCAAAAATTACATGTGCCGAGAAACCCTAATACGGATCGTTAACTAGATTTTAGGCGAAACAATGAAACTAGTTAACAACTAAACTAAAAGAACGGAAATACAACCTTTGTAGATCCGTTTCTCCACCTCCATAGCTCCATGATGAAGTCCTCTCCGCTGTCCAAATCGAACCATGACTCTGGCATCGGCTTCATCGGAGAAAAAGCGGGCTAGGTCATCGACGACGATGCCGAAGATGATCTACGTCGAGGTATCACTAGATCAAGCTCCACCTTCACCAAGCCATGAATACTTGTGAAGGAAACACCCTATACTACTTGGCAAGAGGTAGAGGATGAAGAAATAGGAAGTGGGTTCACTTTAGAATTGGATTTCTCACTCATTGCATCAAGTCACCATTGACGAAGTCAAGCTTTCTTCATTGAAGAAGATGAAGAAGAAGAAGATCATATTATGATAAGTTATTCAAAAAGAATAATAAAAAGAATACTTATCATCATAATAACCATGGTCAAGTGTAGAGACTAAACTAAGGTTAAATGAAGTGGTTAGGGTTAAGCATGAGACAAAATGGTCACTTAGTCAAAGCTTCATGAAGCTTCAAAGAAAAAACAAAACTTGCAACCATTTCATTTCTTATCTTTTCCAAATAAATAAATAAATAAATGATTAAGAAAAAGAAAACCCTAATCATCAATTTAACCATGGTTTAGTTCTTTACACTTAACCAAATAAGCATGTATCATCAAACATGATACAAACTTGTGCATGAAAATATATCACATATACGATGTGCACAAACAAGTGAGAAAAACCATTTAAAGTGAACCAATACTAGTTAATGCAAAGTAATATATCAAATATATAATTATGCATTAAATCATTAAATCAACACTTGATTTAACGATCCGGTCATATCGCATACAACCGACTAATATCCAATGTATCGGCTTATCGAATCAACCCTTGATTCAATAACTAGGTTATATCGCATACAATCAATCGATATATTCATCGCGAGAATATAATACGGTATCACATACACGCATTATTCTCGGTCCCGCACATATCTCATATGCGCTCCTATTTCGTTTCGCTTGAGCCAGGAAACCTCTGTGTAGGACTCTAAAGACTCGTCAATACGCCGGCAGCAGGTGATGATCATATCAAACACCCACAAGCCGCAAGCGGTCTGCTAAACGTAACGGCCACCCGGGTATTGAGCGATCAGAAGATCGACGAGCAAGCCCGCTCACACTCCTGTGAATCCAACCAGTAACACTTACCGTACAGTCCGGTCTCGTCGTATGATATGTCGCATATCTTGCCTAGGGGTGGTAAACGTCAGACCCCAATAGCTCGATAAGTCGTGTCGATATGAGGTCTATAACAGTTCGAGAAACTACTGGTAACACTTACCAGTAAATCTCAGCAACCCTGGCCAGGGATTTTCGGTTACAGCCAATCGAACACAGCGCAACATCAACTCCCTATACCGGGAGAGACGAATCCCCTCCTATCGCTCATTGCCTCCATGTGACTCGGGACTGTACCCAAAAACCACCGTTTTGCACGCCCTCTTGGACGTGGTAAGATGGAAATCAAAGCACAGTGGGAACCACACAAGACTCTATGACGATCTCGGGTCAACAGACTACTCTGTACCAGTGTCACCAGAGAACTGCCATCTGACGTAAGGTATAATACCATCTGGGAGTTCTCGGCGAGTCCGTCCAGTGTACCCAGTCTTCACTGAGCACCCGTATATCATCTCTGATGCCAAACACCAATGGATATGGGATCATCCATCGCCTATCTGTATGGGTCGAGAAGGTATACGCTAGTCTACTCTGGTATATCGATGCCCTGTCTCGATATACCCACGACTAGGGACCTTGAAGGATGTACTTATGGACTACCATGTCCCCAGTAGTATGATCCGCATCATAGTCCAGGTAGTCAAGTACACATCCTAAGGGCTTTACCAACATGTAACAGAGAGACAATCAGTATACACGTTAAGGTAAAGATCAACCAGATAGCATACTATCATGTCGAGCAAGAAAGTCCTCCCTATATATGTCCAAGCATCCACTACAATATACATCCTATGTACAGTAATGGCCTCTAGGGCATACATATAACTAACAATCTCCCACTTGCACTAGGGCCATCTGTAGCAGTGGTTGTAGTATGTCATACTCAACCATCCCATAAAAGTCTCTTTCTGGGAATAGGCCTTCTTGAGTGGATCCGCCGTGTTATCCTCTGAGTCTGCTCTCCTAACCTCGATCACCCTGGAGATCAACCATCTCCATGATCAGGTGATACTGCCTTAGAATATGTCTGGATCACTGATGGGACCGGGGTTCCTTGGCATAAGCCACAACTCCATTGTCTCACAATGGTAGGAACGTAGTTCATCTCATGAACCAATATACACCCAAACAGCCTCTTTGGTAGCATCTTTAGTAGCGATGTATCCTGCCTTTATCGTCTAGTATGTCACGGTATCTAGCTTGGAACTCTTCCAACATACCGTCCCTTTACTGAGGGTAAAGACAATGCCTGTGACTGACTTTCAGTCATCTTTATCACCCTGGAACGCTTCCAGTGATTCTCCTCAGGATCGATTGATACCATCTCACTACAACTAGCGAGAATCCTAACATCCAATTAGATCTATCTCATAGATCCAAAACCCAGGATTTAGGAGGTATCACTTTGATCCTATATGGAGAATCATTGTGATAAGCGGAGATTGACCGAGCGTAGCATAGGAAACTCCTTTCCTATTAAGAGTATGTCATCCACGTACTCTACGAGGATCATCACCATACTCCCTACTACCTTTTTGTATATACAAGGTTCATCTACCATTTTGATGATGTCAAACTGTTTGACTAACACATCAAAACAGATGTTCCATCTCCGCGATGTCTGCTTTATCCTATAAAGCATCTTGCACACGTTTCCGCTGCTCCCACTGTCTAGGAAGCCCTCTGGCTGTGTTCTTTCAGACTCTCTTTTCTGAAACATCATTTAAGAAAAGGAGTCATGACACCCAACTGCCAGATATCGTAGTCATGGTATTGAGCCGTGGCAAGTAGGATCCGGATGGACTTAAGCATAACTACTTGAAAAGGTTTCATCATTATCCACGCCTGGTTGATGACGAAAACCTTTATCAAGTCTAGTTTTGAAAGTCTCAACTTTTCCATCTACACCAAGTAATCTTCTCAAGATATACTTGCTCCTGATGGGGATTTAACCCTTCAGATATAGCAACTAAAGTCCATACTTTGTCGGTGTATAAGGATTCCACCTCAGATCACTAAGCATCCAGCCATTCTTACAGAGTCTTACTCCTGATGGCCAGCTCGAAACTAGTTAGGTCATCATCTTATGATGCAATCCTCACTCCCACTGTCATAGAGAAACCGAAATATCTCTTAGGTGGGTGAGGAACCCTACTAGATCGGCGGAGAGGCCGAGGTTCGTTGGAATCTACTGAATCCTTTGGTTCTTTCAAATCATCTGCTGTAGTTTGTATAGCTGGAACCTTTCCAGTTCTACATAACTGACCTTGCCTCGAGCTTGTCCGGATTTTGCTTTTAGACATAGGCCGGACAACCCCAAATCTTAACTAGCTTAAGACATGGGCTCTACCCTTTCCATATCAAATATGAAGTGGTAGGCAACTGATTTGATTTGAACCCTATTCAATAGGTATGCAGCTTCTCAAGTGCATAACTCCCAAAAAGGAAATAGGTAACTCAGTAGCACTCATCATAGAGCACACCTTATCATATAGGGTGTGATTGCTCCACCCCGATATACCATCGTGCTATGGTGTATTCGGAGGAGTAATGCTGAGAGAGAATCTCATTCTCCTTTAGAAAAGTCCAAGAATTTCGTGCTCAAGTATTCTCCTCCTTGATCTCATCATAGGACATAATACTTTTACCCGTATTTGGTTCTCTACTTCTATCTTATATTCTGTGAATATCTTAAAAGGTTCGGACTTGTGTTTCAACAGGAACATATGTCTGAATCTTGAGAGATCATCAGAGAATGTAATGAAGTACAAAGAACCGGTTTTGGCATGTGTAGACAGGGGACCTTACATACATCAACATGTATCATCCCAAGAGTTTACTAACTCTTTCTCTGTTTCCAATAAACAGAGCTGGTGTTATTATATCTTTGTGACATGACTGGCAAGTTTCACAAGATGTAGATTCAAACTGATTTAAATATGCATCTTCATGTAACTTCAGCTAGTCGGGTCGCATTGATATGACCTAGTCTACAATGCCTCAAGAAGGATTCGTTCATTTCTGAACTCTTCCTCTTGTGTGTGTTCCGTATACTAAGAACTGTAGTTTGATTTAGAACATCAACGCTTTTAGATAACGTGCCTGAACCGATCAACTTTTGATATAGGAAATGTTCAAAACATTATCCAACAATACAAAATTTTATCATTTCTTTACTAATAAAGAGACTGATATGATTTTGTATATCAGGTTCGGTATCTAATAACATTCGTTCAGAATCAATGTATTGGTAATACAGGGTGACAGTGACCAACAGACTTGGCTGCAACACTTGCCCCGTTTTCTGTCTCATGAAACTTATCACCCGTTCTCAGTTCTCTACCTATCTGTAGCCCTATGTAACAGATTACATATCTGGGATCCTGATCCGGTATCATATACCCAGGATGCAGAGGATACTGAGAAACAGTTCTTTGTAATGAACACACCCGAAGATGATGCATCAGCATGCACTCTCTTCGTTTGGGCGGCATGGGAATTCTGGTAATCCCCAATTTCCTGCTCTGTCTTATAACAATTATAAGTTGGAGTGGGACCAACGTTCCCCAGCTCAGTATAACAAGCGGGTTCGGTCAAATATCCATTTTATTATCTTGATTAAGGCGTGATATGGTCGCTACCTGGAGAGAGAGAGAAGAAAACACTCAGCGTGCGCTCTTGCAAGAATAGATTGGTTATTATTTTATCTAATCAGGATGGCTCCCACTACTTTTTATCAAATCTTCCTTCAAACCCTAAAAGGAAAGACTAGCCGGGATTAATTACACACTACAAGTTCGCCAATCTTTCAGCCAGGCCAGTGTCGGTACTTTGAGGGAGGCCCCCCGTGCTTTCGCACGAACCTAACTAATGTAAACCTCGTTTTCCCAGAGGCGTAACCCCGTTGACACCTTTCTAGACACCTACTTGATCGGCTAATTGTAATGTATAAAACTCTCCCAGGAGTAACTCTTACTCGCAGCGGGTATTGGGATCCAACTATCTCATAGAAGGTATGCAATCTCATTGCAAATTTCAACACTTGAAATTCCCGATAATATTGTGCCCCTAACCTCCTATGACCTTGACAAAGGCCAACAAACCATAGGATGCTAGTCAAGTTCAACCCGTCATTTCCTGATTGAATTAAACCCACCCGCACGGCCCTTGACAAAGGCCAACAAGGTCGCACGACTACCCTAATCCAATCTGCATCATATGCATAAGCAGATAAGCACCAGTTAGCTACCGCACACTGCGCCTTGACAAAGGCCAACAAACGCAGCACGAATACTAACTACTACTTATCTGAAATGACGGAGGGCTACGTCAGGTTTTTCTGAAAACCTATTGCGTAATGAACTTGATATCGTTGTAGAATCAAATGTTTTTGAAATGGAGTGTCTTTGAGGCTTTTCTAGTTTTGCTAAAGGAGTCACTCCCGGTGAAGGGATCGTCGGTCCTTTCTTCGTCGAATGAGGTGCGGGATATATCACATATATCACTGTGCAAAGCAAAAACTCTTAAAAGCAATCAAAAGACAAACCGAGTGTGTAGCATATGCCAGTTATTGCTAAAGGAGTCACTCCCGGTGAAGGGATCTCGGTCCTTTCCTCATCGAATAAGGTGCAGGATATATCACATATACCTCTGTGCAAAGCAAGAACTGTAGCTACCTGTTTTATTTTGAAATTCGATTCTACAACATCTTAGGTTTCCTTTTATTTCATTAATCATATTAATGAAGTCCCATCAATTAAGTACCTAAACATCACAGATAAATACGACGTACACTTATGCCATCCGCATTCGCCTCGATGTCCCCTCGTGCACCGTTAGGTTAGGTAACTAACGGCAGAGCGGGGCAGGGCTAGCGCGGGTGTAAAACATAAGTAACGTCTATATAATATATCATATATACTATATACTGTATCTATCACAGAACATCACATGATCACATCACAGATATCGCAGCAGAAGAAACATATGAAATATTGGATATACTAGGACATCCGTGTTTTCAATACGAGCCAGTATAAAACACGGATTCCACGGTCACGATGAATAGCCAAACCCACACCCCTAGACCCCTACGAGAGCGGCAAACAACCCTACCAATTCTAGAGTTAGGAGACCCGGACTCGACTCCTCGAGTTGGTCTCCCACTGGACTCCAGAACCCGGTTACTTGTGCTCCCCTCCTTGGGTCTATCCTAGTGCGGAAAAGTAAATAATATACAAACGGTGACAACTTCCGCAACCTGGAAGTGCCCCAATAAAAGAATATTACATACAAGTTTTTACATGAATGAAAATGAAAAACACTCGTCTCACATAAAAACCCCCGGCTATTCAAACACGACGATCCAATATAACATATCCAGCAACACATAATATCACATGTCATCAACGTAAGTAAATATGCGCATCCCAATTGTCGTTGACATATAGCAACGAAACCGGCGATATCACATATTACACTTACGGTCACAGAAAAGAAGGTGTAAAACTACAATAGTTGGAATCCGCAACCTCTTTAGACATCGCATGCCTAACCAAATGAATTACTTAGACATCATATGCCTAACAATTATAAACCCTGCATTTTAGTCTCATTATCGAAAAATCTTTTCAATATCAAGTCGGGCAATTCAACAAGATTCCCGACATCCTGATCGAATGCTCGTCGCAAACTTTAGTAGACGGCCGCACCCCCGATACCGTCGACAAAGTGCACCAAGACAGAACACCGCTACCGCGAGCACCCGGACGGATGCTTTCGGCGACGGGGTTCTCCTACAGTCACTTGGTCGGGGCTATGGAGTGAGGCTGTCTATTAAGTTTACCCGGCGAGTATCCGCGTACGCTACGTGATTGCGACGGACTTTTGATCACATCAAAACTCCGTGGCAACCGATCAAGTGAGACTAAATTGCTAGATTTACAACATTCATTCAGTTATCTCATAACTTTTGTGAATTCCAATTATTGTATCCCATTCCAGATAATTAGAAAATGTTAAACTTTCCGATCGAACAATCGAACACCCAAGTTTTCCCGATACAGCTCAACACATGAAACAAGTTCAAAGACATTCACTTCGTGCCTCAGTAATTCTTATAATTCCCTGCTGAATTTTTTAAGCATTTTTAATGTGGAAAAATCCCAGATTTTAGAAAAAGTCCAGAGAGCATGTTTGGTTTAGGGTTTCGGGTTCGTTCGGGTTTCAAACTTCGTCTAGACATCGCCTAAGGCTCTAGCTAGGCTCTGATACCACTGTAGGGTTCCTAGGCACACTAATGAGGTCTCATAAGGTATCAACCATGCCAATTTCAAAAATTACATGTGCCGAGAAACCCTAATACGGATCGTTAACTAGATTTTAGGCGAAACAATGAAACTAGTTAACAACTAAACTAAAAGAACGGAAATACAACCTTTGTAGATCCGTTTCTCCACCTCCATAGCTCCATGATGAAGTCCTCTCCGCTGTCCAAATCGAACCATGACTCTGGCATCGGCTTCATCGGAGAAAAAGCGGGCTAGGTCATCGACGACGATGCCGAAGATGATCTACGTCGAGGCATCACTAGATCAAGCTCCACCTTCACCAAGCCATGAATACTTGTGAAGGAAACACCCTATACTACTTGGCAAGAGGTAGAGGATGAAGAAATAGGAAGTGGGTTCACTTTAGAATTGGATTTCTCACTCATTTCATCAAGTCACCATTGATGAAGTCAAGCTTTCTTCATTGAAGAAGATGAAGAAGAAGAAGATCATATTATGATAAGTTATTCAAAAAGAATAATAAAAAGAATACTTATCATCATAATAACCATGGTCAAGTGTAGAGACTAAACTAAGGTTAAATGAAGTGGTTAGGGTTAAGCATGAGACAAAATGGTCACTTAGTCAAAGCTTCATGAAGCTTCAAAGAAAAAACAAAACTTGCAACCATTTCATTTCTTATCTTTTCCAAATAAATAAATAAATAAATGATTAAGAAAAAGAAAACCCTAATCATCAATTTAACCATGGTTTAGTTCTTTACACTTAACCAAATAAGCATGTATCATCAAACATGATACAAACTTGTGCATGAAAATATATCACATATACGATGTGCACAAACAAGTGAGAAAAACCATTTAAAGTGAACCAATACTAGTTAATGCAAAGTAATATATCAAATATATAATTATGCATTAAATCATTAAATCAACACTTGATTTAACGATCCGGTCATATCGCATACAACCGACTAATATCCAATGTATCGGCTTATCGAATCAACCCTTGATTCAATAACTAAGTTATATCGCATACAATCAATCGATACATTCATCGCGAGAATATAATACGGTATCACATACACGTATTATTCTCGGTCCCGCACATATCTTATATGCGCTCCTATTTCGTTTCGCTTGAGCCAGGAAACCTCTGTGTAGGACTCTAAAGACTCGTCAATACGCCGGCAGCAGGTGATGATCATATCAAACACCCACAAGCCGCAAGCGGTCTGCTAAACGTAACGGCCACCCGGGTATTGAGCGATCAGAAGATCGACGAGCAAGCCCGCTCACACTCCTGTGAATCCAACCAGTAACACTTACCGTACAGTCCGGTCTCGTCGTCTGATATGTCGCATATCTTGCCTAGGGGTGGTAAACGTCAGACCCCAATAGCTCGATAAGTCGTGTCGATATGAGGTCTATAACAGTTCGAGAAACTACTGGTAACACTTACCAGTAAATCTCAGCAACCCTGGCCAGGGATTTCCGGTTATAGCCAATCGAACACAGCGCAACATCAACTCCCTATACCGGGAGAGACGAATCCCCTCCTATCGCTCATTGCCTCCATGTGACTCGGGACTGTACCCAAAAACCACCGTTTTGCATGCCCTCTTGGACGTGGTAAGATGGAAATCAAAGCACAGTGGGAACCACACAAGACTCTATGACGATCTCGGGTCAACAGACTACTCTGTACCAGTGTCACCAGAGAACTGCCATCTGACGTAAGGTATAATACCATCTGGGAGTTCTCGGCGAGTCCGTCCAGTGTACCCAGTCTTCACTGAGCACCCGTATATCATCTCTGATGTCAAACACCAATGGATATGGGATCATCCATCGCCCATCTGTATGGGTCGAGAAGGTATACGCTAGTCTACTCTGGTATATCGATGCCCTGTCTCGATATACCCACGACTAGGGACCTTGAAGGATGTACTTATGGACTACCATGTCCCCACTAGTATGATCCGCATCATAGTCCAGGTAGTCAAGTACACAGCCTAAGGGCTTTACCAACATGTAACAGAGAGACAATCAGTATACACGTTAAGGTAAAGATCAACCAGATAGCATACTATCATGTCGAGCAAGAAAGTCCTCCCTATATATGTCCAAGCATCCACTACAATATACATCCTATGTACAGTAATGGCCTCTAGGGCATACATATAACTAACAAAAATAACTGAACTAGCTACTACTGAAACTCACAGCTCAGCCTGCTGGCCGAAGTACTCATGCTCGGACTGCAGCAAAGGTAAGGAATCTGGGCCATGCAAAACCCAGACGTCAGCTCGTCGTGTCATCAAGTAATAAAAATATAAACAGGGTAACAGGCAATGCAAATATAAACATGAATGAAAAGCAGGTGTAACAGTAATGTAAATCGGGGCAGTGCAGGGTAGTGTGCATTGAGTAAACTAAACTGTTCTATCAGGTTTTCTATTCTAAAGTCTTTGAAATCAAATTGATGAATCATCGATGTAACTCAATAGTATCCCGTGCATACCCGGGACTACGGTCCAGATTCTCGGGCTGAATCCGAGACATACCGCTAGGCACTAAAACAGGAAATATGTACAGATGAATGATGTCAGCAGCATCATCCCAAGGCTGGCCTAGCCTCTAAAACTGATCGGAACAGGTATCAAACTGTCGAGTTACAAGTCAGGTTTCATCATTGATTTCCCCATACCCCCAAGCTGTATGTGTAAGTCAAGTCAGGTATTCAGTAATCAAGAACTAATGCCAACACAGGATCAGGTAAGCAGGTTTGTCTGGATAGACAACAGAAACGGTCCGTGAGGACTACATGTCAGGTTTGTTGGCATTAGACACAAGATCAGGTAACAGGTCAAGTCAAGTAGTATACGGTACCATGTCGGGTCAATCAATATGTATGTAGCAAGTCATGTCAAGGTGTAAACGATATCATGGGTGTGCTCATAGTCAGCTAGCATAATCAGGGTTAAAATAATCAAACGTGGTTATCAACACCATGATCTAAGTGATGAGTTAAGCAATAAAGCAGATTTTATTTATTTAGCCGTACAGTTGTCAATTGTGTTTAACAGACAATGTCGGCATAATGTGAATACAGTATGAAAGATGTAAATGCTGAAAACAGGTTAGTAAATATTGAGTGATCCATGGATGCAATGACATGTATAATCTGTTTAATGAATACAGTTGTAATTAGATCGGTTAAAGTTGCACATGGATGTCCGATAGGCTAAAAGGCATCACAGCAATAAACAAAGGTGATCTATCATGTACAGGTGATTGTTAGATGTAACTAATTAGATGCAAGATTAGGTTTCATGTTTGGAATCATGAAATGTATAACGGAACCTTACACGGTTAACTTGTAATCCATTTCTTTCAATTCTAATTAGGGATTTAGCAGGAAATAATTAATTTAACATATGAATAGTTTAAAATAGCATGTAGCAAGTTTCACTTGCCTCGACGGGTCGCGGAACGGAAAACGGAACGTTACACGTCGGCGGGGAAAACTCGCGACGTGCGCACGGTTCATGGAATGAACCCAAACGACGAACAGTAGAGCCACACGGGTCAGGGTTTCTCGCTGGATCGTCGGAAATCGTCGCCGGCACGATCGGATTCCGGCCGCCAAAGCTACAGTGAATCAAGAATGCATGAAAGGAAGGAGAAAAGAAGATTAAGAAGAAAGATGAGAAGGAGGGTTGAGGAGAGGTGCTCACGTTGATCTGTAGAAGGGTTGAGATCGCCGGCTGCGTTGACGGAGCTCCGACGAAATACCTGCAGTGACCCCGGCAATTAAAGAAACCAACCGGGAAAGGAGAAGAAGAAAGAAAGAAAGGTGGAGAAGGAAAGAGGGGAAGGAGAAGATCATGCTCACCGAGGGGGTGCATAAGGCCAGGGACACGGATCAAGTTCACCGGCGGCGATCCCACTGCGTGCGGCAACGTGCAGGTGGGTGCGCGGTGCTCGTGCAGGGTGCTCGGGGAGAGGAGGAAGGAGGAAGGAGATGAGGTGGAAGCGACGAGGGCGAGCAGCGGCGTGGAACGGTGGTGATGGCGTCGTCGCGAGGGCCATGGCGAGAGGAGGAAGGCGGCTAGGGATTTCGAAAGGTTGGGTTCTGTTGAAAAAAGAAGTTGAGGAAGGAGAACAAATATATTAAGGAGAGAGAGAGAGACGGGGAGAGAGAGAGAGAGAGATAGAGAGGAAGTGAGAGATCGAGAGGAGAGAGAAAGCGGAGAGGAGAGAGAATCTTAGCCGTTAGCGCCAGAGAGAGGAAGAAAATGCGTGGGGCCCAGGGTTAAAACGAAGGTGATTGGCTAGGGAGTAGGAAAAATTGTAAAAGATTTTAAAAGGAAAGGAAAATATTTTCCTGGGGTTGGATTTTATATTCGACGGTTTAAAAATATTAGAAATTAGAATTTAGCGCAAATGTAAAATGTTTCAGAATTGCGTCTGGGTCGGGTCCAAAAATTTGAATTTGAAATAAGAAAATTATAGGCGGGTTCCAAAAATTAAAATAAAGGATTTTATAATTTAAAAGCATACCCCCAAGAACGGACGCACATACGTGCGCGTAGCCGTCCAAACACGTCTGTTTCACTGAACGGGATGAGAACACGATGCAAGGATGCTACCACTGGGTTAGGGATGCCGAGCAGGCCAGGACAAGTATTTTTAATTTATTTAAAAGACTTAAATTGTTATATGCAAGAATTTGAATGGTGGGGTAAAATACAATAAGCACAGCCAAGTAAGATCAATGAAATAAATAACACACACCATTCATACGGTAATAGAAATTTGTAGAACTGGACTCGGTTGTTACATTATACCCAACTACAAAAAGAATTTCGTCCTCGAAATTCCAAGAACACAAAGATAGACGACAAACAACTACAAGAAAAGATGAGGAAACTTCTGCCGGATTTCATCTTCACGTTCCCAGGTGGACTCTCCATACGAGCGATCACCCCAAGAAACAAGTACAAGAGGGATAATCTTGTTCTTAAGAACCTTTTCCCTTCGATCCACAATTTCAACCGGTCGCTCCTCAAAAGTCAAGTCTTCTCGTACCGTCAGCTCCGAATGATCCAACACGTGCGTTTCATCCCGAACATACTTAGGGAGTTGAGATACGTGAAACACATCGTGCACATTCGTCAAGGACTGCGGTAACGCCAAACGATATGCTACTTCGCCAACACGCTCCAAGATCTCAAAGGGTCCAACAAATCGAGGACTGAGCTTTCCTCGACTTCCAAAACGAATCACCCCTCTAGTCGGTGATATCTTCAAGAATACCAAATCACCCACGGCGAGCTCTAGAGGTCTTCTCGACGTATCTGCCCAACTCTTCTGTCGGTCTTTAGCTGCCTTCATATGATTTCTGATAGTGTTAACTTTCTCTATTGTCTGCACAACCAAATCTGGTCCCAACAATCTTCGTTCACCGACATCGTCCCAACAAACAGGTGAACGGCATTTGCGACCATACAAAACTTCAAACGGAGCCATCTGAATAGTTTCCTGGAAACTGTTGTTGTAAGAAAACTCCACCAAATGTAGATGATCCTCCCAAGAACCCTTGAAGTCCAACATGCACGCTCTCAACATATCTTCAAGAGTTTGGATCGTTCTCTCCGACTGACCATCAGTTTGAGGATGATAAGCTGTGCTAAAGTTCAATCGAGTCCCCAAACTTTCCTATAAACTCCGCCAAAAGTGTGATAAGAACCGAGTGTCCCGATCGTACACGATGCTTACCGGTACTCCATGCAATCTCACAATCTCCTGCATGTATCGCTCCGCCAAATTCTCTGTTGATTGACCAACCCGAAAAGGGATAAAATGAGCTGCCTTGGTCAATCGATCAACAATCACCCATACTGCATTGTTGCCTTTTGGACTCCGCGGTAGAGCCGTCACGAAATCCATGGTTATATGTTCCCACTTCCACTGAGGAATTGGAAGTGGTTGCAATAAACCAGTAACCCTTTGATGTTCAGCTTTAACTTGCTGACACACCAAGCACTTTGCCACAAAGCGAGCGATCTCCCGCTTCATGCCTTCCCACCAGAAGTGCTGTCGTAAATCTCGGTACATCTTCGTGCCTCCTGGATGTACGGAATAAGCTGAACTGTGTGCCTCCTTCATAAGTTCTTCACGAATATATCCCTTCGGCACACACAAACGGCTACCATATCTCAACAAACCATCTTCATGGATCAATAAATCTGTTCGTAGTCCGGCTTCAACCTGTTCTCGAAACTTTTGCAATCTAGGATCCTGCGATTGCGCTGTTTTAATATTCTCGATCAACGACGAATGTACTTGCAGCTGCATCAACTGTCCTGAAGAATGCGGTAGCACAACCTCCAAATCAAATCTTTGAAAGTCTTCAATGAGGTCCTTCTGCATAGTCAACATCTGAATTGCTGGTAACCGACTGAGCGCATCCGGTACGACATTAACCCTTCCCGGATGGTACTTGAGATCAAGATCGTAGTCAGCCATCAGCTCTAACCATCTACGCTGCCTCATATTAAGCTCCTTCCGCGTGAACACATACTTCAAGCTCTTATGATCAGTAAAAACTTCGACCCTTTTGCCCAAAAGGTAGTGTCTCCAAATCTTCAAAGCGAAAATCACAGCCGCAAGCTCCAAGTCGTGAATTAGGTAATTCTTCTCGTGGGTCTTCAGCTGTCTTGATGCGTACGCTACAACCTTCCCATGCTGCATCAAAACACATCCCAATCCTTTTCCAGATGCGTCGCTGTGAATCACTAATCCTCCGGAATTGTCTGGCATGGTCAGAATAGGGGCGGTTATCAATTTCTGCTTCAACATCTCAAAAGCTGACGCACATCTATCCGTCCACACAAAAGGTACCTCTTTGCGCGTAAGCTTGGTCAACGGCTCCGCCAGACAAGCAAAGTTCTCCACAAATCTTCTGTAATATCCGGCGAGACCAAGGAAACTTCTTATCTCCGCAACATTTTTCGGAATCGGCCAATCTCGAACTGCTGCAATCTTTTCGGGATCGACGGCAATTCCATCGCCAGACACAACATGCCCCAAAAACTTTACTTCTTCCAGCCAAAACTCGCACTTGCTCATCTTCGCATATAACTTCTCCTGTCTCAACGTCTACAGTGCGATCTTAAGATGTTCAGCATGCTCTTCAAAACTCTTCGAGTACACCAGAATATCGTCAATGAACACCACAATAAACTGGTCCAAGAATGGTGAAAAGATTCAGTTCATCAAGTCCATGAATATCGCCGGTGCATTCGTTACTCCGAAGGGCATCACTAAGTACTCGTAATGTCCATACCGTGTTAGGAACGCCGTCTTGCAGATATCTTCTGCTTTCACTCGGACCTGATGATATCCGGATCGCAAATCCAGCTTCGAGAATACCCTCGCGCCACTAAGCTGCTCAAAAAGTTCACCAATGCGAGGGATCGGGCACTTGTTCTTAATAGCCACCCGGTTTAATTCTCGATAGTCGATGCACATCCTTCTCGTGCCATCTTTCTTCTTAACTAGAAGAACTGGAGCTCCCCAAGACGAGTTACTGCTTCGAATCGAACCCTTCTCAAGCAGTTCAGCAACATGTTTCTTGACTTCTTCCAACTCTACTGGTGCCATTGGATAATACGCTTTAGATACTGGCGCTGCACCAGGAATAAGATCAATTGCGAACTCCACGTCTCGCTTCGGCGGTAACCCGATATATCTTCAAACACGTCCATAAAATCGCGAACAACCGCTGGTTCTTCACTTTTATCAACCTCCATTGATGCAAGAATATTATTTGTCGGCCTAGTCCTAAACTCGATTGGCCCGACAGAACTGCTTCCTCCAGTGAAGGTAAACTCGGGATGTCCGGGAATCTGGAAAATTACTTTCTTTCCCCTACAATCAATGTGAGCGTGGAAAGTGCCAAGAAAATCCATTCCCAAGACGACTTCGTAGCTGCCCGTATCAATCACCAAGAAATCTGCAAAAAGCTCCCGTCCGCAAACAACAACTGTACAATCTTTACATTCCCTACTAAATATGATTTTCCCATTCCCAGTGTGTATGTCCCAGAAGCTAGACAGGGTCGTGCAAGTAATCGAGTGTGTAGCTACAAACTTGGACGACATAAAACAATGGGATGCACCAGAATCAAATAACGCTAATGCGGGAAAACCATGAATGAGTAGAATACCTGAAACAACTTCTCCCGACGCCTTAGCTTCCTCAGCCGTCAAGGTAAAAGCTCGAGCCTGATTAGGTCCTTGAGTTAGCTGCTTCTGTCCCTGGAACGGTTTCTGCGGAGGCTTCTGAATATCATCCCTCGTATGAAGTTTCGACGGACATGAGTTAACAGTGTGATCTGCCGCTCCACAAACTAAACAGAGTCCTTGCCTCCTTCGACAATCCTTTTGCACGTGGCCAGGTAAATTGCAGTAGTTACAAGTCACGCTCTTTCTCTGGTCAACCAAGTCATGCTTCTTCATTGGTGCTACGCCACGACGGTCCACTAGAATACCTCTGCGACCATGAGCTCGGTTTGGTACAAATGCCGGCTTCCTTACCGCAACTGCTGTCTGCTGCAAACTCCCATTCTTCCCAGATAGGCTCTGCTGTTCTCGGGCTGCCGTAAGTACCTGTGAGAAAGAGGTCAAACCCAGGGAGACAATCTGCCTCTGGATGTCCACATCCAAGCTGCGCATAAACCTCCTTGCCCTGTCTGCATCGTTGGCAACTAAAGGTCCAGTGAATTTACTAAGCCGTGTCCATTCTGCTGCATGCACATCTACGAGTGCACCATTCTGCTTTAGCCCGATGAACTTCTCTTCCATTTCCTCCCGTGCAGTCCGCGGGAAGAACTTCTGCAGGAAACTCTTCGAAAAATCCGCCCACTTGATCGGCTTGGTCAATCGGGTCACCATTCACGGGCGTAGTCCACTAACTGAATACGCACCACATCAACTCTTTTATCATCTGGAATCTGTGCCGCAGTAAGTAAGTTCTCCGTGTCAACCAGCCAAGGCTCTGCTGGCAACGGCTCCTCCAAACCGGTAAATACCGACGGACCCAAACGTCGGAAGTCTGTTACGGTCCCTACACGATCAACCGGTTTAGCTTCAACCTTGTTCACAGACTGCTGAACGGTCTGCAGACCTTCCTGGAACGATTCAGCTTGCTGCTGGATCAGCTCGGTCTGCCTCTTTTGATTCTCCAGTATTCCCCGAATCACTCCAAGCATGGCGGCTTCGTCAACACGCCTTTGGTACGTCTTCGGATTCTTGTCCGCCATACTCCTGAAATCAAAACACCCAAGATTAGCATGATAACAGATTCAAATTATAGATCAAGGCTAGAACTCCAAGTTACTTAAATAGAGTACCGCATTGTAACTATGCCGCGGTATCATAGACACAATTATATAACTCCACCCAAGTCGCCTAAGTCCTAGAGATAACAAGGAATCAGGTTTTCGAGTCGATATGCAAAGTAAGTTTGCACATCGTAAAAGATATAATCAGGAAGAACTTGATTCAAGAACGGTAAACGGTAAGGTGGTAGGACATGTTTTCTAAACACGGGTATTCTGATTCGTGTATTGGGTACAATACCCAACTACAAAAAAAGAATCAACCCGACTAACCTATGGCTCTGATACCAAAAGAACCATGTCACGCCCCGCTTCCCAGAGTACGCTAAAAATGGGCACGTGACATAACCAACCATGCTACCTGTGGGTAGGAAGTATCCATCCACAGTCACATTACGGCTGTAGAGATATCAAGAACAAAATAAAACTATCTAAAACATGTCCATGAACCAAATAACATGAGTCAAGAATAATAAAGGTGCGGAAGCAAAAGATCCAATACAAAATAACTGAAATGTATGTCCCATAATGCGGGCTTACATCAGGAATAAACTGCAGAAAATAACTGAACTAGCTACTACTGAAACTCACAGCTCAGCCTGCTGGCCGAAGTACTCCTGCTCGGACTGCAGCAAAGGTAAGGAATCTGGGCCATGCAAAACCCAGACGTCAGCGCGTCGTGTCATCAAGTAATAAAAATATAAACAAGATAACAGGCAATGCAAATATAAACATGAATGAAAAGCAGGTGTAACAGTAATGTAAATCGGGGCAGTGCAGGGTAGTGTGCATTGAGTAAACTAAACTGTTCTATCAGGTTTTCTATTCTAAAGTCTTTGAAATCAAATTGATGAATCATCGATGTAACTCAATAGTATCCCGTGCATACCCGGGACCATGGTCCAGATTCTCGGGCTGAATCCGAGACATGCCGCTAGGCACTAAAACAGGAAATATGTACAGATGAATGATGTCAGCAGCATCATCCCAAGGCTGGCCTAGCCTCTAAAACTGATCAGAACAGGTATCGAACTGTCGAGTTACAAATCAGGTTTCATCATTGATTTCCCTATACCCCCAAGTTGTATGTGTAAGTCAAGTCAGGTATTCAGTAATCAAGAACTAATGCCAACACAGGATCAGGTAAGCAGGTTTGTCTGGATAGACAACAGGAACGGTCCATGAGGACTACATGTCAGGTTTGTTGGTATTAGACACAAGATCAGGTAACGGGTCAAGTCATGGTACATCAGGTCAGGTCAAGTAGTATACGGTACCATGTCGGGTCAATCAATATGTATGTAGCAAGTCATGTCAAGGTGTAAACGATATCATGGGTGCGCTCATAGTCAGCTAGCATAATCAGGGTTAAAATAATCAAATGTGGTTATCAATACCATGATCTAAGTGATGAGTTAAGCAATAAAGTAGATTTTATTTATTTAGCCGTACAGTTGTCAATTGTGTTTAACAGACAATGTCGACATAATGTGAATACAGTATGAAAGATGTAAATGCTGAAAACAGGTTAGTAAATATTGAGTGATCCATGGATGCGATGACATGTATAATCTGTTTAATGAATACAGTTGTAATTAGATCGGTTAAAGTTGCACATGGATGTCCGATAGGCTAAAAGGCATCACAACAATAAACAAAGGTGATCTATCATGTACTGGTGATTGTTAGATATAACTAATTAGATGCAAGATTAGGTTTCACGTTTGGAATCATGAAATGTATAATGAAACCTTACACGGTTAACTTGTAATCCATTTCTATCAATTCTAATTAGGGATTTAACAGGAAATAATTAATTTAACATATGAATAGTTTAAAATAGTGTTCCCCTCCGAACGACGGCCAAGACATGGTCGTCTTGCCTGTGATTCGGGGCAGATGCTATTTGGTTTTATCCGTCCACCTCTCCGAAGATACCAAGTTGATTTATGGCACAGTGTATCGGAGGTTTAGATGGATGCGACCGATGTAGCAGACTTCGTCAGATTCCCCCTCGCTTGAGTGGTTTTTTATTGTGGGGACGCTCTTCCCTGCAGGCGCAAGCCCCTGCAGTTAATTACGCTACCGCTTCGCGGTAACAACTTTCTCTTTCTCCAGAATTTCACTTCGTGTCGTGGGTATTTGTTTTGTTTGTGGTTGTTGTGGATTGTAAATGGAGACCAATTTATGTCGATGCCCGTAGGACGTGGATTAGTCCAAATCCGTGTTTACTTAGATTTGGGTTGGGGTTTTGGTTTGAGGATACGTTAACCATATTTGAGGCTAAGATCAACTCAAACGTTTGTTAAGGATACGTTAGTCCAGTTTGGGACTAAGATCAACTTAACGGGATCGTTTAGATCCGACAAAAGAGCATTTGGGCTCTAATGTTCCAGTGTAGGGACATAGTGGTCCATTGCCAGTTTAGGGACATGGTGGTCCATTGCCAGTTTAGGGACATGGTGGTCCAATAAAATGTATGGCTGTCGGGACCTATCACCTCTCTGAAGACGTTGAAGGATTACAACGACAAATATCAGAGGAGTTCAGAGATGTACCCTTGAACCAATGAGTTGGTTGAAAGAGCAGAGGTGCTCAGTTCAAAATGATTTGAGGACTTATGGCCAATTTGGGCTAAGTCCAATTATGTTTGAAATATTGGCCTTCTGTTGGTTCATTGAGGGAGAGGCTTTGCCTCTAGAAACTTAGCCAATTGGGCTAAAGCTGGTGTTAAACAGTAAAGACCAACAGTGTTGACTACTGGGAATAAGATTAACAAGTTAGTGTTAAACACTAAAAGATAATCAGTGTTAAACACTAACAACAGCGCTTTCAAATTAGTGTTAAACACTAAAGCAAATCAGTGTTAAACACTGCAAACAGAGATTTCAAATTAGTGTTAAACACTAAAGCAAATCAGTGTTAAACACTAAGGAGGGAGGGGTCACGTGCGGACGCGTGAGAGCGCCCTGATTTCCCTTATTTTATTCTGCAGGTAAGTGTTTAACACTTTTAATTCTGACGGCCATCACGTGTGATCACGTGATGCAGGCCCACGCTCTGGTCTGTTAGAATGCTCATTAGTGGTCACGTGTTGACACGTGAGGACACCCTAAAGCTCTTTTCTTTTGTTTTATCCTCAAATCTGCGAATAAATGTTAAACACTTTTATTTTTATTTTAGAGCATCACGTGTTGGCACGTGATGGGGATCTGTGCGCCAATTGTTAAAGCATTTGCTGAGGGGTCACGTGATAACACGTGAAAGCGTCCAAAGCTTTCATTTCCTTTGCTTTTTCTCTTTCTGCGTTTTGGGAGTCACGTGGGAGCACGTGAGACATTGCCTCAAAACTTCTTTTCTTCAGAGATTTTTTCAAGGGTCACATGGGGGCACGAGACCCTAGTTCTTTTCATGAACAGAGATCTTTTAAGTCTCCTTATTTTAATAATTGAATTCTCTGTAGGGTTAAACCCCAATTATGATTTTGGAGGAATTAAATTCCTATTGTGAAAGAATTAAATTCTTATTTAGGGTAAAACCCTGATTTCTTTTTAAAGGAATTAAATTCCCAGATATGTAAAAGGATTAGGGTTAAACCCTAGTTTTGTTTTAGGAGAATTAAATTCTCAAAACTTAATTCCCTTTCTAAATTTAGGATCTGCATGGCAGGATCTTGACCCGATGAGAATTAAATTCTCAACTTATGGGGAGATGTGCTCTGTGCAGATCTTCAACCAGAAGAAGAACTATGTTCTTTTTTGTATAAGAGTTAAACTCTTGGATTTTAAGAATTAAATTCTCTGTTTGAAGTTTCGATTCCCTTTCTTTTCTCACCTAGGGTTTTCTTTGTTGAGAATTAAATTCTCCTTTCTTTTCTTCCCTCTTGAGAATTAAATTCTCATCTCTCTGTTTTTCTCTCCAAAAAAAAGTAGATCCCCACTCTTCTTTTCTGTTTGCTCCTATTTATAGGAGGAGGAAAAGAATCAATTTGTTTAGCAAATCTTTCATTGAAAGATTTGATTTGTTTTCATATTTAATATGAGCGTTTAGATCATTCAGTAAATTTTATTCACTGTTGGATTTTAAATCCAAAGATATTCTATTTGTTATTTCTGGTGAGATTTTCAGGGAAATCTTTCCTTGTCTAAGATCTTTCCATAAATTGGTGATTTTTAATCACCCTTGGATCTTTAATCCAACGGTCCCCATAATCCTTTTCCATTTGGAAAGATTTAGAAGCTTTTAGAATTTTAATTCTATTTCGAAAGATTTTAGAGAAATTTAGAATTTTAATTCTATTAAACTGTAAGGCTTTAGAAGCCAATCACGTGCTGACACGTGACCCTTGGTCACGTGTGAGCACGTGACCCCCAATTGAGTCCTTTTCTCAGCATTTATTTACGCTTCAGTTTTAACCATCACGTGTCAACACGTGACCATTGGTCACGTGTGAGCACGTGATACCTCATTGAGGTAACTTCTGATTTTTAATCAGGGAACAGATTTTAGAATTTAATTATATTCATTATTTTAGAGGCCTTAAGAGCCCATCACGTATCTGCACGTGACCCGTGGTCACGTGTGAGCACGTGATGCCCCATTGGGGTCTTTTCTGAGTTTTTATTGTAGGGTTCCTAGGCACTCTAGTTAAGTTTCACAAGTGACCAAACATGCACAAATAAAATTTTACGGGTGCCTACAAACCCGACTACGGATCGTTTACTAGATATTTAGGCGAAACATAAACTAGTTAACA
This sequence comes from Agapanthus africanus, assembly GCA_030015575.1. Taxonomy (NCBI): domain Eukaryota; kingdom Viridiplantae; phylum Streptophyta; class Magnoliopsida; order Asparagales; family Amaryllidaceae; genus Agapanthus; species Agapanthus africanus. The sequence goes on along the minus strand of CM057349.1, from coordinate 449,299,695 downwards.
ATTTAACTAAAGGAACGGACATACAACCTTTGTAGATCCGGTCCACCACCTCCACGGCTCCGCAACAAAGTCCCCTCGGCTGTCCAAAATGAATCCGGAACTCAAGTATCGGTATCATCGAAGAATGGGCGAGCTTGATCGTCGGTTCAATGCCGAAGATGATCTACGTCGAGATATCGCAAGAACAAGCTCCAACTTCATCAAGCTTGGAAAACTTGTGAAGGAAACACCCTATACTACTTGGCAATAGATAGAGGATGAAGAAATAGGAAGTGGGTAAACTTTAGTTTTGGATTTCTCACTAGATATGAAGACTTGCCATTGATGGTCAAGCTTTTCTTCACTTGAAGGAAGAAGAAGAAGAAGCTCAAATATTATGATAAGAATAATAGAAAAATAGAAAAGAAAAAATCAATCCTTATCATATTTGAACCATAGTAAAGTGTAGAGAGTTAACCAAGGTTAGTGAGTGGTTAGGGTTTGAGATAAAAACAAAATGGTCACCTTTGGTCAAAGCTTCATGAAGCTTCATTAAGCTTCATGAAAGAATGAAAGCTAACCATTTTGTTTCTTTCTCATTATGCTTATTATAAATACCAAAATGAATAAAACAAATAAATAAAGGAATAAGCAAATAGTAAACCCTAATGATTTCATTAACCAAGGTTTAACTCTTCACACTTAACCAAAAAAAGATATGTATCATCAAACATGATACAAGCTAGTGCACAATATGATATCGCATATGCAATGCGCACATCCAAGTGAGAAAATCCATTTAAAGTGAACCATTACTAGTTAATGTAAAGTAATATATCAAATATATAATTATACATTAAATCATTAAATCAACACTTGATTCAATGATCCGGTCATGTCGCATATAACCGGCCAGTATCCTGTGTATCGGCTTATCGAATCAATCCTTGATTCGATAACTAGGTTATATCGCATATAACCATTCGATACATTGATCGCGAGAATCAAACACGGTATCACATACACGCATTATTCTCGGTCCCGCACATATCTCATATGCACTCCTATTTCGTTTCGCTTGAACCAGGAAACCTCTGTGTAGGACTCTAAAGACTCGTCAATACGCCGGTAGCAGATGATGATCATATCATGCACCCACAAGCCGCAAGCGGTCTGCCAAACGTAACGGCCACCCGGGTATTGAGCGATCAGAAGATCGACGAGCAAGCCCGCTCACACTCCTGCGAATCCGACCAGTAACACTACCGTATAGTCCGGTCTGTTCGTCTGATATGTCGCATATCTCGCCTAGGGGTGGTAAACGTCAGACCCCAATAGCTCGATAATTCATGCCGACGTAGGGTCCATAACATTCGTGAAACTACTGATAACACTTACCAGTATATCACTGCAACCCTGGCCAGGGATTTCCTGTTATGGCCAGTCGAGCATAGCACAACATCAACCCCCAATACCGGGAGAGACGAATCCCCTCCTATCGCTCATTGCCTCCATGTGAATCGGGACTGTACCCAAAAGCCACCTGTTTGCACAACTCAGTAGAGCCGTGGTAGGGTGGAAATCAAAGCACAGTGGGAGACACACAAGACTCTATGACGATCTCGGGTCAACAGACTAAGCTGTACCAGTGTCACCAGAGAACTGCCATCTGACGTGAGGTATAATACCATCTGGGAGTTCTCGGCGAGTCCGTTCAGTGTACCCAGTCTCCACTGAGCACCCGCATACCATCTTCGATGTCAAACACCAATGGATATGGGATCATCCATCGCCCATCGCATGGGTCGAGAAGATATGCGCTAGTCTACTCTGGAATATCGATGCCCCGTCTCAATATTCCCACGACTAGGAACATTTCAAGGATGTACTCATGGACTACCCAGGCCCCACTAGTATGATCTACATCATAGTCCTGGAAGTCGAGCACACATCCTATGGGCTTTATCAACATGTAATCAGAGAGACAGAAAGTATACATGTTAAGATAAAGAGCAACCAGATAGCGTACTATCATGTCGAGCGAGAAAGTCCTTCCTATATATGTCCCAGCATCCACTACAATATACATCCTATGTACAGTAATGGCCTCTAGGGCATACATATAACTAACAATCTCCCACTTGCACTAGGGCCATCTGCAGCAGTGGTTGCAGTATCACATACTCAACCATCCCCTAAAAAGTCTCTCTTTGGGAAAAAGGCCTTCGTGAGTGGATCCGCCGTGTTGTCCTCTGAGTCTACTCTCCTAATCTCGATCACCCTGGAGATCAACTATCTCCATGATCAGGTGATGCTGCCTCAGAATTTGTCTGGGTCACTGATGGGACCAGGGTTCCAGGGTCGAAGCCACGCTTCCATTGTCATACAATGGCAGGAACCTAGTTCATCTTATGAACCATTATACACCCAAACAGCCTCTTTGGTAGTATCTTTAATAGCGATGTTACCAGCCTTTATCGTCTAGATTGCCACGGTATCGAGCTTGGAACTCTTCCAACATACCGTCCCTTTACTGAGGGTAAAGACAGTGCCTGTGACTGACATTCAGTCGTCTTTATCACCCTGGAACACTTCCAGTGATTCTCCCCAGGATCGATTGATACCATCTCACTACATCTAGTGAGTATTCTAACATCCATTTAGATCTATCTCATAGATCCAAAATCCAGGATTTAGTAGGTATCACTTTGATCCTATTTGGGGAATCTTAGTGATAATAGGAGATTGATCGATCGTAGTATAGGAAACTCTTTTCCTATGTAGAGTATGTTGTCTACGTACAATACGAAGATGACCACCTTACTCTCTACTACCCTTTTGTATATACAAGGTTCGTCTACCATTTTGATGAAGTCAAACACTTTGACTATCACATCAAAACAGACGTTCCAACTCCGCGATGCCTGCTTTATTATGTAAAGCAACTTGCACACGTTTCCGCTGCTCCCACTGTTTACGAAGACCTCTGGCTGTGTTCTTATAGACGTTCTCTTCTAAATCAGTATTTAGAAAAGCAGTCATGGCACCCAACCGCCAGATATCGTAGTCATGGTATGTAGCCGTGGTAAGTAGGATCTGGATAGACTTAAGCATAGCTACTGGAAAAAGGTTTCATCATTATCCACGCCTGGTCGATGACGAAAACCTTTAACAAGTCTAGCTTTGAAAGTCTCAACTTTTCCATGTACACCAAGTAATCTTCTCAAGATATACTTGCTCCTGATGGGGATTTAACCCTTCAGATATAGCAACCAAAGTCCATACTTTGTTGGTGTATATGGATTCCATCTCAGACTGCTAAGCATCCAGCCATTCTTACAGAGTCCCTACTCTCGATGGCCTGCTCGAAACTAGTTGGGTCATCATCTCATGATGCAATCCTTGCTCCCACTGTCATCGAGAAACTCAGGTATCTCTCAGGTGGGTGAGGAACCTTACCAAATCGGCGGAGAGGCTGAGGTTCGTCGGAAACTATTGAATTCTTTGGTTCTACCAAATCATTAGCAGTTTTGTACAGCTGGAACCTTTCCAGTTCTACAGAACTGATCTTGCCTCGATCTTGTCCGGATTTTGCTTTTGACATAGGCCGGACAACCCCAAATCTTAACTTACTTAAGAGATAGGTTCTTCCCATACCATATCTTATATGGAGTGGTAGGCAGTGATTTGATTCAAACCTAATTCAATAGGTATGCAGCTTCTCAAGTGCATAACTCCCAAAAGGAAAAAGGTAACTCAGTAGTACTCATCATAGAGCACACCTTATCATATAGGGTGTGATAGCCCTGCCCCGATGTACCATCGTGCTATGGTGTATACGGAGGAGTAATGCTGAGAGAGAATCTCATTCTCCTTTAGAATAGTCCAGGAATTCTATGCACAAGTATTCTGATCTCATCATAGGACATAATACTTATACCCGGTTATTGGTTCTCTACTTCTAACTTATATTCTGTGAATACCTCAAAAGCTTCGGACTTATGTTTCAGCAGGAACATACGACTGAATCTTGAGAGATTATCAGAGAATATAATGGAGTATAAAGAACCAGTCCTGGCATGTGTAGACAGGAGACCTTACATACATCATCATGTATCGGTCCCAAGAGTTCATTAACTCTTTCTCTGTTTCCAATAAACAGAGCTGTGGTCATCTTATCTTTGTGACATGATTGGCGAGTTGCACAAGATGTAAATTCAAAACGATTTAAATATACATCTAAATGTAACTTCAGCCAGTCGGGTCGCATTGATCTGACCTAGTCTACAATACCTCAAGAAGAATCCGTTCATTTCTGAACTCTTCCTCTTGTGTGTGTTTCATATACTAAGAACTGTAGTTTGATTTAGAACATCAATGCTTTTAGATAACGCACCTGAACCGATCAACGTTTGATATGTTCAAAACATTATCTAACTATACAAAATTTTATCATTTCTTTACTAATAAAGAGACTGATATGATTTTGTATATCAGGTTCGGCATCTAATAGCATTTGTTCAGAATCAATGTATTGGTAATACAGGGTGACAGTGACCAACAGACTTGGCTGCAACACTTGCCCCGGTTTCTGTCTCATGAAACTTATCACCCGTTCTCAGTTTTTCTACCTTTTTGTAGCCCTATGTAACAGATTACATATCTGGGATCCTGATCCGGTATCATATACCCAGGATGCAGAGGACACTGAGAAACAGTTCTTTGTAATGAACACACCCGAAGGAGATGCATCATATGCACTTTCTTCGTTTGGGCGACATAGGAATTCTGGTATTCCCCTATTTCCTGCTCTGTCTTATAACAATTATAAGTTGGAGCGGGACCAACGTTCCCCAGCTCAGTATAACAAGCGGGTTCGGTCAATAATCCGTATTATTATCTTGATTAAGGCGTGATATGGTCGCTACCTGGAGAGAGAGAGAAGAAAACACTCAGCGTGCGCTCTTGCAAGAATAGATTGGTTTTTATTTTATCTAATCAGGATGGCTCCCACTGCTTTTTATCAAATCTTCCTTCAAACCCTAAAAGGAAAGACTAGCCGGGATTAATTACACACTACAAGTTCGCCAATCTTTCAGCCAGGCCAGTGTCGGTACTTTGAGGGAGGTCCCCCGTGCTTTCGCACGAACCTAATTAATGTAAACCTCGTTTTCCCAGAGGCGTAACCCCGTTGACACCTTTCTAGACACCTACTTGATTGGCTAATTGTAATGTATAAAACTCTCCCAGGAGTAACTCTTACTCGCAGCGGGTATCGGGATCCAACTATCTCATAGAAGGTATGCAATCTCATTGCAAATTTCAACACTTGAAATTCCCGATAATATTTTTACCCCTAGCACCTATGACCTTAACTATGGTCAACAAATCATAAGTACTAGTCAAGTTCTACCCGTCATTTCGTGATTAATTAGACCCACCCACATGACCCTTAACTAAGGTCAACAAAGTCACGCGACTGTCCTAATTAATTGCATCATATGCGGTGTAGGAAGACATCACTTAGCTACCGTACACTGTGCCTTGACTATGGTCAACAAACACAGCACGAATACTAAGTACTCTACTTCCTAAAATGACGGAGGGTTGCGGCTGGTTTTTGTGAAAACCTTTAACGCTTTGAACTTGATCTCGTTGCGGAATCAAATGGTTTTTAAATGGAATGTTTTTGAAGCTTTTCTAGTTTTGCTAAAGGGGTCACTCCCGGTGAAGGGATCGTCGGCCCTTTCCTCGTCGAATGAGGTGCGGGATATATCATATATATCACTGTGCAAAGCGGAAACTATAGAAGCGATCAAAGACAAACCGAGGGTTGTAGCATCTGTCAGTTATTGCTAAAGGAGTCACTCCCGGTGAAGGGATCTCGGTCCTTTCCTCATCGAATAAGGTGCAGGATGTTCTATAATGAACACCGCGATGCAAAGCAAGAACTGTAGCTACCTGTTTTATTTTGAAATTCGATTCCACAACATCATTTAGGTTTATTTTCTTTCATTAATCTCATTAATGAATATCCCATCATTTAAGTCCACCTAACCATCACAGATAAATATAACGTACGCTTATGCCATCCGCATTCGCCTCGATGTCCCGTCTGCACCGTTAGGTTAGGTAACTAACGCCAGAGCGGGGCAGGGCTAGCGCGGGTGTAAAACATAAGCAACGTCTATATAATATATCATATATACTATATATAATACCTGTCACAGAACACAGAACATCGCATGATCACAGATAAAACACAGCAGAAGAAACATATGAAATATTGGATTTACTAGGACGTCCGTGTTTTCAATACGAGCCAGTATAAAACACGGATTCCACGGTCGTGATGAATAGCCTATCCCACACCCCTAGACCCCTACGAGAGCGGCAAGCAACCCTGCCAATTCTAGGGTTAGGAAACCCGGACTCGACTCCTCGAGTTGGTCTCCCACTGGACCCCAGAACCCGGTTACTTGTGCTCCCCTCCTTGGGTCTATCCTAGTGCAGAAAAGTAAATAATATACAAACGGTGACTACTTCCGCAACCTGGAAGCGCCCCAATAAAAGAATATTACATACAAGTTTTTACATGAATGAAAATGAAAAACACTCATCTCACATAAAAACCCCCCGGCTATTCAAACACGACAATCCAATATAACATATCCAGCAACACATAACATCACATGTCATCAACGTAAGTAAATATGCGCATCCCAATTGTCGTTGACATATAGCAACGAAACCGGCGATATCACATATTACACTTACGGTCACAGAAAAGAAAGTGTAAAACTACAACAGTTGGAATCCGCAATCTCTTCAGACATCGCATGCCTGACCAAATGAATTATTTAGACATCGCATGCCTAACAATTATAAACCCCGCATTTCAGTCTCATTATCGAAAACACTTTTCAATATTAAGTCGGGCAATTTTATAAGATTCCCGACATTTTGATCGAATACTCGTCGCAAACTTCAGTAGGCGGCCGCACCCCTGATACCGTCGACAAAGTGCACCAAGGCGGAACACCGCTACCGCGAGCACCCGGACGGATGCTTTCGGCGACGGGGTTCTCCTACAGTCACTTGGTCGGGGCTATGGAGTGAGGCTGTCTATTAAGTTTACCCGGCGAGTATCCGCGTACGCTACGTGATTGCGACGGACTTTTGATCACATCAAAATTCCGTGGCAACTGATCAAGTGAGACTAAACTGCTATGTTTATAACATTCATTTAGTTATCATATAACTCATTGTGAATTCCAATTATTGTATCCCATTCCAGATAAACAGAAAATGTTAGACTTTTCGATCGAACATTCGAACACCCAAGTTTTCCCGAAAATGATCAACACATGAAACAAGTCTAACAACATTCCGTTCGTACCTCAGTACCAACGATCCAGCCGTAGAAGGGTCAAGCCAACGCCTCACATGTGGCACGCCGTACTGCCCCAAACCCGAAGGTTCAAAGGGCAGTTCAAGACGGTCACATAATCGAGTTAAGGTTCGTGTCTTCTAGAGGGACCATCGCGTTACTTGCACTACTTAGAACGTCGTTAAACTACGGAAAAATCCAACACTTGGAAATTTCCCGACAGGGGAAAAGTTGGGTATTTATATCCGGTCGAACTTTTTAACATATTCTAAAATTTATCCGGAAAGCCACACAGACAAAATTTGATACCCCGATCGAAATACCGAAGCCCCAAATCAACTCAGAAAAATTTTACTCTGGAATAAATATTAAAAATACCCAGGAATACCAGCACTAATGATTATGAGATACTGTGCAAAAATCACTGAACAAACAGGCCGTACCGCCGCGCAACCGCCGCACGAGGCTTGCTCGTGCCGCGGAAGCGCGGCAGTATGAAGGAGTTATGGCCACGAGTTTCACAGTACCTCATATATTCACCTGCTTATTTTTCTGAACATTTTTAATATGGAAAAAGACCAGATTTTAAAAATTGAACAGAGAGCAATTTTCCGGGTAGGGTTTCGGTTCGATCGGACTTCAAATCGCGTCTGGACTTCGCCTAAGGCTCTAGCTAGGCTCTGATACCACTGTAGGGTTCCTAGGCACTCTAGTTAAGTTTCACAAGTGACCAAACATGCACAAATAAAATTTTACGGGTGCCTACAAACCCGACTACGGATCGTTTACTAGATATTTAGGCGAAACATAAACTAGTTAACAATTTAACTAAAGGAACGGACATACAACCTTTGTAGATCCGGTCCACCACCTCCACGGCTCCGCAACAAAGTCCCCTCGGCTGTCCAAAATGAATCCGGAACTCAAGTATCGGTATCATCGAAGAATGGGCGAGCTTGATCGTCGGTTCAATGCCGAAGATGATCTACGTCGAGATATCGCAAGAACAAGCTCCAACTTCATCAAGCTTGGAAAACTTGTGAAGGAAACACCCTATACTACTTGGCAATAGATAGAGGATGAAGAAATAGGAAGTGGGTAAACTTTAGTTTTGGATTTCTCACTAGATATGAAGACTTGCCATTGATGGTCAAGCTTTTCTTCACTTGAAGGAAGAAGAAGAAGAAGCTCAAATATTATGATAAGAATAATAGAAAAATAGAAAAGAAAAAATCAATCCTTATCATATTTGAACCATAGTAAAGTGTAGAGAGTTAACCAAGGTTAGTGAGTGGTTAGGGTTTGAGATAAAAACAAAATGGTCACCTTTGGTCAAAGCTTCATGAAGCTTCATTAAGCTTCATGAAAGAATGAAAGCTAACCATTTTGTTTCTTTCTCATTATGCTTATTATAAATACCAAAATGAATAAAACAAATAAATAAAGGAATAAGCAAATAGTAAACCCTAATGATTTCATTAACCAAGGTTTAACTCTTCACACTTAACCAAAAAAAGATATGTATCATCAAACATGATACAAGCTAGTGCACAATATGATATCGCATATGCAATGCGCACATCCAAGTGAGAAAATCCATTTAAAGTGAACCATTACTAGTTAATGTAAAGTAATATATCAAATATATAATTATACATTAAATCATTAAATCAACACTTGATTCAATGATCCGGTCATGTCGCATATAACCGGCCAGTATCCTGTGTATCGGCTTATCGAATCAATCCTTGATTCGATAACTAGGTTATATCGCATATAACCATTCGATACATTGATCGCGAGAATCAAACACGGTATCACATACACGCATTATTCTCGGTCCCGCACATATCTCATATGCACTCCTATTTCGTTTCGCTTGAACCAGGAAACCTCTGTGTAGGACTCTAAAGACTCGTCAATACGCCGGTAGCAGATGATGATCATATCATGCACCCACAAGCCGCAAGCGGTCTGCCAAACGTAACGGCCACCCGGGTATTGAGCGATCAGAAGATCGACGAGCAAGCCCGCTCACACTCCTGCGAATCCGACCAGTAACACTACCGTATAGTCCGGTCTGTTCGTCTGATATGTCGCATATCTCGCCTAGGGGTGGTAAACGTCAGACCCCAATAGCTCGATAAGTCATGCCGACGTAGGGTCCATAACATTCGTGAAACTACTGATAACACTTACCAGTATATCACTGCAACCCTGGCCAGGGATTTCCTGTTATGGCCAGTCGAGCATAGCACAACATCAACCCCCAATACCGGGAGAGACGAATCCTCTCCTATCGCTCATTGCCTCCATGTGAATCGGGACTGTACCCAAAAGCCACCTGTTTGCACAACTCAGTAGAGCCATGGTAGGGTGGAAATCAAAGCACAGTGGGAGACACACAAGACTCTATGACGATCTCGGGTCAACAGACTAAGCTGTACCAGTGTCACCAGAGAACTGCCATCTGACGTGAGGTATAATACCATCTGGGAGTTCTCGGCGAGTCCGTTCAGTGTACCCAGTCTCCACTGAGCACCCGCATACCATCTTCGATGTCAAACACCAATGGATATGGGATCATCCATCGCCCATCGCATGGGTCGAGAAGATATGCGCTAGTCTACTCTGGAATATCGATGCCCCGTCTCAATATTCCCACGACTAGGAACATTTCAAGGATGTACTCATGGACTACCCAGGCCCCACTAGTATGATCTACATCATAGTCCTGGAAGTCGAGCACACATCCTATGGGCTTTATCAACATGTAATCAGAGAGACAGAAAGTATACATGTTAAGATAAAGAGCAACCAGATAGCGTACTATCATGTCGAGCGAGAAAGTCCTTCCTATATATGTCCCAGCATCCACTACAATATACATCCTATGTACAGTAATGGCCTCTAGGGCATACATATAACTAACATTTATTATATCTTTTAACTCCTCCAGCAGGTTCTTAAAGGTCCATCACGTGTGGACACGTGATGCCTCATAACTTTTGATCCCGGATGAATTACGAGGCCCATAATATATCAAATCGAAGGGTTTTTCGAGATACTTCCAATACCATCAGAATTTAACAGTTCCTCCTTCGGGAGTTTATCAAAATACAGGCCGGAAGATACTGGTTCGTATTTGCTTAAGCGTATCGCTGCCATTTGATACCTTGGACTCCTTTGCACAGAAATCTTTGGCGGGAACAAATGCCCCCCACTACTTTGCCCACGTAAGTATATACGCGGGTGAAGTAGTGTAGAGTAATGCATAGCGTATGACCAGTTTCGGGTTGGTATATAACTTTCAGAATCTTGATCTGAGAAGATAAGGAGCGGACACAAGCGTCGTCATTTATCATTGACTCAAATCTCGACTCTTAAGAGATATAGTTCCAAACTCTCAACTCTATGAGCCGCACCCTTCTATTTCTTTATGTCTTACTCTGGCGTGAAGTAGTTTATACGCTCATGAGTAACTTCTCCATTTCAGTGGTATGTAGTTTTGGCAAGTGCGGCTCATAAATGGTCTGTCTTGACCTCTTTGCAGGACAGTGATGGCTTAGGAGACAGGGTTAGGATCTGCCACCTAAGACTTTTCAACTTTATGAGCCGTGAGGGTCTCATAAAGACTTTTCTCCCTACGAGTCGAGAGGATCCCGTAGGTGTATTTTCTCCCTAGGGGTCGTGAGGACTCCTAAGTGTATTTTCTCTCATAAGTCGTAAGAATCTTATAAGAGAATTTTCCCTCTTACGCGTCAAGAGGACCCGTAAGTGGTTGTTTCCCTCCTTATCGAGATTCGATTTTGGAGAGTGTGACCCGTGGATAGTATGCAAGAGACCATTTTGGATCGTCTTGCAGGGCCCCAGTGCTTAGGAAACAGTTTTTTTTCAATCCCCGTTGCCTAAGGCTTTTCCTCACGAGTCGAGACGAATCGAGAAGTTCTCGCAAAGACATCAATTTCCTCACGAGTCGAAACGGATCGAGCAGATCTCGCAAGAATATCCTAACGTCACAGTTAACCTCTGCTCTTTACGACAGAAGTTCGTTAGGGTCTATGTACTTAGGGTTTTGGCCGTCGTACCGTCGCATCAGCTGATATATTCCTCGATAGGCAATCGTGCTGTTCGAGTAGCCTTGCGACTGCCGTGTCTCTGATCCCTTCGGGGGCTGGACAAGACGTTTTCAAGCAATCCTCCTTGGCAGTTTGACCGTCGGAAGAGTAAGCATTAGGAATTTGCCATGCTGCTTTTTTACTTGAGGTTAGGCTCATTTTGGAGAGCCCCGATGAGTCATAACCACTCCGCGCTGGTGTGGGATGATCTCCGATAGTCTTTCAGGCTTTATATAACTTTCCGTTAAGACCCTGAAGCTAGGAATTTAGCCTTTGCTTCGTTTGCTGGCATCGCGTCTGCTGTATCAAGACGAATGTCGCGGTTGTCTCTAGGTTGCTGGTGAACCGTCGAGGTTTGGAACCAGGGATTTTGTCGTGACTCCTTTTGGTGATGTTGCGTCTGCTATGTCGAGACGAACATCGAGGTGGTGACCACTCTGCACTGGTGCAAGATAATCTCCGATTGTCTTTCAAGCTTTATATGACTTGTCGTTAAGACCCTGAAGCTAGGAATTTGGCCTTTGCTTCGTTTGGCAGCATTGCGTCTGCTATATCGAGACGAATGTCGTGGTTGTCTCTAGGTTGCCAGTGAACCGTCGAGGTTTGGAACTAGGGATTTTGCCGTGGCTCCTTTTGGTGATGTTGCGTCTGCTGTGTCGAGACGAACGTCGAGGTGGTGACCACTCTGCACTGGTGCGAGATAATCTCCGATTGTCTTTCAGGCTTTATATAACTTACCGTTAAGACCCTGAAGCTAGGAATTTGGCCTTTGCTTCGTTTGGCGGCATTGCGTCTGTTGTATCGAGACGAATGTCGTGGTTGTCTCTAGGTTGCCGGTGAACCGTTGAGGTTTGGAACTAGGGATTTTGCCGTGGCTCCTTTTGGTGATGTTGCGTCTGCTGTGTCGAGACGAACGTCGAGGTGGTGACCACTCTGCACTGGTGCGAGATAATCTCCGATTGTCTTTCAGGCTTTATATGACTTGCCGTTAAGACCCTGAAACTAGGAATTTGGCCTTTGCTTCGTTTGGCGGCATTGCGTCTGCTGTATCAAGACGAATGTTGTGGTTGTCTCTAGGTTGCCAGTGAACCGTCGAGGTTTGGAACTAGGGATTTTGCCGTGGCTCCTTTTGTTTGAGTGTCGCGTCTGAACCCTGCTGGAGGAAGAACGCTGGGGTGATGATTGATTTGAAAGAGTGTTTGTAGTTAACCGCAATCAATAACGGTGTCACGTGTAGCTAGACCGAGATGAGTACGGGTCGTCCTCAGGGAAACGTTGAATCTTTTATTCTTACTTTAGATGTGTTGAAAAAGGAGGAAGAAATAAGAATGTTGTAGAATGGTTTCTAGATCTACGTTAAGCAAGAATGCAAAAATATAGATCTAGATTATTTTAGGGATGTAGTTAATATAATAAGAGGGCTTGTAGGGTTCGTTAGGATTTAGTAGTTACGGACGATTAATTAAAAGTTACCCTTTTTATCCTTTAATAGATTTATAACTAGAACGACGGTGATGCGTGTAGATTAGGGTTTCTGGAGGGAAAAGGAATCCCACTCTTAACCCTTATCTCGACACGGAACTCCGTTCATATCTAGCCTTTACCAAAACAATCATTAATCTAATCGCGGTCGGAACTAGCAAAGAATTGCTAGCGCGCCCGATTAGGATGTTAATGATTCTTTTGATAAAGTTTATAAACTTTATAGGACTTAAAAAGGGTTTAGAGATGTTCATCATCCATTAGCCTACCCTAATCCTACGAACCCTAACAAGCGGAGAATTACTCGCGCATGTTGGGAGAAGAAGATGAAAAGACAGAGAGGGAAAACATAATGTAAAATGCAAAAAGAATAAAATAACTACCTTTATTAATCAACTTGAACAATCTACACTTTTATTCCTTAGAAAATGATTACAAAGACTAGTTTGCTTCTCGATCTCTTCCAAGGAGGTAGACGAACAGTTGGTGATCAGCCTGAATGCATGAGCCGTCTTGGACTTCGTGATCTCGTCGGCGTGATAACTTTTCCAAGAGGCTCTCGGTGCCCTTTTATAGTGCAAAACCAGAATCTTCTTGTTGAAAACTTGGTAAAATATAGCTTTGATTCACCCCACAAAATCTTGTCTTCCAACTCCTTAAGATTGCGGCGGATCCGTGGCCCAAGGGGGGTTTGGCCGCGGATCCGCGCTCAATGGTGAGGATCTCTTCATCAAAATTCTTGAGCTTGCTTCTTGTGACATGTGGCAATCCTAGGCACCTTTAGAATTCAGAAATCTTCTCTCGGTTGCTTTCAGACTTGGTCTCTAAGTTTTGCTTCTTAATTTGGCAAGTTTTCTTCAACAAATTGATTTGTTTGATAAATTCTGCATAACAACTTGGAAAATTCTGCACAATAATCTCAAATAATATTTAGTAGGCTTAGTTCTACTAGGATTTGGTCAATAGATTTATTTGCATACATTTTTCTACCAAATGCTAATTAAAATATATTAACACATGGAAAATAATGTTTTTACACATAAACCCTCATATGTATAATATATTATAATAAAGTCCTTTTTTAATATGAAAATGGTAGGAAAAATGTAATACAAATGTGCAGTTTTATCAACTGAACAAATACCCCCAAACTTATCTTTGATCGTCCCGAGCAAACTAGTTTATTCAAGAGGAGAAAAAGAAAGGAGAAAACTAAGCACACTTTCGTAGGCAGACACGATTGCATTGAGCACGTGCAACAAGCCGTTAAACCTCTAGGTGTCCCTAGTAGGAGGAGTGTTGTCTCCTGAGGGTTTTCAGCGGATTACACCCACAAAATCTTATAACAAAAGAAAGATGGTGAAATTTACATATAAAGATAAGAACCATAAAAGAAATACTTTGAAAATAAGAGTTTCCAACTATACTAGCTTTTCAGTTGTCATGAGCCCTATCTTAATAGTCATGAAAAAATGTTAGAAATCACATCATCTCTCAATAAAATATCGTCTTTATTCTTCATTCCTACCTTTCATCCAAACATTGATCATATAACCCCACGTGTGTGTAAAGAACATCCCTACACTCAGAGAATTCAATTCAAGCTATCATATTCTTGTCCATCTACCTCAGTACTTTTTAATTTGATGAATATTAAGTTTTGCTCACACATTTTCATGCGACCGCTAATACTTCTTGAGGTACTAACCGACCGATTACTCATGTGCTTGCTGATTCGGTGATAATATTTTTCTCGTCTTGCACCACCTAAGGCTTAGCAGTGACTCCCAAACCAGTTGGCCTTAGGGCACTAGGTGAAGAGGCACCCTCGCTATATTTTTTTATTGCTGCCTTGGCGATACAAAACCAGTGTTTATTTTTTTCTTTTCACCATTTTTATATTTTCTTCAATTTTTTTTCCATTTCCTTCATACTTTGGCTTTTAGACAAGAGCATTTCAAGGTATGCTCTACTATCCCGAGTTTCAAGACGTGTGTAAGTGCATATAGTAGGGTATCAACATTCAAATGTTTGGCTTCCAGAATAGAAACTATTTTTCAGACTTATTTTTATCCTCAGATTAGTGACTTTCTTCATCTTACTAACCGTTGGGACAACAGCTCATAACTACTTCTTACTAGTTCGTTTAAGAAAACTTCTAATTTTCTTGGTTTTCTTAAACTATTCCTATCTTTTGGATGTAATTTTTCACTTTCTACTCTTTTGTTATCAAAAAAAAAATTGTGCTTATATAGTATAATGCAAAGTATGCGTAAATAAGCACAAACCCCCCCCAAACTTGTTTTCAACAGTGTCCTCATTGTTGCTGTCTGCTGGATCACAAAAACCTGTAAGCTTGGAAGGACATTATTAATGGGGGCAAGAATATATGAAAGTGAAAATGCTCTCCCAAACTTATTTTTGGCTCACAAATTTGAGGACAAAAGTTATGTTCAAGAGCCAAAAATATACCCCCCCTCAAACATAAGTTAGACAATACGAAGCATTTTAAGAGGGGGTGAGTCTTTTGATCAAAATAAAGCTTTACAAAGACCAAAAGTTAACACCAACCATTCAAAGATTTTATCAGTATATCGTATAGGTTGGTGGAAGAATGTGTTGTATCGAGTCAAGAAAAAGTGGGGAAGGGATAAGAGGTGGTCTGGAAAGGGTTTGAAATTAGAGAAAAGAAAGAATGAGGATGAATGTGAATGATTAGGAAGAAGGAATGGTGACGGTCCAACCTCTATAGGTGGAGATTGATTAATCACAAAATCCGTATTGTTTAAAAATTCAAGTTCGTCAGCAAAAAGTTCTTCAAAACTTTTATCAATGGTGTGATTGAACATTTTGCTGTCAAAGAGTTTTGTGCCAGAATTTATCCTACTTGATTCAAAAATTATTGAGGTAGAGGACTCGAAAAACTTATTTACCTCATTTTCAAAAATATCCAAATCAAGTTGAATTTCTGGTATTATTGAACTTGAATTATCGGATTGTGATTTATCAAAACTCACTGAAACTCTAGGAACAGAAGAAGAACCGGAGAAAGTGGAAGGTGAAATGGATAAACAAATTGGTATGTCGAGTGTTGCTGAACCAGATGTGGAAGATGGAGGCTGTATTTCGGTCTGATCTTCGGGTATACCATTATCATCAACTTCAAGACATATGTGGGATTCGGGAAGAATTAAAGGCTCAAGATGATGACCACAAGGAAGTGAAAGGATTTGATGAATTGGTGGGACAAATTCATCCAAAATTTCGGGTTCATCAATCAAAATATCCCCAACGTCAATCACCTCATTCAAGTGAAGGTTAAAATTCTCAAACTCCTCATCAAAAATATGGTTTTCAATCAGTTTTGGTTCAAGAGTGGAGGTGTAGAGATCACAAGGGTTGGGTATGGTTTCACTTGAAATGGACCCTTCACAGTCGGGTAAATCAAACATTACAAAGTCACACAACTTATCAGTCATTCTATTTGGTGTACTTGATGAATCTATGAAACTGGAGTTGTGGATTTCAGTTTGGAAATGGAAGGTTTGGTTAGGAAGGGTGTATAATTCTGTCTCTCTACCCAAATTCTCATTTTGTCCGTTGCCCGTATTATATACTGAAAAATCTTGGGCTGGTTCGGAACTCGTTGCCCTTTCATATTTAGCCATACTTTCCTTCCATTCCTCTCTAATGCGGTTCATCATCACTATACCTTCTTCTAATTTCCGCTCAAGACTATACTTTGGTTGATAAGGGGTTTCAGTATAAGATTGAAATTCCTGTGGATAATTAAAACTCCCAAATGACCGATTAGAAGAACTGTCTAGAGAAGGTGGAAAAGTCGGATTGGATTGATAGGAATAGAATGGTTGCGAAAATTGGGTAGGAGTAGGATCATTATTATGATAAGAAGAATATTGATATGGGTTGGTCGGTTGGCTATCAAACTCTTCTTTGGAAAGTGGAGGTGATGGTTGATATTGATCCGGGTTGAAACTTTGGCCTCTAGACCTAGCTATGTGCTCAGCAATGGACATTCGTCTAGGAGCTTCCTCACTCTGGGTATCAACTGAAACAGGTGTAGGATTAGGATACGGTTGATAAGACCTAGACTGAGGTGGCCAACTGTTTCTTCCTGCTTGTTCTATATGATCTCTTAAGGACATGGAAGAGCCGGACGGTATACCGAAGGGATTACGAAAACAAGAGATATCTGGTTGTGGACAGCAAAGCTCGGCAAGAGATCGTCTGTTTGGGTCACCCATTATAAGAAGAGAAGAAGGGGGAAAGGGTAAAAAGGGAAGAAAATAATTGGTTTGTTTTGAAAAATGACGGATTTAGACAAATCACACAAAAATGCACAAACAACCCTAGAACTAAGGTTACCTAGGTCCAGTCTCTAGACCGCTCCTAGACTTCCAAAGGACAAGCCGCAGGATCAATCCTCTACCGCCTCCGTACTACCCTTGTAGCCAGGTAAGTGCCAGGTAAGTGGGAAGGAACCACTGTAGTGGGCCTAATTAAAAACCACTAGCCTTTGACACACTTGCCTAGGCACTACAAAAGTAATACGGATAAACGATAGATTACCCACGACCTTCCTCTGTCCTTATTGAGCGCGACAGTCCTTAGAGTCTGGTCTAGATATTTTTTTAAATTAATGAAGGGTTGATCTATATGCTCAGTTTGTGATTTGTGGGGCTTAGGAAGGGTGATGAAATCCCCACCTAATCTTGATTTGGTCTTTGCCCCTTAAAAATCCGTATTAAAATATGCAAAAACAAACCGCAAAACAAAACTTTGCAAAAAGATTTTTGAGCGGCCCTATTTTGCAAAGAATCCTGCAGAAGATAGATTTTATTGGATTTGAGAGGAGAGAGAAGGAGTTAAGAAAGATACCAGAGAGTTTTGTAGCCCTAACCCTTCTAAACTGCCGCGATTCCGCCGCAAAATGCACCTTTGTGCCGCGGTTCCGCCGCAATGTGGAGAGAACAGTTGATGAAAATTTTTCAGTGGCCTCCTTTGCTCCTCTGGATCTCTAAAAATGTCTCTGTTTCCTGTTTTCCTTAATTCTGTGACTCCAGATTTCCTCGCAAAATTCACGCACAGATCGTTAAATATGCAATTTGCAGTTTTGTGTTAATAATGATATGAATCGTCTAAGAATTCAACACAAATAGTAAAAATAAAAAATTACGCACGTATCCCCGGCAACGGCGCCATTTGATTGTCACGAAAGAGTGTTTGTAGTTAACCGCAATCAATAACGGTGTCGCGTGTAGCTAGACCGAGATGAGTACGGGTCGTCCTCAGGGAAACGTTGAATCTTTTATTCTTACTTTAGATGTGTTGAAAAAGGAGGAAGAAATAAGAATGTTGTAAAATGGTTTCTAGATCTACGTTAAGCAAGAATGCAAAAATATAGATCTAGATTATTTTAGGGATGTAGTTAATATAATAAGAGGGCTTGTAGGGTTCGTTAGGATTTAGTAGTTACGGACGATTAATTAAAAGTTACCCTTTTTATCCTTTAATAGATTTATAACTAGAACGACGGTGATGCGTGTAGATTAAGGTTTCTGGAGGGAAAAGGAATCCCACTCTTAACCCTTATCTCGACACGGAACTCCGTTCATATCTAGCCTTTACCAAAACAATCATTAATCTAATCTCTAATCGCGGTCGGAACTAGCAAAGAATTGCTAGCGCGCCCGATTAGGATGTTAATGATTCTTTTGATAAAGTTTATAAACTTTATAGGACTTAAAAAGGGTTTAGAGATGTTCATCATCCATTAGCCTACCCTAATCCTACGAACCCTAACAAGCGGAGAATTACTCGCGCATGTTGGGAGAAGAAGATGAAAAGACAGAGAGGGAAAACATAATGTAAAATGCAAAAAGAATAAAATAACTACCTTTATTAATCAACTTGAACAATCTACACTTTTATTCCTTAGAAAATGATTACAAAGACTAGTTTGCTTCTCGATCTCTTCCAAGGAGGTAGACGAACAGTTGGTGATCAGCCTGGATGCGTGAGCCGTCTTGGACTTCGTGATCTCGTCGGCGTGATAACTTTTCCAAGAGGCTCTCGGTGCCCTTTTATAGTGCAAAACCAGAATTTTCTTGTTGAAAACTTGGTAAAATATAGCTTTGATTCACCCCACAAAATCTTGTCTTCCAACTCCTTAAGATTGCGGTGGATCCGCGGCCCTAGGGGGGTTTGGCCGCGAATCCGCGCTCAATGGTGATGATCTCTTCATCAAAATTCTTGGGCTTGCTTCTTGTGACATGTGGCAATCCTAGGCACCTTTAGAATTCAGAAATCTTCTCTCGGTTGCTTCCAGACTTGGTCTCCAAGTTTTGCTTCTTAATTTGGCAAGTTTTCTTCAACAAATTGATTTGTTTGATAAATTCTGCATAACAACTTGGAAAATTCTGCACAATAATCTCAAATAATATTTAGTAGGCTTAGTTCTACTAGGATTTGGTCAATAGATTTATTTGCATACATTTTTCTACCAAATGCTAATTAAAATATATTAACACATGGAAAATAATGTTTTTACACATAAACCTTCATATGTATAATATATTATAATAAAGTCCTTTTTTAATATGTAAATGGTAGGAAAAATGTAATACAAATGTGCAGTTTTATCAATTGAACAGGTGACATTTCATCTGCTATATCGAGATGATCGTCGAGGTGGTGACCACTCCGTACTGGTGCGAGATGATCTCCGATCGTCTTTCAGGCTTTATATAACTTGCCGTCAAGACCCTGAAGCTAGGAATTTGGCATTTTGCTTCATTTTCTTTGTCACGTCCGAATCCTGTTGGAGGAAGAACGCTGGGGTGACATCACGTCTGCTGTATCGAGACGAATGTCAAGATGGTGACCACTCCGCACTGGTGCAAGAGGAACTCCGATCGTCTTTCAGGCTTTATATGACTTGCCGTTAAGACCCTAAAGCTAAGAATTTGGCCTTTGCTTCGTTTGCTTTGTCACATCCGAATCCTGTTGGAGGAAGAACGCTGGGGTGACATCACGTCTGCTGTATCGAGACGAACGTCAAGATGGTGACCACTCGGCACTGGTGTGAGACGATCTCCGGTTGTCCTTCAGGCTTTATATGACTTGCCGTTAAGACTTTGAAGCTAGGAATTTGGCCTTTGCTTCGTTTGCTTTGGCATGTCCGGATCCTGTTGGAGGAAGGATGCCGTAGTGACATCTCGTCTGCTGTATCGAGACGAACGTCGAGGTGGTGACCACTCCGTGCTGGTGCGAGATGATCTCCGATTGTCTTTCAGGCTTTATATGACTTGCCATCAAGACCCTGAAGCTAGGAATTTGGCCTTTGCTTCGTTTGCTTTGGCGCATCCGAATCCTGCTGGGGGAAGAACGCTGGGGTGACATTTCATCTGCTGTATCGAGATGATCGTCGAGGTGGTGACCACTCCGCGCTGGTGTGGGATGACCTCCGATTGTTTTTCAGGCTTTATATGACTTGCCGTCAAGACCCTGAAGCTAGGAATTTGGCCTTCGCTTCATTTGCTCGCACTGTGTCTACTGTATCGAGACGAATGCTGAGGTGGAGCTGGAATTTTGCCGTCACTCCGTTTTGTTTCGACCATGGGGTCTTTTGTTAACTTTGCATGTACATCCTGCTAGACTGCGAAGGAACGCCGTTGTTGACATTGCGTCTGCTGTAACGAGACGAATGCTAAGGTGGAGTTGGGATTTTGCCGTTACTCCGCTTTGTTTCGACCGTGAGGTCTTTTGTTGACGTTGCATCTGCATCCAGCTGGACTGCGGAGGAACGCTGTTGTTGACATTGCGTCTACTGTATCAAGACGAATGCTGAGGTGAAGCTGGGATTTTGCCATCGCTCCGCTTGATGGTGTAACATCTGTGTCCTGCTGGAATGAGGAGGCACACCGTTGTTGGTCTCCAGGCTGCAGATGTGGCCATTGAGATTTGGAACTAGGGACTTTGCCATGGTTCCGTTTCGTTGCGATTCTGAGGTCGGTTGTTGATGTCATGTCTGCATCTAGTTGGAGTGAGGAGAAACACCGTTGGTGATCTCTAAGTTGTCGATGTTGACGTCGAGACCCTGAAGCTAGGGATCTTCCTTTACTTTATTTGTTGGCATTGTGTCTGCAATATTGCGACAAATGTCGAGATTGTCTCTGGGTTGTCTATGAACCGTTGAGATTTGGCTTCGCTTTCTGTTGGAGCCTGTCGGGAAGGTATGGTTCCCTCTTTGTTTGTGCCCCTGGATTGTATACAGGGATCGATGTGATCTCACCTGTTGGGCAAAAAGTTTCATTCTTTCATCATTTTTTTTATTCCTTCCGCGATGCTCTATCATTTCAGCTTTTTATATCGCGAAAATCGCGATTGCCCAATCATTTCGGCTATTTTTCGCGGTGCACAATCATTTCGGCTGTTTTTGTATGCATACATTTTTACTTACTGATTATGTTGCAAGTTGCCCCATCATTTCGGCTATTTCATATGCATTTTTTTTGGCTCGCTGATTTTTTTCTCGCAAGTATAGGATTTGGGATCTGATGCTCATCTTAGCATCAGCATCGCTGCGACTGGAATATTGCCAGGAGCGAATCATCATTTGCCATAAAAGGGCCTGGAATTTGATACCGATTTAGGCATTAGCATCGCTACAACTGGGATATTGCCAGGAGCGAATCATCATTTGCCGTTGTCGATGTCGAACAAAGGTGGCTTAGCAAACAGGTTTAGGATCCCGTCGACTAAGGCTTTTGACTTCATAAGCCGTAAGGGTCTCATAAAGGTACTTCTCTCTACGAGTCGTGAGGATCTTGTAGGTGCATTTTCTCCTTAGGAATCGTGAGAATTCCTAAGTGTGTGTTCTCTTATAAGTCGTAAGGATCTTAAAAGAGTGTTTTCTCCTTGCAAGTCGAGAGGACCTACAAGTGTTTGTTCACCGTGTGAGCATATCCCTAGTCGCTGGTGGGACTCTGTTAGGGAAATGTTCATTCGCGCCCGTGGATTGTATACAAGGGTCAATACTGAACCGCTTGTAGGGCAATATTGAAGGTTGTGGGAGTTGCTTAAGAACAGGTTCAGGTCTCTGTAACTTAAGACTTTCAAATCTTATGAGCCGTGAGAGTCCCATAAGAGAGTTCTCCTTACGCGTCGTGAGGATCTCGCAAGTGTAATTTCTCCTTAGGAATCATGGGGATCCCTAAGTGTGTTGCTCCCTTGTGAGTCGTAAGGATCTCACGTGGGTGGTTTCTCCTTACAAGGTCGAGAGGACCCTGTAAGTGTCTTTTAACGAGGTTGCGCCCTTTCGAATTTTCACAACACTCGCCGGCAGCCCTGCTGTTTTTACTCACAGAGCCCTTTCGGGTTTTCATCTGTGCCCATTTTGCTTATGGACGTACCATTTTTTTGTTTTGTTTTTTTTTTTTAACGAGTCTGCGCCCTTTCGGGTTTTCACAAACATCGCCGGTAGTCCTGCTGTTTTTACTCACGGCGCCCTTTCGGGTTTTCATCCGTGCCCATCTCTCTTGTGGACGTATCGTTTTTGTTTTTTGTTTTTTTTTACCACATCAGCCTGAAGATGCCGCAGGTTGGGAGTAGTTTAACGACGTTTCGGTCATTTGTAAGTTTTAGGATATTGCGGTCCACCGTTGCCGTATTTGAGGCGAATTTCTAGTTTACGGACTTTTCGGTCCATAGGGCTTTCCCTATGAATGAGCATGATGCCCCCGGTATATCCACCTTTCTCGGAGCATGTGGTTGTGGCGGGCTTACCTTCCAGTTTTCGGACAGCGCGAACTTGCCCTGTTGGTATTGGTCTTCAACCCAGTTTTTTAAGATGTAGCAATTTTCGATCGGATGGCCCAATACTTGGTGGTAAGGACAGTAATTAGGACTGTTGACCTCATTCAGTTGTAGCTGGCATTTCGGCTCCTGTAGAGTGATAAGCCCGTCGCGCACTGTTAGTTCGAACAGTCTCCTTGTTTCATCCCGGGGAAATGAGCAAGGACGTTTCAACTTTTCATAGAGGGGTTGCCGCTTGTTGCTTTGGCGAACAACCGGTCTAGGGCCACTCGATTGTTGTTGAGCGTAGGCAACGAAAGCCGTTTTTTTCCTTCCCTTCATCCTTTTTGTTCGATCCCTTGTTTGCGGGTCCGAGATTCTTTCCGGGTAGTGTGCGATTGCACAGCTGAATGTTCTCGCAACTCCTCAACTCTTTTGTTTTAGAGATGGACTCCTTGAAAAGAGGGCCGAGGGCTACTTTTTCGTCGGAATTGCTCCCGAATGTGAGAACTCGCGGTCCTTCGGGATCAACCCTATGACAATTGCTAGCAATTCTTTTATGCTTCTCTGTCGTATATTGCCGCTGTCTACGAGCTTCACGCTTTGTCCTGTTGAAGTGTTGCCTGTGAGCGACATACCCTTGCCACCAACACTTAAAAGAGTTGCAGTCTTCAGTAGGATGTGCGATCTTCTGATGATATAAGCAGAAGTTAGGATGTACTTTCGCTTCATCAAGATGTATACCACCAGGAAAATTTTCTCTGAAAGAGGGCGGCCTCATCCTCATTGATATGGCTTTGGCGAATCGTTTCCTTGTCTTGATCCTGCTTTCATTTGCATCGGATGTATTTTGATCCGGTGGGAGTGTTTTGACCCTTTTGTCCAGTCGCCGGCGTTTGGCCTTTTCAAATATGGCCATCTCGCGCTCCCGATCAGCTTTACTTTTTAGACGAATCTCATCTAGAAAAGCGTCGATCATTTCGTCTGACGGCCATATGAATTCCGGCTCAGGCTCTGCCCCCAGTTTCTCAGTGCAAGGATTTTTTTTATCGTCCATAAATGAGTGGGAGATCACATGACAACTCGCCACGTATCCCTCGGATTCATCCGACGAGCTTTCTCCATCTTCTTCCTCCTGAAAGACATGGTTGAGGAACTCTTGGAGTGTGATGGGAGTCCGCACCTTTTGATTGTACTCTTCCAGCGCGTCAATTTGTTTCTGTAAGTCCGTGCGCTTGTCGCCAGGCTTCACGGGCTTTTTGGACCTCTTCTTCTTCTTCTTTGAAGATTTCTACGGCTGGGTGTAAGTACTTGGGCCATCACCACCGATGTTTGGAGTTGGGCGCGGCTTCAGCATCCCTTCAATGATTTGGGGTTCCAGCGGGTTCTTCCACCTGATCGCCGGGCATGTCTGAAGCTCATTCAGCATTCTTTTGGTCTTTGCTGAAAGCACGATTTCCCACGGAGCTTCTTCAATGAAAGAACAAGTTGCCTCCGGTATGTCCGTCTTCTTAGGAGTGTGCGGCCGTGGTGGGTTTACTTTCCACTTTTCGGACAGCGCAAACTTGCCTTGTAGGTACTGATCCTCGATCCATCCCTTAAAGACGAAGCAATCCTCGATCGGGTGGCTTACCGTCTGGTGGTAAGGGCAATAATCGGGATTATTGAGATCGCCTGGCTGCAACAGACGTTTTGGACTCGGCAGATTGATGAGTCCGTTGCGCGTGGCCAGCTCGAACAGTTTCCTTGTTTTATTCTGAGGAAACGAGTAAGGATGTCCTATTCTCTCCTCGAGGGATGGGCATGGACGCACGTTGTTTTGGCGAGCAACCGGCTTTGATTTGCTCGGCTGTTGTTGAGTATTGGCAACAACGATCGCTTTTCCTTTCTTCTCATTTCGAGAGTCCAGTTTTGGAGGAGACAGTCCATGGCCCATCTGGTCCATTTGGGCTAATTTGTCGATCAAGGCCTGGAAAGTGGTCGGCCTGAAGAACATTATGAATTGGGATATAGTCGCCTGCGGATCGCGAGTGCCCACGAACATGCCCACCGCTGGCGCTTCTTCGATATGTTGTTCGCATTTCGACCATAGGTTCCGCCATCGTGTTGCATATTAGACCCATGTTTCTCCTGGCCTTATCCTGGCATTGATCAGTGCTGTTATCGGGGTGCGTCCACTAGCACTCGCGAGTCTTTGTGTAAACAGTAGCTCCATCTCCGCAAATGTTTTGACAGAGTCGTTAGATAGCTCCGAATACCATTCAAAGGCTGTTTCTGCTAAGCTGCCGACGAATTGTCGAAGCAACAATTTGTCATCGCCTCCAGTATTGCCGCATAAGGCCCTGAATTGAGCGATATGCTGGTGTGGATTCCCTGTCCCCTTGTACACATGGAATTTATGGATCGTATATCCCGGCGGGTAACTGATTTGGTCATACCAGCCCGGGTAGGGTCGTCCGGTTCTAGCAATTTGCCCAGCCGCCTCATTCGCCTGATGAGCTCGTATTCGCTGAGCTATATAGTCATCCAGTGCGGCCTTGGAAATGGTTTCTTCCTTGGCTGCTGAAAGAGCCGAAGAAGGATTAGATGTCTCCCTTCTATCGTCTTAAGTAATGATAGGAGGGTCTTCAGCTGGAGGGTCCGGCTGTAACATCATCCCTACCGTATCTTGGAAAAAAAGTGCCATTTGTTTTATATTAGCTGCTTGTTCTGCTGCTTCTCTGTCCTTCTTTTCGAGGACTCTGTGTAGGAAGTCAGCGTCAGTTTCTTGCTCCCGGCGTTGATCCGAGGATGCTTCCGAGCTTTCTTTTGGCTCGGTAAGTGCGGCCATTGCAGTCATCATTTTCTGAAGCTTCTGTTGCTGCTCCTGGGCTTTCGTCACGGATCGGGTGAGCGGTCGGTGACCCGTCGAAGCACGGCTTTCCTCCTTTCCAGAAGCCATATAAACAATGTGCACCACCATGCCCCCAGACTTGGGGTGTTTGTGCTCAGCGCGTTTACGGTTCGCCATGTTCACAGGGGCTTTCTGTGGCCTCCTTTTCTTTTGAGTGGTTGAAGTTGAGGGGGCCGTTGTAGTGGGCACCCAAGTAGCCGTTGCTTTTTGTGGCTTGAAGGAGTAATCCTTCTCCTGCCGAACCTTCATCTTTTTCTATCGTCGGAGATAACTTTCAGCAATCACCGACTCTTGGACCCGTCGCCAGACCTTATAAATCTTGGAGGATAGCCGTTGAGAGGGCTGCACCGGCTTTGCATCTGTAATACTCCCCGCAGGTGGAGGAGATCTTTTTAGCGTGGCCGTCGGAGAGTTCTTGCGTACCCCCCTTAGCGGTTCAAAGCTGTTCCCAGTTGGAACAGCAGCATCAACTTTCACCATCGGAGCCGGTAGAGTTAGCCCTGAGGGGGAGTTTCCCCCGGCCTTCCTTACTCGGCGCCAGTGGCGACGTCGAGCGTGTCGAGCTGTTGGGACTGGCTCGGCGATAGGGATAGTCTCGTCTTGCCCCCTATCCGGATGAGGCGCCGCTGGTGCCAGCCTCTTGAAGGCTGATGTCTTTTGAGTGGCGATATTCAATCTGTCAAAAATAGACCCTCGAGCAGGAGCAAGAGCCGGAATAGTCAGCCTTGAAAAGACCGACTCTTTGGCAGGAGAAGCCGCCTTGACGACTTCAGGAGAAGGGATGGCTATCCTCTTCGGAACAACCTTTTCTGGTATTGCAGGCTTCTTCATGGGCCCACATGAGTTTTGGCTCAGTTTGCTGAAAGCTGAGGCACTGGGCTTGGGTGACACGTTGAGAGGGGCCGCGATAGTTGTAAGCCGATCGAAGACTGACTTCTTCAGAGCTTCTTGCGATGGTAATGGGGCATTGAAGCTCATTGGTGGGATCGTGGTCCCGAAGAATAGCCCAGTGGTGGCCTTAGTCACCTGTTCCACCGGCATAGCGAAGATGGAGGCCGCTTGGGGCCCATAAGTTACTCCTCCAGCAAGGACGGAGCGAGAGTTGCAGTTGCAGGTAGTGCAGTTTGAAGCCATTGATCTTCTGTTTTCTGCACGGAGCAAGACATCAAATCTTAGTACCTCGAATTCACAAGCAACCACAGCAAACCGCGATTCGTTCGCGAACATGACAGACGAAGTGTGGAGTGGAAAGAGGAAGAGGTCCCACCGGGCGTGCCAGAATCTGTTCCCCTCCGAACGGCGGCCAAGACATGGATGTCTTGCCTGTGATTCGGGGCAGATGCTATTTGGTTTTATCCGTCCACCTCTCCGAAGATGCCAAGTTGATTTATGGCATCGTGTATCGGAGGTTTAGACGGATGCGACCGATGTAGTAGATTTCGTCAGATTCCCCCTCGCTTGAAGGGTTTTTGATTGTGGGGACGCTCTTCCCTGCAGACGCAAGCCCCTGCGGTTAATTACGCTACCGCTTCGCGGTAACAACTTTCTCCTTCTCCAAAATTTCACTTCGTGTCGTGGGTGTTTGTTTTGTTTGTGGTTGCCCGTGGATTGTATACGGAGACCAATTTATGTCGTCGTCCGTAGGACGTGGATTAGTCCAAATCCGTGTTTACTTAGATTTGGGTTTGGGGTTTTGGTTTGAGAATATGTTAGCCATATTTGAGGCTAAGATCAACTCAAACATTTGTTAAGGATACGTTAGTCCAGTTTGGGACAAAGATCAACTTAACGGGATCGTTTAAATCCGACAAAAGAGCATTTGGGCTCTAATGTTCCAGTTTAGGGACATAGTGGTCCATTGCCAGTTTAGGGACATGGTGGTCCAATAAAATGTATGGCTGTCAGGACCCATCACCTCTCTGAAGACGTTGAAGGATTACAACGACAAATATCAGAGGAGTTCAGAAATGTACCCTTGAACCAATGAGTTGGTTGAAAGAGCAGAGGTGCTCAGTTCAAAATGATTTGAGGACTTATGGCCAATTTGGGCTAAGTCCAATTATGTTTGAAATATTGGCCTTCTGTTGGTTCATTGAGGGAGAGGCTTTGCCTCTAGAAACTTAGCCAATTGGGCTAAAGCTGGTGTTAAACAGTAAAGACCAACAGTGTTGAATACTGGGAATAAGATTAACAAGTTAGTGTTAAACACTAAAAGATAATCAGTGTTAAACACTAGCAACATGGCTTTCAAATTAGTGTTAAACACTAAAGCAAATCAGTATTAAACACTGCAAACAAAGATTTCAAATTAGTGTTAAACACTAAAGCAAATCAGTGTTAAACATTAAGGAGGGAGGGGTCACGTGCGGACGCGTGAGAGCGCCCTGATTTCCCTTATTTTATTCTGCAGGTAAGTGTTTAACACTTTTAATTCTGACGGCCATCACGTGTGATCACGTGATGCAGGCCCACGCTCTGGTCTGTTAGAATGCTCATTAGGGGTCACGTGAGGACACCCTAAAGCTCTTTTCTTTTATTTTATCCTCAAATCTGTGAATAAATGTTAAACACTTTTATTTTTATTTTAGAGCATCACGTGTTGGCACGTGATGGGGATCTGTGCGCCAATTGTTAAAGCATTTGCTGAGGGGTCACGTGATAACACGTGAGAGCGCCCAAAGCTTTCATTTCCTTTGCTTTTTCTCTTTCTGCGTTTTGGGAGTCACGTGGGAGCACGTGAGACATTGCCTCAAAGCTTCTTTTCTTCAGGGATCTTTTCAAGGGTCACATAGGGGCACGTGACCCTAGTTCTTTTCATGAACAGAGATCTTTTAAGTCTCCTTATTTTAAGAATTGAATTCTCTATAGGGTTAAACCCCAATTATGATTTTGGAGGAATTAAATTCCTATTGTGAAAGAATTAAATTCTTATTTAGGATAAAACCCTGATTTCTTTTTAAAGGAATTAAATTCCCAGATATGTAAAAGGATTAGGGTTAAACTCTAGTTTTGTTTTAGGAGAATTAAATTCTCAAAACTTAATTCCCTTTCTAAGTTTAGGATCTGCATGGCAGGATTTCGACCCGATGAGAATTAAATTCTCAACTTATGGGGAGATGCGCTCTGTGCAGATCTTCAACCAGAAGAAGAACTATGTTCTTTTTGTATAAGAGTTAAACTCTTGGATTTTGAGAATTAAATTCTCTGTTTGAAGTTTCGATTCCCTTTCTTTTCTCACCTAGGGTTTTCTTTGTTGAGAATTAAATTCTCCTTTCTTTTCTTCCCTCTTGAGAATTAAATTCTCCTCTCTCTGTTTTTCTCTCCAAAAAAAAGTAGATCCCCACTCTTCTCTTCTCAAGAATCAATTTGTTTAGCAAATCTTTCATTGAAAGATTTGATTTGTTTTCATATTTAATATGAGCCTTTAGATCATTCAGTGAATTTTATTCACCGTTGGATTTTAAATCCAAAGATATTCTGTTTGTTATTTCTGGTGAGATTTTCAGGGAAATCTTTCCTTGTCTAAGATCTTTCCATAAATTGGTGATTTTTAATCACCCTTGGATCTTTAATCCAACGGTCCCCATAATTCTTTTCCATTTGGAAAGATTTAGAAGCTTTTAGAATTTTAATTCTATTTCGAAAGATTTTAGAGAAATTTAGAATTTTAATTCTATTAAACTGTAAGGCTTTAGAAGCCAATCACGTGCTGACACGTGACCCTTGGTTACGTGTGAGCACGTGACCTCCAATTGAGTCCTTTTCTCAGCGTTTATTTACGCTTCAGTTTTAACCATCATGTGTCAACACGTGACCATTGGTCACGTGTGAGCACGTGATACCTCATTGAGGTAACTTCTGATTTTTAATCAGGGAACAGATTTTAGAATTTAATTATATTCATTATTTTAGAGGCCTTAAGAGCCCATCACATGTCTGCACGTGACCCGTGGTCACGTGTGAGCACGTGATGCCCCATTGGGGTCTTTTCTGAGTTTTTATTATATCTTTTAACTCCTCTAGCGGGTTCTTAAAGGTCCATCACGTGTGGACACGTGATGCCTCATAACTTTTGATCCCGGATGAATTACGAGGCCCATAATATATCAAATCGAAGGGCTTTTCGAGATGCTTCCAATACCATCAGAATTTAATAGTTTCTTCTTCAGGAGTTTATCAAAATACAGGCCGGAAGATACTGGTTCGCATTTCCTTAAGCGTATCGCTGCCATTTGATACCTTGGACTCCTTTGCGCAGAAATTTTTGGCGGGAATAAATAGCATGTAGCAAGTTTCACTTGCCTCGACGGATCGCGGAACGGAAAACGGAACGTTACACGTCGGCGGGGAAAACTCGCGACGTGCGCACGGTTCACGGAATGAACCCAAACGACGAACAGTGGAGCCACACGGGTCAAGGTTCCTCGCTGGATCGTCGGGAATCGTCGCCGGCACGATCGGATTCCGGCCGCCAAAGCTACAGTGAATCAAGAATGCATGAAAGGAAGGAGAAAAGATGATTAAGAAGAAAGAAGAGAAGGAGGGTTGAGGAGAGGTGCTCACGTTGATCTGTAGAAGGGTTAAGATCGCCGGCTGTGTTGACGGAGCTCCGACGAAGTACCTGCAGCGACCCCGTCAATTAAAGAAACCAACCGAGAAAGGAGAAGAAGAAAGAAAGAAAGGAGGAGAAGGAAAGAGGGGAAGGAGAAGATCATGCTCACCGAGGGGGTGCACGAGGCCAGGGACACGGATCAAGTTCACCGGCGGTGATCCCATTGCGTGCGGCAACATGCAGGTGGGTGCGCGGTGCTCGTGCAGGGTGCTCGGGGAGAGGAGGAAGGAAGAAGGAGATGAGGTGGAAGCGACGAGGGCGAGCAGCGGCGTGGAACGGTGGTGATGGCGTCGTCGCGAGGGCCACGGCGAGAGGAGGAAGGCGGCTAGGGTTTTCGAGAGGTTAGGTTCTGTTGAAAAAAGAAATTGAGGAAGGAGAACAAATATATAAAGGGGGGAGAGAAAGAGACGGGGAGAGAGAGAGAGAGAGAGAGATAGAGAGGAAGTGAGAGATCGAGAGGAAAGAGAAAGCGGAGAGGAGAGAGAATCTTGGCCGTTAGCGCCAGAGAGAGGAAGAAAACGCGTGGGGCCCAGGGTTAAAACGAAGGTGATTGGCTGGGGAGTAGGAAAAATTGTAAAAGATTTTAAAAGGAAAGGAAAATATTTTCCTGGGGTTGGATTTTATTTTCGACGGTTTAAAAATATTAGAAATTAGGATTTGGCGCAAATGTAAAATATTTCAGAATTGCGTCCGGGTCGGGTCTAAAAATTTGAATTTGAAATAAGAAAATTATAGGCGGGTTCCAAAAATTAAAATGAAGGATTTTATAGTTTAAAAGCATACCCCGAAGAACGGATGCACGTACGTGCGCGTAGCCGTCCAAACACGTCTGTTTCACTGAACGGGACGAGAACATGATGCAAGGATGCTACCACTGGGTTAGGGATGCCGAGCAGGCCAGGACAAGTATTTTTGATTTATTTAAAAGTCTTAAATTGTTATATGCAAGAATTTGAATAGTCGGGTAAAATACAATAAGCACCGCCAAGTAAGATCAATGAAATAAATAACACACACCATTCATACGGTAACAGAAATTTGTAGAACTGGACTCGGTTGTTACAATTAACCAGTGATTTACAAGTTATTTCTTGTATATAAATTATCAATAATAAGTTATAATTCGAAACCAGTACAGAAATACACTTATTGGGGTCAAAATTTACACCACGGATGACCAAGTCAAAATCAAAGTCAATCTCAAGCCAAGTGGGTCCAAGCCCAGGTCAAGTGGGCCCATACCCGAGTCAAGCCCGAACATGAAGCGGCCGGCCTCCCCCATGCCAAAATAAAAATTTTGTAATAAATAATTTTGATATACTTTTTTATGAATAAATGTTGTAAAAATGGGCATAAAGCTAAATTTTTGTAAAACCCATGGCTCATGTGCAAAAGAAATGAGCACATGAGGCATGGGATGGGCAAAATGTCATTTTGTAAAGCCCGAGGGGCTATATGTAAAGTGTGTAGCCTATAAAGATAAAGATGATGAAAATATCTCAACAGCCTTTCCATTCTCTAAAATTCTAGGGTTTGTACCTCCTCCTCCTTCCTCAAGGTTCTAAATTTTCTTCTTTTCTTTTAAATTAAATCAAGAGTTTAACACTTCTTTTTCCAAAAATAAATAGTTTTTCACCATAAAACCCTTGAAGAGGAGCTCGGATCTACCATCAAATCCCTAAAAAGGGAGATTTTAAGTCTCACCTCCTCCTTTCCTCCTAAGATCCAGCCCACAGAGAGGAAGAAGAAGAATACCTATCTCCAAAAATCCCATTCTGGGAAGATCCGAGCCTCAAAAGAAGATCCAAAGATTTATACGAGTTTAACTCCATTCAAGATTGGTTGGAGTTTCACTCCATAAATCAAACCTCTTTTTATGAATTTAACTCCAAATTTATAAATAATCTTTGTTAGGAGTTCAACTCCAAAAACCCCTTGAGAGTTCAACTTCTAACCTAGGGGCTAAGACCCTTTTCCGCTGGTGTTTCCAGCGGTCGCGTGCCGCGCACGTGACCCACGGACGTCCAGCAGTCGCGTGCCGCGCACGTGACCCGTGGGCGCCAGCGATCGCATGCAAGGCACGTGACCCGCGGGCGCTAAGCGGTCGCGTGCCGCTCACATGACCCGCTGGCGACCAGTGGTCGCGTGCCGCGCACGTGACCCGTGGGCGCCCAGCGAGCGCGCGCCATGCACGCGTCTTTAAGACGCTCCTCACCCTTCATTTCCCATGTACTCCACACTAGAAACACGTCCCCCGTTAGGAAAATTTTTCTAACGGGATGCTGCTCCGCACCCCGCAAAGGGGCTGCTAGCCCCCTTGACCCCCAGCCGGCTATCCGGGTAGCAGGCCCCCGTAAACTCTGCGAGGCCTCCGATATATCCAAACTCCTTTCAAAACACAACACACGCACACTGCACACTGAGTTTGCATGACTAGTTGCCCCGTCAATCGGAGGTTCCTTCTCTCCAAAGGCGATGGGTAATTAACGGCAGCTTAGTCCGCGGCTGCTGGAGATTCGGATCCCTACAATTAATAAACTCCGGCCTATCTTAGACAAGGGGAATCTGTATATGCCTGACGAGCGCGCGCGTATTCCCATCTCAATGGGATGACGAAAAACACCCTACAACACTCTTTTATTAATATTGGAGCAATAAAAGTGTATAGGAATTTTATGGTCGTTACACATCTTGTTGATGTTTTTTAAGTGGTCGTGAATTGGAGTACCTTCCTTCATGCGTAGACCGTAAAATTGCTTCTTTAAATACAGTTTGTTAGATATAAATTTTGTTATATACAAACTCTCTGGCTTCAACCATAAACTTGCCGCAGAAGTTTCTTTCATGACGTTGTATATCACGTTATCTGCCAGACAAAGCTCTATCGTGCAATGTGCTTTTTCCATGTCTTACCATGCATCATCTGTCATGCTGGAAGGTTTCTTACCACCAAGATTTTTAAACAGCCCTTGTTTTACAAGAAGTGCTTTAACCTTTTTTTGCCACATCGAAAAGTTTTGTTTCCATTAATTTTCTCCATCTCGAACTTAATGCTATTGGCCTTGTTATCTGTCATCCTTTATTCCGAAGCAAAAATCTCTTTCTCAGATTCTTATGAACCAATTCAATAGAATTGCAATCTAAGAAGATGAGAAGCGGACGCAAGCGTTATCACCCACCGTAAACTTAGATAAAAAAAACCTAAAGAACGTGACTCTGATACCAGTTGTTGGCGCGCAGCGGAAGTCGACACCAATCTTGATGGATCTAAACTAAAATCCCTTTTAACGGATAACAATTAGAATAAACGTAAAATCAAATAACACAATAAAAGATTTGGAGAAAAGAGGAGAAGGCTTTATTGGAACGTTAGAGAAAAAAGAAAAATCTTACAGAAGATTACAAAAACTCTCTCCTTATAGATCTCCAACGAGATCTTTCTTCTTCTCTCTCAAAGTTCTTCTAAATGGCGTCTTGATCCCTTATAGAGCCATCGTTTCGTCTCCCTTAAACCTTATGATCAAGATTGCACATTTTAAATTTTAACCCTAGCATTTTATTTATAGCCCAAATACAATCTGAATTATAATAGAATCCTTAATTAAGAAACTGCCCTCCAGAAAACTGAATATTTGAGATAAACTCAAACCCTTGATTTGCGCAACGAACCGTCAACAGACTTCTTGAGCCGGATCAATATCTTCTTGAGCCGGCTCAAAACTTGCCGAGTTCTCTGTCTTTTAGAAACGGCTCAACGCTTAATTGAGACGGCTCAACTCTTTGTAAAGACAGCTCATAAAGTGCTTGGAAATTATATTTCTTCTCTGGATGTATGAGATGTCTCTTGTCAAGCATGAGCCAACTCAACGCCTGAAACTTGATGGTGTGCAGTCTTGATATACAAGACACCTTCACAATATTATGGGCGTGCAGCCCCGTTTCCTCTTATTTGAAGCATGAGCCAACTCAACGCCTGAAACTTGATGGTGTGCGGTCTTGATATACAAGACATCTTCATAATATTATGGGCGTGCAGCCCCGTTTCCTCTTATTTGAATGGTTGAAGTTGAAAAGGATGCAAGGGCAAAATAGGAATTATGAAACTTTTGTTATTTTATCACAAGGATTAAGGAGTCCAAATGTCTAATATGACAGTTGATGTGGTATAGCTGCTCAACCTCTATAGTACGCGGGGGGGCGGGGGGGGTGGGGTATACGCCATTATCAGGCTATCGATCTTTGCATTTTTTATCTTGAAATTAAAACAATAGTTTGAACACGAGTCAGAATGTTCAAAGGAAAAGTAAGAATGTACATTTCATACAAACAATAAATTTCATAAACAATTAACTGCCTTTGTTTCTATCGGGCTATCGATCTTTGCATTTTGATTAAAGGTGCCTAATCCAAAAAAATATTAATTAAGCATCCACCAACAGAGATTTATATTGTCTACAAGTTCATGTACATAATTCACAAAACTAACGACTACATTCGAACTGTCGAATATTCTCCGGAAGTGTTAAAGAAGTTCACAAGCACTGATCAAGGAATACCGAACTAAAGAACGTCTTCTTTAAATCTTCGGAAACTCGACTTTGAAGAAGAGACATAACAGACTCCATGAAACTCGAATCACAAGGCAAAACTATAGGCCTATTTCCTCCCAATCCGAACTCATCTTCCGACATCTTGAGCAACACTTTGAATATATTGTTGTCAAGATACTCCAAAGGAATTAAGAATCTCTTCTCGTCGATAGTGTACACGACGAAATGGCCTTTATCTAGATTTTTCCCGGACGAGCTTCTTCGTTTCTTCGCAATTTCGACAAGCTTCTTAGCATTGAACATTTTCTCTATTTTCGATAGTTGTTGTGGTTATGGATGTTTTGATTCAAGAGCGACGATGGTCTCGTACTTATATAGGCAGCAAAAGAGCAAGGACATGCATGTGGTGAAGTTAATGAGATTGCGACCTTGCGAGCTACATGTTTCCCATTTATTTCAGAGAATTGATGGATGTAGGGGAGATGTTATGCAATTAGGCTCTTTGGAAATCTTACAACATGTCGGGTCCATTTGATGAATGTCGGATAAGCGAAAGGATGCTCGAGAGAACTTGCCGAGAAAAAGAAGGAACAAGTGGTTTCTTGAGCTTTTCTAAAGCATTTGAATTCTTGTCGACCATTCAAGATTTAACTAAAATAATGAGCTCAAAATTTAAAAATAGACTCACGGTTGAATTGCATGCACTTGTTTTGTTCTTTTGTACTTATAAAGTACTGTCCATTCCTTGAAGCTTCCACGGCTCCTTAATTAATTTTAAATGATGAACACCTCTTAGTATAAATAGAAGGCTAAATTGCACTAAACTACTCTTAACTATCATTGTTTTTCGTTAAACTACCTTCAAATTTTGTTTTATATTGGGTAGGATTTGTTTGCTCTAGTGACATTAGTGATATTGAGTGATTTATTTTT
Source organism: Agapanthus africanus (assembly GCA_030015575.1). Taxonomy (NCBI): domain Eukaryota; kingdom Viridiplantae; phylum Streptophyta; class Magnoliopsida; order Asparagales; family Amaryllidaceae; genus Agapanthus; species Agapanthus africanus. The sequence continues at coordinate 449,263,922 of CM057349.1, read as the reverse complement.
TATAATATTAGGTAGGATTTATATTTTATATTACGTAAAATTTATAGCATTAAATACTTAGATATTGAGTGATCGATGTCAAACTTGGATGCTCTAGCGATATTAAGTGTAAAAGAGATGCGAAATGATATTAATTGAATCTTATAAGAATTTGCTCAATTAAGACAAGAAAAGTTGGTACATTGTCTCAACCCAACATGTTCCTCTTCTTATCTAGGACAAAATAAGAGATAACAAAAACATATATGAGGATCTAGCCCGGAGTCGAATAAGTTTGCACGCGTATATTTTTTTATTAAGTGATCCACACTTCTTTCGGTTTTTACAAACATCATGATATTAAGGCCCTAATCAGAACAAGATTTGAACTCAAATATTGGGTTGGCTTGAATTTATTCAACATGTATATTTTTTATTAATTGATAGACTCTCTCTTTGTTTACTCGAAAAAGAGAAAAATGTATATTGCATAGTTTTGTTAAGCCCTCAACATATTGGTGGCATTTATTTAACATATATGTTTTGTATTTGATTGGCTTTATCTCTTTATTTACTCAAAAAACTAAGAAATTAAACATATATTGGATAGTTTTGGTAAGCCCCCAAATATTGGAAACAAAAACATATAAGATGATAAACATGTGGAAAACAAAAGAAGAGATATATTTCCAAATTTTGTATTCACTTACTCAGGTTAAAGATTTACACGAAAGAAACGCAAGTTCGATTACAAAATTTACATCCCAGCCAAACGAAAGACGACCGGAAACTGAAAACTAAGTACTGTTGGAATGTCCTTAATCCTAACTAATCTATTATATTTATATTTAAATATATTTTATTGTTTGTTTGTTTAGAGATAAGATTTAGTTAGTTATTTAGAGATAAATCATAATTAAATCAATATTATCTTTAAGCATCATTGTATAGGCTATAAATATGGAGCAATAGCCTAGGTCTTGGATTGTACGAGCAAAAAAGAGCCGCCACAATGTAGCTCTAATATTTGTGAGAGTCTTCTCTTCCCTCTTTGTGTTTGTGCAGGCGAGAGTTTATTCTGTATTCTCCATATAAATTTCTGTCGACGCATAATCTCCTTCATCGGATGCTAGCTGAGGTGGATTTGTCGTTCGTTTCTTGCATCTTTCTGTTAATCATGGATTTAGTAGCTCGAGTAAATTCAGCTGGAGAGAATTCCATTTAGGACTTGTTGATTGCTCGTACATGCGTATTTCAAGATATTTCTGTTTACTTGCTTCGAGACCCTGTTGGCGTGCGGAGCGCATGCCTTATCGTGTTCAGTACGATTTTGTTTGTCACATTGAACTGTGATCTTCGTCGTCGAAGTTCTGGTTATTTTCTACGAGACTCTGTTACCATGCATGCTGCATGTATTGTCGTATTCGTTGCGATCTGGTTTGTGATATCGTGGAGTGACAAGTTTTTCTTCGAAGTTATGTTGACACAATATTTTATCTCGGTTTTCGGCTTGGATATGAGCCATTTGGACTCGGCATGAGTCATTTTGGTTTATACTTGGAAATGAGCAATGATGAAGATCTAATCAAATTGTGTCGTGCATCATTTTTTAAAATGATTTGGTGGTGGATTCAGTGAAAACCAGTTATTCTGTTTGAAGACTTTCTAGCATTGATAGATGGAAAAAGCCATAAGGGGTGATTGGCAGCAGATATTTGGCAGGACATTCCGTATCTGATTAGATTCAGTCCAAGATGAAGATTTGTTGGGATGTCCTGAATCCTAACTAATCTGTTATATTTATATTTAAATATATTTTGTTTGTTTGTTTAGAGATAAGATTTAGTTGGTTATTTAGAGATAAATCCTAATTAAATCAATATTATCTCTAAGTATCATTGTATAGGCTATAAATATAGACCAATAGCATAGGGCTTGGATTGTACGAGCAACAGAGAGCCGCCACGATCTAGCCCTAATATTTGTGAGAAACTACTTTCTCCTCTGAGGAGAGATCTGTGAGGACGAGAGTTTATTCTATATTTTCCCGTTTGGGTTTTCCGCGTAAAAATATGTGTTTCGCTGTGTTGATTCTTATTTCTGATTTTATATTTTATTTATCTATGTTTATCTCGATCATCTGTAACACATACAAACTGCTATTTGTTTCCTGGAATTGTTAAAGAAAATGTCGATCGCTGCTCAGGAAAAACGGAACTAAAGAATGTCTTCTGCAAATCTTCGGAAACTTGACTTTGAAGAAGAGATATGACGTATATACTCCATGTGATCCGAATCGCAAGGCAATGTGATTGGCCTATTTCCTCCTATTAATTCCAAACTCGTCTTCGGACACCTTGAGCAGCACTCAGAATATATTGTTATAAAGACACTCCAAAGGAACTATGAACCGCTTCTCGTCGATAGTCTACACGACGAAATGGCCTCTAAGGCATGCTTCAGAATTGTTCACTGATGGGAATTTTCTTCTCTTAGCTATCTCGATAAGCTTCTTTGGATTGAACATGTTTTCTCTGTTGTGACAATTACTTGTGATTGTGGATGGTTTGATACATCAGCAATGTTTCAACCTTTACATTATATAGGGAAGCGAAAGCGCAAGGCCATATGCTCAAGTTATCGAGATTGCGACTTTGCGAGAGCAACATGTTTCGATTTTGTTTTCGAAGAATTGATGGATGTAGGGTAGATCTTAGGCAATTAGGTTCTTAATTTGGAAATCGCACGACACGTTGGGTCCATTTGAGTGATAAGTAATCGATGCATGCTTGAGAGAACTTTCCAAGAATTGACTCCAATGTTTTTCAAACTAATCATTCTGTTGTGAAGCCAAGTTGTACTAATAATGGACTGGTGAGTAATGAAACTTTCATTCTCTTTGGATGTAGGGTAGCTCTTTACAAATACTTGTTCTGTCTTTTTTTATTATAATAAAACAACATTTTACTTGTTTGCTAAACTTGATCATTATCTTAATTAATATCCAAAAATTAAATCCCAAGCCTTCTTCAGGGATATTATCGTTATATTTATAAATCCTCAAACCCTAATTAGAGAACTTAATCTTAACACCTCTTAATTAATTAAAATGTTTATAGCATTAACAATTAGCATATACATCCTGCTTTGAGATCAGAAATTAGCTTACCTATGACAGCAAAGACACCTCTATTTCCTTTTTCCTCGTTCTTTTTCGTTCTTAAATTTTGTACATAGTGGCGGCATGGGTGGATTTCGCTCCGCGTGCAGCGGACGTGGGCAATAGCTATCGTGCTATTGTACGAAAAATAAACCCAATTTTGGTAGCTCAATGTTTGCATCTTTGTTGGGCATTAATATATATATATATATATATATATATATATATATATATATATATATATATATATGATCCTACGAGACCGGTTCTTATTTCTTATTTTGAGGCCAAACTTATAAACACATAACCCGCTGTATTTTTCACCGATCCGTATCGGTTACTTTGATCTACTTGTATTAGATAGCTTATGTATAAAGTTTCAATAGATTTAGAGGCTTCTAACACATCCATCAAGCGATCTTGTCTTTCATGCATCGTAAAACCGTCGATTTTTTAGTCTATTTGATGGAATGGTTAGAGATCTCCAAATCTCGTAAAACTTGAAACATAACCTATCCAATATGTGTAGATCATGATGATCGGCGTGGATCGGTGAAAAACACGACGTATCGTGTGTGAAAAATGGACCTCAAAATAAGAAATGAGGCCGGACCTCATAAGATCGGGATGGAAAATGCATTTTCTTCTTCAGCTCTCTCTTTGTTGCTTGCTGCCTGTCTGCACCATTCTATGACAGTCCAGCTGATTTTATTAATTGAAGAATCAAATTAAAAATTGGCAACAAGGCAAGTTAGTAAATGTCTGAACAAATCAATTTCAGGCACTGAAGGGATGAAACCTGAATACAATGTGTGATGGCTATTCAGTGAGTAATGAGGCACAAGCTATCCTCTATTTAGTTCATCTTAATTCAATTAAGCCGTCTTAAATCATCATCATCATGATAAGCCTTTTCCCATCCTATTAAATATAAATAGGGTTGGATATGAGGCAAAACTGTTGCAAGATCATACAAAATTTTACATCCAGTTACCGACCCGACTTCAACTCTTTCCAAATAAATTTCAAAGTCCTCGGTTTTTTATAAGGCTAGATATCGGTATTTCCCCAGATCATGACACGTGGCAGATGACGTGTCTCAGAGCTTACGAGAAAGGATCAAGATCAGTACGTTGGAAGCATACCCCGGACCTTCGACCCGAGAATGTTCCCGACCTTCGGTAGCCTTCCAGACCACCCCTACGATCACCTTACAAACGACCATCTTCTCGCCTCGGTGCCCTCCCGCACGCTGAGTTCCCTCAGCCCTCCAGCTCGCCTTCAAGCTATCGCATATCTAAGATGCCTCGGCTTCCCACTCGTTCCCGAGCCTTCCGCCAAGCTTAGTTTTCTCGGTCTCACCGACCGACCCACAGCACCGATCACAGACGCCTCCGCCACGGCTCCGCGAATCTCGCCAGACGCGAGATATCCGCCGCCCATGATCCCGCGTTCCACGCCATCACGATCCCCAATTAATGAGCATATCTTGTCATTAATGGGGAATCCCTCCTATCACGAGGGCGTAAAGCCAGGGGCGTAACGGCCGTGAATCTCGCGCCCGCCTGCCCACGGCTGCCACTATATAAACCCCTCTCTCAGACGACTCAGGTAAGCCAATTTTACCCCAATAGGCCGTTACTCTGCCAAAATACCCCGTCTAACTTGATCGTCGGAGGGTCCTCGGTGGCACAACCACCCCGGGACTTCCTTGTAGGTAGCTCGGCCTCAACCACATAAAACCCATTGAGATCCACACGCTTCAAGAGGCAACCCTCCAACTCAATCTCAGCCATCCATCAGCGCTCGCTGCAGATCAACGGAAGGTAATATTTGAAGGAGATCCAGAGATCCATCAGTTGGCCCCGTCTGTGGGAAATAGTTCCACTCAACGAAAGTTCGCCTTCCGATCTCAACTGCATAGCGAGCGATCACCGCGATGATCCAAGCTCAAGCCACTGCCTTCCTCACAATGGAGACGCGGATGCATCCCCTCCTCCCCCGAACGCCATTCACGCCCTATCCCCTCGGGTAGATCGGCCCGCGTCCGTCATGGATGCACTCGTCCGTGTCCAAACGGCCGGGCAAGCTCCCCAGGTCACTGCTCCCCCACTTCGGGACCGGGACTCCTACAGAGGGAGAGAAGACTCTGCCCGCATCGGCACAACCGAACACCGCCTCGTTGTCTCCGGCGGCCGCAGATCCTCCGGGCCGACATATTCAATGACCCGCTAGATGCCACACAGCTCAACACCGAGGTCTCTCGCCAGAGCACCTCGCTCTGAGGCCCATCGCGCTCCTGTCCCTCCCGAGGAGGTGTCGGTCAGCTCGCCTGCACCCAGGCATGACCGGCACCCCCTCCATCGACAGGGTCGTGCAGACGGGACTCACCACGGTAACTTGAAGACAACCTCGTTAGGGGACCTAAGGAACCTCATCGAACGGAACCGGAGCCGTGGCCAGGCGCAGGTCTCCGGCAGCAGAGGCCAAAGATCAGAGTATGCCGAATCATCGGGATACCACGGCCGACTCGACGCCCTCGAAAAGAAGATAGAAGGCCTGCATCGGGAAAATCGTCCTTCAAGCGACGGGGCTAAATATGTCGCTGAATCGCTCACGAGGCCCTTCACCGAAGAGCTACTCGCCATCCACGTCTCCTCCCGGAACAAGCCCCCGTAGGTCTCCCTTTTTGACGGGAAGTCCGACCCGAAAGACCATTTGGACGCGTTCATAGCCGGAATGAGTTTCCAGGATAGTTCCGACATCGCGCAATGTCGCGCTTTCCCCGCCACTCTCATCCGATCTGGACAAGACTGGTCCCGAGGACTCGCGCCATGCTCAATCTCTACCTTCGACGAGCTGGCCACCCAGTTCCTCGGTCATTTCGTCGGGAACAGGCGGCAGAAGCGAACCGCTGATCATCTCTTCACCATAAAGAACGGGGACAGAGAATCCTTCAAAGGATACGCCACCCGCTTCTACAACGCCCTCCTTGAGGTCCCCGAGGACCGGGATGAGACGGTCATTACGGCCCTTAGGTCGGGTCTTAGGCAAAAGGAGTGGCTACGCTCCTTTGCATTAGCGCAACCTAAGACCATGGCCGAGATAAAGGCCTGGATCGAACGTGAGATCCAGCTTGAGTCCGAGGTGAACGCCAAGCTGCCCCGGACGAAGCAAGCCGATCAGAAGAAAAGAGCCAGGCGGCTTCCCTGCTCGGTCCATCCTTAGCAGGCCACTCCATGCCCTCCCGCGCTAAAGATCAAAGCCCTCATCAAGAGGCCACCGAGCAGCTTCCCTGCTCGGTCCATCCTTGGCTGGTAATCTCTTACCCAACGACGCCAAGGATCAAAGCCCTCATCAAGAGGCCACTTAGCAGCTTCCCTGCTCGGTCCATCCTTGGCTGGTAATCTCTTACCCAACGATGCCAAGGATCAAAGCCCTCTTCAAGAGGCCACCGAGCAGCTTCCCTGCTCGGTCCATCCTTGGCTGGCAATCTCTTACCCAACGACGCCAAGGATCAAAGCCCTCATCAAGAGGCCACCGAGCAGCTCCCTGCTCGGTCCTTCCTTGGCAGGCAATCTCTTACCCAACGACGCCAAGGATCAAAGCCCTCATCAAGAGGCCGCCGAGCAGTTTTCCTGCTCGGTCCATCCTTGGCTGGTAATCTCTTACTCAATGACGCCAAGGATCAAAGCCCTCATCAAGAGGCCACTGACCAGCTTCCCTGCTCGGTCCATCCTTGGCTGGTAATCTCTTACCCAACGACGCCAAGGATCAAAGCCCTCTTCAAGAGGCCACCGAGCAAAAACCCTGCTCGGTCCATCCTTAGCAGGCCACTCCATGCCCTCCCGCGCTAAGGATCAAAGCCCTCATCAAGAGGCCACCGAGCAGCTTCCCTGCTTGGTCCATCCTTGGCTGGTAATCTCTTACCCAACGACGCCAAGGATCAAAGCCCTCATCAAGAGGCCACCGAGCAGCAACCTTGCTCGGTCCATCCTTAGCAGGCCACTCCATGCCTTCCCGCGCTAAGTATCAAAGCCCTCATCAAGAGGCCATCGAGCAGCAACCTTGCTCGGTCCATCCTTAGCAGACCTCTCAATGCCCTCCCGCTCTAAGGATCAAAGCCCTCGCCAAGGGGCCACCGAGCAGCTACGCTGCTCGGTCAATCCTTGGCTGGTAATCTCTTACCCCACGACTCCAAGGATCAAAGACCTCGCTAAGAGGCCATCGAGCGGCAACCCTGCTCGGTCCATCCTTAGCAGGCCTCTCAATGCCCTCCCGCGCTAAGGATCAAAGCCCTCGCTAAGAGGCCATCGAGCAGCAACCCTGTTTGGTCCATCCTTAGCAAGCCTCTCGATGCCCTCCCGCGCTAAGGATCAAAGCCCTCGCTAAGAGGCAACCGAGCAACAACCCTGCTCGGTCCATCCATGGCTGGTAGTTCACTACCCACCGACGCCAAGGATCAAAGCCCTCATCAAGAGGCCACCGAGCAGCTACCCTGCTCGGTCCATCCTTGGCTGGTAAACTCTTACCCCACGACGCCAAGGATCAAAACCCTCATCAAGAGGCCACCGAGAAGCTACCCTGCTCGGTCCATCCTTAGCAGGCAATGTTGGGGTCAAAATTTGCACCCCCGGTTGACCGAGTCAAAGTCAAGGTCAACCCCAAGCCAGGTGGGCCCAAGCCCAAGTCAAACGGGCCCATGCCCAAGTCGAGCCCGCGGCCAGCCTCTTCCATGCCAAAATATAGATCATGTAATAAATAATTTTTATGTAATTTTTTATGCTTGAATGTATGCAAAATGGGCATAAAGCCAAATTTTTGTAAGCCCATGGCTTATGTGCAAAAAGAAATAGCACATGAGCCATGGGATGACTAAAATTTTTGTGAAGCCCAAGAGGCTATATGTAAATATGTAAGCCTATAAAAGGCAACATGATGATGAATAAAAGAATACTTTTCATTCTCTCCAAAAAAATTAGATCTGAGATCTTTTCTCCTTCCTCAAGGTTCCAAAACCTTCTTCTTTCTCTTAAATTAAATCAAGAGTTTTACTCTTCCTTTTCAAAAATAAAATAGTTTTCACCACCAAGCCCATAAAGGGGAACTTGGATCTGTCTTTAGATCCCAAAAAGGAGAGATTTTGAGATCTCACATCTCTTGATCTTCAAGATCCAGCTAACAGAGGAGGAGGAAGAAGAACCCCTTTCACTAAACCCAAAAAAAAAAACACTCAGGAGTCCAACTCCTCTCTGATTTCTCTTCCGAGAAATTTTCTAGGCTAAAAGCCTTTTTTTCTCGCCGGCGCTCAAGTGCAGAGCGTCCGCGTGCCGACACGTGGCGTGCTTGCGCTCAAGTGCTCAGCGTTCGAGCGCAAAGCGCCCACGTGCCGACACGTGGCGCACTTGCACTACAGCGGTCTGCGCTCAAGCGCAAAACGCCCACGTGCCGACACGTGGCGCGCTTGCGCTCAAGCCCGAGCGCAAGTCGCCCCGGTGCCGACACGAGCAATCGCTCAGGTGCAAGTCGCCCTCGTGTCGACACGTGGCGCACTTGCGCTCAAACGCTCAAGCGTAAGTCGCCCCCGTGCCGACACGTGGCGCACTTGCGCTCAAGCGTCAGGCGCTGAAGCGCAAAGCACCCACGTGCCGACACGTGGCGCGCCTGCGCTCAAGCTCCCAACGCTCAAACGCAGAGCGCCCACGTGCCGACACGCGGCACTCTAGCGCCTGAGCGCACAGCACCTAGGCGCACAGCGCCCAAGGTGCTGCCCCCACGCATCCTTTGGATGCCTTTTCTTCCCTTTTTTTTCTTATATATATACATATATATATATACACACATATGTATACATATGTGCACACACACACATACACCACGACACTGTCCCTATTAGAAAAAAAAATTCTAACGGGACGCTGCCCCGCACCCCACAAGGGGGCTGCTAGCCCCCTTGACCCCCAGCCCGCTATCCGGGTAGCGGGACCCCCGTAAAAACTCTGCGTGGCTCCCGATATATCCAAAACCCCCCTTTCAAAACACAACACACGTACACTGCATATTGAGTTCGCATGACCAATTTAACTCGTCAATCGGAGGTTTCCTCGCTCCAAAGGCGAGGGGTAATTAACGGCAGCTTAGTCCGCGGCTGCCGGAGATTCGGATCCCCACAATCATTAAACCCCGGGCTACCCTAGGCAGGGGGAATCTGTAGTACGCCTGACAAGCGCGCGCGCATTCCCATCTCAATGGGGTGACGAAAAACACCCTACAGATTCTGGCACGGCCGGTGGGACCTAATCTCTCCTCCCATATATTCATGCGAACTCAATCAATATAGATTGATTACCTGTACTGAAATATTGCTTCTTTTTGCAGGGGTTAACAATTTCCAATTGCCATCTTCAAACGCAAGTCGGTATTTGAACGGCTTTCCTTGGCCCCAGCTGGGGGCAAGGCCATCAACACCGACAAAGTAATAAGGCATCTCATGCAAGCTCCATCAATGACCTCTAAGTCTTTAAACTGGAAGCAGATGACCTCTACGTCGTTAAACTGGACACAGATGACCTCTACGTCGTTAAACTGGAAACAGATGACCTCTATGTCGTTAAACTGGAAACAGATGACCACTATGTCGTTAAACTGGAAACAGATGACCTCTAAGTCTTTAAACTGGAAACAACAGACCTCTAAGTCTTTAAACTGGAAACAGATGACCTCTAAGTCGTTAAACTGGGAACAGTAGACCTTTAAGTCTTTAAACTGGAAACAGATGACCACTATGTCGTTAAAGTGGAAACAGATGACCACTATGTCGTTAAACTGGAAACAGCAGACCTCTAAGTCTTTAAACTGGAAACAGCAGACCTCTAAGTCTTTAAACTGGAAATAGATGAGCTCTAAGTCGTTAAACTGAGAACAGTAGACCTCTAAGTCGTTAAACTGGAGACAGATGACCTCTAAGTAATTAAACTGGAAACAGTAGACCACTATGTCGTTAAACTGGAAACAGATGACCACTATGTCGTTAAACTGGAAACAGATGACCTCTAAGTCGTTAAACTGGAAACAGCAGACCTCTAAGTCTTTAAACTGGAAACAGAAGACCTCTAAGTCTTTAAACTGGAAACATATGACCTCTAAGTCGTTAAACTGGAAACAGTAGACCTCTAAGTCGTTAAACTGGAGACAGATGACCTCTAAGTCATTAAACTGGAAACAGTAGACCTCTAAGTCTTTAAACTGGAAACAGATGACCTCTAAGTCGTTAAACTGGAGACAGTAGACCTCTAAGTTGTTAAACTGGAAACAGTAGACCTCTAAATCGTTAAACTAGAAATAGATGACCACCACGTCGTTAAACTGGAAACAGATGATCTCTAAGTCGTTAAACAGGAAACAATCGACCTCTAAGTCATTAAACTGGGAACGAGGGAAATCCACTCATGTGTCCTCACGATACATGAGGAAGAACAAACCTTCGTAAGATCCTTACGACTCACGAAGGAAAAACACACTTGGGAGTCCTCACGACTCCTAAGGAGAACATACACCTGTGGGATCCTTACGACTCGTAGGGAGAAAATGCTTTTATGGGACCCTCACGGCCCATAAAATTGAAAAGCCTCAGGTGATAGGGATCTAAACCTGTCTCCTAAGCCATCGCTCCCCAACCCCCAAGTGGCGAATGATGAGTCGCTCTTGGTACCATATTCCAGTGTAGCGATGCAGACGCCAACCAAATTCTAAATCCCATACCTCAATGGCGAATGATGAGTCGCTCCTGGTACCATATTCCAGTGCAGCGATGCAGACGCCAACCAAATTCCAAATCCCATACCCCAATGGCGAATGATGAGTCGCTCCTGGTACTATATTCCAGTGCAGCGATGCAGACGCCGGCCAAATTCCAAATCCCATACCCCAAGTGGTGAATGATGAGTCGCTCCTGATACCATATTCCAGTGCAGCGATGCAGATGCCAACAAAGTCCCAAAATTTTTATGGCCCTACGGTATGGATCATACATCCTGCAAAACCGTATACAATCCACGGGCGCAAAACAATCCCAATCTCTCCAAAAATAATAAAATAATAAAATAAAAAAAAGGTATGTCCACAAGCAAAATGGGCACGGATGAAAACCCGAAAGGGCTCCGTGAGTAAAAACAGCAGGACTGCCGGCGAGTTTGTGAAAACCCGAAAGGGCGCAAACTCGTGAGAAAGAGATGAAATGCACTCACAAGGTCATCTCGACTTTGTGGGGAGAAAATTCCCCCATTAGATCCTTACGACTCATAAAGGAGCAACACACTTGGGAGTCCCCATGACTCCCAAGGAGAAAATACACTTACGGGATCCTCATGACCCGTAGGGAGAAAATGCTTTGTGAGACCCTTACGGCTCACAAAATTGAAAAGTCTTAGGTGATAGGGACCTAAAACCTGTCTCCTAATAAGCAAACGCAAATGATGATTCGCTCCTGGTACCATATTCCAGTGTAGCGATGCTGATGCCAAACAAAAAAAATTAATTCCCAAATCCTCTCATGACAAATGATGATTTGCTCCTGATACCATATTCCAGTGTAGCGATGCTGATGTCAACCCAAATCAAATCAAACCAACAAACTCTACGGCGAAATCATGCTCCGTTCCAGAATTTACCCCGTGTCGAAATCATGCTTCGCCTCAGGATATCTACCTTCCCTGCCGGAATATGCTCCGCCTTGGAATTAAATCAACCAACAAGCTCTGCGTCGGAATCATGCTTCGTCTCAGAATGTGCACCCCGTGTCGAAATGATGCTTCGCCTCGGTGTATCTGCCTTCCCTGTCGAAATTATGCTTCGGCTCAGAATCAACCAACGACCTCCTCGTCGGAATTATGCTCCGCCTCGGAATCAAGTCAACTAGCAAGCTCTGCGTCGGAATTATGTTTCGTCTCAGAATGCACCCCGTGTTGAAATGATGCTTCGCCTCGGTGTACCTGCCTTCCCTGTCGGAATTATGTTTCGTCTCGGAATCAAGTCAGCCAACAAGCTCTACGCTGGAATCATGATCCGTCTCATAATATATCCCGTGTCGAAATCAATGCTTCGCCTCGGAATATTTGCCTTCCTTGTTGGAATTATACTTCGCCTAGGAATCTACCTCTGCATCGAAATCATGCTTCGGTCGGAATGTCTGTCGCTCATCGGAATGATGCTCCGATCCTTGGAATCATGCTCCACCCTTCGGAATGATGCTCAGATCCCCTGGAATCATACTCCGCCCTTCGGAATGATGCTCCGATCCTTGGAATCATGCTCCGCTTTTCGAAATGATGCTCCGACCCCCTGGAATCATGCTCTGCTCCTCGGAATGATGCTCCGATCCTCGGAATTATGCTCCGACCCCTGGAATCATGCTCCGCTCATCGGAATGATGCTCCGATCCCCTGGAATCATGCTCCGCTCATCGGAATGATGATCCGATCCCCTGGAATCATGCTCCGCCTTTCGGAATGATGCTTCGATATCTGGAACCATGCTCCGCTCATCGGAATGATGCTCCGATCCCTGGAATCATGCTCCGCTCTTCGGAATGATGCTCCGATTCTTGGAATCATGCCTCTGCTCTTCGGAATGATGCTCCGAATCCTGGAGTCATGTTCCGCTCTTCGGAATGATGCTCTGAATCTTGGAATAATGCTCCGCTCATCGGAATGATGCTCCGATCCCCTGGAATCATGCTCCGCTCATCGGAATGATGCTCCGATCTCTGGAATTATACTCCGCGCTTCGGAATGATACTCCGATCCTTGGAATCATGCTCCGCTCATCGGAATGATGCTCCGATCTTTGGAATCATGCTCTGCTCATCGGAATGATGCTCCGATATTTGGAATCATGCTCCGCTCATTGGAATGATGCTCCGATCCCTGGAATTATGCTCCGCGAATCAGAATGATGCTCCGATCCCCGGGAATCATGCTCCCCGAGATGGTGCTTCGTCCCTGGAATGATGTTCCACCTCGAAGTCCAACTTCAAGATCCATCAATTTCATGCACACAACTCAAATGTGCGGTGTGCATTCATTGATGGGGGGCAATTTGTTGGGGTCAAAATTTGCACCCCCCGTTAACCGAGTCAAAGTCAAGGTCAACCCCAAGCCAGGTGGGCCCAAGCCCAGGTCAAGCGGGCCCATGCCCAAGTCGAGCCCGCGGCCAGCCTCCTCCATGCTAAAATATAGATCATGTAATAAATAATTTTTATGTAATTTTTTATGCATGAATGTATGCAAAATGGGCATAAAACCAAATTTTTGTAAGCCCACGGCTTATGTGCAAAAAGAAATAGCACATGAGCCATGGGATGGCTAAAATGCCATTTTGTGAAGCCCAAGGGGCTATATGTAAATATGTAAGCCTATAGAAGGCAACATGATGATGAATAAAATAATACTTTTCATTCTCTCCAAAAAAATTAGATCTGAGATCTTTTCTCCTTCCTCAAGGTTCCAAAACCTTCTTCTTTCTCTTGAATTAAATCAAGAGTTTTACTCTTCCTTTTCAAAAACAAAATAGTTTTTCACCACCAAACCCACAAAGGGGAACTTGGATCTGTCTTTAGATCCCAAAAAGGAAAGATTTTGAGATCTCACATCTCTTGATCTTCAAGATCCAGCAAACAGAGGAGGAAGAAGAAGAACCTCTTTCACTAAACCAAAAAAAAACACTCAGGAGTCCAACTCCTCTCTGATTTCTCTTCCGAGAAATTTTCTAGGCTAAAAGCCACTTTTTCTCGCCGGCGCTCAAGCGCAGAGCGCCCGCGTGCCGACACGTGGCGCGTCAGCGTTCGAGCGCTCAGCGTTCGAGCGCAAAGCGCCCACGTGCTGACACGTGGCGCGCTTGCACTACAGTGATCTGCGCTCAAACGCAAAGCGCCCACGTGCCGACACGTGGCGTGCTTGCGCTCAAGCGCAAGTCGCCCCGGTGCCGACACGTGGCGCGCTTGCGCTCCAGCGCAAGCGCTCGAGCGCAAGTCGCCCCGGTGCCGACACGTGGCGCGCTTGCGCTCAAGCGCGAGCGCACGAGCGCAAGTCGCCCCGGTGCCGACACGTGGCGCACTTGCGCTCAAGCGCCCAGCGCTTGGGCGCAAGTCGCCACGTGTCGGCACGTGGGTGCTTTGCGCTTCAGCGTCTGACGCTCAAGCGCAGAGCATCCACGTGCCGACACATGGCACTCTAGCGCCTGAGCGCACAGCGCCCAAGGTGCTGCCCCCACGCATCCTTTGGATGCCTTTTCTTCCTTTTTTTTTCTTATATATATACATATATATATATATACATATGTATACATATGTGCACACACACACATACACCACGACACTGTCCCTGTTAGAAAGTTTTTTTCTAACGGGGCGCTGCCCCGCACCCTGCAAGGGGGCTGCTAGCCCCCTTGACCCCCAGCCCGCTATCCGGGTAGCCGGACCCCCGTAAAAACTCTGCGTGGCTCCCAATATATCCAAAACCCCCTTTCAAAACACAACACACGTACATTGCATATTGAGTTCGCATGACCAATTTAACCCGTCAATCGGAGGTTCCCTCGCTCCAAAGGCGAGGGTTAATTAACGGCAGCTTAGTCCGCGGCTGCCGGAGATTCGGATCCCCACAATCATTAAACCCCAGCCTATCCTAGCCAGGGGGAATCTGTAGTACGCCTGACAAGTGCACGCGTATTCCCTTCTCAATGGGTGACGAAAAACACCCTACAGGCAACTCTTTGCCCAACGACGCCAAGGATCAAAACCCTCATCAAGAGGCCATCGAGCAGCTTCCCTGCTCAACTTCATGCACATCTTTTAATAAGCGATCCACACGTTGACTTCGAGTCCATGGAGACACCGACCTTACACCGGTCTTCGCACGCTTGGCAAATAGTTGAATTCAACTCGACGTGCGACCGCCAGATGAAAAACCGATCTCCGACCTAACGCATCATGAAAGCAGTACCGCGCAAATAAAATTTTATGGGCGCAAACAAAGGGAAAATGTGCACGCATACTACACTGCAAAAAGGTTTTATTCACAAAGCCGGAGGTCTTTACAGAGGTATTATGGGCTCCCAGCCTTACAAAAAACGTCCGGAAGCTTACAAAATTTTAGCGCAAAAGAAAATAAGGAGGCGAGGAGGTTCAGGCCTCGGGGCCGGGGAGAACCTCGATGAGCTACGCTTCCACCGCAATAACCGGGGTGGCATCTTGAAGGTCGGCGTTCACCACAGGAGCCTCGGTGCCGGTGGCTGGGGCGACCGACTTCTCCCCAATGCTCCCACCAGGGGCCTCTCTTCTTACAGCGCTTCCGGGGGCATTACCCTGCGCCTCATCCCCGAGAGGGTACTCACCTCGGAGCTCGCCGTTAGGGAACTCCGGCATCAGGGCCTTGACGGCAGCAAGGGCGTCGTGCCAAACGATGGCAGCGGCTCCAGCGAGGTCGGTGTAGTACTGGTCCGACTTCTTGTAGCTCTCCACCGCCTTCGACGCTTGGAGCTCGGCACACCTCATTCCCTCCTTCGCCACCTCGTTCTCCTTCCGGAGGGTGTTCGCCGTCTTCTTTAGGGTGGCGACAAGTATCTTGGAATCTTCCAACTTAGCCTCGGCGGCTCGGGCGGCCTCTCGGCACTTGGCGATCTCCCGATCCCCGGTCGCCACCCGGTCTTCGAGGGCAGCAACCCTCTCCATCGCCGCTTGCAACTCCAGCCTTGAGCTCTCCTCCCACGAGGAGAACTCGGCCGCGGCTTGCATCGCCGGGGCAATTTCCTCGTCCTCAATGTTGACGACGAGGGCGACATGCTGGAGGACCTGAAGAAAACAAATGAGGTTTAAAAAAGAGGGGCACCCAATCTCACGAACAAAAATACTGAATGAAGACCCGAGTGGGCTGCGAACACTAACCTGCATGGCCTCTTGGGCTATGGCCACCATTTAGGTCCGAAAGGTCCCCCGAGGGATTCTGCCCCCAGCCGACCTTTCCATCTCCGAGAGCAGGCTGTCGGCGACGGAAAGCCCGAGAGCACCTCGAAACGAAGCTCCCTTTCATCCACGATGATCGGTGAAGCCGGGGAGCGGGGCGCTGTCCTATGGAACCTCTTAAGGAGAGACGCAGGGGAACCAGTCTTGCTTCCCACCTCCAGAGCCCGGGGCTTTTGCTCCCGAGCACGTTTTCGGCTCGGCGCTTGGCTGGACTCCGGGACCCGGGCGCACTCGAGTGCCTGGCTGGGGTGGCTGCCGGTGGGGCCGGAGCCGACGACGGGCGAGATGAGTCGGCGCCTTCGGCCTTCTTCCCCTTCTTCTGTTCGACCAGGGCCGCCCGAAATTTACCTAAGTCCATGGGTTCTATATAAGACAAAAGAAGAAAAAACAAAGGAGTTAGCAATGCCTAAAAAAGTGCAGGAATACACAAGTCTAAACAGGTCGCCTGAAAACTCCTAATTTACCCGCGAACTGGGCGGGGATGAGCCCGGCCCAACTGAGGGTCTGCTCAGACAGCAACACATCAGCCCGGAGGAGGGGCTCCCACTCCGACACCGACACCGCGTCGGGATCATTCGACCGCCTCACCCATGGGCAGTTGGCCCTATACCACTGGATGGACACAGGCCAATCCTCACCCTCGGACGGCCCAACAAACAAAAACTTCTTCTTCCATTCGTAAATGGAAGAAGGTACTACGACGACCCCCGACCCGGCAGCAGCTCCCCGGTGTTTTCTAAAAGAGATGTATACCCGCTCGGCTCGCCCCTGCGAGTGCCGGGATGGTTTTTGTAGCAGGGAGAAAAAATGAGAAGGCTCCGGCTGAAAGGGATCTGACGTAATTTCAACCGGACCAGAAACCCAAGGAGAATCCTCTAAGAGTTCAGCACTAACTGGCCCGGGGCTAACTCAAAACAGTTCAATGCCGCACTCACCTCGGGAGAGAAGGGCAGGCGCATCCCGGCCTAAAAGGCTTCCAGGTACAATGCAATCTTCTTGCTCCGTACCTGGTCTGCCCTCTCCCCCTCCTCGGCCAGACGAAGAAAGTAACCGGGAGGAATGTAGAAATGAGTCCGGATGGTGGTGAGCTCATCCGCATGCCTCAGCATGGATGACGCGCCAAGAGCACCCATTCTCTATTTAGAATCTCTTCCCTACCAGGCTGCCCCCGTCGCATGACCCCGGAAAGCATGACTAACCCTAACTTCCCGGGGGGACTCCGACTCAAACGAGGAATAGGAAGAAGCAAAAGAGGAAGAAGAAGAAGAAGAGGAAGCTACAGAAGACTCGCTAGACTCTTCCCGGACTATTTCTACAGACTTCTCGGTTGAATACATCTAACCTGATCAAGAGGATGAAGTCCTCGGAAGAGAAAACGCAGGGATCCCGACCTAAGGAAAAGAATGCTGAGCTGACACCAAAGGGACGAGGAAATTATGATGAGGTATGGACCCTGAAGAGGATCCAAGCTCTATTTATAGCAGCCGGCGTACACATCCTACGGCGCCGATCGTCTCCCGCCAAAACAACACTTCGCATTCGACGGCCATCGGCGCTCTACCTGTCGCACGCGCATTGGTTGCATCCCATCGGGCACGGGAACACCTACAGCCCGTCTCGTCAGCCAACCAGCGCCAGACACGTGGGCCGGCGCTTCGACAAACGTACGCACAAACCGGCGCTTCCTATTTAATACGAGATCTCTCCCCTGATCCGCTGACGTCATCAAGAAAATACAACTAGTTGTCCGGGAATACGCACCGACGATATCTTCAAATAAGAGCTTACCCCGGATGACCGGTCAGACCACTCTCGACCCGACCCATCCGGATGACCGGTCATACCACTCTCGACCCGACCCATGAATGGGTCGGGACGAGAGTGGGGGGCTAATGATGAAGCTAGATACCGGTGTTTCCCCAGATCATGACATATGGCAGATGACGTGTCCCAGGGCTTACGAGAAAGGATCAAGATCGGTGCGTTGGAAGCATACCCCGGGCCTTTGACCCGAGGATGTTTCCGACCTTCGGTGGCCTTCCAGACCACCCCTACGATCACCTTACAAACGACCATCGGCTCTCCTCGGAGCCTTCCCGCATGCTGAGTTCCCTCTGCCCTCCAGCTCGCCTCTGAGCTATCGCATATCCAAGATGCATCGGCCTCCTGCTCGTTCCCGAGCCTCCCGCCGAGCTTAGCTTCCTCGGTTTCACCGACCAACCCACAACACCGATCACAGGCGCTTCCGCCACGGCTCCGCGAATCTCGCCAGACGCGAGATATCCGCCGCCCATGATCCCGCGTTCCACGCCATCACGATACCCCATTACGAGCATATCTCATCATTAATGGGGAATCCCGCCTATCACGCGGGCGTAACAGCCGGCATGAATCTCGCGCCCGCCTGCCCACGGCTGCCACTATATAAATCCCTCTGTCAGACTACTCAGGTAAACCAATTTTATCCCAATAGGTCATTACTCTGCCAAAATACCCCGTCTAACTTGATCGTCGGAGGGTTCTTGGTGGCACAACCACCCCGGGACTTCCTTGCATGTAGCTCGGCCTCAACCACATAAAACCCATTGAGATCCACACGTTTCAGAAGGCAACCCTCCAACTCAATCTCAGCCATCCATCAGCGATCGCTGCAGATCAATGAAAGGTAACATCTGAAGAAGATCCAGAGATCCATCAGTTTTCAAAGGGGGAAAAAACTATGGCAAAATGGGGGCTTCACAGTCTCAAATTATTAATCATCAACTTTTAAATATTTATAAACTGTGGAAAAATATAAAATACAGGAAAAATGATATATATTTTATATGTGATTATGTTTAACTGTAATGCGCGCAGATATAACCAAGAGCCAAATAAAACATATTCCATAAGCCATTTTAAATCGTAATTGATTTTGTTAGAATATAAAATATATTCTTTCAACTCTTATCATAATTTCGAAGTTTTTTGTGTATTGGAAAGGGCATTTCACATGGTATCAGAGCAATTCAGGTTCTATTCTCACCGGATGAGTATTAAACAAGAATTTATTTAAATTAAAAATACAATTGCGTAAAAGCCCAGGTTTCAGCTTAAAGGACTTTCGACTTGTGGGAGCGTGTTAGAATATAAAATATTCTCCCTCTGATAATAATTATTTATCCTTTTAGAAAGTTTTTTTGTCCTAAATTACTTGTTTTTTTTATGATACAGAGGTGAATAATATAGAATTTCTCACCATACTTATTATTTTGTTTTTGTAAAATGTCTAAACTAACTTCATTTAAAAAACATTGGTGCAAGATTTCAAAGAAAATTTAAGAAGATGAGAAAACAATATTATTTTAATATGAGGGTAAATGAAGGAAAATTTACACAATATTGTAATATTTCTTTTAAATAGACTTTAAATCATACTTTACTTGCCGTGCAAAAATCTAAAAGGATAATTAATTGTGAACAGAATGAGTATCCCTTAACTCTTATCATAACTTAGAATAATTTGTGCAATGAAAGCGACATTTCATATGGTATCAGAGCAACACAGTTTCGATTCCCACGAGACGCTTATTAAATGCGGATTTATTTAAATTTAAAATACTGCTCGATTCCCACCGGACGCGTATTAAATGCGGATTTATTTAAATTAAAAATACTGCCGTGGAAAAGCCTAGGTTTCCGCCTAAAGGGTCTTCGACCTACGGAGGCGTGTTAGAATATAAAATATATTCTCTTAACCATCATCATAATTTCATAGTTTTGGTGCGGAAGTGACAAATGGTGCAGTGAAAGGGACATTTCATAGTTTTGACTTCTTAAGACCGCAATAATGTACTCTACAAAAACTAAAAAATGTTTCTGATGATGCTCGATATCGGTGATCTCCCAGATCATGACATGTGGCAGAGGGCGTGTCGCAAAGCTCACAAGAAAGGACCTACAGTGGCCGACCAGACCACTCCTGTACCCGTCCTACAAACAAGCGCTGGCTCACCTCTAAGCCCCCAGCACAATCGGCCTCCTCGGCCTCACAGTTCGGCTCTGGGCTACCACGGAATTAAGATATCTTGGCTCTCTCGCTCGTCCGCGAGCTCTCCCGCCGAGGTCATCTTCCTCGGTCTCATCGACCGACCAACGGCACCGCTCACAAGCGCAACCGCCATCCCGCGAATCTCGCCATGCGCGAGATATCCGCCGGCCACATCCCACGTTCTACGCCATCACGATCCCCCATTAACGAGCCTGTCTCGCCATCAATGGGGATCCCGCTCATCACGCGAGCGTGACGTCGGGAGCGTAACGGCTGGAGTGATTCTCGTGCCTGCCCTGCCTGCTGCCACCGCTATATAAACCCCCTTCCAGACGGTTCAAGTAAGCCATTTTTACTCCACTAAGCCGTTACTCTGCTCGGGTTCCCTCTCTAACTTGACCGTCGGAGGGTCCTCGGTGGTACAACCACCCAGGGACTTCCTTGCAGATAGCTCGGCGCCAACAGCCTCAAACCCATTGAGATCCACACGCTTCAGGAGCCTACCTCCAGATCAAACTTCAGCCGTCCATCGCCGTCATCAGCAGATCAACGGAAGGTAACATCTTGGCATGATCCAGGTCACGTCAGCTGGTGCCGTCTGTGGGAAACCTTGATTCCACAAAAACAAAATTTTATCTTCCAATCTTACTCTAATGGCGAGCGATCATCACAACGATCCCAGCACCAGCCGCCGCCTCCCCCTCAACGGAGGCGCGGAAGAACCTCCTCCGCCGAATGCCATCAACGCCCTCGCCGGCCGGATACACCGACTCGCGTCTGTCGTGGAGGCGCTCATCCGTGTCCAAACGGCAGGGTAAGTTCCCCAGGTCACCGCTGCTCCACCTCAAGACCGGGACCACTATAGGGGGAGAGAAGACTCCGCACACGTCGGCACTGCCGACCACCGCCTTGCTACATCCCATGGCCGTAAATCTCCCGGGCCAGTACCTTCTGCGACTCGCTGGGCACCTACAGTTCAACACCGAGGTCCGTCGCCAGAACACCTCGCCCCGAGATCTTTCGCGCACCTGTCCCTCCCGAGGAGATGTCGGTCAGCTCGCCTATTACTAGGCATGATCGACACCCCCTCCCTCGACGGGGTCGCGCGGACAGGACTCGCCACGGCGGCTTGAAGACTACCTCGCCGGGGGGTCTAAGGAACCTCATTGAGAGGAACCGGGGCCGCGGCCAGACACAGGCCTCCAACAGCAGAGGACAGGGATCAAAATGTGCCGAGTCGTCGGGGTACCACGTTCGACTCGACGCCCTCGAGAAGAAGATCGAGGGTATGCATCGAGAAGGCCACCGAACGAGTGACGGGGCTAAGTACGCCGCCGACTCGCTCACCAAACCATTCACCAAGGAGCTGCTCGCCATCCACGTCTCCTCTCGCAACAAGCCCCCGAAGGTCTCCCTCTTCGACGGTAAATCTGACCCGAAGGACCATTTGGACGCGTTCACCGCGGGAATGAGCTTCCAAGATAACTCCGACGCTGCCCAATGCCGAACTTTCTCGACCACTCTCATCCGCTCTAGACAAGACTGGTTCCGAGGATTCGAGCCTCGCTCGATCTCAACTTTCGACGAGCTGGCCACTCAATTCCTCGGCCACTTCGTCAGGAACAGGCGGCAAAAATGCACAGTTGACCACCTCTTCACGATCAAGAGCGGGGACAAGGAGACGTTCAAAACATACGTCACCCGCTTCTACAATTCCCTTCTCGAGGTCCCAGAGCACCGGGACGAAACCATCATCACAGCACTTAGGTCTGGTCTTAGGCACAAAGAGTGGTTACTCTCCTTTGCATTAGCGCAACCTAAGACCATGGCCGAGGTAAAAGCCTGGACCGAGCATGAGGTCCATCTCGAATCCGAGATGAATGCAAATCTCCCCCGGGCAGAGCAAGCCGACCAGAAGAAAAGGGCAAGGGACCTGAGCGGGCAAAGCCTTATCTCCCGAAGTTTCAGGAATATACCCCGCTCAACGTCTCCCAGACAGTGCTACTAGAGGAGTCTTAGGGCGAAGGATTCTTCAAGCTTCCCCCGATCTCGCGAATGGCCTCAAAACGAACCCGGAGCCTCTACTGCGGTTTCCACAGGTCGCTAGGCCACTCCATGAAGAGCTGCAAGCAGCTCCGTGACTACATCGAGGAGCTCATCCGTTCTGGGCACCTCGCATCGTACTTAAGGGACAAGCGGCAGGCTGACTGCGAGCAGGAGCAGCGTCCCCCTCCCACCGAGCTGACCATCGGCCAAATCATGGTCGTGTCAGCGGAGAATACGTCCGGTACCCATGAAGCTCGGTACCCTATGCCAAGCATAGATGCCAACGGACATCCGAGGGGCTCAAGCTGCACGAATAAGAACATCTACCAGCATGTGTATTTTCTTTCCAAAGCAATGTACACCTTTCTTAAGATCTTTTGTTTATATAATAAAGGGATCAATAAAGCATTGCAGAAAAGAAAAAGAATCTTATTCATTCAAAAGGTATTATAGGCTCCTCAGCCGTACAAAAAAAATTATTACAACAGCGGGGGAATGGGGTGCAGAGAGCACTGCTCATGGTACTCTGAGGATATTTCAGCCAGCCGAGCCCTCACGGCGTCTAACCTCTGCCTTCGATGCCCTCCGCTAGCATCGGCATCGAGCCTCAATTGGTAGCACTCAAGGACGAGTGCCTCCGAGCGGCTCAGCCGGCTCGCAAAGATCAGGCCGAAGCGCCTCAGAGACCTTAGCTTGCCAACGACCTCGTCTTTTAGCTGCTCGGATAAGGGGTTGTAGAGCCCCGGCGATGCCCTCCAGATGGAGTACATCAATAGCTGAAGAAAGGAGGAGCGTCGGGGGAGCAATCGGCCGAAATGATCCTTGATCCGACCTAACACCAACTGCACCGTGTCATCGGTACAGTACTGATCGTAGAGGTACACGTCCTCGAAGTTTATGATATCTTGGATGGTGAAAGGGAAGTCTTCCATTCTTGCGTTTTGGGTGTGAAAAAGGAGCGATCGACGCTCTCTCCGTTTTATAGCCCACAATGCTCCCGGAGTTCAACGGCCGCCCGTTTCACCCGCAACTGTGCCTCCACACAGCAGACATCGTACCGCTAGATGCAAAATCGAAACGACACTCCGGCGCTTCGCGTTCTCCACGCGGTCATGACACGTGTCGACAGCGACTGTCCCTCATCCCGGTCCTCGCACCAAGGAGGACGGACAAAGCCCTCGCCAAGAGGCAACCGAGCAGCTTCATTGCTCGGTCGGTCCTTAGCAGGCCTCCGTTGAGGGTCCCCGCTCAGCTATCCCTATCTGGTAGCTCCCCTACCATGCAACGCCAGGGATCAAAGCCCTCGCCAAGAGGCAACCGACCAGCTTCACTACTCAGTCAATCGTTAGCAAGCCTCCCATGGCCCCTCCAGCACTAAGGATTTAAGTCCTCACGAAGAGGCAGCCGAGCGACTACCCTGCTCGGCTATCCCTGGCTGGTAGCTCCCCTACCCATAACGCCAGGGATCAAAGCCCTCGCCAAGAGGCAACCAACCAGCTTCACTGCTCGATCAATCCTTAGCATGCCTCCTATGGCCCCTCCAGCGCTAAGGATCTAAGCCCTCACGAAAAGGCAGCAGAGCGGCTACCCTGCTCGGCTATCCCTTGCTGGTAGCTCCCCTACCCATAACGCCAGAGATCAAAGCCCTCGCCAAGAGGCAACCAAGCAGCTTCACTGCTCGGTCAATCCTTAGCAGGCCTTCCATGGCCCCTCCAGCGCTAAGGATCTAAGCCCTCACGAAGAGGCAACCGAGCGGCTACCCTGCTCGGCTATCCCTGGTCGGTAACTCCCTACCCCATAACACCAGGGATCAAAGCCCTCTCTAAGAGGCAACTGAGCAGCTTCACCACTCGGTCTATCCTTAGCGGGCCTCCCACGGCTCCTCCAGCGCTAAGGATCTAAGCCCTCACGAAGAGGCAGCCGAGCGGCTACCCTGCTCGGCTATCTCTGGCTGGTAGCTGCCTACCCCATAACGCCAAGGATCTAAGCCCTCACGAAGAGGCAGCCGAGCGGCTACCCTGCTCGGCTATCCCTGACTGGTAGCTCCCTGCCCCACAACGCCAGGGATCTAAGCCCTCACCAAGAGGCAGCCGAGCGGCTACCCTGCTCGGCTATCCCTGACTGGTAGCTCCCTACCCCATAATGCCAGGGATCAAAGCCCTCGCCAAGAGGCAACTAAGCAGCTTCACTGCTCGGTTAATCCTTAGCAGGCCTCTCATGGCCCCTCCAGCGCTAAGGATCTAAGCCCTCACGAAAAGGCAGCCGAGCTGCTACCCTGCTCGGCTATCCCTGGCTGGTAGCTCCCTACCCCACAACGCCAGGGATCAAAACCCTCACCAAGAGGCAACTGAGCTCGGTCAATCCTTAGCAGGCCTCCCATGTCCCTTCCAGCGCTGAGGATTTAAGCCCTCACGAAGAGGTTGCCAAGCGGGTACCCTGCTCGTCTATCCCTGGCCGGTAGCTCCCTACCCCACAACTCCAGGGATCAAAGCCTTCGCCAAGAGGCAACGGAGCAGCTTCACAGCTCGATCCATCCTTAGCGGGCCTCCCACGGCCCCTCCAGCGCTAAGGATCTAAGCCCTCATAAAGAGGCAGCCGAGAAGCTACCCTGCTCAGCTATCCCTGGCTGGTAGCTCCCTACCTCACAACGCCAAGGATCTAAGCCCTCACCAAGAGGCAGCCAAGCGGCTACCCTGCTCGGCTATCCCTGGCTGGTAGCTCCCTATCCCATAATGCCGGGGATCAAAGCCCTCGCCAAGAGGCAACCGAGCAGCTTCACTGCTCAGTCAATCCTTAGCAGGCCTCCCATGGCCCCTCCAGCGCTAAGGATCTAAGCCCTTACGAAGAGGCAGCCGAGCAGCTACCTTTCTCGGCTATCCCTGGCTGGTAGCTCTCTACCCCACAATGCCAGGGATCTAAGCCCTCACCAAGAGGCAGCCGAGCGTTTACCCTGCTCGGCTATCCCTAGCTGGTAGCTCCCTACCCCACAACGCCAGTGATCAAAGCCCTCGCCAAGAGGCAACTGAGCAGCTTCACTACTTTGTCAATCCTTAGCAGGCTTCCCATGGCCCCTCCAGCACTAAGAATCTAAGCCTTTACGAAGAGGCAGCCGAGCGGCTACCCTGCTCGGCTATCCCTGGCTGATAGCTCCCTACCCCACAACGCCAGGGATCTAAGCCCTCACCAAGAGACAGCCGAGCGGCTACCCTTCTCGGCTATTCCTGGATGGTAGCTCCCTACCCCAACACACCAGGGATTAAAGCCCTCGCCAAGAGGCACCGGGTAGAAACCCTGCTCGGCCATCCTTAAGGATCAAAGCCCTCGCCAAGAGGTACCAGGCAGCAACCCTGCTCGGCCATCCTTAGTAGGCCTTTTACGGCCCCTCCCGCGCTAAGGATAAAAAGCCCTCGAAAGAGGCAACCGGGCCCGCCCTTGCTCGGTTATCCCTGGCTGGTAGCTCCCTACCCCAACACACTAAGGATCAAAGCCCTCACCAAGAGGCACCGGACAGTAATCCTGCTCGGCCATTCTTAAGGATCAAAGCCCTCGCCAAGAGGCACCGGGCAGCAATCCTGCCCGGCCATCCTTAGTAGGCCACTTACGGCCCCTCTCGTGCTAAGGATCAAAAGCCCTCGAGAGAGGCAACCGGACTGTAACATTTCAGAAAATATAAAATATTATTTTTGGAATTTAATATTAAAATAATATATTTCCCGAAAACTGCCCGATTTGCGAAATAATGGTTTTTGAAAAAGGGTATAAATATATACCGATAATTGTGAAATAATTGGAAATTAAAATGATTTATTTAATTAATAATATAACTAAAGGATTTGGCATTTTTAAAATTTATTATATGCAGTTTCGATAAAAACCCGATTAGTGCACTGCTAATCGCGATTAAACCAAATCCGTGTTTCTACAGTTTTCATGGTTAGTGCACAATGAAATATTACATGTTATTTCATTTGTGTTGTTTTTATTAGGGTGTATGTGTTATTGGTGAGAAAAGAATGGAAAAAGGTGTAATGATGACTTGGAGAGAGGGGGGGGGACACAATGATGAGAATAAGCATGTTAGGAGAGAGAATGAGAGTGAGAGAGAGAGAGGGAGAGAGTGCTGCCTCATTGTTCCTCCACCACTTCCTTCTTCTTATTCTTCCTCCATCTTCTACCCTCTTAACGCACCCCAAAATCCTTGCCAAAACCCTAAACCCCTTTCACAAAAGTTGATATCCTCTTCACCCTCTACACATTGGACCAAGTAAAATGGGATTTTGACAATTTTGGGAAGCTAGGGCTGTCTAGAGTGGCCTAAATGAGGTATAGCTTCTTCCATTTTGTTAGTTTTAAGCTTCTTTCTATTCTAGTTTAGTTTAGAAGTCGTTTTAACGTGGAATTGTGTTGTTGGAAAATTCAAGTGAAGGGTTTGGGTGTTTGTGTAGATTTGGGGTGTGTAGTGGCTGTTACAAACCTTACGGATTGAATTCAAGAGCTGGAATTAAGTGTAGTAACCAAAATACAAACTTTAGAATTGATCCATGTCGGTTTTGTGAGGATATAGGGTGTGCAGGGAAATCTGGAGCAACCCGGGGAATTTCTGAGCATAGCAAACAACTCCAGAGACCAAATTAGGGTACTAGGAGACTATCTTGACGAGATGAACCCCATTGGAGCCTAGGGGGCAGAGGAGGCCGGCTTCTCTAGTGATGTGGCCGGCCACTTGGTGGAAATTGGTGTCGGGGTTGATCCAGTAGGTCATATACATCATATACAGCACCTTAGACTTGTTTGTGCAACTACTTTTGGTCTGAGTCAAAATCTGGGAGCATTTTAGTGTGATTTTGGCTATGGTTTTCCGTATTTTGTAATGCTAAGTTTTGATATTTGAATTTGACATTGGTTGTTGGGTGTTCGTACATCAACAACAAGGGGTGTTTGGTTGATTTTGTACGCGTAGGCCATAGGTTCTGACCTATGAGCAATGCGCGTACCGTTTTGGATTTCAGAACTTGATTTTAATAGCGTTGCGATATGTGTTGTTATTGTAGGTACCCTCGCGTGGATTCCGAGGCGACAGATCATGGCGTCATCGATTTCGGCAAGCGAAGACCAAAATGAGTGGATCTATATCCACGGGGGAAGTCGGGTGGATGGCGTATAGCACCCCCGCAAAGTTTTGTTGGAAACCGATTGTAGAATATGATTAAGAAAACCTAGATTTGGAAACTAGGGTTAGAGTTAAATGACAGTTAGTGAAACCATATTAGAAACTAAGGATAGTTAGAAATGATATAATACGGCTAATATGTGATGACGGGATTTGAGAATGATGTTTGACGATATTGCCGTTTAGGATACTATAGGACTAGATATTCGACGTAGATGTGTCATCCGAACCATACATATTTCTAAACTGAAGAGTCGTATGCATCTTTTAAACAGATATCTTGAGGGACGTTACGGAATTTCAAATGATATCTTTTCCTTAAAAACACCGTAACCCCTATTTGAAATACTACGACTCGCTCTTTAAAAATCTAATTGTATGGTTCGGGTGTGTATGTTAGATTAGATACTTATACTTTTAGTAGAGATAGAATGTTTTGTAAACTCGACTTGATGTGAGATATAAATACGATGACAAGAATATAAGACGGATATGATGACATGACGATATTTTGGTATACAGATGCGAGTCGATTGAAATGGTTGATACCTTGTCAGTCCCCTGATATGAGATCGTTATGAATATGACCTGGGACATAGGTATATAGTTACATTTATATATGTTGTGAACATGTGTGATATGTCGTACGTGACGTTAGGTCCGTACCCCCCTCATTTGTCGTAAAGGTTGATAGGATCCCTAATGTTTTAAATGCCGCCGTACGATGATCTTTTCCGTACGTGATGAGTTTGATTTTATAATTGATCCATACCCTTGACTAGAGGATGTCGTACAATAGATTATACCGTACGTGACATTGTGTGGCTGGATGCCGATTGATTGATTCACCGACTCGATCATGTTTGATATGTATACCCGTCAGTATTTACATATGATTACCTTATGCTGCATTCATATTATTCACATTGCATTACTTATACTTGTGATAGTACACATGCACCATTATCGATGATACGTATGTTACATGTACACAGATTGTAGGCTCACACACTTCATCATCGATAATTGCCATGACACTACACAGTAGGATTGTTGCATCATGATATGACTCTTCGCATAACATGCTTGCGTATATACCACTTGTACACCCATATTGGCGCACATACATATTGTACCCCCATGCTTGCGTATATACCACTTGTACACCCATATTGGCGCACATACATATTGTACACTCATGCTTGCGTATATACCACTTGTACACCCATATTGGCACACATACATATTGTACACTCATGCTTGCGTATATACACATTTGTATATCCATATTGGTGCACATATACATTGATACATCCATACTTGCGCATATACATATTTGTATATCCATATTGTTACACACATACATTGGTACATCCATACTTGCGCATATACACATTGCATACCCATATTGGCGCATATACACATTGGTATCTCTATACTTGCGCATATACAAATTGTACCTAGATAGATAGCTGGTTTTATTGGGAAATTGGGAACCGCATGTTGCATTTTAAAAACTGGACCCATTTAAAAGAGCGGTTTTCCCTTATTATGCCATATCATTGTTCCATGTTGCATGATTTACTTGCTATTGTTACATATGCACCTTTATACGATGTTGTATTTGACTTGGAGAAATTGGGAACCGCAGTATATGTTTAAAAACGTGATTTATTTTAAATGAGCGGTTTTCCCTGATATTGTCACATCACTGTTCCATGTTGCATGATATATGGATATACTTACATTTCTATCATATGTCGCATACATCATGCTTTATGATTTTACACATTGAGATATACCGTTTTCATGAGATTTCTGGATTTGAGAACCGTGGCGATTTCAAAAGAAAGCATGTACTGTTTTAAAAACCCGGTTTCTCTTGATATGATATTTCAGTGCATCCACCATATGTTTTCTCGGTTCTGAGAGCGGCATGTGAAACCCGATTCGAGGAGGCGGATGAGGCCGATTGCGGGTACATGGTGGACCCGGGGCAAGAAAGGGATACTGTGTATACAGACGGTGAGCCTGGCAGAGGGACTACTATCTACCGGTGATTGGTTGGACCTGGCAGACATCCGGAGGATACCGACCAGAGTCGAGAGATGATATGGGCCGATTCGGACTGACGGAGCCCGTGGGCCGATCTGGACTAACGGAGCCCGATATATGAGGATTTACGTGTCGATGCTGCACACGGGTTTCATGATATTTTCGGGTGTCGATGTTGGATATCCAGATTCCATGATTTTGATGTGTCGCGAGGGACACCATTGATTTATATTCTCATACATTCTTGCACACTCTTTTATGATATTTACGTGCATACAGACATTGATTATATGGTTGGACGAGATCCACATGCATACATACATTGATTATGGTTGGAAGAGATCCACATACATACATATATTGATTAGATTGTTGGATGATATCCACATGCTGATTGACATTGGTATTAGTGTTGGCACATATAGAGACCCGGTCACCCTAGATATCATAGTTTTACCTTTATGATATAGTTGACCTAGAAGTCGTTATTTATTCGATTTCTATCTGTTGATATTTTTCTACTCACGAGTTGGCAATTCACCCCCGTTGTGCCACGGTTCTTGCAGGTTGACCACACGGATCAGTAGCGGCATCATTTGGGTGTTTTGCATTGATAGGTGGGGCATTTGTATCGTACCCACTCTTATATTTATATTTCATATTATATCTTGTCGACTCCATCAATCAAAATTAGTAAATTGTATAAGTAATGAGACTTAGTGGGATTGTGGTTGCGAGACTTAGAGCGAGGGGTTTTCCGCTACTTATGGTTTGATGTCTTGTTTGTTTATTTATCTTTTGTGGTGAATTTCACCGTTAGGTGTCGTATACTTATATATATTGTCTTGCGTGGTTGTGATCCGCTGTTTAGCGAAGAGCTAGCTCCCGCTTGGGGATGCCTTTATCATTATCTTGTATATGTGGTTTTGGATCAAAATATACAAAAGAAGTGATGCCCAAATTTTTAAAAGACGAAACATGTTTTCAAACTAGTAAATTCCACTTGCATTTTCATGTCCCTTTTCTATGCATTTTAAGAAAACTTGATCTCATTATACCTTTATTTCAAAACTTCACCTCCTTTATTTTCTTAAAAAGTTTTAGATTTCTGGGTTTCAACTTACTTGAATTACGTTATGCCTTTAAACGTTGCGTGATTTAAGTGCTGGTCACGAACTAATATTTCGGGTCATGACACGGGCCCGCCCTTGCTCGGTTATCCCTGGCTGGTAGCTCCCTACCCCAACACGCCAGGGATCAAAGCCCTCACCATGAAACACCGGGCAGCTACCCTGCTCGGCCCGTCCTTGGTAGGCCACTCAAGGCCCCTCCCATGCTAAGGAACATGACCTCACCACGAGGCATCCGATCTGTCTACGTCTGAGCGATCTCCACCTCGACTTCGGGGCCATGGAGATACTGTCTTTGCACACTCGGCAAATGAACAGATTCAACTCGACGCGTAATCGCTAGACGAAGAACCGACATAACACAAAGGCAGTACTATGAAACTACAAGTGTTTACCGCTAAAGGAAAATACGCGTGCAAATACTACTGCAAAAGGTCTTTATTCACAAAGCCAAAAGTCTTTACAAGGGTATTATGGACTCCCCAACCTTATCAAATTACCCGGAGGCTTATAAAGAGAGAGGAAGAAGAGCCAAAAAGTTCGAGTCGCAAGCCCCGCCTAGACCGCGCCTCCCTCATCACCGTCGGCCGGAGGCATGACCACCGAAAGTGGGACTCGAGCACGGAGCTCACCATCGGAAAACTCTGGAAACAGCTCCTTGAAGGCATCAAGAGCTTTGTTCCACGCAATGGCGGAGGCCTTGCCGAGGTCGACGTAAAACTGGTTCGACCCTTTGTAATCGGTCACCGCCTTCCTAGCCCGAATCTTGGCAACCTCTGCCGCCTGAAGCGCCGCCTCGGCATCCCGCCTGCTGGCATCCCTCGCCCTCTTCATAGCTGCAAAGCGATTGGCCAGTTCCATCAACTTCTCCTCGACGACTCGGTGGGACTCACTTAGGTGATGATAGGACTCCCGGCACTTTGAGACGGTGAGTTCCGCGGCGGCCGATCGGGCTTCCAAGACAGCCACTCTCTCACTCTCCAGACGCAGCTCAAGTCGCAGGTCCTCGGCCTCCGAAGAAGACTCTCCCGCTGGCCTTGAAGCAGGGAGGGCCCCCTCAGCCTCCATGCGGGTGACGAGGGAGCAGTGCTGAAGGACCTGACGAAAAACAACAAAGAGACCTAAAGACCCTCGAACTAAAGAAAGGGCGCTCAAAACGACACATGAAGGAGTACGTACCTGCACCGCCTCCAGAGCTATAGCCGCCATTTGGGCCCTTAGGGTCCCCCGCGGAACCTTGCACCCGGCCGACTCTTCCATACCAGCAAGCAGGCCGGCAGCAACGGAAAGCCCAGACGGGACAACGAAATGGACGTCCCCCTCCTGCACGGGAATCCTCCCAGGGTTCTCCGACGGTGGCGCACGAGAGATCGTCCTCTTCCTCTTAAGAGGAACCCCGTCTTCGCCCTTTCTTGCATCCCTCGTCTGGGGCTCGGGAACCCGTGGACGCCTTTGGCCGCCGCCGGGACAATCATCGGGAGCTCGTGACGAGGCAGATGGCCCCGCCCGCGGCGGCACATTTGGTGCTGGGCTCTGGTCAGCCGAAGGCACAGCCGCACCGCTGGCCCCCATCCGGGACTGAGCGCCGAGAGCACCGAGAGTCCTAGATCGATCCATTTGCCCTGCCAAAGGGAGAGGTGGACTCGACTCAGAAAGAGAAGAAGCAGAAGAAAGAAAGGAAGACATCTAACCAGATGAAGAGAAGTCCTCGGGAACGCGGAGATCAGACCTAAAAAGGAGAGCGCCGAGCTAACAAGACCAAAGACAAGGAGATTATGAAGAGGAATAGGCCCTCACGTGGGCCCCACCTCTATTTATTGCCATCGACATTCTCATCCAACGACGACAGTCATCTCCCGCTGAAACGGTTCAGTACACTCGACGGCCACGATCGCTCCACCTGTCGCATGCACATTGACATATCCCCTCAGTCGTCAGAGATCTGCGGCCCGTCGCGTCAGCCAGCCAGTGCCCGACACGTGGACTGTCGCTTCAGTAAGCGTACACACGATCCGGCGCACGCTCTTTAATGCAGAGATCTCTCCCTTAATCCGCTGGCGTCATCCAGAAAATACAGCAGGTTACCCGAGGACACGCCCGGCGATATCTTCGAAAGGAGCTCACCTCGGGTAACCCGGCAGACTACTCTCGACCCGACCCGTCAGCTAGTCGGGACGAGAGTGGGGGGCTAATGATGATGCTCGATATCGGTGATCTTCCAGATCATGACACGTGGCAGATGGCGTGTCCCAAAACTCACAAGAAAGGACCTACAGTGGCCGACCAGACCACTCCTGTGCTCGTCCCACAAACAAGCGCTAGCTCACCTCTGAGCCCCCAGCACAATCGGCCTCCTCGGCCTCACAGCTCGTCTCCGGGCTACCACGGAATTAAGATATCTCGGCTCTCCCGCTCGTCCGTGAGCTCTCCCACCGAGGTCATCTTCCTCGGTCTCATCGATCGACCAACATCACCGCTCATAGGCGCAACCGCCATCCCGCGAATCTCGCCATGCGCGAGATATCCGCCGGCCACATCCCACGTTCTACACCATCACGATCCCCCATTAACGAGCCTGTCTCGCCATTAATGGGGATCCCGCTCATCACGCGAGCGTGACGTCGGGAGCGTAACGGCCGGCGTGATTCTCGCGCCTGCCTTGTGTGCTGCCACCGCTATATAAACCCCTCTTCCAGACGGTTCAAGTAAGCCATTTTTACTCCACTAAGCCGTTACTCTGCTCGGATTTCCTCTCTAACTTGACCGTCGGAGGGTCCTCGGTGGTACAACCACCCCGGGACTTCCTTGCAGGTAGCTCGGCGCCAACATCCTCAAACCCATTGAGATCCACACGCTTCAGGAGCCTGCCTCCAGATCAAACATCAGCCGTCCATCGCCGCCATCAGCAGATCAACGAAAGATAAAATTTTGACGTGATCCAGATCACGTCAGTTTCACTTAGAAAAAGCAACAAAATCGTAGTTGATGACACTACAAAAGATCGAGCCAGACCTAAAATGAAAATGGATAGGGATAAATGAAAACATTATGTTAATTATTAATTTAAGACGAAGTGATGACTTTTAACAAAGCAGGCCGAGACAAACATATTTATGCAGTAGACCCTGAAAATTTTGGATTAATTCATGTTGTTGTTGTGTAAAAACAGAGAGGCCATAGGTCAAACTTAAAGTTCGATTGACTCGTATATTTGAATCAATATATTTCCGTCCAAGTCAAAAGATAGTTGGTTTTGAATCAAACATTGAAAGTAGATCTTGGTTTGGTTCTGACTAAAGCTCGATATTTGGTCGGGCAAAATGTAATGATATTAGAAACTACGAATCTTTCCCCCCCTGCTATTGATAAGACCAGTTACAATAGTATGAACTGTAATCAATACAAGTTGTTATTAGAAACTATCAGTTGGGTTAGTGTATTCACTTTTATTGTTAATATTGTATTTTTATTTTAAATTAATAATAAAGGTTGTAGATAGCTAATCTATAGATACATCCGAAGTTCATATAATTTCTACCAATAAAAAAAGAATTTGAAAGAAAAAAGGAGTAGAAAAGTTTAATTCAAAATTTGCCAAAATAAGTTTTTTGATCTTGTTTCTTGAAGTCGCCGTACCTTCTAGAAACTCTTTGAAAGAACAAGACGATCAAATATTTTGGGGTTTAATTTATTTTCCGGCGACAATTAAATTTAATTTTGAATTATCTGGCCGCGGTGTCTCTTAAGCCATACATTTATATTCTTTTGGATATATTTAAGACCAAACAGGTCATAACAATATTATAAAAATAATTAAAAAATAATAGAGAGGCATGGATGATCTAATATGATTACCAATCGACACAAAAGGCTAAACACAAATCATAAACTACAAAAGAACCAAAATCGTCCACGCAAAAGTTTGCTTCTACAAACTTCTTTAAAAAATAGAGAGCAATTGGAGACTAGGAGGAGTTGCCCAGTAGGATTTGCCCTTTGTCATTCCTTATATTTAACAAGGACCATGTGATTGTGAGTGACGCTGCAGTCCGCCGGTAAAGTCTCTTAATTAGCAGCTAAGCAAGAAGATTACGGAAGACAGCTAGCAATATCTTCGGTGTACCAACAAAATCAATATCAATATTTCATCAAAAAAGCAAGAAAAACAAAAAGAAAATCCATTCCCAAAGATCAAAATGGGTCCTGAATCTGCTCTTTTGTAATAAATAATAATAATAAAGGAATATATTCTTATGTGCTCTTCTTCAAAGCAGAGGATTGGGCCTATCATCACTCGGCTTTTTCTCCATCCATATCAAAAGGACATATAGGACGGTCTGTCTTTTACATTCCACCAACCCACGCACCCGCACCCGCACCCGGACCCACATACATACGCACCCATTTACATGAATATCTAATCCTTCAAGCATGTACAAAGAGAATAATGGAGCAAAGCGGCCGGGAGTGTTTTTGCGTTAGGTGGCGGCACAAATCACGTCCTCCACCATTTTATTCGACGATCGGCACCTGCCATCTTGATCTTCATCGTTTAACATGTTGATATACCAAATTTCATGTGATTTCAATACCTTTTCATCGTTGATTTAGTGGGTGCAAAATTAACGGTTTACCGACAATAGAACTTTTTATATTGCTAAATTAATGGTGAAACGGTATTGTAATCATATGAAATTTGGTGTATCGACGAATACGAAGATGAAGATCAAGTAGGAAGGCGCCGATCGTCGAATAGAATGGCGGAGGAAGTACTTTTTGCCACCGCCTAACTCAAAAATCCTCAGAGGACCTCTTTCCTTTATTATTCTCACTCTCTCTCACACACACACACACACACATATATATATATATATATATACATACAAATAAACTCCAACCGCTCATTATCATATCAAAGGTCAACTGGACTGATCAAACCCATCTCTCATCACCGGTTCTTAACCGACCGGTCCATGTATTTTTCGTATCACTGAACGTGGATCAGATCAATGCATGTCGTCATTGATTTCATAAGAACGCATGTTACAAACCGTCGTATTTTACCTCTGTACTGAGTTTACGAGAGGATCCGGATTCGGAACGCAGCCGCACAAATCACATGACAAAACTTACACAACTCACGTGATCCTCACACTCACAAAACTCACACCTCTCACCTTATCACCTTCAATGACTTGTCTCGCCCCAATAGGCCATCCTCCTTAAAAAGCACCCCTCAATCATTCCACCACAAAAAGGCTCATCAAACCAATCATTCAAGGAAAAAAGGAAAAAGAAAATATCCTCACTTCTCATACAAATGAGCTCCTCCTGCAAACTAAGAGAGATTATCACAAGGAAATGGCAAAGGCTAGCTTCAAAAGAGAGCAGCAGCAGCAGCAAGAGAAGCAAAGGGCACTTTGTGGTCTATGCCGAAGGAGGGAAGAGGTTTGTAGTCCCTTTGAAGTACTTGGAGCATCCAATATTTAGGGTTTTGTTGGAGATGGCTGAAGAGGAGTTTGGGAGCATGGGGTGTGGGCCCTTGAGGGTCCCATGTGAGGAGGAGCTCATGGATCATATAGTCTCCTTGTTGAGGAGAAACCCTAAGGAAGAGATGGAGAGGGCTTTGGTTTCCATCACTTCGTGTCGAGGCGCCCAGCTTCTCTCTTCTTTTTTCGCTCCCTCTACCGCGATTTGACGGAAAAAGTATAGCTTTTGCCATAAAACTTTTCCTTCTTCTTCTTCTTTTCCTATTGGTTGGAGAGTTTACTGGTTCGATTTCTGAGTGACGAGACATGTGATGATATGCACTTGCTTCTGTTTGAGCATTTGATTATGCTTTTCTTTTTCTTTTCTTTTTTTTCCCTTGCTTACTTAGAGGATGCATGTAAATGATTAGCCATGGTGATTTGAAGTAGGGCCTTGTTTTCAAAATAATGCAATTTTAAATTAAATTTAGCAAAATAGGGTATAAAATTTATAAATTTGCAAAATATGGCGCTTTGTGCCACATCAGCTGACCCGTTTTTTTTAATCCAGCTATTGAGAAAGCGGATTCTCAAAATCTGCTTTCCCGTCTAAATTATTTTACCGTGACCCAGTCTAGGGCGAGGATGTCGTCACAGATGGGGAGGCCGTGGGACCTGACGACAGCGAGGTTAGGCTTGGAGGGGCAGTGGGAGTGGAGGAGGTGGGTGCATGAAGGCAAGGGTGGAGACAGTGGTGGAGCGGAAGATGGGGCCGGCTGTGAGGTGGGAGACGAAGGGAAGGGCGGAGAAGGGCCGGAGGCTGGAGATCATAGCGTCGGTCTTGGACCGGTCGGTGCCGTAGCGGATCTTGAAGAGGACCACGTGCTCAATGGTGGTTGTTGGGACTTCACGCGCGCGCGTCTTTTTGTTTTGAAAGAAAGCTTTTAGAAAATCGGCGCACACGGGCTCGGTCTCGTTTTAAAATTTATAACCGCAAATGCACGACTCGTTATAACTAACCGGCAAATACAGGCTGATCAACAAGGAATTGGAGATTAGAGATTTTTATTGCAAGTTCAAAAAGAAAAAAAATGGTTTTGAATTGGATTTTTCACAAAAAAGAAAATACGGAATTATAAAAACAAAGATAAGAAAGGCGGCCGTGGCTCCGATTCGGATGGTTAAATCGTGGCTAATTCTTCAACGCTCTCTTGATCATGCGTGTTTTTTCCTCTTGTTAAAACCGACATAAAGGACGGCTTGTCAAGACATTTGTGAAGCACATACCATCAAGATGACGAATTCTCGACTCGGGGATTGAAACGAATCCGTCACGTTCTTTACTTACCGGTTATATGTCCAAGCATGTAGCATCAAGGCAAATCACTAGGATCAAAAAGCATACTATATCAACAAACATTAATTAGAAAATAAGAAGTAAAATGTTATAGTATTAAACTTACTAAGTGATTGTATATAATGACTCTGAAATTTCTGTACAAATGTAATTTGTTCAATATATAAAAAGGGTATTTCTGTCTGATTAGGAGTTATAAGTTATTTTTGTTCAATAAAAACAAGAAGCAATTTGTAGCTCACTAGTTAAGGCTCTCCACTGCTATGACATAGCCTGCGTGTTCGAATCTGTCACGTCCTGCTTCTAGGTAAACGGAAACGATGACGTGACAAGCCCGCAGCGTATTTATTATGAAAATAAATACGTTAAGCGTAATTAAGCAATATAACAATGAACAAAAATGACAAGAGTAATAAAATGAAATATCAACTTTATTTACATTCAACTTTACATACAACTGTCTGAGATAATGTAACGACTATGAAATTTCTGTACAATTTTTTTTTTAAAGTACAGAAATGAGTTTCTTAGCCTGAGTACAAGTTATAAATTAAATTTGTTTAAGAACAGCAAGAAACCACTTGCAGCTTATTGGTAAAGCCTTACACTGCTGTGACATAGCCCCTGTGTTCGAATCCCCTTAGACACATTATTTTTCTGATTTTTCTTTTAAACTTTTTGGAAGCCCAAAAATTTACACGTGCAATGCACATAAAAATGAAAAGTCAGGGAAAACAAACATGAGTAAAATGATATATACGGCAACTTGGACACGTAGCGAGAATTCGACGGCTCACCTAAACAATTGGACCAGCAAGATGGCTTTATTGGCCGGCAGGGACAGGCGTCCGTAGGTGAAACCCCCCTTGTTTTGCACACAAAAACCTTAGCCTACACAAAACCCTTGGCCTACCCCCATCACCCTTGCACTGTTTGATTTTTCTGAAATTAAACAGAGACTTCAATTTTACATTTAAATCCAATTTTAATGCATTTTAATTCATTCTTTCAATTCCAAAACCCTAATTGCACACTATAAATACTACCCCATGCCTTAGCCCATCTTCATTCTGAAAATTCTAGTCAAAACTCTCAAATTTTTTCAAGTACAAGTGGGGTAGAAGTAGAGTTAGCAAGTTATCAAATTCCGGTGAGGATCGAAGAGAATTCCGGCGATCCCGCGACGCTACGACGACCTCAACCTCTTCTACCCTCTCTTCTTTACAAAATCAAACGGTAAGTCCCTCCCAATCTCTTTTGCTCCTTTTTGAAAGCTCTTTTCAAAACAAATATCGGTAAGTGGAGTTAATACCGATGTCTACCTTCTAAACCTTAAAAACTCACCATTTTTCTTACATATTGTTCATACAACTTTTACACAATACTTGTAATATTATTATAAATATTTAGAATAAATTGTAACCTAGAATTCCATGCATAATAACTTTAATTTAAGTTTTTCGTTTAAATATTATGAACTTCACATATCACATCTTTTAGTATATTTGTTAATTATACGTTTAGAAAACATCACGGGATAATGATCTACCCCTCACATACACATATGTTTACATAACACGATACTCTTTGAACATTTTTTTGTGGCAAATACAATATTTCATTAAAATACCATCGACTATAAAAAACGGTTTTCTTTTAAATAGTATTATTAAACTCTTTGTGATTATGTCTCTGCAATCCATTTGGAAAACTCGTTATCGGATGGTGCGAATTATCGCACATCCTTGTGCTAGTAGAGCAAGATGCATGCCTTCTCACGAAGCATTCGGTATCGAAAGATTTTTAATACAATTTTTAAGAACAACTAGATATTCTGATTAATAATAAAATTAATTTTTAATAATTATATAAATTTTATCAAACCACATATTTCCAAGATATAATAAAATTCCATATTTTCTAAAAAATAAAAAAATGACAAGCTTCATTAAAATACCATTAAGTTATCCAAAAGTCAAGTTTTACATTAAAATATCTTGAACTATCCAAGCTAAACTATTATCACTAAAATACTTCACATTCTTAAAATACACTTCCATGGAAACCCCAAATAATATAAATAAATACTCAAGATTTATTTTGAAAGTATATAAAATATTTTTCATAAAATCCCCTCGAGCTATATAAAACATTTTTAAGGACTTTAGTAAATATGGGTTTAAGCGGGATCAATTCTCTTGAGCCTCGGGAAGCCAGAGAAAGTGAGTGATTGCCTATTTAAGATAGAAAAACTTAACGGTGTTATCAATGGTAATTGTCTTGGAAAAAGACACAAATCCCGATGTTCATGTGCAGCAGTTACCGATAACTCCTAAAGCTAATTCAAGATCTAAATCAGTTTAAACTGTCTGACTCGAGTCTGAGTCTAACTCATGTCTAAATCCAAACTCAACCTGAATCTAAAACCAAACATGAACTTGAATCCAAACTCAAGTCAGAATCCAAATCAAACATGAACCCAAAGTCTAGCATGCATACTTGAAACTGAACCTGAATATCAGAACAATATCAACATGCAAACATGACTCGAACCATGAATACAACTTGATATGAATACATGGATACTTGACATGAATACTTGATACATACATGAACTCAATCATGCAAACTTTATGTATTCATGGATTCGAGCAAGGCCTGTGAATTTAACTGTAACTTAACATATATAGGATGTTGGGGTAGTTCATGCGTGAATCCAATGAAATCTCAGGAGTCCCACTAGATCATGAATCCATCTGTACTAACACAAGTAAGCTATCATGAGGATACGTATTTCCTTGCTCCTGGATTACAGCCTGTTGAGTTTGAAATATTTCAACACTAGGTTGAAATCCTGTTACTAACAATTGATTCAGGCCCGTGGTTTCTTATCCCTGGATTACAGCCTGTTGGGTTCGAGAACACTCTTAAGATTGGTTGACATTCACCCTTAAACTTACGATAAATAAGTATACCCAAGTAGAGACCTGTTAAGACACTTACCTTCACTTCATGTTCACTATACTTGCACTACACGGCCATGTTACTTTTATATTGCCATGCTCATGCTATCATACTTATCTACTTGTCATTCATTACTATACTTGTTCACCTATATTATGATACAACTGCATGCTATATAAACTCGCCATGAAACGACATGCTGACGCATCACAATCCATAATCCATTGTTCATGATATACATTTTTCCTTATCATTACAATTTATATTTCACTTCATTCATTGGGACTTACCGAGCGAAAGTTCGCTGACAGGCATTCCACCCTTCTCTGTTTTCTTGAAATATTCGTCAGATACTGTGGAGACTGAAGAGGTAGACATTTCAGAGGAAGAGCACCATCAGACCGAGACCCAGGCCTACACCAGTTACATTTTCTCTGTTTATGTACGTCACCTGTTTAGGCGTTTCAATTCTTATATTTTCTTTCAGTTAAAAATCATGTATTGTAAATGAATCAAGTTGAATGTAAATAAAGTTGTTGAAGTTTTAATCTCATGTTTATTATCTTGTCATTTTATATTGCTTATTTTATGCTCAGGGTATTTATTCCATGAAATGACCTTTTCGAAATTAATACGTCGCGGGCCTCGTCACGGACCTGCTTCCGTCTACTGGGAAGCGGGGCATGACAGGTTTTATTGGTGGCCCATGTAGGTCCAGTTTTGCATGATGTCATAAGCAATATATAACAAGAAATATGAGATTCAACAACTTTACATTCCTTGCAATTCAAGTTCCGTTGAATCTATCATAATCCATTTTCTCTATCTAAGGTGATGGATTCTCCCAGCAACCCTAGCACCAACGATGAAAGTACACCACCGCCTCCTATCATTACCATCCAACCATCTCCACCTACCATAACCGCTCCACTCACAGAACTGTCACGACCCGAAAGTACGGAACATGACCGGCACTTAAACTACGAACGTCTCGAGGCGTACGTAATCTAAGTAAACCGAACACCCAGAAATCCAAACCAAGAAAGATGTAGAGTGCAGGAAAAACCAACTTAAAGCAAGTAGTTTCAATAGCATAAGCCGAATTAGGCGGTTTTAAAAACATCAAAAATTTCCCGAAAATTTCGGCAGAGTCTCCTTTGTAAATACTGACCCCCAAATGGGATACAACATGAATAGTATACGAAATCAATAAAAAGGCATCCCCAAGCAGGAGCTAGCTCTTCGTCAATCGACGGTCACAACCACACAAGCAATATAATATACAACGCCAAGGGCGAGGATCAAAATTCAAAATGAAACTCAAAAACCACGAGAAAACCATAGAAATACAACGCGCGACTCTAAGGTCGAAAGAATAAACATCACTGGTCTCTATCTCAAATAAATACATGTTTGGTTGATGGAACTTCTAGATACAACAGAATAATAATATACAAGATATAAAATGGGGGTACGATACAAGTAAACCCACCTACTAGCAAATCACCCGAAGGAAATTATGCCCGCAAGCCGTAAAGAAACCTGTACGGCAAACCTGCAAGAAACTGGGGCACAACGGGGGTGAGTTGCCAACTCGTGAATAGAAAAATATCTACGCACAGAAATCGCATAAATAACGCAACCTAGGTCAATGATCATAATATATCCTCAAATATATGAATAACACGTAGCCTATAACAAGGCTAGGGTAAATATCTAACCCGAGTGTAATCTCATGTGCCCGTGTCAGTGCCTCAAGTAGCAATATATCATATGAATGAGGTATGAATGCATAAAAACAGAATACATGTAAATGAAGAACCGTTGTCATAATTTAGTGAGATTTCCTTTGTATTTTTAAAATTAGGTATCATAATGAAATCAACATAAAACAGTGCCTAGCATCGGCACAAAACGTAATCCCAATATCTCGATATCTCTGTATCACAGTCTCTGTACCTCAATATCTCGAAATCTCAATGTCTCAATCACAATATCTAGGGCGCCGTCAGTCCAGACCGACCCCTACCATCCATCTCAAGACCACGACGGTATCCTCCGGATATCCGACGCGTCGGATAAAATCACCGGTAGGTAGTGCTCCCCTGCCAGGCTCACATCGTCATCATCACGCGCTTCTTGCCCCGGGGTACCTTACCGGGTCCACCATATACCCAAAACGGTTCATCCGTCTCCTCGAATCAGGTCTCGAAATCCATCAGCAAACTCATGGTGGACGACTCATACATCATGGGAAAAACCGCACTTTTTATTTAAAAAGAGAGAAATCAGTTTATATAAGTTTTGCGGTTTTCCTCCCAAATCTAGAAAATTTCATGGAAATCCGAATCCAAATCATCAATAGCATGTAAAAACCATGAATATAGGCATAACAATGAATAACAGTATGCATGAAGCGACAAGTAATAACTACAATGTTAAGTTGGCATATAAGGCAGGCACACTAATATCGTGTCAAATTACTAACTAACAAGCTAAGTCAAGCAATAATATTTTCTAAGGTGTACGTGACATGGCAATTACCGATGAAGATGTGTGTGAGCCGGCAAGTAAGTGTACGTGATACATACGCATCATCGGTAATGGTGCTGGTGTCCTAACAATATGATATCAACATTGCAATAAGAAATTATAACATAAGTATGTGATGCGAAGCGAACCACAATAATAAGCGGGAGCTGAATACTAGACGCAACTGTAACTAATCTGCATTAATCTAATATAAGTCCTATAAATGATGCCTTTTGAAATAACACGAATCATGGGGTTTTGAAAATAGGGGCTAAAAGATACGTCTTTTGAAATATCCGTAGGATCCCTTGGGCTGTCTTTTAAAATACCCACGATTCGTTAGTTTTTGAAATAGGTAAGAATCGAATCTAATCTAACAACTAAACTAAACTAAAGGGCTAAGCTAACAAGCTGGACTACAGGTAAGGAAACCGCCTAACATCTGAGTCGATCCATATACATACCTGTATATATATTAGTTGGTGATCCCGC
The DNA here is from genome assembly GCA_030015575.1 of Agapanthus africanus. Lineage (NCBI taxonomy): Eukaryota > Viridiplantae > Streptophyta > Magnoliopsida > Asparagales > Amaryllidaceae > Agapanthus > Agapanthus africanus. Next base: position 449,220,521 of record CM057349.1, on the reverse strand, counting down.
CTCAATAATATCATATCCGATACCATATCTACAATCAGCCATCCCAAGTCAAGAATGCGGATCAATCATCAAGATATAGCTCGTACGTAAATCCGTCGTACGGCATCCCCAAATCTGGGTACGGGTCAATATCATATTCCTCACACCATTCCTCTGGTATCCTCTTTATTCAAGATCATAGTCTAGGGTACTGACCTATGTCTAGTACAATACTAATATCCTCAATATACTCATGATCTGACTACAGATCGACAATCTCGTACAAACCGATACCGTCAGCACATAGCATCATCAAGGGTATACATCGCCCGATACGGCCTAATATCAATATCCTAGCATATCATGCCTCATATCACGATCACATGTCGACCATTTTATTTATAACACTATTCACCCGTATCACCGCCCCAAGATCCGCTATAACACCAGGGCGTACCTTAAGTACGAATCCTGCCATATCACCGATATCACAACCACAAAACAAATCTCATCGACACAGCTCAATCCCAAGTATCATCCTCAAATCCGTATGTGAACACATAGTCCCATACCCATGTGATCACATAACTATAAAGAATCCCATGAGCACATAAAAATAGGAATGTATGCAAGTATGTAGGTGTGTATGCGTAGTGCAACACTACCCTAGGGTTCGCAACACTAAAATAATCCAACACACCAATATCCATCCTAAATATCGTTATTAATCCCAAATAACATATAATAAATTGTTGGTGTGTATACGCATCCGTATACACTACCACGGACTGCGGGGGTGCTATACGCCATCCACCCGACTTCTCCCCGTAGATATAAATCTACTCACCTGGTCCTCGTTCGCCGGTGCCGACGTCGCCACGTGCTTGCTTGTCGTCTTGAAGTCCACATGGGGTACCTACATATCATAACGCACCATACCGCATTAAAATCCGACTCATGACCAAAACGACGCACGAATCCCACATAGGTCAAAACCTATGGTTGCTTTCGCAAATCGACCCAAAAACCCTCGACGTCGGCGTACAAACGCCAAACCATCGAGAAAACTCCCAACACACTCATTTGTACAATTACAAGCACTAATTATAATATAAAATAGCTTAAAATTCATAAAAACCCCAATTTCACTTAAAAGTCATTTTTTCGAAAATTTAGCAAGCACAAATCACCGTTTTAGTACAAAACTCGATGTATAAACGAACCTAGCATCCACAATATTCACTAAATATCATAACAAAGTCATATAAACCATTCCTATAATCTATTCTCATCAATTTGCATAAATTCCAAAATCCTAGTTTGCAAAAATATCAATTTTTAACACCTTTTAAAGCAAAATTCACAATTCAACAATTAAGCTTGGTTTTGCATAACCTAAGATATTAAACCACTCATAATAATGTTAATGATGTCATAAAAACATAATTATATTTTTAACCCAATTATTTAACCAATTTTAAATAGCTAGTTAGCAAATTAGCGTAATTATCATAATTTTTAAACTAACAATTAACAACTAGCTACTAACTTTGTTTTAACAAGCCATAAGAGCCTAATATATTATACAACCATACACCAATTTCACAAAACCCTAACTTGCATTCAAACCCTTTCTTAAATTTTATAACTAACAAAAGCCAACCCAAACTATACATGAAACACTAAATTAGCACTAATTTGAAGCCCAAAAAGCAAGTTAAACTCTTAGATTTGGTTTGTATAAAATACTAGATAGCAAAATAGAATAATTAACTTAATAATGGTGTGCTAAAAACCCTAGTTTAACTCAAACCATTCTCTTGAAAATCCTAGATGAAAATAGCACCAATATTAACACTAAAACAACTCATTTAAAGAAATCTAACCATAAGAATTTAAATGGGTAAGAATTATACCTCTAGATCTAGAGATCTAGCAAGAAATTTTGACTCCAAAGATGGCCTCCTAGCATCCAAAATCCATGCAAGAAAGGTTAAGAAGAATGGATGAAGGATGGGCTTGAAATTGTGAAGTTTAAATGGAATTTTGATGAGTTTAGAAGAAAAATGAGAGGGGAAATTTTGGGGCTGTTTATTGCAGGAATTTCGGCTGAGGAGGGAGTGGGGAGAGGTGTGGGGGAGTTGTGGAAAAGAATCCAAGTCAAAGCCCCTCCCAAATTACCATAATACCCCCACCTACTTTACTATATATAAAAACCTTATTTTAACCCATTTCTCACATGATTTAAGGTCAAAAAGAGAGAAATAAAATTCTTGGGCTGCTACAATAGTGTGGGGCCGGCCAAGGGGAGTGAGGGTGAGTGTGAGAGACTTTAAAAAAAAATTCTATGTAAAAAGACCCCCCACAATACCATATTTGCAAGTTTTAGTTCAAAATAACTATATTTTTGTTTTCCATAAAATAAATCAAATAAAACTTGAAATAAAATACTAAAAAATTATATTACAACTAGATTTTAATTAACATGATTTTAAATATTAAAATTAGCCCATTTAAATTTGTATTTATCGCTAATTTAATGTATTTTCTTACCGGCTTAAAATAATATTAAAATAATTAATTTCTGAAAAATTTTCAGAAAATTTGAAATTTCAGCAGTGGCTCAATAAACACCAAATACTAGCAATTACATAGCTAGAATATGTATATTTAATTTTATAATAAAGATATTTGCATTTTGACTTTTTACAGAAAACCCCCTTATTTTACCGTTTTTTCGAAATTTCACCGAAACGATTTTCAAAACGTTACAATCTTCCCCCATTAAAGAAATTCGGTCCCCGAATTTAAATTAAAACTTCCCCCAAATACTAAAATATTTCAGCCAAAACCATCAAATCGCCGGGGCTCCGAAATCATAAATACATAAAACAAATCGTAGCGCAACGCATGCGCATGAAAAATGAGCATAAAACTCAAATTAGAACTCCGTCAAGCATCCCGCAATCATCGGAGTCATGGGGAAGACATCGATACCAAATCCAAAGCAAAACCAATATGATATAACTCGAAACTATACATGTAAAATATATTCAGGTACTGTCCTCTGACTAGTCCTGCTCAGTACGAAAACACATAACAATATCATAAAAACGTACTGCTCTATAAGAAAAATCAATCCCCAAAATATGCGTATGAATACTACGTGCGTCTTGTGCACACGGAAATCAAAATCCAATATGTGCTATACATATGCACAGAAACAACATCTAAGTACATCGGGTGTGCACGAAACATCTGTCATAGGCAACATGTGTGCCTGACAGCAAAATCAGGTGCATCTGACATGCACGAAAAATCTCGATTTAGTGCATCTGGTGTGCACCAAAATCACACTTCAAAACATGCGCCCAACATGCGCGAAAATCCAAATCAGGTGCATCCATCGTGCACGAAATCATGAAATCCAATATCAAGTGCCGAACATGCGCAAAATCAAATCAGGTGCACAAGGTGCACAAAACAAATATCGAACATCACCATCGAAATCAAAGTCCAGGGCATCTAAATGCACAACATACGTAACACTGCACTGCAAGCATATATGAACTATACCGCGTGCAAAAACCAAATCGTGTGCGTATATACGCACAAAATCAACTCAAATGTCTAAAACTGTAAAATCGCAAACATGTGAAACCAAGCACGAAAACGATATCAAGTGCAACACTGTGCAAAGATCGTAAATCCTCAATCATCAAAATCAAATCATGCGAATCAATCACCCAAAACATCGAAATTAATAATGGCGGAATAGTACCGCTCAAGTGCATTCTCTAAGAATCTCGGACCAACTGTCGCGGTCACTAGTGGGACGTCTCGTTGATGATCATGAACTCTGGCCTGCTGGTGTGCGTAACACGACCACTCCTGGATCCAAGTCTTCTCGTAATTTGTCCCAGAAAGGTCCTGTCGAGGTCTCTCCCAAATCTCGCCTCTGCCGAACTGTCCGAAAGTCATCGTTCCTTACTAGATCTGTTCTCGTTCCAGAACATACTCATCACGACTCCTTCTGGAAGGTAAATCCAAGTACCATGCCTCGGCATGCGCATCGCATCTCTGATGTCGGCGGAGTGGAACGTCATCTCATCTAGATCTGGTACGAACCTCTTACTTCACTTTCCTCTAATGTCATCTTCTTTGGACTCGTCTCGTCGCGGCTGCATGGACTGAGCTCCAACGGCTATCCTCGTATCTGGAGTCTCCCAAGAAATGCATCTCACCACCTAGCATCCGAATTAAGTCGAGCCATCCGATCGAGACGTCAAAACCTCATAATCCCCCAAGAGCTCAACATCTTGGGCACAGTTTAATAGTATCGAGTACATACCACAGTATCGGTGGTCCAGCCGTAGAAGGGCAAACCCAAGCCTCACTAATGGCGCCGTAGAACTGCCGCAAACCCGAAGGTTCAAAGGCTTTCACACGGTCATTAAGTCGGGGTTTCATTCTTCTAGAGGGACCATAGAATTGCCTGCATGTCTTTCCGACTACTTTAAACTTGGAATAATAGGTTTCTGACATTCGATCGTCTCTGTCGACTCCCAACGTCTCCGTCGACTCCCAACGTCTCCGCGTGAAGTCGTCTCTAGCTGGAATCAACCTATCTGATGACCTCGCATCGGGGTAGGCGAACGATCCACATGTCCTAGTCATTCATCCTCGATGACTAGCGACTTTCTATCATCTCTTAGTACAACTCGTTCTGCACTAACGCCAGCATCTGGGGCAATATCTCGTCGTTCGCAGCAATAACTGGCTCGCTCGTCTGCACGCTGAACAGTGCCTCGACCATCATGAATAAGCAACACACCAACGGTCATCAAAATCTGGCTGGCCTCTGTCAGTGGCCCAATCCTCTGATACTGATCGGCACGTCCGAGAAATCTCATAAAGGCGATTCGCCAAACGCTCGTGGCGCGGAAACACAGTAAAAGACACATCTCCGCAATCGAGTGTCGCCGGAATTTCGCCCTGGTCAGTCCTCGTTCGTGACGAGCTCGTGCTGACTGCAACTCTAGCCGTAGCTCTCCCTGCCCGTAATCGTGGCAGCAAAACCATAACTGGTACTGATGAGGCTAGATCGGAATGAATATAATACTGAGCAAAGAAATGTACATCCTAAGGCTTCTTAAGTGGAGTAGCGTATCGTAAATATGCCACGGAACATACCCACGGTACGTCACTCTACTTTAGTCACCTATTCCATCAACCAAGGGTCATCCTACGCTCCGAAGGTAAAACCTAACGCTCTGATACCAACTTTGTCACGACCCGAAAGTACGGAACATGACCGGCACTTAAACTACGAACGTCTCGAGGCGTACGTAATCTAAGTAAACCGAACACCCAGAAATCCAAACCAAGAAAGATGTAGAGTGCAGGAAAAACCAACTTAAAGCAAGTAGTTTCAATAGCATAAGCCGAATTAGGCGGTTTTAAAAACATCAAAAATTTCCCGAAAATTTCGGCAGAGTCTCCTTTGTAAATACTGGCCCCCAAATGGGATACAACATGAATAGTATACGAAATCAATAAAAAGGCATCCCTAAGCGGGAGCTAGCTCTTCGTCAATCGACGGTCACAACCACACAAGCAATATAATATACAACGCCAAGGGCGAGGATCAAAATTCAAAAGGAAACTCAAAAACCACGAGAAAACCACAGAAATACAACGCGCGACTCTAAGGTCGAAAGAATAAACATCACTGGTCTCTATCTCAAATAAATACATGTTTGGTTGATGGAACTTCTAGATACAACAGAATAATAATATACAAGATATAAAATGGGGGTACGATACAAGTAAACCCACCTACTAGCAAATCACCCGAAGGAAATTATGCCCGCAAGCCGTAAAGAAACCTGTACGGCAAACCTGCAAGAAACTGGGGCACAACGGGGGTGAGTTGCCAACTCGTGAATAGAAAAATATCTACGCACAGAAATCGCATAAATAACGCAACCTAGGTCAATGATCATAATATATCCTCAAATATATGAATAACACGTAGCCTATAACAAGGCTAGGGTAAATATCTAACCCGAGTGTAATCTCATGTGCCCGTGTCAGTGCCTCAAGTAGCAATATATCATATGAATGAGGTATGAATGCATGAAAACAGAATACATGTAAATGAAGAACCGTTGTCATAATTTAGTGAGATTTCCTTTGTATTTTTAAAATGAGCTATCATAATGAAATCAGCATAAAACAGTGCCTAGCATCGGCACAAAACGTAATCCCAATATCTCGATATCTCTGTATCACAGTCTCTGTACATCAATATCTCGAAATCTCAATGTCTCAATCACAATATCTAGGGCGCCGTCAGTCCAGACCGGCCCCTACCATCCATCTCAAGACCACGACGGTATCCTCCGGATATCCGACGCGTCGGGTAAAATCACCGGTAGGTAGTGCTCCCCTGCCAGGCTCACATCGTCATCATCACGCGCTTCTTGCCCCGGGGTACCTTACCGGGTCCACCATGTACCCGAAACGGTTCATCCGTCTTCTCGAATCGAGTCTCGAAATCCATCAGCAAACTCATGGTGGACGACTCATACATCATGGGAAAAACCGCACTTTTTATTTAAAAAGAGAGAAATCAGTTTATATAAGTTTTGCGGTTTTCCCCCCAAATCGAGAAAATTTCATGGAAATCCGAATCCAAATCATCAATAGCATGTAAAAGCCATGAATATAGGCATAACAATGAATAACAGTATGCATGAAGCGACAAGTAATAACTACAATGTTAAGCTGGCATATAAGGCAGGCACACTAATATCGTGTCAAATTACTAACTAACAAGCTAAGTCAAGCAATAATATTTTCTAAGGTGTACGTGACATGGCAATTACCGATGAAGATGTGTGTGAGCCGGCAAGTAAGTGTACGTGGTACATACGCATCATCGGTAATGGTGCTGGTGTCCTAACAATATGATATCAACATTGCAATAAGAAATTATAACATAAGTATGCGATGCGAAGCGAACCACAATAATAAGCGGGAGCTGAATACTAGACGCAACTGTAACTAACCTGCATTAATCTAATATAAGTCCTACAAATGATGCCTTTTGAAATAACACGAATCATGGGGTTTTGAAAATAGGGGCTACGGTGTTTTTATGAAAAGATACGTCTTTTGAAATATCCGTAGGATCCCTTGGGCTGTCTTTTAAAATACCCACGATTCGTTAGTTTTTGAAATAGGTAAAAATCGAATCTAATCTAACAACTAAACTAAACTAAAGGGCTAAGCTAACAAGCTGGACTACAGGTAAGGAAACCGCCTAACATCTGAGTCGATCCATATACATACCTGTATATATATTAGTCGGTGATCCCACCTCAATAATATCATATCCGATACCATATCTACAATCAGCCATCCCAAGTCAAGAGTGCGGATCAATCATCAAGATATAGCTCGTACGTAAATCCGTCGTACGACATCTCCAAATCTGGGTACGGGTCAATATCATATTCCTCACACCATTCCTCTGGTATCCTCTTTATTCAAGATCATAGTCTAGGGTACTGACCTATGTCTAGTACAATACTAATATCCTCAATATACTCATGATCTGACTACAGATCGACAATCTCGTACAAACCGATACCGTAAGCACATAGCATCATCAAGGGTATACATCGCCCGATACGGCCTAATATCAATATCCTAGCATATCATGCCTCATATCACGATCACATGTCGACCATTTTATTTATAACACTATTCACCCGTATCACCGCCCGAAGATCCGCTATAACACCAGGGCGTACCTTAAGTACGAATCCTTCCATATCACCGATATCACAACTACAAAACAAATCTCATCGACTCAGCTCAATCCCAAGTATCATCCTCAAATCCGTATGTGAACACATAGTCCCATACCCATGTGATCACATAACTATAAAGAATCCCATGAGCACATAAAAATAGGAATGTATGCAAGTATGTAGGTGTGTATGTGTAGTGCAACACTACCCTAGGGTTCGCAACACTAAAATAATCCAACACACCAATATCCATCCTAAATATCGTTATTAATCCCAAATAACATATAATAAATTGTTGGTGTGTATACGCATCCGTATACACTACCACGAACTGCGGGGGTGCTATACGCCATCCACCCGACTTCTCCCCGTAGATATAAATCTACTCACCTGGTCCTCGTTTGCCGGTGCCGACGTCGCCACGCGCTTGCTTGTCGTCTTGAAGTCCACATGGGGTACCTACATATCATAACGCACCATACCGCATTAAAATCCGACTCATGACCAAAACGACGCACGAATCCCACATAGGTCAAAACCTATGGTTGCTTTCGCAAATCGACCCAAAAACCCTCGACGTCGGCGTACAAACGCCAAACCATCGAGAAAACTCTCAACACACTCATTTGTACAATTACAAGCACTAATTATAATATAAAATAGCTTAAAATTCACAAAAACCCCAATTTCACTTAAAAAGTCATTTTTCCGAAAATCTAGCAAGCACAAATTACCGTTTTAGTACAAAACTCGATGTATAAACGAACCTAGCATCCACAATATTCACTAAATATCATAACAAAGTCATATAAACCATTCCTATAATCTATTCTCATCAATTTGCATAAATTCCAAAATCCTAGTTTGTAAAAATATCAATTTTTAACACCTTTTAAAGCAAAATTCAAAATTCAATAATTAAGCTTGGTTTTGCATAACCTAAGATATTAAACCACTCATAATAATGTTAATGATGTCATAAAAACATAATTACATTTTTAACCCAATTATTTAACCAATTTTAAATAGCTAGTTAGCAAATTAGCGTAATTATCATAATTTTTAAACTAACAATTAACAACTAGCTACTAACTTTGTTTTAACAAGCCATAAGAGCCTAATACATTACACAACCATACACCAATTTCACAAAACCCTAACTTGCATTCAAACCCTTTCTTGAATTTTATAACTAACAAAATCCAACCCAAACTATACATGAAACACTAAATTCGCACTAATTTGAAGCCCAAAAAGCAAGTTAAACTCTTAGATTTGGTTTGTATAAAACACTAGATAGCAAAATAGAATAATTAACTTAATAATGGTGTGCTAAAAACCCTAGTTTAACTCAAACCATTCTCTTGAAGATCCTAGATGAAAATATCACCAATATTAACACTAAAACAACTCATTTAAAGAAATCTAACCATAAGAATTTAAATGGGTAAGAATTATACCTCTAGATCTAGATATCTAGCAAGAAATTTTGACTCCAAAGATGGCCTCCTAGCATCCAAAATCCATGTAAGAAAGGTTAAGAAGAATGGATGAAGGATGGGCTTGAAATTGTGAAGTTTAAATGGAATTTTGATGAGTTTAGAAGAAAAATGAGAGGGGAAATTTTGGGGCTGTTTATTGCAGGAATTTCGGCTGAGGAGGGAGTGGGGAGAGGTGTGGGGGAGTTGTGGAAAAGAATCCAAGTCAAAACCCCTCCCAAATTACCATAATACCCCCACCTACTTTACTATATATAAAAACCTTATTTTAATCCATTTCTCACATGATTTAAGGTCAAAAAGAGAGAAATAAAATTCGTGGGCTGCTACAATAGTGTGGGTCCAGCCAAGGGGAGTGAGGGTGAGTGTGAGAGACTTTAAAAAAAAATTCTATGCAAAAAGACCCCCCACAATACCATATTTGCAAGTTTTAGTTCAAAATAACTATATTTTTGTTTTCCATAAAATAAATCAAATAAAACTTGAAATAAAATACTAAAAAATTATATTACAACTAGATTTTAATTAACATGATTTTAAATATTAAAATTAGCCCATTTAAATTTGTATTTATCGCTAATTTAATGTATTTTCTTACCGGCTTAAAATAATATTAAAATAATTAATTTCTGAAAAATTTTCAGAAAATTTGAAATTTCAGCAGTGGCTCAATAAACACCAAATACTAGCAATTACATAGCTAGAATATGTATATTTAATTTTATAATAAAGATATTTGCATTTTGACTTTTTACAGAAAACCCTCTTATTTTACCATTTTTTCGAAATTTCACCGAAACGATTTTCAAAACGTTACAAGAACAGACGATACTTCTGGAGGCTATCAAAATCTTACTTGAAGGTCAGTAGGATCAATGCACGAATTTGCAAGAGCAAACTGCTCTCCTTCAACAGAATTTCATCCGCTCAGAAGCAGAAGCACCGGGAGTGAAACAATTTCAGGCTTTACACCCGAAGAACTTCTCAGGAAACGAGAAATGACTTGAGGTCGAGGAATGGGCACAGAGCATTGAAGACGACCAAACCGCAGCTCAAGTTCCAGAAGTGTCTTGGGTCAGAATAGCCAAACTCCAACTCACTGACAATGCCAGAGTTTGGTGGAAGGCCGAGGAGAGCCGCCTTGTGCAGCCAATCGAGTGGAAGAATTTCGTGATCTCTTTGATGCCAAGTATTTTCCAGAAACCGCGCACTTCGAGATGGAACAGAAATTCATCCACTTGCAACAAAGATCCATATGGGATAAGTCAGTGGACGAGTATGATGCTGCATGCTCAGCAGATTCGTCGCCCATCTAATCCCTACTGCAGAAATCAGAGCTAGACGTTTCCAGCAAGGATTGGATCCTGAGATCCAGGCTGCCCTAGCAACAGGGGAAAATCTAAAGCATGAAGCAGCCTTGAAGTTAGCTCGTCGCTACGAAGTTGTTATTAAGAAGAAGATAATGCCACAGTTGGTCGGTATGAAACATCCTGCCAATCAGATTCCTGGAGGAGCCTCTTCTAGGCCAACTCTCCCAGCGCCAACTATGAGGCCAGGAGGATCATTCTTCGAGACTGAACCGAACTTCTGCATCTATTGTAAGAGGAACAGACACAAACTCGTCGAGCGAATGGTCTTTATCTGATATGTGGATCATCCTCACATACTATAGGCACTTGCCCACATAATCGAACTGGCCCTATTCCCGCAGCTAGACCAGCTATCCAAGCTCTACCTATTCGTTTAGCTCTTCCTGCGCCACCTCCACGTGAACCACCTTTATCTCGTCAGCCATCGATGTAACAGTATGCACAGAGAAATGTGTCGAGACGTCAGGCTTACACTTTGGCGGCTGTGGAAACCGAGGCTAAAGGTCAAGGTAACACTGGTAAATCCCTTTCCATCTTTTCAACCATTTCAAACTCTTACATTCTTTCGTTCTTTCGAACATTTTTCTTGCACTTTCAGTACCATATCAATAGTTTTTTCACCACCGCTGTAATCAAATTTTTCTTGAACCTGTTACAACTTCTTTTTATAAATTTCGAGGACAAAATTTTTATAAGGATGGTAGAATGTAACGACTCTGAATTTTCTGTACAATTTTTTTTTAAAGTACAGAAAAGAGTTCCTTAGCCTAAGTACAAGTTATAAATTAAATTTGTTTAAGAACAGCAAGAAGCCACTTGTAGCTCACTAGTAAAGTCTTGCACTGTTGTGACGTAGCCCATGTGTTCGATTCCCCTCAGACATATTATTTTTCTGATTTTTCTTTTAAAATTTTTGGAAGCTCAAAAGTTTACACATGCAATGCACATAAAAATGAAAAGTCGGGGAAAACAAACATGCGCAAAATGATATATACAGTGACTTGGATACGTGGCGAGAATTCGACGGCTCACCTAAACAATTGGACCGGCGAGATAGCCTTACTGGCCAACGGGGACGGGCATCCATAGGTGCAAACCCCCCGTGTTTTGCACACAAAACCCTTGGCTTACCCCCATCACCCCTGCACTGTTTGATTTTTCTGAAATTAAACAAAGACTTCAATTTCACATTTAAATCCAATTTTAATGCATTTTAATTCATTTTTTCAATTCCAAAACCCTAATTCCACACTATAAATACTACCCCATACCCTAGCCCATCTTCATTCTGAAAATTCTAGTCAAAACTCTCATAATTTCTCAAGTACAAGTAGGGTAGAAGTGGAGTTAGCAAGTTATCAACTTCCGGCGAGGATCGAAGCGAATTCCGGCGATCCCACGACGCCACGACGACCTCAACCTCTTCCTACCTCTCTTCTTTACAAAATCAAACGGTAATTTCCTTCCAATCTTTCTTGCACCACTTTGAAAGCTCTTTTCAAAGCAAATATCGGTAAGTGGAGTTAATACCGATGTCAACCTTCTAAACCTTAAACTCACCATTTTTCTTACATATTGTCCATACAATTTTTACACAATACTTGTAACATTATTATAAATGTTTAGAATAAATTGTAACCTAGAATTTCATGCATAATAACTTTAATTTAAGTTTTTCATTTAAATACCATGAACTTCACATATCACATCTTTTAGTATTTTTGTTAATTATACCTTTAGAAAATATCACAGGATAATGACCTACCCCTCACATACACACATGTTTATATAGAACGATACTCTTTGAACATATTTTTGTGGCAAATACAATATTTCATTAAAATACCATCGACTATAAAAATCGGTTTTCTTTTAAATAGTATTATTAAACTCTTTGCGATTATACCTCTACAACCCATTTGGGGAACCCGTTATCAGATGGTGCGGATTATCGCATATCCTTGGGCTAGTAGAGCGAGATGCAGACCTCCTCACGGAGCATTCGGTCTTGAAAGATTTTTAATACAATTTTAAAGAAAAAATAGATTTTCTGCTTAATAATAAAATTAATTTTTAATAATTATATAAATATTATCAAACCACATTTTTCCAAGATATAATAAAATTACATGTTTTCTAAAAAATAAAAGAATGACAAGTTTCATTAAAATACATTCAAGTTATCCAAAAGTCAAGCTTTACAGTAAAATAGCTTGAACTATCCAAGCTAAACTATTATCACTAAAATACTTCACATTCTTAAAATACACTTCCATGGAAACCACAAATAATATAAATAACTACTCAAGATTTATTTTGAAAGTATATAAAATATTTTTCATAAAACCCTCTCGAGCTATATAAAACAGTTTTAAGGACTTTAGTAAATATGGGTTTAAGCGGGATCAATTCTCTTGAGCCTCAGGAAGCCGGAGAAAGTGAGTGCTTGCCTATTTGAGGTAGAAAAACTTAACGGTGTTATCAATGGTAATTATCTTGGAAAAAAACACAAATACTGCCGTCCATGTGCAGCAGTTATCGATAACTCCCAAACTTAATTCAAGATCTAAATCAGTTTAAATTGTCTGACTCGAGTCTGAGTCTAATTCATGTCTAAATCCAAACTCAACTTAAATCTAAAACCAAACATGAACTTGAATCCAAACTCAAGTCAGAATCCAAATCAAACATAAACCCAAAGTCTAGCATGCATACTTGAAACTGAACCTGAATACCAGAACAATATCAACATGCAAATATGACTCGACTTGACTCGAACCATGAATACAACTTGACATGAATACTTGATACATACATGAACTCAATCTTGTAAACTTAATGTATTCATGGATTCGAGCAAGGCCTGTAAATTTAACTGTAACTTAGCATATACGGGGTGCTGGGCTAGTTCATGCGTGAATCCAACGAAATCTCAGGAGTCCCACTAGATCATGAATCCATCTGTACTAACACAAGCAAGCTATCATGAAGGTACGTATTTCTTTGCTCCTGGATTACAGCCTGTTGAGTTTGAAATACTTCAACACTAGCTTGAAATCCCGTTACTAACACTTGATTCGGGCCCGTGGTTTCTTATCCCTGGATTACAGCCTGTTGGGTTCGAGAATACTCTCGAGATTGGTTGACATTCACCCTTAAACTTACGATAAATAAGTATACCCAAGTAGAGACCTATTAAGACACCTACTTTCACTGTATGTTCACTATACTTGCACAACACGGCCATGTTACTTTTATATTGCCATGCTCATGCTATCATACTTATCTACTTGTCATTCATTACTATACTTATTCACCTATATTATGATACAACTGCATGCTACATAAACTCGCTATGAAACGATATGCTGACACATCATAATCCATCATCCATTGTTCATGATATACATTTTTACTTTTCATTACAATTTATATTTCATTTCATTCCTTAGGACTTATCGAGCTAAAGTTCGCTGACGGGCATTCTACTCTTCTCTGTTTTCTTAGAATGTTTGTCAGATACTGTGGAGACTGAAGAGGTAGACATCTCAGAGGAAAAGCACCATCAGACCGAGATCCAGGCCTAGACCAGTTACCTTTTCTCTATTTATGTACGCCACCTGTTTAGGCGTTTCAATCCTTGTATTTTCTTTCAGTTAAAAATCATGTATTGTAAATGAATCAAGTTGAATATAAATAAAATTGTTGAAGTTTTAATCTCATGTTTATTATCTTGTCATTTTATATTGCTTATTTTACGCTTAGCGTATTTATTCCGGGAAATGACCTTCGCGAAATAAATACGTCGCGGGTTTCGTCACGTACTTGCTTCCGTTTACTGGGAAGCGGGGCGTGACAGATAAAAGATACAATAATAAAAACAAATGCTTAAACAATGGCATACAAAAAGTAAGTGCAAGTAGTCTGGCTAAGTAGCAAGCTGGTCCAAGTCCTCCAGGTTGGGCTCTATCTCCTCAGAGTCCGGTCTTTCTGACGAACATTCCAAAGAAAGAAACAGAAAGGAAAGTCGTCAGCGAACTAGCGCTCGATAAGTCCCAAAAGAAGTAAGAGGAGATAGTATGTAATGTGAAATGAATAGGTAAAGTTGTATTTTATCGTTCACTGGTATAAGATAGTTATTCTAACGTGGTTATTTGTAGTTTCATAAGTAAGGTATTCTTGTATACGAGAGGAGTCTATCTTACTCTGTGGACTATGGTAACATATAGTACAAAGCCCCGTCATAACCCACGGGACAACGACACGTGAATTCATGTAGGTGTCTTTTAAAGTGACATCTCGTGCCACAATATATGTTCCGTACCAATCTACCCCTTAATCCCCGCATATTGTATTGTATAGATTAAGATTACAGGTCTTGGCCGAATCCATGGATATAAAATGTTCGGATTCATGTTCATGATGTAATCATGTGTTCAGGTAGTCATGTCGAGTTCATGTCACGTTATAACCATGGTTCGGTCAAGTCGAGTCAAGTATACAAGTTTGAGTTTGATGTTTGAATTCGAGTGTTCAAGTTCATGATCAAGTATTCAATTTCGTATTTGATTTTGGATTCTGGTTTGAGTTTGGACTCAGATTGAGTCAGACACTTGTGAACGGATTTAACTCTTGACTTTTTTTTAGGTTCGGGAGTAATCAGTAACTGCTGCACATGGACGGCAGGATTTGTGTCTTTTTCCAAAACAATTGTCATTAATAACTCCGTTAAATTGTCTAACCTGAATAGGTAAGCACTCACTTTCTCCGGCTCCTGGGGCTCAAGAGAATTGATCCCGCTTTAACCTATATTAAACTAGTGTCCTTAAAATATTGTTTTGCATATATCGAGGGGGTTTTATGAAAAATTCTTTAATATAGTTTAAAAAATAAAGCTCGAGTGTGATTTATAACATTTAGGGTTTTCATGAGCATGTATTTTAATTATTGGGGTATTTTAATAATAACTACCTAAGTTTTAAAAGTTTATGGTATTTTATTGAAAACTGGCCCTTTTTGGTAACTTGGTATTTTATTAACATTTTAATCTTTCATTTTAGAAAATATAGTTTCATAATATATTGAAAATACAGATTTATATTTTTTATATAATTTTAAAAAATTTAGTTTTGTTTAGAAAAACCGTGTTTCTTAAAAACCATATTTTATTACCTTTCGAGATCGAATACTCCGTGAGAAGTTCTGCATCTCGCTCTACTATCCCAATGATGAGCGATAATCCACACCATCCATTAGCGGGTCCCCTAACGAGGGTTGTAGAGGCGTATTTGCCAAGGATTACAAAATACCGCTTTAAAAGAAACCCGGTTTTAAAAAGATGTGGTATTTTAATGTAAAAGCTATTTTTTAAACCAACCATATATATATATATATATATATATATATATATATATATATATATATAGAAAGAGAGAGAGAGAGACATCATGCTATGAAACCAAAGTATGCGTGTGGGGTAGGTCGTTACCCCGTGAAGTTTTCCTAAGGTATTGTTTTAACAATTATCAAAAAGAGGTTTATACTAAAATTCAAGGTATTTTAATGAAAAAGTTCATTTATGTTTGTTTCACATGAAAATTTTGGTTAAACTCGAAGCTAAAACATTGTAATTAAAGTTACAAGTAGGATGGTAAAATTAGTTTGACTTATGTAATAAGGAAAAGGGAGTTCTAAGTTTAAAAAAATGTATCGGAAGTAACTCCACATTACCGATATATATTTAAAAGATGAACTAAGATGAAAAGAAGAAGAGATGAGAGAGACTTACGGCCTTGTAATATCGAGAAGAGGGTAAGAAAGAAGGGAGAGGGTTTCTTGGCGTCGCGGAAGCTCCGGAAACGGTTTCGATCTTCGATGGAAGGAGCTTGGTTTCTAACTCCACTTGACTCCACTTGCACTTAGGAACTTTTGAGATGATTTTGCTAGAAATTTTCAGAATAGATGAGAGTTAGAGCATGGGGTGATATTTATAGTGAAGAATTAGGGTTTGGGAATTAAAATTTTGGATTAAAATGCATTAAAAAGGTGTTAAATGGTGGATTGAAGAGTCTCTGTTTGATTGCAGGAAAATCAAACAGTGCAGGGGAGTTAAGGGGAGCTGAAGGGACAAGTGTGCAAAGCATGGAGCAAATTGGGCCAATATCAACTGTCGGCGTCGACCCTTTGATGGGTTTGGGCGGTCGGATCTTGAGGTATTTCCTCGAGATTCGTGACACATGTGTATATCTGTGTTTACTCCATTTTGTGTATCTTTGATTTTTCTGAAACCTTTCATTTTTCCGTGTATTGCACGTACAACTCTTGGGCTTCCAAAAATTAAAAAGAAAAAATCTATAAATAATTGGGTCTGATGGAAATCGAGCGCACAGGCTATGTCACAGCAGTGTAGATACTTTACCGGTGAGCTACAAGTTGCTTCTTACTTTTATTTAACAAAAATAATTTTTAACTCTTACACAGATTGTAATACTCTTTTCTGTACAATAACAAGAAAATTATGTACAATGATTTCAGAGTCGTTACATTCTGCTCTCCTTATAAAAATTCCGTGCTCGAAATTTACAATTACATAAGGATTAATTTTCAAAAAGGTAAGGGTATCATGTACGCATATCATCTTCTATTTTCCATGTTGATTCTCCTGGTGAATCATTTCTCCACATCACTCGGACCAAGTTTAGCTCCTTGTTCTGTAATGTTTTCACATTTCGGTCCAGGATCTCAACTGGTTATTGCTCACAGGTCAGGTCAGTTTGTACTGTGAGCTCTGAATGATCAAGTATGTGGCCGGGGTCGCTCACATATCGTTGTAGCTGGGATATGTGGAACACGTTGTGCACTCTTTCTAATGAGGGTGGTAGTGCTAAACGGTATGCCACTTCTCCAACTCGTTTGAGTATGTCAAGCGGTCCTATGTATCTTGGACTTAATTTACTCCTTTTTCCAAATTGTATCACTCCCATATTTGGAGAGATCTTCAGGAATACATGGTCTCCAGGTTGGAACTCCAGATATCGACACTTTGCATCTGCCCAATGAATAGACCCTCGTTGGTCCCATATTTGCCCAAGCCCTCACTATAAGGAGCATGAGGCTCCTGACCAAATACAACGTCGGCGGAGAGGATCGACTTCTTCTTCCTCTTCTGCGAGCGATCTCCGGTCGTCGCCAACACAAGCTTACGCTTGACGGGCACCTTAGGACGACGAGTCCCGATATCTGAACCCACGCCAGACTCGGGAGATGCCACGGTCACCGTTTCCACGGGAGCACGGGGTATCGGCAGCTCAGGCCTATCATGCGGGACCTCGACCGCAACAACTTCTCTTAATGGAGGACGAACAATGGTCCGTCGCTTCAGAGGGACGTTTCGGTCACTGGCCGGAGCAGTACCCTTGCGATTAAGCAACAATCGCTTCTCCTCCCTAATTACGGCACCCATCGAATGCTGGTACCACGCCACATATACATTCAGGGCTTTCGGGACACAACTTGGCTCACTAATAAAGAAATTTCAGCCGGTATTCAATCGCATAAAATGGTGCATTGCATTCCGAATACCCTCTTCAATCGCAGCTGGCTCTAACAGGAAGGCCTCAAGCGGAACGCCTTGGTTGTAGCTTAACTGCTGAGCAAAATGATGTGGGTTGTACCTCATGAACAACGTCGCATCATTTTGCCTAAAGACAAGAAAGCCCGGTTTGATGGAGTATAAATGGAGAATTTCTCGAGCTTTCAAAACAGAGGCTCCGTCTTTAAAAATGTCCCGCAATGGCTGCACCGTTGTTGCGAACTCTTTGCCGATAGTTAGAATCTTGTCGGTAAAGGTCATGCCGTCTCCAACCATGCAAGGACGGAGGAGCAGACCCCTAGCTTCCCTCGGTGACGAATTTACCATGGATGCGTCAACTAGTCGCATGAGCCGAGGAAAGTTGCACCTGTCGTAGAAGGAAGGCCTTTTATGGATACCGAAAACACCAAGCACGTGTAGCTCGAGCCATGAAATAAAGTATGCATCGAGAAGTTCGCATGCTGCACTCCTGGTTCAGTAGTATTCGCCGCTTGCCTAAGGTCGTAATACAGATGAGCTAACCCGGCAACCCCGACAGCCACTTTCACCCCAATGACCATTCGGTGAGCTGGGTAGAAGATAGACGGCCTCATACGGCGAGGGTGCATCGGGAGCGCAAACCAGCTCAGCCATAGCCCAAGAAACCCTAAAAAGAACGTTTCCTCATCAATCCCAGGGACTGCGACCTCAATGAAAGAAACAACTGGAGTATTGGGAAGGAAGAAACTCTTTTGATCTGCCTCCGCCGTTGGGAAGTTGTTTAACCCTAAGCCGAAAGGGTTGTCAAGTTTGGCGAATTTAGCAGCCTCCTTCGAGAGGACTTCCGGGTGGAGAAAACGAGCAATGAAATTCGTGAAATTAACCCCGCGGCTCCCAGATTCGAGAAAAAGGCCCTCATAAATATTCAACACTTTGATTAAACTAGGGAACTGGTGTTGAATCGCGTTCTCCGGGGTAAGGCCTGTCATCACTGGCTTGGCACCAAAAACGTATTCATCTGTAGGAAGCAGTTCCTCATAATGCTCCCCCATAACCGGTAAGCCAGAAACTTCTGCAAATTCCTCTAAGGAAATTGATACTTCTCGGTCCAGCGAAAGGAAAGTGTGAGTAGGAATGTTCCACTGCTCCAGAAAGGCCTTAACCCACCAGGCGGGAAGCGTAGAATACTGGAAGAGAGAAGCATAAATGGCGGGATACAACCGAAGCCTCAACAACTGCGACTTCTTCACTGACAGAATATAACGGGCCCATTGCAAATAGCCAGCTGGATGATGAGGAATTAAGCCAATCTGATATGGTTGCCCCCACGGTCGTGTCTCGCCTTGACAAATACGTCGCCCCAGGATATCCAAAGCCATTGGAGGCTGAACAGGTATCGAAGCCATTACAGGCTGAAGAAGATCTCCCGAAGTCCAGTTGACTACTTCCATGGTATAGTTCACCGGGGGTGGGTCGGCATAATGGATCGCCATGATGGGCTCTGAGGGTACCGCGCACGAAAAGCTCTGCCGACCCTTAATAATTTGATTGTACCATGTCCCCCAGAGGTGAAGATTCTTATGTTCCGGCTCATGATCCTTGATCAATGCTAAGACTTCCCGGTCCACAGGCGCTCCAAGGAATCCTCCCTCTGAACGAACAAACGGGAAAAAGGGATCGGAAGACATGTCGCCTGCGTGAAAAGGGACAGAAGTCAACTGTCAATGCTATAATTTAATTTAAATTCTGACACTTGGTACTTTAAAATTTGTACCGCACTGCAATGCAGTAGAGAGGGACAAAAAGGGGCCCACTAAATCTAGATGACAGTTCATCATTAATAAAACAGCCTCATCATTTGATGGGGCTGTCATTAAATGAGGAAATCCTCAAGAAATTCTCATTAAATGAGAAATCCCTCGGGCAGAGGAGGAAATCTCTCTTTGAGAGCAGTGCTCTGTGACAGAGTGACACTTGTCAAACTCTAATCATGAAGGAATAAAAATTCCTCAAGAGCCTTGCTCTGGAAAAAATGATGATGATGGAATAATCCAACAGAAAAAAATTGAAATCAATTTTTTATGAATTAAAAATTCTGAGATCTTCAAGATCCATGAACGAACTCTGAGAGTTCATCATAGGAGATTAACAAATCTCCATTATTCAAGAGAGCCAAGCTCTATTAATAGATTAAGAAACCTTAAAAAGGTTTTATTTAGATCTAAGATCTATGAGGAGCAAAGCTTTGTTAATGGGTAAAACCCTAATGACATTTTTTTTAGATCCAAGATCTATGAAGAGCAAAGCTCTGTTAATAAGTAAAACCCTAAAAACATTTTTGAGATCTATGATCTGAAGAAGAGCAAAGCTCTATTGATAAAGTTCAAATCTTATCAAAAATTTAGCAGAGTTTTGACTCTTGAAAGTTCTTAAAATAAAGAGTTATGCTCTGCAAGAGAATAAAAATTCTCAGAAGAAAGAAGATGAACAGAATCATCTAAAGGGCCAAGGGCCCTATTTATAGGCATAAATAGCCGTTTCAACATCTGAGTTGATCCAACGGCAGAGATTCTGCCACCGCTGCACTCACGTGTGGGCCACGTGAGCGCAACGGTGGGGGGTCATTTATTTCCCCCAATCAGAGCAAAGCTCTGTTCAAAATTCAAATTTTAAAAATGAAGCAACGCTTCAGATCCAGCGCCCAGTGCGCTGCGCCCTAGGCAGCGCATCACGTGCAAAGCACGTGTGCGCTAGCGCCAGATGCGCTGAGCTCTGAGCAGGGCACCACGTGCAAAGTATGTGTGCGCTAGCGCTAAGTGCGCTGCACTCTAAACAACGCACCACGTGCAAAGCATGGGTGCGCTAGCGCTGGAACTAAAAGCTACCCACCGTCAGATCAAAGATCTAATAATAAATGATAAATCATTAATTAATCAGAATTAAATTCTGTTAAGAAAAGATTTCTCAAAATCTTTCCAAATAACAAAATTGTGCTCTGTAAATCAGAGCACCGTTGGATCAATGATCCAATGGTGATTAAAAAATTACCAAAATACAGAATAAATTCTGTTTGGAAAGATTTCCAAATCTTATTAATAACAAGAAGAATTCCTTCTGTAAATCAGAATCCCTTGGATCAAAGATCCAACGATGGGAAATTCCCCAAATCAATTGGAGAAAAGATCTCCTTAACCGATTCAACAAATCAGCCTCCCCTATGTAAAGGATCCAAGACTTCAAGTCTTGTAGAGAAGATCCCCCTATAAGCTCTGAGATTCCAGAAAGAAAAGTATAGCTTTCAGCAAAAGAAGATTTTTCTTTAAGGTAAAAAGAATGGTGATGAACAAAGAGATGAAATCATCTCATAATTAAAAAGAAGAATTCTCTTCTTAAAAGATCATACATCTACAAAGACCAAGGTCTTTTATAAAAAGGTAAAAAGATCTCATCATAAAATAAAGAAGTACTTACTTCTTTCACAGATCATAGATCTATAAGACAAATTGTCTTTTTGAGATAACGAATATCTCATTATAAAGGGGGAGAGAATTATTCAATTCTCTTAAGGATCATAGATCCATAAAGGCAAAGCATTTCATCAATATAAGAGATTGAAACAAAATAAGAACGGTTGTTCTTGGATCCTGAGACAAAGACTCTTTTAAAATAATATAAATTGTTTCTCAGATCATAAAATTGATCAGATACGCTTTGCGCTCTTGAAATGCGCTTCTGCGCTCTTAGACTGGCGCTCAGCGCTAAATGCGCCACGTGTCAATCACGCATGCGTCAATTAACAGTTAGCGCTTTGCGCTCTTGAAATAGCGCACTGCGCTCATAGGCTGACGTTCAGCGCCAAGCGCGCCACGTGTCACTCACGTGTGCGCCACTAAACTAGAAGCGTAATGCGCTCATGAACCAGCGCTCTGCGCTCATAAATTAGCGCAATGCGCTCATCATCTGGCGTTCAGCGCCAAGCGTGCCACGTGTCACTCACATGTGCGCTACTCAGCAGAAGCGCACTGCGTTTTTTTTAACTGACGCAAAGCGCCGAGTAGACCACGTGTCCCTCATGTGGGCGCTGACAGAACATAAATTGTTCTTTAATAAGCCTCAGAGCTATTATGAATGCTCAGCACTAAAAGACAGAAATACTGTCAAAATCCAAATCAATCCTCAGTATTGTTAAAAGGGACAAGCCCAAACAAGTGCTCAACAGCCCAAAATAAATGTTAAACATTTTAACTTGAATGGACTTAGCCCAAGATTGGCCATAAGTCCTCAACTTGGATCTTAGCCCCAAATTGGACTACAGATCTTTCAACCAAATCACACTGGTTCAAGGGTACATCTCTGAACCCCTCTGATACATGTCGTTGTAATCCTTCAACGTCTTAAGAGAGGTAACGGGTCCCGACAACCATACATTTCATGAACTACGATGTCCTTAAACCGGACTGTGGGGTCCCTTTAAACCCACGGACTACGATGTCCTTAACCTCGGACTGTGGGGGTCCCTTTAAACCCACGGACTACGATGTCCTTAATCTCGAACTGTGGGGTCCCTTTAAACCCACGGACTACGATGTCCTTAACCTTGGACCACTATGTCCTTAAACTGGTATTAGATCACTATGTCCTTTAACTGGTAATGGACCACCATGTCCTTAAACTGGAAATTGACCGCAATGTCCCTAAACTAAACAATTGAGTCCGAATGCTCTTTTGTTGGATCTAAACGATCCCGTTAAGTTGATCTTAGTCTAAAAATTAGACTAACGTATCCTTAACATACGTTTAAGTTGATCTTAGTCTCAAATGAGATTAACGTATCCTTAAACCCAAACCCCAAACCTAAATCTAAGAAGATACGGATTTGGACTAATCCACGCCCTATGGGCGACAACATAAATTAGCCTCCGTATACAATTTATGGGCAACCAAAAAACAAAACAAACACACACGACACGAAGTGACCATCTGGAGAAGGAGAAAGTGGTTACCGCGATGCGGTAGCGTAATTAACTGCAGGGGTTTGCGCCTGCAGGGAAGAGCGTCCCCACAATCAAAAACCCCTCAACGAGGGGGAATCTGACGAAGTCTGCTATATCGGCCGCATCCGTTTAAACCTTCGATATATGGTGCCATAAATCAACTTGGTATCTTCGGAGAGGTAGACGGATAGCACCAATTAGCATCTGCCCCGAATTCAGGCCCCGACGTCCCAACATCCCGGTCGCGTCTTTCGGCGGGGAACATGTATATATACATATATACATATATATAAAAGGGGAAAAAGCGTCCAGAGGACTCGTGGGGGCCAGCGCCTCACGTGCGTGGCATGCAGGCGCTGGGAGCTGGCGCCTCACGTGCGTGGCACGCAGGCGCTGGGTGCTGGGAGGTGGCGCGTCACATGCTTGGCACGTGGGTGCTAGCGCTTTGGGTGCTGGGCGCTGGCGCTCTGGGCGCTGGGCACGTGGGCGCGAGCGCTCTGGGCACTGGGCGCCCTATGTGCTTGGCATGTGGGCGCGAGCGTACTGGGCACTGGGCGCCCCAAGCGCTTGGCTCGTGGGGTGAGCGCACTGGGCGCTGGGCGCCTCACGCGCTTGGCACGTGGGCGCGAGAGCTGTGGGCGCTGGGCGCCTCATGAGCTTGGCACGTGGACGCTAGCGTTCTGCGCGCTGGGTGCCAGCACCCCACGCGCTTGGCACGCGGGCGCTGGGCGTCAACACAAAAAGAGACTTTGTCCCTGCAATGGGAGCTGTACTCCCGATTTGACTTCTGAAGTTAAACTCCTAAAATGATATTAATTTATGGAGTTGAACTCCAACAGATTTTGAATGGAGTTAAACTCCTAAAAAAATTTAGAGATGATCAAAGGGGGCTGCTTTGTTTCTCCCCTTTGGCCCCGGATCTTCCCAAGATGGGATTTCTGGAGATGGGTCTCCTTCTTCCTCTTGTCGGTTGGCCGGATCTTGGAGAAAAGGGGTGAGATTTAAAAATCTTTCCTTTTTGAGATCTAATAGAAGATCTGAGCTCCCTTTTGTGGGTTTTCTGGTGAAAAACTATTTAGTTTTGAAAAAGAAAGAGTAAAACTCTTGATTTAATTCAAAAAAAAGAAGAATGTTTAGAACCTTGTGGAAGGAGAAGGAGGCACAAAAAACCCTAGAGTTTTTGGAGAAATGAAAAGTGTATTTTATTCTTCATCATATTGCCTTATATAGGCTTACACATTTACACATAGCCCCTTAGGCTTTACAAAATGGCATTTTGCCCATCCCATGCCTCATGTGCTCATTTCTTTTGCATATAAGCCACGGGCTTTACAAAAATTTAGCTTTATGCCAATTTTGCTTACATTCATGCACAAAAAATTACATCAAAATTATTTGTTACATGATTTTTATGTTGGCATGGGGGAGGCCGGCCGCGGGGCTCGACTTGGGCATGGGCCCACTTGCTTGGGCTTGGGCCCGCTTACTTGGGGTTGACCTTGACTTTCACCCGGTCAACTGGGGTGCAAATTTTGACCTAAAAAGAGTGCCCCCCATCAATAAATGCACACCACATATGTGGACCGTGTGTATGAAATTGATGGATCTTCTTTCGCGTTGAGGCGACTTGCTTTGGTTCCCACTTTTTGGGATGTACTGCCCTTTTTACGACATGGACGGTCGACGCTTGACGCGTCTCCGAGACGGAGTGTCCGTAGTAGACGTTTCCTCGGCACGGAGTGATTTGGTTCCCGCTTTGTAGGAAGTCTGCACTGCCCTTTTTACGACATGGACGGTCGACGGCACTGAGTGTCGCTGTTCGAATTGTCCCCGGCATGGAGTGTCGCTAGTCGTTCGACTTGTCCCAGGCACGGAGTGTCGCTGATCGACTTATCCCCGGCACGGAGTGTCGCTGGCTGTTCGACTTGTCCCCGGCATGGAGTGCCGCTGATCGACTTTTCCCCGGCACGGAGTGTCACTGTTAGACTTGTTCCCAGCATAGAGTGTTGATGATGTTCGACTTGTCCCCGGCACGGAGTGTCGCTGGTCGACTTGTCCCCGGCATGAAGTGTCGCTGATGTTCGACTTGTCCCCGGTATGGAGTGTCGTTGATCGACTTGTCCCCGGCACGGAGTGTCGTTGGCTGTTCGACTTGTCCCCGGCACGGAGTGTCGCTGATCGACTTGTCCCTGGCATAGAGTGTCGCTGGTTGTTCGACTTGTCCCCAGCACGGAGTGTCGCTGATCGACCTGTCCCCGGCACGAAGTGTCGCTGATCGACTTGTCCCCGGCACGGAGTGTCGTTGGTTGTTCGACTTGTCTCCGGCACGGAGTGTCGCTGATCGACTTGTCCCCGGTACGGAGTGTCGCTGATCGACTTATCCCCGGCACGGAGTGTCGATGATGTTCGACTTAGCCCCGGCACAGAGTGTCGCTGGTTGTTTGACTTGGCCCCGGCACGGAGTGTCGCTGATGTTCGACTTGGCCCCGGCACGGAGTGTCGCTGATGTTCAACTTGTCCCCAGCACGAAGTGTCGCTGATCGACTTGTCCCCGGCATGGAGTGTCACTGATGTTCGACTTGTCCCCGGCACGGAGTGTCGCTGATCTACTTGTCCCCGGCACGGAGTGTCACTGGCTGTTCGACTTGTCCCCGGCACGAAGTGTCGCTGATCGACTTTTCCTCGGCACGGAGTAGCGCTGGTTGTTCAACTTGTCCCCGGCACGGAGTGGCACTGATCGACTTGTCCCTGACACGGAGTGTCACTGGTTGTTCAACTTGTCCCCGGCACGGAGTGTCGCTTGTAGTTCGACTTATCCCCGGCACGGAGTATCGCTGATCGACTTATCCCCGGCACGGAGTGTCGCTGGTTGTTCGACTTGTCCTCGGCACGGAGTGTCGTTGATGATCGACTTGTCCCTAGCACAGAGTGTCGCTGGTCGACGTTTCCCCGAGGCGGAGTGTCTATTTGACGTTTCCCCGGCACGGAGTGTCTTCTTGACGTTTCCCCGGCACGGAGTGTCTGTAGTCGACGTGCCCCCTGCACGGAGTGTCTGCTTAACGTTTCCCCGGCACAGAGTGTCTGTAGTCGACGTTTCCCCTGTACGGAGTGTCTGCTTGACGTTTCCCAGTACGAAGTGTCGCTGGTTAACGTGTCCCTGGTACAGAGTGTCTGTTTGACATTTTCCCGGCACGGAGTGTCCGCTTGACGTTTCCCCGGTATGGAGTGTCGCTGGTTGACGTGTTCCCGGTACGGAGTGTCACTGGTTGACTTGATTCCGAGGCAGAGCATAATTCTGGCAGGGAAGGTAGATATCCCGATGCGAAGCATGATTTCGACAAGGGGTACATTCTAGGACGAAGCATGATTCCGCCGCAGAGATTGTTGGTTTGATTTGTGTTGACTTCAGCATCGCTACACTGGAATATGGTACCAGGAGCGAATCATCATTTGCCTTTGAGAGGATTTGGGGATTGGTTTTTTGTCGGCATCAGCACCGCTACACTAGAATATGGTACCAGGAGCGAATCATCATTTATCTTTCTTTGTTGGGAAGCGATGGCTTAGGAGACAGGTTTAGATCCCTATCACCTAAGGCTTTTCGATTTTATGGGCCGTAAGGGTCCCATAAAAGCATTTTCTCCCTACGAGTCGTAAGGATCCCGTAGGTACATTTTCTCCTTAGGAGTCATGAGGACCCCCAACTGAGTTTTTCCTTTGTGAGTCGTAAGGATCCCACGAAGGCGTTTTCTTACGAGTCGTAAGGATCTCACAAGTTTTGTTCTCCTCATGCATCATGAGGACACTCGAGTGGATTTCTCTTGTTCCCAGTTTAATGACATAGGGGTCATCTGTTTCCAGTTTAACGACTTAGGGGTCATCTGTTCCCAGTTTAAAGACTTAGGGGTCTATTGTGCCC
The DNA here is from genome assembly GCA_030015575.1 of Agapanthus africanus. NCBI lineage: Eukaryota > Viridiplantae > Streptophyta > Magnoliopsida > Asparagales > Amaryllidaceae > Agapanthus > Agapanthus africanus. Next base: position 449,193,370 of record CM057349.1, on the reverse strand, counting down.
AGTTTAACGACTTAGAGGTCATCTATCTCCAGTTTAACGACCTAGAGGTCTTCTGTTCCCAGTTTAACGACTTAGAGGTCATCTGTTCCCAGTTTAACGACTTAGAGGTCATATGTTCCCAGTTTAGAGACTTAGGGGTTTATCGTGCCCAGTTTAACGACTTAGCGATCATCTGTTCCCAGTTTAACGACTTAGCGGTCTATCGTGCCCAGTTTAATGACTTATCGGTCATCTGTTCCTAATTTAACGACTTAGCGGTCATCTGTTCCTAGTTTAACGACTTAGCGGTCATCTGTACCCAGTTTAACAATTTAGAGGTCATCTGTTCCCAGTTTAGAGACTCAGGGGTCTATCGTGCCCAATTTAACGACTTAGCGGTCATATGTTCCCAGTTTAACGACTTAGAGGTCTATCGTGCCCAGTTTAACGACTTAGCGGTCATCTGTTCCCAGTTTAACAACTTAGTGGTCATATGTCCCCAGTTTAAAGACTTAGGGGTCTATTAGATCGGAAGTTTGGAATTTTGGGGTAGGGGTCGGCATTGGCATTGCTAACACTGAAGCACGGGTGCCAGGAGCAATTCATCATTTATCTTTTCCTGTTGGGGAGCGATGGCTTAAGAGACAGGTTTAGGTCCCTATCACCTAAGACTTTTCGATTTTATGAGCCGTAAGGGTCCCATAAAAGTATTCTCCCTACGAGTCGAAAGGATCCCGTAAGTGTATTCTCCTTGGGAGTTGTGGGGACTCCCAAGTGTGTTTTTCCTTCGTGAGTCGTAAGGATCCCACAAAGGTGTTTTCTTACGAGTTGAGATGATCTCTTAAGTTTGTTCTCCTCATGTATCGTGAGGACACATGAGTGGGTTTTCCCAAATGGAGCATAATTCCAAGGGCGGAGACGGCCGCTGGACTGGTGACTGCGGTGCGGCATGGGTGTGAGGAGAATTATTTGAGCTCGTGGATTGTATACGGTGGTCAATTTGGGGAGCACCCGTAGGGCTGGAAGAATTTTGGCAAATTGGATTTTGGTTGGCGTCTGCATCGAATTTTGGGAAATTGGATTTTGGTTGGCGTCTGCATCGCTATACTGGAATATGGTACCAGGAGCGACTCATCATTCGTCGTTTGAGAGTTTGGGTTTTGGACGGCGTCTGCATCGCTGCACTAGAATATGGTACCAGGAGCGACTCATCATTCGCCGTCGGGACATTCAAAGTTTGGTTGGCGTCTGCATCGCTGCACTGGAATATGGTACCAGGAGCGACTCATCATTCGCCGTTGGAAATTTAAGGATTTGGGATTTGGTTGGCGTTTGCATCGCTATACTGGAATATGGTACCAGGAGAGACTCATTATTCGCCACTTGGGGATTTGGATTTTAGTCGGTGTCTGCATCGCTGCACTGGAATATGGTACCAGGAGCGACTCATCATTCGCCTTTTTTTTTACCGCAGTTGCTCTATCATTTCAGCTTTATTTTTCGTGATTATTTTTACTCGCTGATTTTTATTGCGAGTTGCCCCATCATTTCAGCTTTTTATTTATTTTTTTTATCTTTTTTTGTTTTATTTACACATTTTTACATCTCCAGTTTAACGACTTAGAGGTCAACTGTTCCCAGTTTAACGACGTGGTGGTCATTTATTCCCAGTTTAAAGACTTGGTGGTCTGTTGTTTGCTTATCTCAGCTACTCGAACTTTGATCTTGGCGGAGCTGTGTTGATGACCGTAGCTCTGTGGCTTGTCGGTACATCTGACGACTGTGAGGCTTTCCCAAGTTTGTATTGGTTCTCCACCCAATCTTTAAAAACATAGCTGCCTTCAATGGTATGACTCACCATCTATGATATGGGCAGTATATGGGATTGTCGGTCATGTTCATTTCATGTGGCCTCTTTGGAATAGGCAGTTGCAGACCGTTGTTCAAGGCGTCCGCGAATATTTTGCGGACTTCATCCTTCCTGAAAGAGTATACATTCTTCTTTCTCTCCATTGGAGTAAGTGCCTTTACTGAAGCTGGTCCTTGAGGCCGATCAGTCTTTGGTTCGCCCTTTTCAGATAATGGCACATGTCTGAGAGAATCAAGTTCCCGAAAGGCTTCAGTCTCCATTTTTATGAAATCGGAGATCGTAGCTTGACTGTTTGCTAACACGCCTTTCGACAGTTCTATCTCTCCCGTCTTGTATTGCTTTTCGACCCAATCTTTGAAGACGAAGCAGTTCTTAATGGCTATCACTCTATGATAGGGGCAATATTTTGGGTCGTCGGTCATATTCGTTTCTTGCGGTCTCTTTGATTCTGACAGTTGTAAAACGTTTCTTAGGGCGTCATTGAATATCTTGTAGCCCTTTTGAAAGAATAGACATTATCCAGTTTCTCTTTCAGAGGCGATTCCCCTTCGGTGTATGTATCGGAGGGACTGGAGGCTGATCGCGGCCGTTTTTCATGAATGCGCTCCGCTCTTAGGCTGAAGGGGGTATCAGTTAGCTGCCTCCGGGTATCAATCCCTGGCTCATGAACCAAAATTGTATTCTACTGTAATTGCAATCGGACGACTTGGGTCGCGAGATCTTCCGCAACGTTTGCCAATTCGTCGACCTTAGACTGTACCTTGGCTAACTTTTCATCCATGTCCTAAAGCTGCCTCTGAAGCCATCGGAATAATGCTTGTTCTGTAGTTCTGGTTATGACAACCAGGTCATCCTTATTGCCTGAGCTCAATTTCGCAGGAACCCCGGGCTCCTTTGGCTTATCGGCCTGAGCGAGCTCTTCAAAGTTCTAAAGTTATAACCGCGATCAGGACGGTGTCACTTTGCAGCTAGCCGGTTGAGCACGGGTCGATCCACAGGGAGATGGTTGTATGTCCTTTCTTGTTTTAGACGAGTCAATAAAGAATTTGTATGTGTTTGTTCAAACTAACCTATGTGTTTTATATGCAAGTATGAAGTTGTTAAGAAAAAGATACGAAATTGTAAGCTAACGAAATCCGTACTCAAAACCTTTGAGCCGAGTCTTGACCAATTGAAGCTAGAGCAATCGGCAACAACGTGGATTAGGGGATTTAAGCACGGTATTCGTGGAATCCGGCTTATTTACCCTTGTCCTTCCGTTCTTGTCTCTTGCTTTCGCCTCCGGCCAAACCGAACACAACCGGTCGCGGTTAGGAATCACCGTTACCTTGGTAGGGTAGGGTGCCTAACGGAGCGTTTGCGTAACGTTTGGGCGGAGTTCAATGGAAAATAACGGGAAAAGGAAATGAGCAAAGAAACATTAACTTACAATACCGTATTTATTCTTAACAACGATAATTACAATCATTCACAAAAAGAACCAAAAAGAGAGAACAAAAAGAATAAAGAAAAGAAAAGATTACAAGTAAGTAAGGGCATGGAATTTAAAGTGCAAGAAAGAAAAGCAAGGTAATAAAAAGCAAGAAAGAAATAAGCAATAAAAAGAACTGGAAACTAGAACTCAAGACAAGCATGGGATCAATAGCCAACCCTTAAACTTGCAAGCTCAATCAAGAGGTTGCAAGATCAAGAGAAGGGTAAAGAACTCATGTGAAATGAAGCACTAATTCCATAAGAAGATACAACCCTTGAGATCAATAACAAACCCTTAAACTTTCAAGCTCAATGAAGAGGTTGAAAGATCAAGAGAAAGCAAGAATCTCAAGGGGAAGCTAAACAAACAAGAATGATACAAAAACTCTCATCTTCATTTAACATCCACTCAATGCTCTCACTACATTTTCATGGAGGAAAGATGAAGAAGAAGAAGAAGAACAAAACTACACTAAAAGAGGCTAAAGAAATGCACCCCTTGGTTTGGCTCAGTTCTGGGGTATTTATAGGAGGGGAACTGGAAACCTAGGGCAAGAATCTGCCCCTACAAGAAAAGACCAACATGCCCCTGAAAAACGACAACGAGAAGAGACTAAATGGCCGCGGTTCCGCGGCCTAAGCGTGCTTATGCCGCGGAACCGTGGCCGTTTAGTGGAGTTAGGCCATGAAATTTGGTGGTTTTCTCTAGTTTTTAGTACTCTTCAGTGTGGTATATGACTTTTTCTCAGAAACTCTTCCCATTTCTTCCAGAATTTCAGTAGATCAAAAGGTGATGTGATGTGGATCTTTTGCCAAGATTTCCTCGAGCTCCGCGTAGATATGTTGGATCTTGTGTTGATATTGAGCTTTGTGCACGAAAATGACATCGATTTGCCATTTTGTCTCTTAAACTGGTGTGTGGCAACATACGGATAGAGAGCGGAGACCCGTGTTTTATCTGTTGTTGGCAGTAATCCGGAATTTGACATACTTTTCCATGAATTGCACTGTTCAGAGCTGAGAACCAGTATCCTGTAAATATGTAGCAAACACTGATTAAAAGCACCTACCTATAAACACACGAGCATAAGAATGGGCGGTATAAAATGCAATATTCTGATATGAACAAATACCCCCAAACTTAACTTTTGCTCGTCCCGAGCAAAACCAATTATTCACAAAATAAAATCCTAACCGCACTTTCGCAGGGAACGCGATTGCACTGAGCACGTGCAACAAGCCGTTAAACCTCTAGGTGTCCCTAGTAGGAGGAGTGTTGTCTCCTGAGGGTTTTCAGCGGATTACACCCACAAAATCCCGTCAAACTAGTGTCATAAGTTAACATCGACTCTACTCCTACAGTTTAGTATTTACGTTAGAAACTCTATCATCCTAATTTAGAAATATCCAACCCTTATTTTTCACACATCCTATCTATTTAACCTTGGATCTCCTGAGTTTTCCTTCTAAAGTGCGGCCTCAAATCAGGGATTTTTATCAACTTTACAGAAAACACAAGTCTTATTCTTTATTTCTATCTTTTATCCAAATATCGATTGTATACCCCTACGTGTGTGTATATTTGCACCCCTACACTCAAGAATTCAATTCAAGCTATAATAGCCTTGCCCTAATACCTAATACTACTTCTTTTCATTAAGGATGGACGGATTTGCTCACACACCTTTCATGCGACTATTAATGCTTCTTGAGGCACTAACGACCGATTACTGAATGTGTGAACTTTAAAGCGTAAATAGCAGTTTCCAGGTCTTGATTTTATTCTATTTTTTCTTTTTCTTTTTCTTTTTCTTTTTCAAGACCGGATATATTTTTCAACATGCTCTTTTGGTGTTTAGCTTTAAATACCGTTTTTTCTTTCATACTAGGCTTTCAGGAAAGAGTATTTCTAGGTATCCTCTACTATCCCAAGTTTCAAGGTGCGTGTAAGTGCAGTTTGTAGGGTATATACTTTCTGAATTTGAACTCAAGAAAAGAAACTATTTTTCAGACTTATCCTCCAGTAAAGCTTCAATACTTTCCCTTCATCTTGACTTAACTCAAGAACTGAACTCAAAAAAATTGTAAGGACGTATACTTACCAAAGTTAGACAGAATGAGGGTTATTTTAAGGATTTTCAATTCCTAAATCTAGAATTTAGTTATTTCTAACATATCAACTAAACTTTCAGAATAAAAATCTAAGTTACCCTATTAGCTAACTTGACGACAAAGTTTTTATATTTTTATGAAATTTTTTCGATTTTTTGGGTTTTTAATAAGGTATGCAAATGCAAAATATACAAATGAATGCGAAGGAAGAAAGCTTACCGAGCACACCCCCAAACTTAAACTTGACAGTGCCCTCACTGTCAGGCTATACCAAGAGGGTCAAAATTGTCGGCGCTCCCTAAAAAAAAATTATATACAAAACAAAAATGGAAAAAAAGATTATATACAAAAAAAGGTGTCCCCCCCAAACTTAAGTAAAACAGTGTTTCCACTGTTAATCGTTGAAGTTCAGGATTAGGGGGGAAAGAAAACAGTATCAAGCTATACAAGGCTTTACACAGCCTAAAAGTGAGTACCAACCATTCAAAGATCTTATCGCTATAATGTGCTGGTTGGTGAAAGAATGTGGAGAGGTAAGAAATGGTGAATACGCGAGACCGTAATGGGATAGAAGTGGTATACGGTCTCGGTATATGAGAAGAAGAATGGTGGAAGGGAGAAAGAAATGGAGTACGAACTTGAGGGTGAAAATGGAGCGAATAAATTAGTACAATCTGTGATGATTGATGTGTGAAAAGCGATTGTGCTAATATATTTACCCGTCGAGAAATGGGGTCAAATCGCTCAAGATTCGTGAGAAACCATGGGTACGCCGAACTTGGTAAACCAGACACAGGAAGTGAAAATGATACGGTTTCTTGCATTGTCGGAACGATGGAAAAGATGGGGGGAAGTGATTGAGGAAGGGTATCGGTTAAGGGTTCTGGAGGGTGTACACAGTCAGTGAAAGGAACAGGATGAATTGGAAAATCCGACTCACCATCTAGAACTGTTCCATCCTCAAAAACATCCTCAAAATTCTCCTCAAAGTTAAGCTCATCCATGCATATTTCATCAAAATACAGACGCATATGGGGTTCGGGAAAAACATTTAATGACTCGGGATGATGATTTGAAGAGAAAAACTCAGCCAAATCTATGGGTTCATCATCCAAAATATTCCCAGCGTCAATATCCTCAATCAAGTGAAAATCAATATTCTCAGACACCTCATCAAAAGCATGGATTTCAATCAATTTTGGTTCTAAGATGGAGGTGTAGAGATCAAAAGGTTTGGATGTGGTTTCACTTGGAAGGGTTCCTTCACAATCAAGTAAATCAAACACTACAAAATCACACAACTCATTATCTGTTCTATCTTTAATCAATGAATCGTTTGGGACACTCGATAGACTTTCAAAACAGGAGTTATGGGATTCAAGTTGAAACGGGTAGGTTTGATTTGGAAGGGTATATGGCTCACTCTTTCCGCTCAAATTCTCAACCTGTCCTACCGCCTCTTCATACATTGGAAAATTTGGAGCTAGTTGAAAACTAGCTACTGGGTCACTAGGTTGTATGAGGGCAGCCATGGAAGCATTCAAATCCATCATCTGTTGGTACGACGCTACCCTAAAGTCTTCCAATGATTGTTCCAGACTAGACATGGGTTGTGAAGGGGTTTCAGTAAAAAATTCAAAGTTGTTTGGATACTGAAAGCTCCCAAATGGCGGTTCAGGAGCAATGTCTAGGGAAGGTGCAAAAGTCGGGTAGGACTGGTAGGAATTGAATGGCTGGACAGGAGCAGGATCAACATTTGGATAAGAAGGTGAATGGAATTGTTGATCCCAAGAATCTGTAGTGGTGAAAGGAGTGAAAGATCGGCTACAGGATTGTTCAATATGTTCAGCGATGGACAAAGGACGACTTGCAAAAGGGGTATCAACATAAGAGGGTGGGGGAGGTTGAAAAGGTTGATACAAAGTGGATTGCGAAGGGCAAGTGTTTGTCCTAGACGCGTCTATCCGATCTTTCAAAGAGATTTTGGGCATGGAGGGATCATTCGACGTTCGGCCAAAGCAAGAACCGTAAGAAGTAATGTTTGGTTGTGGGTACCAAAGTTCGGCAAGAGTTTTGCGAGGTGGGGTACCCATGATATGAAGAGAGAAAGAAAGAAAGGCAGAGAAAAGGAAGGGGAAAATGTGATTTTTTTTAATTTTTAATTTTTAGATATTGACAAAAGAATGAAATATACACACAAAAAAGAATATGGACAAAAACAATCACGACACAAAAATACCACACCTAATCGTTCTAGGGTTCACCTAGGTCAACTAGACCGCTCCAGAACTTGATTGTCGAAGTAAAACTGTGTCGAGAAACGGGCTCAAGATACACTGATCACGAGGCCAGGTAAGTGCAGAGATAAGGGGAGGTTTTCCAACGCTTTCGCGAAATTCCATAATTAAATAACCCTTTCTCTTTTGGCGGTTTCGCCGTTAACACTTTCCTAGACACCCCGTAAACAATATACCGTTAAGCGAGGTTCTAAACACGGTTAACTTCTCCTAATGAGCGCGAAGTCCTTAAGGCTTAAAGTCTAATTTCTTTTAAAATTTGTGCGGGTAAACGTTATGCTCAAGTTCGTGATTTGTGGGCCACGGAAAAGATGATGAAATCCTTTACCGTATATTATGGGGTTCGCTTGCCCTTAAGTCCGTATTAATGTATGCAATGCGCAATTCAATAAAAATTCTATAAAGAATTAAACAATCGTTTTTTAGTTTAAGCACGGCACTGCAACAAATACGGGTTAGTCAATTTTTTAGCGTTTGCTAGCGAACTTGCAAAGAATCCTGCAAAGAATAGTATATTGAATGCGTCGGATTTGAGAAGAAGGTGTTAGCAAAGTACGTACCGTTAAGTTTTTGGGTTAGGAAACCCCCGTTGAATCAAATCCGGTAAGCTTGAAAAGTTCGCTTGCGCGGGTCAAACTACCCGGATCTTTGGCTCTGTACTTTGCAATCACCTTAGCCTTGAATGTAAACTTTGCTCCCCACAATCGCAGTTTGCAAATCTGCAAAAATCTGCACTCTTGCCCACAAAAATTATCAAAAAAAACAAAAAGATTTTTTTAAAAAATATATACAAAAAGAATATTAACCCGAATAACAAGAAAGAAAATACGCTACCGTCTCCCCGGCAACGGCGCCATTTGATCGCACGCCGAGAGCGTGTCGGATGTTCAAAGTTCTAAAGTTATAACCGCGATCAGGACGGTGTCACTTTGCAGCTAGCTGGTTGAGCACGGGTCGATCCACAGGGAGATGGTTGTATGTCCTTTCTTGTTTTAGACGAGTCAATAAAGAATTTGTATGTGTTTGTTCAAACTAACTGTTGGGGTAAAAATTTACACCCCGGTTGACCAAGTCAAAATCAAAGTCAACCCCAAGCCAAGTGGGTCCAAGCCCAGATCCAGTAGGCCCATGCCGGGTCGAGCCCGAACATGAAGCGGCCGGTCTCCCCCCATGCCAAGATAAAAATTTTGTAATAAATATTTTTGTTGCATTTTCTTTTATTTTATTTTCGGATAAATGTAAGAAAAATAGGCATAAAGCCAAATTTTTGTAAAGCCCATGGCTTATGTGCAAAAAGAAATGGCACATGACCCATGGGATAGGCAAAATGCCATTTTGTGAAGCCCAAGGGGCTATGTGTAAAATGTATGGCCTATAAAGGCAAAGATAATGAAATATCTCAACAACTTTTTTCTCTCTCCAAAAAAAATTAGAGCTGAGCTCTTTCTTCCTTCTTCAAGGTTCCAAAACCTTCTTCTTTCTCTTGAATTAAATCAAGAGTTTTACTCTTCCTTTTTCAAAACTAAATAGTTTTCCACCACAAAACCCACAAAGGGGAACTTGGATCTGCCATCAGATCTTAAAAAGGAGAGATTTTGAGATTTTACATCTCTTGATCTTCAAGATCCAGCAAGCAACAGGAGGAAGAAGAAGAACCCTTCCATTAACCCAATAAAAAAAAAAAACACACACTCAGGAGTCTAACTCCTCTCTGATTTCTCTTCAGAGAAATCTTTTTAGGCTAAAAGCCTGTTGTGTGCGCAAGTCGCCCGCGTGCCGACACGCGGCGCGCGCGCTTGCGCAACTGCGCAAGTGCGCAAGGCGCCCGCGTGCCGACACGCGGCGTGCGCGCTTGCGCAACTGCGCAAGGCGCCCGCGTGCCGACACGCGGCGCGCGCGCTTGCGCACCTGCGCAAGTGCGCAAGGCGCCCGCGTGCCGACACGCGGCGCGCGCGCTTGCGCAACTGCGCATCCCTTGGATGTCTTTTCCCCCTCTTTCGTGTACATATATACACATATACATATGTATACAAATTTATACATACACGTACTCCACGACACTGTCCCTGTTAGAAAAAAATTTCTAACGGGGCGCTGCCCCGCACCCCGCAAGGGGGCTGCTAGCCCCCTTGACCCCCAGCCCGCTATCCGGGTAGCGGGACCCCCGTAAAAACTCTGCGTGGCTCCCGATATATCCAAACCCCCCCTTTCAGAATTGAACACACGTATACTGCACATTGAGTTCGCATGACAAGTTTAACCCGTTAATCGGAGGTTCCCTCGCCCCAAAGGCGATGGGTAATTAACGGCAGCTTAGTCCGCGGCTGCCGGAGATTCGGATCCCCACCATCATTAAACCCCGGCCTACCCTAGGCCGGGGGAATCTGTAGTACGCCTGACAAGCGCGCGCGTATTCCCATCTCACTGGGGTGACGAAAAACACCCTACAGATTCTGGCACGCCCGGTGGGACCAATCTCTCCTCCTATATTTCGGGTTAAACGTTCATGCGAACTCAATCAATATACATATCGATTGCCTATACTGAAATGATGTTCTTTTTTCCGTGCAGCAATCAACTTTCGACGACAATGTCTCCCCAGACGAATTCAACTTCCAATGCGACCCCGATTCTGTACGTGGTCAAGATCAACGCTCGTGTGGTTCTCCCCGCAAGCCTCAGTCGACAGTGGGAGGAACCGCCCCGCCAGTTTGGCTCCGTCATCATCTACCCTGCCGGGAGCGCTCATCTGGCAGAGATCCCAGCGGAACAGGTGGCCAAGCCGGTCCCAAGGGGCAAGAGGCCGAATGTCGTGATCGCCAAGGCACCACAACCAAAACTCAAGACGGTGTGTGAACGATTCTCTGGTGCTCCAGCGGGGGGCAAGAACTCCGGTACAAAGGGCAACATCCAATGTTGCGGACGAGCTCACGCGATTACTCCAACAAATGCACAATCGAGCGTATCTCCAAGGCCTTCCATCGCCCGGTCTGCGACGTCTTCCCAAAGAGTTGAAGTCTGCCAGGTGCTTAGAACAGAAAAGTTAAGGCAGAAGCGGCTCAGGTATCGAGCCAACAAGAGGGCCAAGGCTTCGGCCAAATGGAACCATGTGAAGTTCCAAGTGCAGGGTTTCCCCGCGACGACGGCTGAGTCGGACGTAAGAATCAGCAATTCCTTCGAGCCTCTGAAGTGGGTTCAGAAAAACGCCATGACCGCCAGAATCAAGAAGACAGCGGTCCGAACAGTGCCACAAAGAGACGTGTCCCCGCCTCAACAGAAAAAGTACGACACTATCTCTTCAAGAGTCTATCAAGCGCTCTGTGCCGCACGAAAGCAGCGGGGCAAACCCAGAAAAGATGCGCCAGCACCATTTAAGAACCTGGTTAGGCCAGCCGCCTTCAATCGACTACCAGCTACCGAAACAAGGGGGTCAAGACAGCGACCCATGAAATCAGCTGCCAATGATAGAAAGACGTCCGGATATACCATCCATACGGTCTATATGGCGGGCGGGCGCCCTAGCGACAACCTTCGCAGCAAAAGCAAGGATGGGGCCACCGCATCCCAAGCCCAATCTAGCCTGAATGTGGTTGCCGCTGCCCAAGAACAGCCGCCCCTGCTGGATGAAGAAAACCCTCTCGATGAGGATGATAGGCAGAAAGACCCCTCGGTCCATGCAGAGTCAAGCTCGGACAGCGAGGAAGAGCCGACTTTCCGCCCTAGGACTGCGGAGCAAGAGCTGCTTCAAGAACTTCGAAAACAGCTCAGGAGCAAAGATAAAGAGATGGCCAAGCTCTATTCGAAGATAGACGACTTAACGAACGTGGTGATGCAGCTTACGGCTCAAATTGCTCGAGCACCTCCCAATCAAGCACAAGCCGCTACTAATCAGCCGGGTGATGACAATCTGAGGCAGCCAATGCCTGTTCCTTCGGGTCCAAGACTGGTCGAGCCGCATGAAAGCCGGCCACACTCCGCTTCTGGGGACGCCTTGGCCCCAGATAGCACTATCCCGCTAACACAGGATCGGATAATGGATTTGGTCACCAGCAAGGTTAAAACATTGGTGGCCGAAGCTGAAGCTCAGAAAGAAATCGGCAGTAGCGGGCGGCCATATCCCGTGCAGTATGACCTGATTGAGTTCCCAAGCGGCTACGTCATTCCTAAGTTCGGAAGATTTGATGGAACGGGGAATGCAAATCAGCACGTCGCCCACTTCAAAGCATCGTGCGGAAATACAGGGGGCAATGACGCGCTCCTTCTTCGTCAGTTTGTCAACAGCCTGACCGGTGTTGCTTTCGACTGGTACGCGAGCATACCAGATGGGTCCGTCATTACCTTTGCCCAAATGGAGTCCCTGTTTCGGCAAAGGTTCATGAGTGTCAGTGATAAAATCTCCATTGCCGACCTTGTGAGGACTAAGCCGGGGAAGAATGAAAGCAACACCGACTTTATCGCCCGATGGCGTAATCTCACAGTCAAATGCGAACCGCCGCTGGAGCAGGACCAGTCCGTCAGCCTTCTCATTGGGAACCTCAGCAATTGGATGGTCCCATTCTTGTGTACAGCGGGCCTCAAGACATTTCAGGAGCTAACCAAGAAAGTCCAAATGCTGGAACGCTCAAAGCAAGAGTCCCCGCCGGACACTCAGAGAGACAAAACCTGGAAAAGCAAGCGGGACGACAACCGTAGAAGCGGGAGTTCCAGCAGTACCAATGTCTTCAATGCCTCCGACAATGAAGAAAAGCGAAGGGCGGGTGAATCCAAAACCAACCGGTCTCGAAAGCCATTGCTGGGAGGAGATGGGCCTTCCCTAGAAGAGAAGAAGAACAAGGTTTACTCTTTCAGAAGGGACAAGGTCCGCAAGATATTTAAAGATGCCTTGAACAACGGCCTACAATTGCCGGAGTCGAAAAGACCCCAAGAAGCAAAAATGACCGACAATCCTCTGTATTGCCCGTACCACCGAGTAGTGAGCCATGCGATCGAGGATTGCTATATCTTCAAAGACTGGGTCGAGAAGCAGTACAAGGCTGGAGAGATCGAGCTATCCAAAAGCGTGTTGGTGAACAATCAAGTTGCAACCGCCAACTTTATACAGACAGAAGCCGAAGCCTTCTGGGAGCAGACAGCCGAACCCGCGGCCCTAAGAAATGAAACTGACTCATCGCGGCCTCCGTGGAGTACGCACATATCTAATAAGACGAAGAAGATGCTAAAGCTACTTCAGAAAGAGCCCAGGATGGAATGGGAAGAACAGAAGAAGCCTACCAGTCCAGCTGCCTATGCGGCTCCATCAGGCTCAAAATCCAAGAAGCTCAAGAAGAAGAAAAGTGCAGCTCGGCACGAAAAAGAGTCTGCAGGGAGATCGACCATTCAAAAATATATCGATTCCCTCGAAGAATATGAACAAAAGGAAAGAACATTGATTCAATGGAAGGAGTTCTTCCCTGTACAAGCGGCTGAAATTCTGGAGGAGTTAGAAGAAGACTCCAATGAAGAGATCCCAGTATTGACCTGCTATGCCATCCATCTTGGCAGCGACTCCGAGGATGATCTCTGTTTTCCCGAAGAGGACGAGGAGCTCACCACAAAGGCCAATCAAATCCAGCTCAGAAGCGGCAGGGCTCTACCGCAAAATCAGGGCAACGCCCCAAAAGGGAAGGAAAAACATGTCGCTAATGAAGAAGATGGCAGAGAACCGGCCGATGAAAACATAAGTCCTTCCTCGGTGGACTATAATGTCTTGGCACATCTCCGGAAGCTTCCATCTCTCCTGAGCATCTACGACGCCTTGGTCCTATCTAAGGAGCTTAGAGACGTTCTCATCTATGCTCTACAAAACCCCGAGCGGTATCAGGCTCACTTTGCGGAAATTAATATGAAAGAAGCCCAGCACGCTTTGCATGCCGCCGCAGTTACATTTAAGGATGAAGACTTGCTACTGGGAACGGCTGAGCATAATCGGCCGCTTTACGTGACCGGGTACAGCGACGGAGATCGAATTAATCGTATATTGATTGATCCGGGGTCCTCAGTGAACATCATGAACTTGCGAACTCTGAAGAGTTTGTCAATGGACGTCCGACACCTGTCGAGGGAAAGGATTGTCATTCAAGGGTTCAACCAAAATTGCCAGCAAGTTCTAGGGTCTATAGCTTTGCCAATCAAATTTGGGGATCTGCAAACTGAAGCTAAGATATACGTGATCGACGCCGACACATCTTATAAGATTCTCTTGGGGCGGCCGTGGATCCATGATTACGGCATCATTCCGTCGACTCTCCATCAATGCATGAAGTATACTAAAAATGGCGAAGAAAGACGTATTGACGGAGACATCCAGCCGTTCGGTGTGCATGAAGTCCGATACGAAGATTCTCGGTACTTTACGAACCACCAAAATGCTAAGCCACAACTGACTGAGGATAGAACGGCCCCAAGACTCAAAAGCAAATCTGCGCCGGCTATCACTTTCAAAAGCAAAAATGCCCAAGTACGCCCACATTTCGGCAGCGACACTGATGAGTCCGACGCTGGAAGCCCGTCCTTCCGCCAAACTCGCCCTCATTTCGGCAGCGATACGGACGAATCTGTTACTGAAGGCCCATCTAGCAGCAAAGTCCGCCCTCATCTTGGCAGTGACACTGAAGAGTCAGAAGAAGAGGACCTGCCGTGCGACAGCTGTGCAGATCGACCCCCCATGCAGCAAGCGAAACTACGAGAGACCTTCGAAGTCGCAGAAGGGTCCCTGGCTATCACAAGGGTGCCGGAACGGATGAGCAAAGAGCTCGACGCATTGTCAGTCTCTACCGTGGACCAGCTGAAAACTTTCTACGTGCCCGGGAGGGAAAATGGACAGAAGGGCATCCTGTTTTACAAGTCAAACCCCGTTGTGCATCCGGACGATCTTTCTGTCGCGTGCCTTCCCTATGAGAGAGGCATAAGAGCCGTCCTCAATCCCAGATACTATGCGCCCGAGATGCGGGAATACTTTAAGAAGTGCGGATGCCGGTTATATCAAACGGAGTCCGAAGCAAAGTTTTACGAAGGGCTATGGTATCCGCCCCAGGTCCGAGCACTCATCGATGGACGAATTCCAGATAGACGGGGCATAGGCTACATTCAACCTGATTCCAAAGCGTGCTACATGATCCATGTTGGTGAGGCCAGCGAAAGATCAAATGATGACGACGAGATAGCCGAGCCAGAAGAAGCTCCTCAAGAGCTCGAAGATGGCGGACAAGCAACCTTTGATGAGCTAACCGAGATTGACTTAGGAACGCCCGATAATCCAAGGCCGACCTACATCAGCTCACTCTTGTCAGAGGAAATGAAAGAGCAGATAATTGCCCTGTTGCGTGAGTTCGTTGACTGCTTCGCGTGGACATACAAAGAAATGCCTGGCCTTTCCCCTAAAGTGGCCGTACATAAGTTGGCTATATCTCCTGATGCTAAGCCAGTCAAACAAGCTCCTCGAAGAATGAGAAGGGAACTAGAAGAAAAGGTCATCGAGGAAACTAAGAAGCTCATCGATGCCGGCTTCATCAGGGAAGAGAAATACGCGGACTGGATCGCATGCATAGTCCCAGTGAAGAAGAAAAATGGGCAGATCCGAGTTTGTGTCGATTTCAGGGATCTCAACAAGGCATGTCCTAAAGACGACTTTCCGCTGCCGGTCATGGAAATGATGGTCGATGACACCTCAAATTACGAACTGTTCACCTTTATGGACGGCTCGTCTGGATATAATCAGATCAAGATGTCACCTGAGGATGAGAAGCACACAGCATTTCGAACCCCGATCGGAATATATTGCTACAAGGTAATGCCATTCGGACTGAAGAACGCAGGTGCTACATATCAAAGGGCAATGACCAATATCTTTGATGACCTGATCCATAAAGTCGTCGAATGTTATGTCGATGATCTGGTCGTCAAGACTAAAACCAGGGCCGATCATATCCAAGATCTTAGGACCGTTCTCACCAGACTGAGGGAATACGATCTGAAGATGAATCCTCTGAAGTGCGCTTTTGGCGTGTCATCGGGAAAATTCTTGGGCTTCATAGTCCGACATCGAGGGATCGAAGTTGACCCGTCGAAGATAAAGGCCATCATAGAGATGCCCCCTCCGAAGAGTCTGACGCAGCTAAGATCTTTTCAAGGCAAGCTTGCTTATATACGGAGGTTTATCTCAAATTTATCAGGGAGATGTAGGCCCCTCTCAAAGCTCATGAAGAAAGGAGCTCCTTTTATCTGGGATGCCGAATGTCAAGCAGCGTTCGAAAGCATCAAACAATACTTGTTGCACCCTCCAGTGCTGGCTGCTCCCATTCCAAACAAACCGTTGATTCTCTACACTGCCGCGTTAGATGAGTCACTCGGTGCGCTCCTCGCCCAGAATAATGAGGAAGGAAAAGAAAATGCCCTCTACTACCTCAGTCGAACTCTAGTCGGGGCGGAACACAACTACTCCCCAATCGAAAAGCAATGCCTGGCTCTGATATTTGCTGTGAAGAAGCTGAGGCACTATCTGCTCGCTCATCGGGTTATGCTGATCTCTAAGGTCGACCCGCTCAAACACTTGATGACCAAAGCAAGCCTAGCCGGCAGAATGGCAAGATGGGCTGTCATGCTACTTGAGTTTGACATAGTTTACACTCCTCAGAAAGCAGTAAAAGGGCAAGCTCTTGCAGACTTTCTCGCTGCTCATCCCATACCAGAAGGGTCGCCACTAAATTGTGAGTTACCCGACGAACAAGTGCTGCATCTCGAGAATGACGAGCCATGTTGGGAGCTCTACTTCGATGGGGCCTCATCGATAAGAACCTCCAGTAAATCAAGCGTCCCGGAGATAAAAGCAGGGATAGGATTGGTGTTTATCACACCATCAATGGGAACCCTACGGCGTTCTTTTGCTCTCACCGAGCCTCGCACAAACAATGAGGCCGAGTATGAAGCTCTGATAGCTGGTTTGGAGCTCGCCATAGAAATGGAAATCCTTCGGCTACGGGTTTACGGTGATTCCCAGCTTGTCGTCAACCAAGTAAGCGGCGACTATAAGATATACAAACCCGAGTTGGCTCGGTACAGAAGCCGGGTGGTGGAACTCATGAAACGGTTCACTCATATCGAACTAACAAGAGTCCCTAGAGCATTGAACGGAAAAGCCGATATACTCGCTCGCCTAGCCAAGGAGCTGGCTGAGCCTGACATGGACGAAATTCTGATCACAGTCAGGAGCCGACAAATTCTACCTCCAGTCTCTCTACGAGAAGAGGAAAACGCGGAACAGGAGAGCAGTCCTGCCGAAGAAGCTTCGATCATCCAAGATGAGCCCGATTGGAGAGAACCCTTCATAGAGTACCTCCGATACGACAAGCTGCCCGAAGAAAAATCTACGAGGATCCAGCTGAAGAAAAGAGCTCTCCGATACGTGTTTGTAAATGACACGTTATACCGCAGGTCATATGACCAACTCTGGCTCAGGTGCCTGCCATTGGCCGAAGCCCAAAAGGTCATGAAAGATGTCCACTCGGGCGTTTGCGGTGCTCACCAATCTGGCCCCAAGATGCGACTTCAAATCAAACGGCTTGGGTATTACTGGCCCACCATGATACGGGATTGCGGAGAGCATGCAAGGAAATGTTATGTCTGCCAAATTCACGGTGATTTTATTCACAAGCATCCCAACCCATTGCATCCTACAGTGGCGTCGTGGCCATTCGAAGTTTGGGGCACCGACATTGTTGGCCCAATTGATCCTCCGTCATCTAAAGGTCACCGGTTTATACTGGCCGCGACAGACTACTTCTCCAGGTGGGCTGAAGCTGTCCCGCTAAAAGAAGTCAAGACAAAGGATATTCTGACATTCTTCCACCATAATATTCTATACCGCTTCGGTACACCAAGAAGAATCATTTCTGACAACGGGCCTTCTTTCAAGAGCTTCAATGTATCAAGATTCGCTACTCAGCACAAGATAGACTGGAGGTATTCCTCCATCTATAATCCAAGAGCCAATGGGCTAGCCGAAGCCTTCAATAAGACTCTATGCAAGCTCCTGAGGAAAAATGCTTCAGCCAATAAGAGAGACTGGAATCTCAAGCTTCACGAGGCATTGTGGGCGTATCGTACCACGCACCGTACTCCAACTCAGTCCACTCCATACTCGTTGCTCTTCGGAGTGGAGGCGGTCCTCCCCCTCGAAATTGAAGTTCCGAGCTTAAGAATGGCCGTCCAACATGAGTTGATGGAGGAAGAAAACGTGCTCCTTCGACTTGAAGAACTCGATGCCCTCGAAGAAAAGAGGCTCGCGGTGCAACAAAATCTGGAGCTATACCGAGCCCAAATGTCACGGGCTTATGACAAGATAACCCGTCTCCGCGCCTTCAAGAAAGGTGAATTGGTGTTGGTCCTCAAAAGACCGATTATCCCCAATCGACATGCCAAGGGAAAATTCGAGCCAAACTGGGAAGGACCATACGTCATCGAGAAAGTGTTTGACGGAGGATCCTACCAACTAATAAGTGCCGAGGGAGAAAGGCCCATGCCACCCATCAATGGCCGATATCTCAAGAAATACTACACGTGAATGCTCCAAGTCGCAGGCGAATTGAGCACATCAGCCCTACGGTCTGGATCAGACATCCTGCAAAACCGTATACAATCCACGGGCGTAAATGACCCCTATTTCTCCCAAATCCTGCCGGTGAGACTACTTTTAAAGTCCCCCCAAAAAAAAAAAAACAAAAAAAAACAAAAAAAAACGGTATGTCCACAAGCAAAACGGGCACGGATGAAAACCCGAAAGGGCTCCGTGAGTAAAAACAGCAGGACTACCGGCGAGTCTGTGAAAACCCGAAAGGGCGCAAACTCGTGAAAAGAGATGAAATACACTCGCAAAGCCCTCTCGACCTTGCGAGGAGAAAACCCCTGCGTGAGATCCTTACGACTCACAAAGGAGCAACACACTTAGGAATCCTCACGATTCCTAAGGAGAAAATACACCTGCGGGATCCTTACGACTCGTAGGGAGAAAATGCTTTTATGGGACCCTCACGGCCCATAAAATTGAAAAGCCTTGGGTGGTAGGGACCCAAACCTATCTCCTAAGCCATCGTTTCCCAACGGGCAACGGCGAATGATGAGTCGCTCCTGGTACCACATTCCAGTGCAGCGATGCAGACGCCAACAAATCCCTGAAATCTTTCTGGCCCTACGGTCTGGATCATACATCCTGCAAAACCGTATACAATCCACGGGCGTAAAACAATCCCAATCTCTCCTAAGTCCTACCGGTGAGACCACATTCAAAGTCCCACTAAAAAAAAAAAAAAAAAAAAAGGGGTATGTCCACAAGCAAAATAGGCACGGAGGAAAACCCGAAAGGGCTCCGTGAGTAAAAACAGCAGGACTGCCGACGAGTTTGTGAAAACCTGAAAGGGCGCAAACTCGTGAAAAGAAGATGAAATGCACTCTCAAAGTCCTCTCGAGTTTGAGAGGAGGAAATTCCCGCGTGAGATCCTTACGACTCACAAAGGAGCAACACACTTAGGAGTCCCCACGACTCCTATGGAGAAAATACGCCTACGAGATCCTTTCGACTCGTAGGGAGAAAATGCTTTTATGGGACCCTCACGGCCCATAAAATTGAAAAGTCTTAGGTGATAGGGATCTAAACCTGCCTCCTAAGCCATCAATTCTCAAATTCTCTCGGGGCAAATGATGAGTTGCTCCTGGCATTATTCCAGTGCAGCAATGCAGATGCCAAACAAAAACCAAAATCCCAAAATCCTCTCCATGACAGATGATGGTTCGCTCCTGGTACCATATTCCAGTATAGCGATGCTGATGTCAACCCAATCAAAATCAACAAGTCAACTTCCACCCGACACCGCAAGAAGCAGAGCAAGTCAAGTCTACCCCTGACACTGCAAGAAGCAGAGCAAGTCAAATCAAGCACCGACCGTCCAAGTCGCTAAAAGGGCAGCAACGACCGTCCACGTCGCAAAAAGGGCAGCACCGACCGTCCACGTCGCTAAAAGGGCAGCACCGACCGTCCAAGTCGCAAAAAGGGCAGAACCGACCGTCCACGTCGCTAAAAGGGCAGCACCGACCGTCCAAGTCGCAAAAAGGGCAGAACCGACCGTCCACGTCGCTAAAAGGGCAGCACCGACCGTCCAAGTCGCAAAAAGGGCAGAACCGACCGTCCAAGTCGCAAAAAGGGCAGCACCGACCGTCCAAGTCGCTAAAAGGGCAGCATCGACCGTCCACGTCGCTAAAATGGCAGCACCGACCGTCCAAGTCGCAAAAAGGGCAGAACCGACCGTCCACGTCGCTAAAAGGGCAGCATCGACCGTCCAAGTCGCAAAAATGGCAGCATCGACCGTCCACGTCGCTAAAAGGGCAGCAACGACCGTCCACGTCGTAAAAAGGGCAGCACAGGATTCTTACAAAGCGGGAACCAGATCACTCCGGGCCAGGGAAACGTCTATCACGGACACTTCGTCTCAGAGACATGTCAAGCAACGACCGTCCATGTCGTAAAAAGGGCAGTGCCAGCTTCCCAAAAGGTGGGAACCAAATCAAGCCGCCTCCACGTGAAAGAAGATCCATCAATTTCATGCACACGACCTACATATGTGGTGTGCATTTATTGATGGGGGGCAATTTGTTGGGGTAAAAATTTACACCCCGGTTGACCAAGTCAAAATCAAAGTCAACCCCAAGCCAAGTGGGTCCAAGCCCAGATCCAGTAGGCCCATGCCCGGGTCGAGCCCGAACATGAAGCGGCCGGTCTCCCCCCATGCCAAGATAAAAATTTTGTAATAAATATTTTTGTTGCATTTTCTTTTATTTTATTTTCGGATAAATGTAAGAAAAATAGGCATAAAGCCAAATTTTTGTAAAGCCCATGGCTTATGTGCAAAAAGAAATGGCACATGACCCATGGGATAGGCAAAATGCCATTTTGTGAAGCCCAAGGGGCTATGTGTAAAATGTATGGCCTATAAAGGCAAAGATAATGAAATATCTCAACAACTTTTTTCTCTCTCCAAAAAAAATTAGAGCTGAGCTCTTTCTTCCTTCTTCAAGGTTCCAAAACCTTCTTCTTTCTCTTGAATTAAATCAAGAGTTTTACTCTTCCTTTTTCAAAACTAAATAGTTTTCCACCACAAAACCCACAAAGGGGAACTTGGATCTGCCATCAGATCTTTAAAAGGAGAGATTTTGAGATTTTACATCTCTTGATCTTCAAGATCCAGCAAGCAACAGGAGGAAGAAGAAGAACCCTTCCATTAACCCAATAAAAAAAAAAAACACACACACTCAGGAGTCTAACTCCTCTCTGATTTCTCTTCAGAGAAATCTTTTTAGGCTAAAAGCCTGTTGTGTGCGCAAGTCGCGCCTGCGCAACTGCGCAAGTGCGCAAGTCGCCCGCGTGCCGACACGCGGCGCGCGCGCTTGCGCAACTGCGCAAGTGCGCAAGTCGCCCGCGTGCCGACACGCGGCGCGCGCGCTTGCGCACCTGCGCATCCCTTGGATGTCTTTTCCCCCTCTTTCGTGTACATATATACACATATACATATGTATACAAATTTATACATACACGTACTCCACGACACTGTCCCTGTTAGAAAAAAATTTCTAACGGGGCGCTGCCCCGCACCCCGCAAGGGGGCTGCTAGCCCCCTTGACCCCCAGCCCGCTATCCGGGTAGCGGGACCCCCATAAAAACTCTGCGTGGCTCCCGATATATCCAAACCCCCCCCTTTCAGAATTGAACACACGTATACTGCACATTGAGTTCGCATGACAAGTTTAACCCGTTAATCGGAGGTTCCCTCGCCCCAAAGGCGATGGGTAATTAACGGCAGCTTAGTCCGCGGCTGCCGGAGATTCGGATCCCCACCATCATTAAACCCCGGCCTACCCTAGGCCGGGGGAATCTGTAGTACGCCTGACAAGCGCGCGCGTATTCCCATCTCACTGGGGTGACGAAAAACACCCTACACTAACCTATGTGTTTTATATGCAAGTATGAAGTTGTTAAGAAAAAGATACGAAATTGTAAGCTAACGAAATCCGTACTCAAAACCTTTGAGCCGAGTCTTGACCAATTGAAACTAGAGCAATCGGCAACAATGTGGATTAGGGGATTTAAGCACGGTATTCGTGGAATCCGGCTTATTTACCCTTGTCCTTCCGTTCTTGTCTCTTGCTTTCGCCTCCGGCCAAACCGAACACAACCGGTCGCGGTTAGGAATCACCGTTACCTTGGTAGGGTAGGGTGCCTAACGGAGCGCTTGCGTAACGTTTGGGCGGAGTTCAATGGAAAATAACGGGAAAAGGAAATGAGCAAAGAAACATTAACTTACAATACCGTATTTATTCTTAACAACGATAATTACAATCATTCACAAAAAGAACCAGAAAGAGAGAACAAAAAGAATAAAGAAAAGAAAAGATTACAAGTAAGTAAGGGCATGGAATTTAAAGTGCAAGAAAGAAAAGCAAGGTAATAAAAAGCAAGAAAGAAATAAGAAATAAAAAGAACTAGAAACTAGAACTCAAGACAAGCATGGGATCAATAGCCAACCCTTAAACTTGCAAGCTCAATCAAGAGGTTGCAAGATCAAGAGAAGGGTAAAGAACTCATGTGAAATGAAGCACTAATTCCATAAGAAGATACAACCCTTGAGATCAATAACAAACCCTTAAACTTTCAAGCTCAATGAAGAGGTTGAAAGATCAAGAGAAAGCAAGAATCTCAAGGGGAAGCTAAACAAACAAGAATGATACAAAAACTCTCATCTTCATTTAACATCCACTCAATTCTCTCACTACATTTTCATGGAGGAAAGATGAAGAAGAAGAAGAAGAAGAACAAAACTACACTAAAAGAGGCTAAAGAAATTCACCCCTTGGTTTGGCTCAGTTCTGGGGTATTTATAGGAGGGGAACTGGAAACCTAGGGCAAGAATCTGCCCCTACAAGAAAAGACCAACATGCCCCTGAAAAACGACAACGAGAAGAGACTAAATGGCCGCGGTTCCGCGGCCTAAGCGTGCTTATGCCGCGGAACCGCGGCCGTTTAGTGGAGTTAGGCCATGAAATTTGGTGGTTTTCCCTAGTTTTTAGTACTCTTCAGTGTGGTATATGACTTTTTCTCAGAAACTCTTCCCATTTCTTCCAGAATTTCAGTAGATCAAAAGGTGATGTGATGTGGATCTTTTGCCAAGATTTCCTCGAGCTCCGCGTAGATATGTTGGATCTTGTGTTGATATTGAGCTTTGTGCACGAAAATGACATCGATTTGCCATTTTGTCTCTTAAACTGGTGTGTGGTAACATACGGATAGAGAGCGGAGACCCGTGTTTTATCTGTTGTTGGCAGTAATCCGGAATTTGACATACTTTTCCATGAATTGCACTGTTCAGAGCTGAGAACCAGTATCCTGTAAATATGTAGCAAACACTGATTAAAAGCACCTACCTATAAACACACGAGCATAAGAATGGGCAGTATAAAATGCAATATTCTGATATGAACACTTGGCATGCGGGCGCTGGGCGTCAACAGAAAAGGGACTTTGTCCCTGCACTGGGAGTTGTGCTTCCGATTTGACTTCTGGAGTTAAACTGCTAAAAAGATATTAATTTATAGAGTTGAACTCGCGCAGATCTTGAATGGAGTTAAACTCCTAAAAAAAATTTAGAGATGATCAAAATGGGCTGCTTTGTTTCTCCCCTTTGGCCCCGGATCTTCCCAAGATGGGATTTCTGGAGATGGGTCTCCTTCTTCTTCTTGTCGGTTGGCCGGATCTTGGAGAAAAGGGGTGAGATTTAAAAATCTCTCCCTTTTGAGATCTAATGGAAGATCTGAGCTCTCCTTTGTTGGTTTTGTGATGAAAAACTATTTAGTTTTGGAAAAGAAAGAGTAAAACTCTGAATTTAATTCAAAAGAAAGAAGCTTTAGAACCTTGAGGAAGGAGGAGGCACAAAAAACCCTAGAGTTTTTGGAGAAATGAAAAGTGTATTTTATTCATCATCGTATTGCCTTATATAGGCTTACACATTTACACATAGCCCCTTTGCTTTACAAAATGGCATTTTTTCCATCCCATACCTCATGTGCTCATTTCCTCTGCACATAAGCCACGGGCTTTAAAAAAATTTGGTTTTATGCCCATTTTGCTTACATTCATGCACAAAAAATTACATCAAAATTATTTGTTACATGATTTTTATGTTGGCATGGGGGAGGCCGGCCGCGGGGCTCGACTTGGGCATGGGCCCACTTGCTTGGGCTTGGGCCCGCTTACTTGGGGTTGACTTTGACATTGACCCGGTCAACCGGGGTGCAAATTTGACCCCAACAACAATCAAGATATCGCGGGGTTTATAAGGGGTAGATTGGTACGGAAGATGTTAAAAGTGGCACGAGACTGCAACCATAAGAAACCTAATCTGAATCTCCATTGCTATTGTACAGTGGCTGGACGGTTCCTTGTACTCCAAATACCTTAGTCTCCGGGATAGTGAGACTCCTCTCGTATACACTGGCATTTTCTGTACCAAGCTACAAACAACAGCTTTAACAATATAATACAACTTTAAAAGTTACATTCTGCTTCTGTCTCTTCTGTCTCTACTTACTTTTGGGACTTACCGAGCGATTGTTCGCTGACGACATTCCTTTTCTTCTTTCTTTGGAATGTAGTCAGGTGGATCGGACCTTCTGGAGACAGAGCCCACCAGCGAGGATTTGGATCAGCTAGTCTTTGACCCGGAGCTCTAGTTTACTTGTACATTTCATTTTCATTTCCGGTATGCCATTGTTTAGGCATTGCTTTCAGTACATGTATTTTCATTTCAGTTGTATTGTAAAAAATAATGTTAATAAATAAAGTTTCTATTCATTTACATCTTGTCTCTTGTGTATATTTATTTTATATTGTTTAGATACGCTTAGCGTGTTTACCTCTGAGTAAATACGTAGTGGCCTCGTCGCGTCCTCTGCCCGTACACTGGGAAGCGGGGCGTGACAGGTTTTGTTGGTGGCCCATGCAGGTCAGTTCTGCATAAACATCGTATGCAATATAATACAAGAATTATGAAATCCAATTATTACATTCGACTTTTCTTTTGAATCCTACCCTATTCCTTGAGTTCATCTTGAACTCCACATTCGGCTTCGTTGAAGTCCATATCTCGACTTTTGAATCCTTAACTCTTGTTCACCTTTTCTGTTTGTATCTCGTAGGACTATTAGCTCAATTGGTTAGAGCATCGATCTATGGAGCTCGAAGATGACATCATCCTTAACTTTTCAGTACCTTGTTGCAACATCCTTTCTAAGTAATTTCGAGGACGAAATTATTTTTAAGGTGGGTAGAATGTAACGACCCTAATATTACTATACCTTCATGTTTTCTTTCTTTAGTAAAATATTATATTTATTTATTCTTAGTATTTTTCCGTGTATTTTGTTTTCTATTAAATATATTATTTTATTATTCCATCTATTTTTCTCAAACTCGTTTCTTTAAACTAAATTTTAACCTATTTCAAATTAAACGCAAGACCTGACCCAGCCCATAACTCAAATCCAATCTCATTTTAATTTTCTTTTATAAAACTATGAGCCCAAAAGCCCACTTTCTTTTCAAGCAACAGTATATATTTATTTTTAATTAAATATGTGCATGAACAACCTTATAACTTATTGGTTAAGTCCTTGTATTGTTATTTCATAGGTCACATGTTCAAATTCTCATTCTCGCAATTATATTTTTTTAGTCAATTTTTATACTTCTCATAACCTACAATTGAGAACTTTCATTTCATCTTCTTTTTAACTCCCAAAATAATTAGAATGGTTATGAGTTATAATTTATCAGAATTATGTTGTCCATAAACTTATTTTATATGTCACTCTTCTTTCTTTTCTTCATCTCACATTTCTATTATTTTCTATCTCTCTCTCCATCTCTTCTTCATCCTACCTTAGACATTCATTTTAATCAATTCTAAAAATAAAATAAAATCTCTTTTCCCTTGAGCTTGGAGAAACACCGGTTCCATCAAGCTTCAAAAACCCGGTTGAAGATTTTGTCTAAATGGTGAGCCGGTTGTTATACCGACTCACACAATCTGTAAGTCCCATTTTCCCCTCTCATCTTCATCTTTAAAAAGTTCCATTTCTAAAACCCGACGGAAGCGGAGTTAATTCGACTTCCGATTCGGTTTTCTTTAAAAACTACACTTTTCTTTAACAAGATAAAACCATATTCTCATATGTTGATTAATAAACATTAACAAACTCAACAAAACAAGTTTCACATTAAAATAATTATTTTTGTAACTTTTATAATACATTTTCAGAAAAATACCATATAGTTTAGTTTCGACATAAACCATCATAATTCCTTACTATACCTTTAGATAGTCCACGAGGTAATGACCTGCCTTCTCAAAACATACATATCTATCATAGCACGATGAATTTTGGGACAATAGAATACGGGAAATACGACTTTGCAAATAAATCCCTTTAACTTATAAAACCGTTTTCTTTAAAAGATGTAATAAAACATTTCCATGCAATTGCGCCTCTACAACCTATTTTGGGGACCCCGTTCGGGATGGTGCGGATTATCGCACATTCTCGGGCTTAGTAGAGTGAGATGCAGACCTCCACAAGGAGCATTCGATCTCAACGGAATTTTTATACATTTTTCTTTAGAAAATGAGATTTCTACAAGAAAATAAATAAATTATTTTAATTAAATATCTATAAATCTATTATCAAAATATCTATTTTAATTATATAAATATTCCAAATTTTCTAAATCAAAGGAATCATTATTACATGAAAATACCATCCAAATACAAAACAAGTACCACATTTCAAGAAAATACCATATACTATGGAAACTAGGTTCTATTTACTAGAAATTGCACAAATGTAAAATACACATCTATGAAAACTCTAAAAATGATAATTAAATACTTAAGGTGTATTTTGAAATTATGCCAAAACTATTTTTACATAAAAACCTCTCAAATTATACTAAATTACAATAAGAACCCTACTAAACATATGTTTAAGCGGGACCGGTCTCTTGAGCCTTAGGGAGCCGGAGATATGGGTGCTTGCCTATCTAAGGTAGACAACCTAACAAACGGTGTTATCAATACGGTAATTGTCTTGGAAAAAAATACAAATCCTGCCGTCCATGTGTAGCAGTTACCGATAACATCAAAACCTAATTCAGGACTTCAATTTCTTTCCTAATTGTCTGACTCAGACTGAGTCTAAAAGTAATCAATCCGACTTGAATGTGATTCAATTATAAAACCACAATTCATTATGAATCCATATACTCAATCTATTCAATCAATACAACTTGACTGAACCGAACCATGGATATACTCCATTTACATGTTCATCCATTATATCCGTTCCATTACTGATATCATAGTTTCGGCAAGTCATCCATCTATACAATTATAACATAAGACAATATAATACAAACAATACAATCAAGACATCGCGGAGTTTATAAGGGGTAGATTGGTACGGAAGTTGTTAAAAGTGGCACGAGACTGCAACCATAAGACACCCAACCTGAATCTCCATTGCCGTTGTACCGTGGCTGAACGGGTTCCTTGTACTTCATATACCTTAGTCTCCGGGATAGCGAGAATTCTCTCGTATACACTGGCTTTTTCTGTACCAAGCTACAAACAACAGGTTTAACAATATAATATAACTTTAAAAGTTACATTCTCCTTCTGTCTATTCTGTCTCTTCTTACTTTTGGGACTTACCGAGTGATTGTTCGCTGACGACATTCCTTTTCTTTTTTCTTTGGAATGTTGTCAGGTGGATCGGACCTTCTGGAGATAGAGCCCACCAGCGAGGATTTGGATCAGCTAGCCTTTGACCCGGAGCTTTACTTTACTTGTACATTTCATTTTCATTTCTGTTATGCCATTGTTTAGGCATTGCTTTCAGTACATGTATTTTCATTTCAGTTGTATTGTAAAAAAGAATGTTAATAAATAAAGTTGTTGTTCATTTACATCTTGTGTCTTGTGTACATTTATTTTATATTGCTTAGATACGCTTAGCGTGTTTACTTCTGAGTAAATACGTAGCGGTCTCGTCGCGTCCTCTGCCCGTACACTGAGAAGTGGGGCATGACAGGTTTTGTTGGTGGCCCATGCAGGTCAGTTCTGCATAAACATCGTAAGCAATATAATACAAGAATTATGAAATCCAATTATTACATTCGACTTTTCTTTTGAATCCTACCATATTCCTTAAGTCCATCTTGAACTCCACCTTCGGCTTCCTTGAAGTCCATATCTTGACATTTGAATTCTTAAATCTTGTTCACCCTTTCTGTTTGTATCTCGTAGGACTATTAGCTCAATTGGTTAGAGCATCGATCGACGGAGCTCGAAGATGACATCATCCTTAACTTTCCAGTACCTTGTTGCAACATCCTTCCCGAGTAATTTCGAGGACGAAATTATTTTTAAGGAGGGTAGAATGTAACAACCCTAATATTACTATACCTTCGTGTTTTCTTACTTTAGTAAAATATTATATTTACTTATTCTTAGTATTTTTCCGTATATTTTGTTTTATATTAAATATATTATTTTATTATACCATCTATTTTTCCCAAACTCATTTCTTTAAACTAAATCTTAACCTATTTCAAATTAAACGAAAGACCTGACCCAGCCCATAACTCAAATCCAATCTCATTTTCATTTTCTTTTATAAAACTATGAGCCCAAAAGCCCACTTTCTTTTCAAGCAACAACATATATTTATTTCTAATTAAATATGTGCATGAACAACCTTATAGCTTATTGGTTAAGTCCTTATATTGTTATTTCATAGGTCACATGTTCAAATCCTCATTCTTGTAATTATATATTTTTAATCAATTTTTATACTTCTCATAACCTATAAATGAGACCTTTCATTTCATCTTCTTTTTAACTCCCAAAATAATTAGAATGGTTATGAGCTATAATTTATTAGAATTATGATGGCCATAAACTTATTTTATATGTCACTCTTCTTTCTTTTCTTCATCTCACATTTCTATTATTCCCTATCTCTCTCTTCATCTCTTCTTCATCCGACCTTAGACATTCATTTTGATCAAATCTAAAAATAAAATAAAATCTCTTTTCCCTTGAGCTTGGAGAAGCACCGGTTCCATCAAACTTCAAAAACCCGGTTGAAAATTTTATCTAAACGGCGAGCCAGTTGTTATACCGACTCACACAACATGTAAGCCCCATTTTCCCCTCTCATCTTCATCTTTAAAAAGTGCCATTTCTAAAACCCGACGGAAGTGGAGTTAATCCGACTTCCGATTTTGTTTTCTTTAAAAACTACACTTTTCTTTAACAAGATAAAACCATATTCTCATATGTTGATTAATAAATATTAACAAACTCAACAAAACAAGTTTCACATCAAAATAATCATTTTTGTAACTTTTATAATACTTTTTCAGAAAAATACCATATAGTTTAGTTTCGACATAAACCATTATAATTCCTTACTATACCTTTAGATAGTCAACGAGCTAATGACCTACCTCCTCACAACACACAAATCTACCATAGCACGATGAATTTTGAGACAATAGAATACGGGAAGTACGACTTTGCAAATAAATCCCTTTAACTTATAAAACCGTTTTCTTTAAAAGATGTAATAAAACATTTCCATGCAATTGCTCCTCTACAACCCATTTTGGGGACCCCGTTTGGGATGGTGCGGATTATCGCACATTCTCGGGCTTAGTAGAGCGAGATGCAGACCTCCGTAAGGAGCATTCGATCTCGATGGAATTTTTATACATTTTTCTTTAAAAAATGAGATTTCTACAAGAAAATAAATAAATTATTTTAATTAAATATCTATAAATCTATTATCAAAATATCTATTTTGATTATATAAATATTCCAAATTTTCTAAATCAAAGGAATCACTATTACATGAAAATACCATCTAAATACAAAACAAGTACAATATTTCAAGAAAATACCATATACTATGGAAACTAGGTTCTATTTACTAGAAATTGCACAAATGTAAAATACACATCTATGAAAACTCTAAAGACGATAATTAAATAGTTGAGGTGTATTTTGAAATTATGCCAAAACTATTTTTACATAAAACTCCCTCAAGTTATACTAAATTACAATAAGGACCCTAGTAAACATATGTTTAAGCGGGACCGGTCTCTTGAGCCTTAGGGAGCAGGAGATATGGGTTCTTTCCTATCTAAGGTAGACAGCCTAACAAACGGTGTTATCAATACGGTAATTGTCTTGGAAAAAGACACAAATCCTGCCGTCCATGTGCAGCAGTTACCGATAACATCAAAACCTAATTCAGGACTTCAATTTATTTCCTAATTGTCTGACTCAGACTGAGTCTAAATGTAATCAATCTGACTTGAATGTGATTCAAGTATAAAACCACAATTCATTATGAATCCATATACTCAATCTATTCAATCTATTCAATCTACACAACTTGACCGAACCGAACCATGGATATACTCCATTTACATGTTCATCCATTATATCCATTCCATTACTGATATCATGGTTTCGGCAAGTCATCCATCTATATAATTATAACACAAGACAATACAATACAAACAATACAATCAAGACATCGCGGGGTTTATAAGGGATAGATTGGTACGGAAGGTGTTAAAAGTGGCACGAGACTGCAACCATAAGACACCTAACCTGAATCTCTATTGCCGTTGTTTCGTGGCTGAACGGTTTCTTGTACTCCGTATACCTTAGTCTCCGGGATAGTGAGACTCCTCTCGTATACACTGGCATTTTCTGTACCAAACTACAAACAACAGCGTTAACAATATAATACAACTTTAAAAGTTACATTCTCCTTCTGTCTATTCTGTCTCTTCTTACTTTTGGGACTTACCGAGCGATTGTTCGCTGACGACATTCCTTTTCTTCTTTCTTTGGAATGTTATCAGGTGGATCGGACCTTCTAGAGACAGAGCCCACCATCGAGAATTTGGATCAGCTAGCCTTTGACACAGAGCTCTAGTTTACTTATACATTTCATTTTCATTTCTGTTATGCCATTGTTTAGGCATTGCTTTCAGTACATGTATTTTCATTTCAGTTGTATTGTAAAAAGAATGTTAATAAATAAAGTTACTGTTCATTTACATCTTGTCTCTTATGTACATTTATTTTATATTTCTTAGATACGCTTAGCGTGTTTACCTCTGAGTAAATACGTAGCGGCATCATCGCGTCATATGCCCGTACGCTGGGAAGCGGGGCGTGACACCAATGCACTCCATTCTGTCTTGTCATGCCACTTGCATACCCCTTTTTGCCTGAAGAAAACACTATATATAGCAGGTCTCCGGTTAAGTTTTGAGTGGTTTTTGGAGTGAGAAATTGGTGTGAAATGTATGCCTACTTCTTTTTCTTTCCCTTACAAGCTCGCATTTGAGAGCTTGGAAAGTGGAGGTTGAAGTTGTAAGCTCATCTTGTAACCCAATGCCATCCATTGTTAAGAAACCTGCACTTTTGTTTTAGTTCATTTGCCTTTTGTTTCTTTACTTCTTCTTGTGTTTCTTTTTATTTCTCTTTGTGATATTGTACATGATGGAGTAATTTCTTTGGTTATGGTGATGATGAGGAAGTGAGATGAATGGCACAGCCTTCCTCCTTCTGTTGTGATTGTTTATTGAGCTTAATTTAGATTGTAAGTTTAAAATTGTTTATGGTAATTGTTTATTATGGTATTTAGTTTTTATGGTAAAAGGTGTAGATCATCTTCCTACGAACCTCCGAAGTCTAACATACAAGCTCTCAACATATGTTCTACGAACTGAATTGTTCGCTCAGACTGTCCATCAGTTTGTAGATGATACGCCGTTCTGAAATTCAGACTCGTTCCCAGGCTGGCTTGAAAACTTTGCCAAAACTAGGATCGGAATCTCATGTCTCGGTCGGAGACGATGAAACAGGTATCCCATATAATCTTACGATCTTCTGGATGAGTTTATGGGTATCAAGACAAGTATGGTATATTTTAAAGGTTTAAATCTTACTTTAGATTTTTACTCACCTCCATGTACTTTCTTGCCAACACCTCGGTTGATTGGCCAACTCTGAATGGAATAAAATGAGACGACTTGGTGAGTCGGTCCATAATAACCTAAATTGCGTTGTTACCTTTCGTGTGCGAGTGAGAGTAGTCACGAAATCAATGGTAATGTGTTGTCATTTCCATTCTGAGATTGATAACTGCTGAAGTAGACCAGCAGTTCTGTGATGTCCAGCCTTCACTTGCTGACATATTAAGCACTTTGCTACACTCCTTACTAATTCTCGCTTCATTCCATTCCACCAGCAGTGTTGCCGTAGATCCTTGTATATCTTCGTGCCGCCGGGGTGTACAAAATAAGGAGAGCTGTGAGTTTTTTCATCAACTCTTCTCGAACAGGGACGACTGGCACACATAAATGGCTCCTATACCGCAAGAATCCATCTTCGTAAATGATGAATTCAGTTCGAAGATCACTTTCTACTTGTTCTCGGATCTTTTGTAGCTTGGCATCATTTGCTTAAGATGTCTTGATCTAATTGACAAGAGTGGACTGGACTTGTAAGTTCGTCAAAGATGAAGCGTTACCTGGTACAACTACTTCAATCTCCAATCTATGCAGTTCTTACTGTAGTCTCCACTGAACGGTGAGGTTCATTGTTAAAGGCCGGCGACTAAAGGCATCGGAAACTACGTTCACCTTTCCAGAATGATATTGTAAATTGATGTCGAAATCTTCCATGAGCTCTAGTCATCTTATCTGCTGCATACTGAGTTCCTTCTGAGTAAATACATACTTTAGACTCTTATGATCGGTGTATATATCCACTAGCTCTCCTAAAAGATAGTGACGCCAAATCTTGAGTGCGAACATAACGACTGTCAATTCTAGATCATGTGTTGGATAGTTGCGCTCATGAATATTTAACTATCTTGATGCAAAAGCTACAACCTTTCAATGTTGATGTAGAATACATCCTAATCCTTTACCGGACGCATCACAATACACATCGAATCCGCTAGATCGATCCAGTATTACGAAGATAGGTGCAGAGGTTAACCTCAACTTGAATTCTACAAAAGCCTTCTCACATACTTCAGACCACACGAATACTTCATCTTTACATGTAACCATGGTCAGGGGTGCTACGATCTTTGAAAATTCTTCGATGAAACATCTGCAGTATCCTTCTAAGCCCAGAAAACTTCTTATATTTTTGACGAGCTTTGGTATAGGTCATTCACTAACAGCTGACACCTTATCTAGATCTACAGCGATTCCTTCACCTGAAACGATGTGTCCAAGAAATCCGACCTGGTCTAGCCAAATTCATACTTGTTGTGCTTAATATAGAGTTGATGTTGTCGTAGTGTCTCCAAGACAATGCGTAAGTGCTCGACGTGCTCCTTCCGATTCTTTGAATACATCAGGATGTCGTCGATGAAGATAACAACAAATTGGTCTAAGTACTTTCAGAAAACTTGGTTTATAAGATTCATAAAAATGGCTGGTGTATTGGTCACTCCAAATGGCATTACGAGATATTCATAATGGCCATAACGTGTCCTAAACGCCGTTTTCGGAATGTCGGACTCCTTGACTTTCACGTGATGATAACCTGAGCGAAAATCTAACTTTGAGAAGACACAAGATCCACTTAGCTGATCGAAAAGGTCAACAATGCAAGATAGCGGGTACTTGTTCTTAATCGTTAGTTCGTTCAGTGCTCGATAATCTACACACATCATGTAGGTACCTTCCTTCTTCTTCACCAGCAGCACCAGTGATCCCTAACTTGAAGTACTGGGTCTGATCCAACCTTGCTTCAGGAGCTCGTCTAACTGGATACGAATTTCTTTTAAACCTTCCAAACTTAGTCGATACAGAGCTTTGATTACAGGTTATCCACCAGGTTGTAAATCAATATTGAATTTAAGAGCTCGATCAGGAGGCAAACCTGATATGTCTTCAGGGAAAACATTCTTGAACTCTCGAACTACTTCAGACTTTTCTTCTTCAGCTGGTAGGGAAGACACTTCTGCAGTCTTTAGCTTGGCACAGTAGCTTCGTAGCTCCAAGGTTCTGTTTCCACTTTTGAAATAGAAGACTGGATGATCTGGTATCTCAAATATTACCTTTCTTCGACGACAGTCAATGGTAACATAAAATACTCCCAGCCAATCCATTCCCAACACAATATTGAAATTTGTTATATCCAATACTTTGAAATTTATGTGGAATTCTCGACCGCAAACTACAACTGGGCACTGATCATATCCCAAAGTTGCCTTCAAGACTCCATTCTCGGAACCGACGTTCCAGCTCGAAACGAATGGCTTGATGTGAATCACGTGCGTTCTCATGAACCATTGTAGCATGAAGCAATGTGAACCTCCAGTGTCGAAAAGTGCTAGTGCAGGAAGGGTGGCTACTAATATACTACCTATATTGTGTGAGGTTTTGTATAGGTATAGGGGAAAGTATAACGATATACAATTATTGAAAAGTTGAAAAGATAGGAAGAATTTACCGGTGATGACTTGTCATGTAGATTCGGCCTCTTCGACCATCATTGTGAAAGCCTGACGTCTCGGTACATTTCTCCTCGCCGGATGCACATTCCTCTACCCTTGAGGCACGTTTCTCTATACCTGATGGAATTGACGCTGAGGCATTGCTGGCAGTCCATATGGAGCTAGTGCAGGAAGAGTGAGGCGTGATGCATGTGCCTGAATAGTTAGCCTCTGCGGAGCTGGCATTATGGGTCTAGGTGCTGTGTTACATCGATATGGGCATCCTCCTATAGCGTGAGTAGATGCGCCACAAATCAAACACTTGTCATTTGCACGCCTGCAGTCCTTCACCAAGTGTCCAGTTCTCTTACAGAAGAAACAAAAATCTTGACTGGATTGGCTAAATGATCCTTCTGGCTTCTTGGGTGCAAAAGTCGGTCTGGAAGAGTCTCCTGCTGTTATCTGGGTAGCAAGGCGTTTGATTCCGGCTGCTTGCAGCTTACCCTTCTTCTTGACCACAGCTTCATAACGGCACACTTCCTTTAGAGCGAGTTCATGAGTTGGATAGTCGCCTGTGGCTAAAGCTGCTTGAATCTCCGGGTTTAAGCCTTGTTGGAATCGTCTACCCCGAATCTCATCGGTAGGTGTGCCGCGAACCAGATATAATGTTGATGTCAGAACAGTGATGTGTTTTATGGAACAGAATTTGAGACGAATTCTTTACCTGCTAAGCATGATGAATTTGGCATCATATTCATCCACTGATCTTACCCACATAGAGCCTTATTGTAGGTGGATGAACTGTTGTTCCATCTTTAAATGGGCAGTCTCGTAGAAAACCTTCACATCGAATAGATCACATAACGTCTACCATTCTATTGGTTGTGTAAGACGGCCCTCTTCGGCCTTCCACCAGATTCTTGCGTTGTCTGTGAGCTGGAGTTTTGCCACACGAACCCAAGTTATGTTTAGTACTTGCACTGCTGTAAGGTTGTCCTCGATACTTTTGTCCCACTCTTCAGCCTCAAGAGGACTCTTTTTCCCTGAGAAGTTCTTTGGCCGCAACGCCCGAAAATGCTTTACTCCATGTGCTTCGGCTTCGGGGCAGTTTATAAGGATAACAGTCTGCTGCTGCTGGCCTTCCAGAAGGCTTTTGATGGCTTCTAGAAGCACCGTTTGTTCGTTGATTGGTGCAGCAACGATAAGGGGAGGTGGTAAGATAGGCGGTGGTGTGTTTCCATTGACGTTGGTGCTGGTGTTGTTTGAAGAATCTATCATCTTGATAGAAAAGACAGGTTATGATAGATTCAAGAAATTTGAAATGCAAGGAATGTATAGTTGCCGATTCTTATAATTATTGTGATATATTGCTTAAGACTTCATGTAGAACAGGTCTGCATGAGCCGCCAACAAAACCTGTCATGCCTCGCTTCCCAGTAGATGGAAACGGTGACGTGACAAGCCCGTAACGTATTTACTATGAGAATACGTCAAGCGTATGTAAACAATATAACAATATGCAAGAATGACAAGAGTAATAAAATTAAACGACAATTTTATTTAAATTCAAATTTAAGTACAACTGTCTAAAACAAAAGGATACAATGATTTGAACAAATGCCTCAACAGTGGCATACAGAAGTAAATGCAGGAAGAAACTAGTAGTCTGGCTGAGTAGCGAACTGGTCCAATTCCTCCTGGCTCGGCTCTATCTCCTCAGAGTCCGGTCCTCTTAATGAACATTCCAAAGAAAAGAAATAGAGAGGAATGTTGTCAGCGAAATAGCGCTCGGTAAGTCCCCAAAAGAAGTAAAAGAAGATGAATAAAAGTGTATAAAGTGAATAAAAATCAAGTAAAAGTGAACATGTAAAGTTGTATATGAGAGTATTTAAGCATGATCATTTACAGGTATAAGATAGCTATTCTAATGTGGTTGTTTGTAGTTTGATAAAGAAGGTATTCATATATACGAGATGATTCCATCTTATCTCGTAGACTATGGTAACATGTAGTATAAGGTGCCGTCGTAACTCACGAGACAACGGCACGTGAATTCATATATGTGTCTTTTAAAATGATCTCTCATGCCACGATATACGTTCCGTACCAATCTACCCATTTATCTCCGTGTATTTTAGTGTATAATTCAAGTTAACAGGTCTTGGCTGAATCCATGAATATAGAAAA
This sequence comes from Agapanthus africanus, assembly GCA_030015575.1. Taxonomy (NCBI): domain Eukaryota; kingdom Viridiplantae; phylum Streptophyta; class Magnoliopsida; order Asparagales; family Amaryllidaceae; genus Agapanthus; species Agapanthus africanus. The sequence goes on along the minus strand of CM057349.1, from coordinate 449,156,779 downwards.
TGTGCAAGTTCATGTTCAAGTTGAAATCATGTATTCAGGTATTCCTGTCAAGTTGTATTCATGGTTCGGTCAAGTCAGGTCAAGTATTCAAGTTCAAGTTTGAATATTCAAGTTCAAGTTTGAGAGCAAGTGTTCAAGTTTGGATTTGAGTTTGGACTCTGGTTTGAACTTGTATTCAGGCTATAGTCATTTCTTGTGAATGGATTTAGCTGTTGAAATTCTTAAGTTCGGGAGTAATCGGAAAACTGCCGCACATGGAGGAAGGATTTGTGTCTTTTTCCAAGACAATTGTCATTGATGACTCCGTTAATTTGCAGTGTTGTCTATACTAAGTAAGCAAACACTCAATTTTTTCGGCTCGTTGGGGCTCAAGAGAAATTATACCGTTTAAACCAATATTAATCTAGTGTCCTTAAACAGTTATTCTTATTGTTTCAATTGTGTTGACATTATTTGTATTTCTCGAGGGGGTTTTATGAAAAATGTTTGAATATTGTTTAAAAAAATAATCTTGAGGGTGATTTATAATATTAATAGTTTTTTATAACAATGTATTTTTAATATTGGTGATATTTTAGTGATAAAACCTACTTTTTAAAAAGTTTATGGTATTTTTATGAAAACTATACTTTTGGAACTTGGTGGTATTTTATTAAAATTTTAATCCTTCATTTTAAAATATATTTTTCACAATTTGTTTTCATTGAAAATACGGATTCATAATTTTATATAATTTTCCAAAGTTTAATTTGTTTAAGGAAAATTGTATTCTTAAAAAAAATCGTATTTTTATTTCTTTTAAGATCGAATTCTCCGTGAGGAGTTCTGCATCTTGCTCTACTATCCCAAGGACGTGCGATAATCCGTATCATCTACAAACGGGTCCCCTAACAAGTGTTGTAGAGGCGTAATTGCAAAATGTGTAAAAATATCGATAAAAAACATTTTTCTTGTAAAAGCAATGCTATTTTATTATAAGTCGTATTCTTTAAATTAAACATACATCTAAAATATCATGCTATAAAACCATAGTGTATGTGATGGGGTAGGTTGTTACCCCGTGAATTTTTATAGGTATATATTCTAACTATCGGTAAAAGGGCACTTTTAAAGTTCATGGTATTTATATGAACTTGTTCGATTTATGTTGTTATTTCATTTAAAATTTTAATTACATGAGAAGGTAAATGATGTGGATAATATGTTAAGGCGATATTAGAGCTTTAGAGTAAAATGTTAACATAGTAAATGTGACAAAAGTTGTTTAAAAGAAAAGATTACAAATTTACTCCATTTTTGTTGATATGTTTTAAGAATCATTTTGAGGTGAAAAGAAAGAAAGGGGAAAGGACATACGGGTTGTGTAGTATTGAGAAAAGAGTAAGAAAAGAGAGGGAGTATTCGTGGCGTCGCAGTATCGTTAGGAATGGCTCCGGTCTTCAACGGAATGGATTTGGATCGCTAGCTCCACTTGACTAGCCTTAACCCCTTTCTTGAGCCTATGAATTTAGAGAAATTTTGAGAAATTTTCAGAACAGGGGAGAGATAGAGGGTGGGGTGGTATTTATAGTATAGAAATGAAGGTGTGCGAAATAAAAATTTAATTAAAATCAATTTAAAATATGGTTTATGGGGAATTGAAGAGTCTCCGGTTAAATTCAGGGAAATCAAACAATAAAGTGAAGTAGAGGGGAGCTGGAGGCATTTGGAGCTATTCCACCCGCCAGTGGTGGCCATCAAGAGGAAATGGGTGGTTAGATTGAAGCCAAGTGTCTCGAGATTCGTGTCATGTGTGTTATTTGGTTTTAACTCCTCATTTACCCCGTTTAATTTTTCTGAAACTTTTCGATTCTCCCTGAATTACACGTGCAACTCTCGGGCTTCCGAAAAGTTAAAAAAAATATAAAAATAATTGGGACTGATGGGATTCTGTAACGACTCTAAAATCACTATACAGAATTTTCTTATTATTGTACAAAAAATAGTATTACAGGCTGTGTAAGAGTTAAAAGTTATTTTTTTAAAATAAAAGTAAGAAGCAACTTGTAGCTCACTGGTAAATCCTCTACATTGCTGTAACATAGCATGTGCATTCGATTCCCATCAGACCCAATTATTTTTAGATTTTTTTTTAATTTTTGGAAGACCAAGAGTTGCACGTGCAATACACGGAGAAATGAAAAGTTTCAGAAAAATCAAATATGCGCAAAATGGAGTAAACACAGATATACACATGTGACACGAATCTTGAGGCAATACCTCAAGATCCGACCGCCCAAACCCAACAAAGGGTCGGCACCGACGGTTGATATTGGCCCAATTTGCTCCGTGCTTTGTACACTTGTCCCTTCAGCTCCCCTTAACTCTCCTGCACTGTTTGATTTTCTTGCAATTAAACAAAGACTCTTCAATCCACCATTTAACACCTTTTTAATGCATTTTAATCCAAAATTTTAATTCCTAAACCCTAATTTTTCACTATAAATATCACCTCATGCCCTAACTCCCCTCTATTCTGAAAATTTCTAGTAAAATCATCTCAAAAGTTCCTAAGTGCAAGCGGAGTCAAGTGGAGTTAGCAATCAAGCTCTTTCCATCGAAGATCGAAGCCGTTTCTGGAGCTTCCGCGATGTCACGAAGCCCCCTCCTTTCTTTCTTACTCTCTTCTCGATATTACCAAGCCGTAATTCTCTTTCATCTCTTCTTCTTTTCATCTCAATTCATCTCCTAAACATATATCGGTAAAGTGGAGTTACTTCCAATACATTTTTTAAAACATAGAACTTCCTTTTCCTTATTACATAAGTCAAACTAATTTTACCACCCTACTTGTAACTTTAATTTCAATTTTTTAGCTTCGAGTTTAACCAAAATTTTCATGTGAAACAAACATAAACGAAATTTTTCATTAAAATACCTTGAAATTTAGTATAAACCTCTTTTCGATAATTGTTAAAACAATATCTTAGGAAAACTTCACGGGGTAACGGCCTACCCCACAGACATATTTTGGTTTCATAGCATGATATATATATATATATATATATATATATATATATATATATATATGGTTGGTTGGCTTAAAGAATAGCTTTTACGTTAAAATACCACATTTTTTCAAAACCGGGTTTCTTTTAAATTGGTATTTTGTAATTCTTGGCAAATACGCCTCTACAACACTCATTAGGAGATCCGCTAATGGATGGTGCGGATTATCGCACATCCTTGGGATAGTAGAGTGAGATGCAGAACTCCTCACGGAGTATTCGATCTCGAAACGAAATAAATTACGGTTTTTAAGAAACGTGACTTTTCTAAACAAAACTAAATTTTTTAAAATTATATAAAAATTATAAATCTGTATTTTCAATATATTATGAAACTATATTTTCTAAAATGAAAGATTAAAATGTTAATAAAATACCATCAACTTACCAAAAAGGGCTAGTTTTCAATAAAATACCATGAACTTTTAAAAGTTAGATATTATCATTAAAATACCCCAATAATTAAAATATAGCTCATGAAAACCTTCAATGTTATAAATCACCCTCGAGATTTATTTTTTAAACTATATTAAAGAATTTTTCATAAAACCCCCTCGAGATATGCAAAACAATAATTTAAGGACTCTAGTTTAATATTGGTTTAAGCGAGATCAATTGTATTGAGTCCCAGGGAATCGGAGAAAGTGAGTGCTTGCCTATTCAAATTAGACAACTTAACGGGGTTATCAATGACAATTGTCTTGGAAAAAGACACAAATCCTGCCATCCATATGCAGCAGTTGCCGATTACTCCCGAACCTAAAAAAATTTCAAGAGTTAAATCCGTTCACAAGTGTCTGACTCAATCTAAGTCTAAACTTAAACCAGAATCCAAAATCAAACACGAACTTGAATACTTGATCATGAACTTGAACACTCGAATTCAAACATCAAACTCAAACTTGTATACTTGACTCGACTTGACCGAACCATGGTTAACGTGACATGAACTCGGCATGACTACCTGAACACATGATTATATCATGAACATGAACCTGAACATTTTATATCCATGGTGTAACGATTCTGAAATCACTGTACAGAAATTTTCTTATATTTCACAGTAAAGGGTATTTCAGCCTATGTAAGAGTTAAAAGTTATTTTTGTTAAATAAATGCAAGAAGCACCTTGTAGCTCACTAGTAAAGCCTCTACACAACTATGACATAGCATGTGCGTTTGAATCCTAGCAGACCTAATCATTTTTAAAGATTTTTCTTTTAAATTTTTTGGAAGCCCAAGAGTTGCACGTGCAATATACGGAGAAATGAAAAGTTTCAGAAAAATCAAACAAGCGTAATGAAGTGTACACACCCAAATACCCACGTGGCACGAATCTCGAGGTAGGAGCTCGAGATCTGACCACCCATTCTCTCATTTAGGCCGGCGTCGACGGTCCAGAATGCTCCAATTGGCTCCGTGCTTTGCACACACACCCCTTTGACTCCCCATAACCCCCCTGCACTGTTTGATTTTCCTAGAATCAAATAAAGGCTCTTCAATTCACCATTTAACACCTTTTTAATGCTTTTTAATCCAAAATTTTAATTCCCAAACCTTAATTCTTCACTATAAATACCACCCCATGCCTTAGCTCTTCACCATTCTGAAATTCTAGAAAAATTTCTCTCAAAAAGTTCCTAAATGCAAGTGGAGTCAAGTGGAGTTAACGACCAAGCTTGTTCCATCAGAGATCGAAGCCGTTTCCGGAGTTTCCGCGACGCCACGAAGCCCCCTCCCTTCTTCCTTACCCTTTTCTCGATATTACCATACCGTAAGTCCCTCTCATTTCTTCTTCTTTTCATCTCAATTTATCTCTTAAAAAGATATCGGTAAGTGGTGTTACTCCCGATACTTTTCTTTATAAATTTGAAACTCCCTTTTCCTTTATACCTTGGTCAAACTAAGTTTATTGTCCTACTTGTAATTTTAATTACAAACGTTTAGCTCCAAGTTTAACCAAAATTTTCATGTGAAACAAACATAAACGAACTTTTCATCAAAATACCTTGAACTTTAGTATAAACCTCTTTTCGATAATTATTTAAACAATACCTTTAGGAAAACTTTCACACGCATACTTTGGTTTCATAGCACAATACCTATATATATAGTTGGTTCAAATAATAGCTTTTCATTAAAATACCACATCTTTTCAAAACCGGGTTTCTTTTAAAACCTGTATTTTATAATCCTTGGCAAATACGCCTCTACAACCCTCGTTAGGGGACCCGTTAATGGATGGTGCGGATTATCGCACATTCTTGAGATAGTAGAGCGAGATGCAGAACTCCTCATGGAGTATTCGATCTCGAAAGGAAATAAAATGCGGTTTTTAAGAAATGCGACTTTTGTAAATAAAGCTAATTTTTGAAATTATATAAAAATTATAAATCCGTATTTTCAATATATTATGAAACTATAATTTCTGAAATGAAAGATTAAACTTTTAATAAAAATATCATCAAGTTACCAAAAAGGGGTAGTTTTCAATAAAATACCATAAACTTTTAAAAGCTAAGTTTTATCATTAAAATACCCAATAATTAAAACACATGGTTATGAAAACCCTAAATGTTATAAATCACTCGCGAGCTTTATTTTTGAACTATATTAAAGAATTTTTCATAAAACCCCCTCGAGATATGCAAAACAATATTTTAAGGACTCTAATTTAATATAGGTTTAAGCGGAATCAATTCTCTTGAGTCTCAGGGAGCTGGAGAAAGTGAGTGCTTGCCTATTCAGGTTAGACAACTTAACGGAGTTATCAATAGAAATTGTCTTGGAAAAAAACACAAATTCTGCCATCCATGTGCAGCGGTTGCCGATTACTCCCGAATCTAAGAAAGTCGAGAGTTAAATCCGTTCACAAGTGTCTGATTCAATCTGAGTCCAAACTCAAACCAAAATCCAAAATCAAACATGAACTTGAATACTTGATCATGAATATGAATACTCGAATTCAAATATCAAACTCAAACTTGCATACTTGACTAGACTTGACCGAACCATGGTTATAACGTGATATGAACTTGACATGACTACTTGAATATATGATTACATCCTGAACATGAACCTGAACATTTTATATCCATGGATTTGGTCAAGACCTATAATCTTAATCTATACGATACAATACGCGGGGATAAAGGGGTAGATTGGTACGGAACGTATATCGTGGCATGAGAGATCACTTAAAAGACACCTATATGAATTCATGTGTCGTTGTCCCATGGGTTATGACGAGGCTTTGTACTACATGTTACCATAGTCCACGGGGTAAGATGGTCTCCTCTCGTATACATGAATACCTTCCCTATCAAACTACAAATAACCACGTTAGAATAACTATCTTATACCTATGAATGATCATATACAACTTTACCTGTTCATTTCATATTATATATTATCTTCTCTTTCTTCTTTTGGGACTTACCGAGCGCTAGTTCATTGACGACATTCCTCCATGTTTTCTTTCATGGAATGTTCGTCAGGAGGACCGGACTCTGAGGAGATAGAGCCGAGCCCTGAAGACTTGGACCAGCTTGCTGCACTGCCAGATTACTAGCTCTTTCCAGCCTGCACTTGCTTTCTGTATGCCATTGTTTAGGCATTTGCTTTATTTATTGTATTTTTTAATTTCAAACAGTTGTATGTAAAGTTGAATATAAATAAAGTTGTTGTTTCAATTTTACTCCTGTCATTCTTGTTCATAGTTATATTGCTTAATTACGCTTAACGTATTTATTTCATAGTAAATACGTTGCGGGCTTGCCACGTCACCGTTTCTTTCTATTGGGAAGCAGGGCGTGACAGGTTTTGTTGGTGGCTCATGCAGGTCAGTTCTGCATGAAATCTTAAGTAATATATCACAAGAATTATAAAAATCAGCAACTATACATTTCTTACATTTCAAATTTTTTGAATCTATCATAACCTTTATTTTCTATCAAGGTGATGGATTCTCCCAACAACACCAGTACCAATGTCTGTAACGACTCTGAATTTACTATACGAACATTTTTAAGTTAATGTACATAATGGAGTTTACAAACCTGAGCACAATTTAAAAGTTATTCTTGTTTAAGAACAGCAAGAAACAAACTTGTAGCTCATTGGTAAAACCTTGCACTGCTGTGACGTAGCCTCTGTGTTCGAATCCCATCAGCCACATTATTTTTCCTGATTTTTTCTTTTAAACTTTTTGGAAGCCCAAAACTTTACGCGTGCACTGCACACAAAAAATGAACAGTCAGGAAAAACAAACATGTGTAAAATGATATATATATATATATATATATATATATACACACACACACACACACACAGAAGAGGACACGCGGCACAAATCCACCGGCATTCCCCGCACACTTGGCCTATAAGATGACCTTATGGGCCAGCGGCGACGGGTAGCCCATGGGCAAAAGTGCCCGGGCTTTACCCACTTGTCGTTTCCCCTACCCCCATTACCCCTGCACTGTTTGATTTCTCTGAATTTAAACAGAGACTTCAATATTCACCTTTAAATCCAATTTTAATGCATTTTAATTCATTCTTTCAATTCCAAAACCCTAATTCCACACTATTAATACAACCACATACCCTATCCTTTCCTCATTCTGAAATCTCTAGCCAAAATTATCAAAATTTTTTAAGTACAAGTGGAGTAGAAGATGAGTTAGCCCAAAACCAACTTCCGGCGAGGAATCGAGCATGTTCCGGCGACCCCGCGATGCCTCAACGATCAAGCTATCTTCTTCTACCTCTTCCCTACCCTTCTAGTTAGTAAGTCCCACCTCATTCTTCTCTTTATACATAAAAAGTTCATTTTTTCAAAACATGTCGGTAAGTGGAGTTAACACCGACTTTTGATTCTAAAACCTTGAAATCACACTTTTTCTTAATCATTGCTCATCCATATTCTTAACATATGTTTATAACTATATAACTAATAATTAGAAACAACTTTCAATCTAAATCATCATGTTAAATAATTTTAAATTGAGTTTTACATTTAAATACCATGAACTTTGTATCTACCATATTTTATTACTTTGCTTAATTATACCTTTAGAAAACTTCACGGGGTAATCACCCACCCCTCACATACACACATGTTTACATAGCACGATAATCTTTAAAACATATTTTTGTGGCAAATACAATATTTCATTAAAATACCATCGACTATAAAACCCGGTTTTCTTTCTAATTGTATTATTAAATTCTTTGTGATTATGCCTCTACAACCTATTTTTGGGAACCCGCTATTGGATGGTGCGGATTATCGCACATCCTTGGGCTAGTAGAGCAAGATGCAGACCTCCTCACGGAGCATTCGGTCTCGAAAGATTTTTAATACGATTTTTAAGAAAAACGAGATTTTCTAATTAATAATAAAATTAATTTTTAATATTATATAAATATTATCAAACCACATATTTTCAAGTTATAATAAAATTCCATGTTTTTCTAAAAATAAAAGAATGACAATTTTCTCTAAAATACCATCAAGTATCAATACAAGACAGGTTTTACACTGAAATAGCTTGAACTATTCAAGCTATGTAAATATTCACTAAAGAACATAAATAATTACTCGAGATTTATTTTGAAAGTATATAAAATATTTTTAATAAAACCCCTTCGAATTATATAAAATTACATTAAGAACCTTAGTAAGTATAGGTTTAAGCGGGATCAATTTTCTTGAGCCTCAGGGAGCCGGAGAAAGTGAGTGCTTGCATATTTAAGGTAGAAAAACTTAACGGAGTTATCGATGGTAATTATCTTGGAAAAAGACACAAATCATGCTATCCATGTGCAGCAGTTACCGATAACGCCGGAATATAATTCAGAATCCAAATCTGTTTTAAAGTGTCTGACTCAATCTGAGTTTAAGTCTAATCCGAATCCAATCTAAACATGAATCCAATTCAAACATGAATCTAATATACCAAACATGAATATTTGAACCTGAACCTGAATACCAGAACAATATCAACATGCAAACATGACTTGACTTGACCGAACTATGGCTATATCTTGACTTGACTACCTGACTACTTGATACATCCTGAACCTGATTACATGAACAACTTGTATCCAAGGTCTCGGCAAGTATGATAACTATAATTCAGTACAAAACATTACGGAGTTTAATGGGGTAGACTGGTACGGAATGTATTAGAAGTGAAATGAGATGGTCACTAAAAGACACCTACCTGAATATCCTGTGCCGTTGTCCCGTGGGTTTTGATGGGGCCTTGTTCTACCTGTTACCATAGTCCACAGAGTAAGTTGGACTCTTCTCGTATACACTGATGCATTCTGTACCAAGCTACAAACAACTACGCTAGTATAACAAACATAAACCTGTACAAATTACAGTTATATTTCTCTCCACTTTTCGTATTCCTTCATTTCTTTTAGGACTTACCGAGCTCTAGTTCGCTGACAACATTCCCGACTCTTCTTTCTTTGGAATGTTCATCAGGAGGACCCGACTCTCAGGAGACCGAGCCCAGTCAGGAAGACTTGGATCAGTTCACAGACCAGACTTCTTGTCTTTACTTGTACTTATCTTTCCAGTTTATATGCCACTGTTTAGGCATTGCTTTTATCATTGTACATTTCCTTTTCAAATCAATTGTAATATAAATAATGAATGTTAATTAAAGTTGATGTTTATATTACATCTCTTGTTATTCTTGTGCATTTTTTATATTGCTTATTTACGCTTAACGTATTTATTTCTGAGTAAATACGTCGCGTGCCTCACCACGTCCCCTTCTCTGTATACCAGGAAACAGGGCGTGACAATGTTAATGGCAACACACCACCACCTATTTTACCACCTCCCCATACCGTAGCTGCTCCAATCAATGAACATACGGTGCTTCTAGAAGCCTTCAAAAGCCTTTTAGAGGGCCAGCAGCAGCAGACTGCTATTCTCATGAACCGCCCGGAAGCCGAAGTACCTGGAGTAGAGCAATTTCGTGTGTTGCATTCCAGGAACTTTTCAGGAAAAGAAAGTTCTCTTGAGGATGAAGAATGGGCCCAGAGTATAGAGAACGACCTTGCCGCAGCACAAGTACCAGACATAGCTTGGGTTCGTGTGGCTAAACTCCAGCTCACCGACAACGCAAGAGTCTGGTGGAAAGCTGAGGAAAGCCGTCTTACATAACCAATAGAGTGGAAGATGTTCCGTGATCTGTTCGATACAAAGTTCTTCCCCAAGACTGCCTGTTTTGAAATGGAACAACAGTTTATCCACCTATAATAAGGCTCTATATGGGTAAAATCAGTGGATAAATATGATGCCGAATTCATCAAGGTTAACAGGTAATGAATTTCTATCAAATTATGTTCCGTAAAACACATCTCTATCCTGAAATCATCATCTTATCACGTTCGCGGCGCACTTGATCCCGATCGATGAGATTCGGGCTAGACGATTCCAACAGGGCTTAAACCCGGAGATTCAGGTGGCATTAGCCAATGGCGACTACCCAACTCATGAACTCACCCTGAAGGTAGCACGTCGTTACAAAGCAGTGATCTAGATGAAAGGTAAGCTCCAAACAGCCGGAATCAAACGCCCTGCTATACAGATGACAGTAGAAGCCTCTTTTAGGCCAACTTTTGCACCCAGGAGGCCAGGAGGATCATTTAACCGGTCCAGTCCAGATTTCTGTTTCTACTGCAAGAGAACTGGACACCTGGTGAAAAACTGCAGGCGTGAAAATGGCATGTGTTTGATTTGTGGCGTATCTACTCACGCGATAGGAACATGATCATATTATTTTAACACAGCACTAGCACCCAGACCTGCAATCACAGCCCCGCAGAGGCCAACCATTCAGGCACCTGCACCCAACCTAGCTCTTCCTGCACCAGATCCACATGGAACACCTGCACAGCCTCATCGTCAATTCCATCAGGCACAGAGAAACGTGCCTCAAGGGCAAAGGAATGTGCCTCCGGCAAGGAGGAATGTACCAAGACGACAGGATTTTGCAATGATGGTTGAAGAGGCCGAAACCACAGAATAAGTCATCACTGGTAAAATCCTCATCCTTTCAATCTTTCAATTCTTGTGTATCGTCGTATTTTTTCTATATCTAAACACGATCTCACACAACTTAGATATTATACTAGTAGCCACCCTTCCTGCACTCGCACTTTTCGACACTAGAGCTTCGCACTGCTTCATGTCAAAACGATTCGTGAGAACGCATGCGATTCCAGTGAAGCCACTCATTTCAAGGTGGAATGTCAGTTCCGGGAATGAAGTCATGAAGGCAACTTTGGGGTATGATCGGTGCCCAGTTATGGTTTGCGGTCGAGAATTCTACGCAAATTTCAAAGTACTGGACATACCAAATTTTGATGTTGTGTTGGGAATAGATTGGCTGGGAGTATTCTATGCTACTATTGACTGCCGTTAAAGAAGGGTAGTATTTGAGATACTAGATCACCCAGTCTTCTATTTCAAAAGTGAAGATAGAACCTTAGAGCCAGGAAGCTACCATGCTAAATCGAAAAATGTAAAAGTGCTCTCTCTACCTGCGGAAGAAGAAAAGCCTGAAGTAGTTCGAGAGTTCGAGGATGTGTTTCCTGAAGACATATCAGGTTTACCTCCCGATCGAGCTCTTGAGTTTAGTATTGATTTACAACCTGGTGCGCAACCTGTAATCAAAGCTCCATACCGGTTAAGTCCGGAGGGATTGAAGGAGATCCGGATTCAGTTGGACGAACTACTGAAGAAAGGTTGGATTCGACCCAGTAATTCAAGTTGGGGATCTCCGGTGTTACTCGTGAAGAAGAAGGAAGGTTCCTACAGAATGTGTGTGGATTATCGAGCTCTGAACGAAGTGACAATTAAGAACAAGTATCCACTATTGCGCATCGATGACCTTTACGCTTAGTTAAGTGGGTTTTGTGTATTTTCAAAGCTAGATCTTCGTTCGGGTTATCATCAGGTGAAGGTCGAAGAGTCCGATATTCTGAAGACGACGTTTAGGACCTGTTATGGCCATTATGAATATCTCATAATGCCATTTGGAGTGACCAATGCACCTTTTATCTTTATGAACCTGATGAACCAAGTTTTCCGAGAGTACTTAGACAGGTTCGTTGTCATCTTCATCGACGACATCCTGGTGTATTCAAAGAATTGGAAAGAACACGTTGAGCACTTACGCATTGTCCAGAAGACATTGCGACAACATTAGCTCTACGCCAAATACAGCAAGTATGGATTTTGGCTAGATCAAGTCGGATTTCTTGGACATATTGTTTCAGGCGAAGGAATCTCTGTAGATCCAGCTAAAGTGTCAGCTGTCAGGGAGTGGCCGATACCAAAGACGGTGAAAGATATAAGAATTTTCTTGGGCTTAGTAGGCTACCAACGATTCATCGAAGGATTTTCAAAGATTGCAGCACCCCTGACCAAGCCCACACATAAAGACGAAGCATTCATGTGGTCAGAAGCATGTGAAAAGGCTTTTGTAGAGCTCAAGACGAGATTAATCTTTGCTCCTATCCTCGTAATACCGGATCAATCTGGCGGATTCGTTATGCATTGTGATGCGTCCGATAAAAGATTAGGATGTATTCTACACCAGCATGGAAAGGTTGTGGCTTTTTCATCAAGATAACTAAAAGTTCATGAGCGCAACTATCCAACACATGATCTGGAGTTGGCAGCCGCCATCTTCGCACTCAAGATTTGGCACCACTATCTTTTGGGAGAATGAGTGGATATATACACTGACCACAAAAGTCTGAAGTATGTATTTACTCAGAAGAAACTCAACATGTGGCAGAGAAGATGGTTAGAACTCATGGCGGACTTCGACATCAACCTACAGTATCATCCTAGGATGTCCTAATGCACTTAGTCACCAGCCATTAGCAATGAACCCACCGCTTAGTGGAGACTACAACAAGAATTGCACGGATTGGAGATTGAAGTAGTTGTGCCAGGTAACGCTTCATCTTTGATGAACTTACAAGTCTAGTCCACTCTTGTCAATCAAATCAAGGCAGCTCAAGCGAATGATGCCAAACTATAAAAAATCCGAGAACAAGTAGAAAGTGGACTACGAACAGACTTCATCATTCACGAAGATGGATTCTTGCGGTATAGAAGTCGTTTATGCATGCCAGTCGGACCTATTCGAGAAGAGTTGATGAAAGAACCCTACAGCTCTCCTAATTTGGTACACCCCGGTGGCACGAAAATATACAAGGATCTACGGCAATACTACTGGTGGCATGGAATGAAGCGCGAAATAGCAAAGAGCGTAGCAAAGTGTCTAGTATGTCAGCAAGTGAGGGCTGAACATCACAGAACTGCTGGTCTACTTCAGCCGTTACCAATCTCAGAATAAAAATGGCAGCACATTACCATGGACTTCATAACTGCCCTCCCTCGCAGCACGAAGGGTAACAATGCAAATTGGGTTATTATGGATCGACTCACCAAGTCAGCTCATTTTATTCCATTTCGAGTTGGCAGTCAACCGAGATGTTAGCAAAGAAGTACATGGGGGTGAGCATAAATCTAAAGTAAGATTTAAATCTTCAAGATGTACCATATTTGATACCCATAAACCCATGCAGAAGATCGTGAGACTACATGGAGTACCTATTTGCATCGTTTCCGATCGTGATACAAGATTCCTCACAATTTTGGCAGAGTCTGCAAGCTAGCCTGGGAACGAGTCTGAATTTCAACACGGCGTATCATCCACAAGCGGACGGACAGTCCGAGCAAACAATTCAGATTCTGAATGACATGCTAAGAGCCTGTATGTTGGACTTCGGAGGTTCGTGTGAAGATCACCTACACCTTGTGGAGTTTTCATACAACAATAGCTATCAGGAAAGTATTGGAATGGCACCATTCGCAGCACTCTACGGACGGAAGTGTCGTTCACCACTAAGTTAGGACGGCATTGGAGATCGTGAACTCCTTGGACCAGAGATGATCGTGGAAACTATGTACGTGGTTCGCACGATCAGGGAAAGGATGGGCATAGCCTAAGACCGACAGAAACATTGGACAGATACAAAGCGTCAACATCTGGGGTTCCAACCTGGAGACCATGTATTCCTGAAGATCTCTCCAAATAGAGGAGTGATCCGTTTTGGCAAGAGGGGCAAACTCAGTTCAAGATACATAGGACCATTCGATATACTCAAATAAGTTGGAGAAGTGGCATATTGTTTAGCACTACCATCCTCATTAGAAGGAGTGCACAACGTGTTCCACATATCCCAGCTACGACGATATGTGAGCGACCCTAGCTACATACTTGATCACTCAGAGCTCACAGTACAGACTGACCCAACCTCCGAGTAACAACCCGTTGAGATCCTGGACCGAAAGGTGAAAACATTACGGAATAAGGAGGTAAACTTGGTCCGAGTGATGTAGAAAAAGGATTCACCAGGAGAATTAACATGGGAACAAGAAGAAGATATGGGTACACGATATCCTTACCTTTTTGAAAATTAGTCTCTATGTAATTGTAAATTTTGAGCACGAAATTTTTATAAGGAGGGTAGAATGTAATGACTCTGAAATCACTGTACATAATTTTTCTTGTATTTCACAGTAAAGGGTATTTCAGCCCGTGTAAGAGTTAAAAGTTATTTTTGTTAAATAAAAGCTATTTTTGTTAAACAAAAGCTAGAAGTAACTTGTAGTTCACTGGTAAAGCCTCTACACTGCTGTGACATAGCCTGTGCCTTTGAATCCTAGCAGACCCAATTATTTTTAAACATTTTTCTTTTTAAATTTTTGGAAGCCTAAGAGTTGCAAGTTCAATACACGAGGAATGAAAAGTTTCAGAAAAATCAAACAAGCGCAATGAGGTGTACACACCCAAATACCCACGTTGCACGAATCTCAAGGCAAGAGCTCGAGATCCGACCGCCCATTCTCCCATTTAGGCCGGCACCGACGGTCCAGAATGCTCCAATTGGCTTTGTGCTTTGCACACTGTTCATACCAGAATATTGCATTTATTACCGCCCATTCTTACGCTCGTTTGTTTATAGGTAGGTGCTTTTAATCCGTATTTGCTACATATTTACAGGCTACAGGTTCCTAGTCCAAAATAACGCAATTGATACAAAATCTCCACTGTTAAGCCAAAATACAGAACATCTGTTGACAGCAGATAAAAGCCCGGTTCCGGTCATCCGTATCCATCCAGTGCCGCGTGCCAGTTCCAGAGACAAAACATATGACAGTGGTCATTCGTGTCTCGGACAAGCACATAGCACGAGGGGGGCAGCACAAGAATCAATGGGTGCGCGGAGCTCGAGGGAGAAAAGGTCAAAAGTATTATTTTTGATGCCATTTTTGACCGTTGCATATCTGAAACAATTGTAGAAGAAATTTGCAATTTGGTACATGTAGAACAACATAAGATGGCAACACAAGGAAACCCAGAAAATTCGAGACCACAATTCCACAAAAGCGCGGCGGAACCGCCGCCAAATGTGGGTTTCCGCGGCGGATCCGCCGCGGTTTTGTGTCATTATCTGACCAAATTTTGGGGGTAGCTTTGTCATTTCATTTAGGACTAGAATATTGCCCTAGGGTTTCAGCACGCAGCCTATAAATAGCCCAGTTTTGTGCAAGCCAAAGGTCTTCTTCATGTCTTCTTTTCCCATCTCTTTTTGTTAGGATTTAGTTTAGTTTCTTCTTCTTCTTCATTCTTTCCTCCATGAAAATTGTAGTGAGAGCTTTTTGAGTGGATGAAGAAATGAAGATGAGGGTTGTTTTTCTTATCTTGTATTTTTATTTCATTGCATTGTAATTTAATTTCTAGTGTAATTTTAATTCTTGTTGTTAACTAGTTGTTGTTATTTCTTTGCTTGTTCTCTTTTCCTTTCTTCTTATCCGTATTTTCAAGCGATGATACTTGACGGAGTTCCATGCTAAGGTGAGGACCCAAGAGTTAGCTTGCTTCACTTGTAAAACCGTATTTTTCTCTTTTCTTCCGTCTTGTTTTGTTTTTTTTCTTTTATGATGTGTGAATAATTTCCCTCTTGTTAAGGCTAAGGAAGGTGGTATGAGGGACGGAGAAATCTCTTGTGCTTCTCTTCGCCAAACATCTTGAAACGAACCCCGACCAAACAACCGCAACCCCTTCGCTTAGGCGCGCTATAGTGACATGTAGCCGTGATCTAAGTTGAGAAGTCCTTTAAGCGCGCTACAACGTGACATGTAGTTGTGACTTAATTGGATACATGGTTGCGGGTGTTTGGCCGAGGGTTGGAAATAATCGTATTTAGCTGACGGACAAGGGGCACTAGGAATGGATTTAGCGTTGGAAAGCTTTCTTAAACTCACAAATCCCATTCCTATGTCCTCCTAATCCCCGCTACTTTCGATTATCCCAACATCGTTCTTAAGAATGGCAAAAGACAAGCACAAGACTAATCCTAACTCTACTAACCGACCTTAACCTTAACAAGCTTACTTGAACATAAATACAAACACTTAGGATAGAACTGAACAAACATATACGCATTCTTTATTGACTCATCTAAAACTCGAACGGATATACAACCATCTCCCTGCGGATCGACCCATGCTCAACCGGCTAGCTGCATAGCGACACCGTCCTGATCGCGGTTATAACTTTAGAACTTTGAACATCCGACACGCCAAAAGCGTGCGATCAAATGGCGCCATTGCCGGGAAGACAGTAACGTATTTTCTTTCTTGTTATTCGGGTTAATATTCTTTTTGTATATATATACATGAAATAAAATCTTTTTGTTATTTTTGATAATTTTTGTGTGCAAGTGTGCAGGCTAAACTGAAGCTAGTACAGTAATCTAATCAAGAAACAGAGGTTTTTATTAGGGTGTACAGAGAAGGGCACGTGTATTGACCTAAGGTTCAGGCGCCAGCTCATCAATTTGACCGCGGAACCGCGGTCAAAGAGGGGATACGGCGGCGGTTCCGCGGTCATATTGAGGCTTCTGAGCCCCAAATTTTTTCTGCCCTTTCTCTCTCCTCTAGTTCCCTCTCTGAATTCCACTATACTGTATTTTCTGCAAGTATCTTTGCACAGAATTGCACAGCCGCCAAATAAATTTTTGTTGTTTTAGATTTTGTTTGTTTACCGCTTTGCATATATTAATACGGACATTAAGGGGCTATAACACCAATTCAGATTGGGTGGGGATTTCATCACCCTTCCTAAGACCCCACAAATCACTAATTACATACGCATTATCTTGAGCTAATAAAAAATACTAGACTCAGCCCTAAAGACGTCGCGCTCAATAGGACAGAGGACTAGTTATAGGCATCGGCTGTTGATCCTAACCTGACTTTGCAGTGTCTAGACAAGTGTGTCTAAGGCGAGTGGTTACTTAATTAAGGCCACTACTTGTAGTGGAGAGCCTCCCACTCACCCGGCACTTACCTGGCCGCAATTGGCGGTGAAGAGGCGGTTTGAGGTCCTATTTCTAGCCCTTTGGAACAGTTAGGAGCTGTCTAGCTGACCTAGGTGACCCTAGCTCTAGGTGTGTTTGTGCATTTTGTGATTGTGATTGTGCTTGTAAATTTTAGTCCCATAATTCCGTATTCTTTCAAACAAACAATTTCAAAACTCCAAAAACAAACATTTTTTCTTTTAATAAAAATTTAAAAAAAATCCACATTCTTTTTTCCCTCCTTTTCTTTTCTCTCTTCATATCATGGGTACCCCACCTAGAAAAACTCTTGCCGAACTTTAGTACCCACAACCAGACATAACTTCCTACGGTTCTTGCTTTGGTCGAATTTCGAATGACCCCTCCATGCCCAAAATTTCACTGAAAGATCGCATAGAAGCGTCTAGGACAAACACTTGCACTCCGCATTCCACTTTGTATCAACCTTTTCAACCTCCCCCTACCCTATTATGTTGATACCCCTTTTGCAAGTCGTCCTTTTTCCATCGCTGAACATATTGAACAATCCCGTAGCCGATCTTTCACTCCTTTCACCACTACAGATTCTTGGGATCAACAATTCCATTCACCGTCTTATCCAAATGTTGATCCTGCTCCTGTCCAGTCATTCAATTCCTACCAGTCCTACCCGACTTTTGCACCTTCCCTAGACATTGCTTCTGAACCGCCATTTGGGAGTTTTCAGTATCCAAACAACTTTGAATCTTTTACTGAAACCCCTTCACAACCCATGTCTAGTTTGGAACAGTCATTGGAAGACTTTAGGGTAGCGTCGTACCAACAGATGATGGATTTGAATGCGTCCATGGCCGCCCTCATACAACCTAGTGACCCGATAGCTAGTTTTCAACTAGCTCCAAATTTTCCAATTTATGAAGAGGCGGTAGGACAGGTTGAGAATTTGAGCGGAGATAGTGAGCCGTACACCCTTCCAAATTAGACCTACCCGTTTCAATTTGAATCCCACAACTCCATTTTTGAATGTCTATCTAGTGTTCCCAACGATTCACCGATTGAAGATAGAATGATTAATGAGTTGTGCGACTTTGTAGTGTTTGATTTACCTGATTGTGAAGGGTCCCTTCCAAGTGAAACCAATCCTAAACCTTTTGACCTCTACACCTCCACTCTAGAACCTGAATCGATTGATATCCATTCTTTTGTTGATGTGTCTAAGAATATAGATTTTCACTTGATTGAGGATATTGACGCTGGGAATATTTTGGATGATGAGCCCGTAGATTTGACTGAGTTTCTCTCCCCAATTCATCATCCCGAGTCATTAACTGTTTTTCCCGAACTCCATATGCGTCTAGATTTTGAGGATAAATGCATGGATGTGCTGAATTTTGAGGATAGTTTTGAGAATGAACCAGTTTTGCTTGATGAGTCGGATTTCCCAATTCATCCTGTCCCTGTCATTGACTGTGTACACCCTCCTGAACCCTTAATCGATACCCTTCCTCAATCACTTCCCTCCATCCTTTCCATCGTTCCGACCTTGCAAGAAACCGTATCATTTTCATTTCTTATGTCTGGTTTACCAAGTTCGACATACCCATGGTTTCTCACGAATCTTGAGGGATTTGACCCCATTTCTTGACGGGTTAATAGATTAGCACAATCGCTTTTTACACATCGGTCATCACAAATTGTGCTAATTTATTTGCTCCATTTCCACCCTCAAGTTCGTATTCCACTTCTTTCTTCCTTCCGCCATTCTTCTTCTTATATACCGAGACCGTATATCACTTCTATCTCCATATGGTCTTGCGTATTCTCCATCTCTTTTCTCTACGCCTTCTTCCACCAACCTGTACATTATAGCGATAAAATCTTTGAATGGCCTGTGTAGGGCCTTGTATAGCTTGATACTGTTCTCCCCCCCCCCCCCGATCCTGAACTTCAACGCTAAACAGTGGAAACACTGTTTCACTTAAGTTTGGGGGGGAACCTTTTTTTGTATATATTTTTGGTTTTTTTTTTTTATTTTGTATAAAATTTTCATTTGGAGAGTGCCGACAATTTTGACCCTCTTGGTATAGCCTGACAGTGAGGGCACTGTCAAGTTTAAGTTTGGGGGTGTGCTCGGTAAGCTTTCTTGCTTCGCATTCATTTTTATATTCTGCATTTGCATACTTTATTAAAAACCCACAAAAATCGAAAATTTTTGGAAAAATATAAAAACTTTGTTGTCAAGTTAGCTAATAAGGTAACTTAGATTTTTATTCCGAAAGTTTAGTTGATATGTGAGAAATAACTAAATTCTGGGCTTAGGAATTGAAACCCCTAAAAATAACCCTCATTCTGCTTAACCTTGGTAAGTATACGTCCTTACAGTTTTTTTGAGAAATAGGTAATCTTGAGTTCAGTTCTTGAGTTAAGTCAAGATGAAGGGAATGTATTGATGCTTTACTGAAGGATAAGTCTGAAAAATAGTTTCTTTTCTTGAGTTCAAATTTATAAACTGCACTTACACGCACCTTAAAACTTGGGATAGTAGAGAATACCTAGAAATACTCTTACCTGAAAACCTAGTATGAAAGAAAAAACGGTATTTAAAGCTAAACACCAAAAGAGCATTATTGGAAAATATATCCGGTCTTGAAAAAGAAAAAGAAAAAAAAAGAAAAAGAAAAATAGAATAAAGTCAAGACCTGGAAACTGCTATTTACGCTTTAAGTTCACACATTCAGTAATCGGCTGTTAGTGCCTCAAGAAGCATTAATAGTCGCATGAAAGGTGTGTGAGCAAATCCGTCCATCCTTAATGAAAAGAAATAGTATTAGGTATTAGGGCAAGGGTATTATAGCTTGAATTTAATTCTTAAGTGTAAGGGTGCAAATACACACACACGTAGGGGTATACAATCGATATTTGGATAAAAGATAGAAATAAAAGGTAAGACTTATGTTTTCTGTAAAGTTGATAAAAATCCCTGATTTAAGACCGCACTTTAGAAGGAAAACTCAGGAGATACCAACATCTTTCTAAACTTTTTGGAACGTATAGGATCTAGGGTTAAATAGATAGGAGGCATGAAAAATAAGGGTTGGATATTTATAACTTAGAATGATAGAATTTCTAACGTAAATACTGAACTGTAGGTGTAGAATCGACGTTAACTTATGACACTAGCTTGACGGGATTTTGTGGGTAGTATCCGCTGAAAACCCTCAGGAGACAACACTCCTCCTAGTAGGGACACCTAGAGGTTTAACGGCTTGTTGCACATGCTCAGTGCAATCGCGTTCCCTGCGAAAGTACGGTTAGGACTTTTTTTTTGAATAATTGGTTTTGCTCAGGACGAGCAAAAGTTAAGTTTAGGGGTATTTGTTCATACCAGAATATTGCATTTATTACCGCCCATTCTTACGCTCGTTTGTTTATAGATAGGTGCTTTTAATCCGTGTTTGCTACATATTTACGGGCTACAGGTTCCTAGTCCAAAATAACGCAATTGATACAAAATCTCCACTGTTATGCCAAAATACAGAACATCTGTTGACAGCAGATAAAAGCCGGGTTCCAGTCATCCGTATCCGTCCAGTGCCGCGTACCAGTTCCAGAGACAAAACATATGACAGTGGTCATTCGTGTCTCGGACAAGCACATAGCACGAGGGGGGGCAGCACAAGAATCAATGGGTGCGCGGAGCTCGAGGGAGAAAAGGTCAAAAGTATTATTTTTAATGCCATTTTGGACCGTTGCATATCTGAAACAATTGTAGAAGAAATTTGCAATTTGGTACATGTAGAACAACATAAGATGGCAACACAAGGAAACCCAGAAAATTCGAGACTACAATTCCATAAAAGCGCGGCGGAACCGCCGCTAAATGTGGGTTTCCGCGGCGGATCCGCCGCGGTTTTGTGTCATCATCTGACCAAATTTTGGGAGTAGCTTTGTCATTTCATTTGGGGCCAGAATGTTGCCCTAGGGTTTCAGCACACAGCCTATAAATAGCCCAGTTTTGTGCAAGCCAAAGGTCTTCTTCATGTCTTCTTTTCCCATATCTTTTTGTTAGGATTTAGTTTAGTTTCTTCTTCTTCTTCATTCTTTCCTCCATGAAAATTGTAGTGAGAGCTTTTTGAGTGGATGAAGAAATGAAGATGAGGGTTGTTTTTCTTATCTTGTATTTTTATTTCATTGCATTGTAATTTAATTTCTAGTGTAATTTTAATTCTTGTTGTTAACTAGTTGTTGTTATTTCTTTGCTTGTTCTCTTTTCCTTTCTTCTTATCCGTATTTTCAAGCGATGATACTTGACGGAGTTCCTTGCTAAGGTGAGGACCCAAGAGTTAGCTTGCTTCACTTGTAAAACCGTATTTTTCTCTTTTCTTCCTTCTTGTTTTGTTTTGTTTTCTTTTATGATGTGAAAATAATTTCCCTCTTGTTAAGGCCAAGGAAGGTGGTATGAGGGACGAAGAAATCCCTTGTGCTTCTCTTCGCCAAACATCTTGAAACGAATCCCGACCAAACAACCGCAACCCCCTCGCTTAGGCGCGCTATACGCGACATGTAGCCGCGACCTAAGTTGAGAAGTCTTTTAAGCGCGCTATAACGTGACATGTAGTTGTGACTTAATTGGATACATGGTTGCGGGTGTTTGGCCGAGGGTTGGTGTAACGTTTTGAAAATCGTTTCGGTGGAATTTCGGAAAATCGGTAAAATAAGGCGGGTTTTCTGTAAAAAGTCAAAATACAAATATCTTTATTATAAAAATAAAATATACATATTCTAGCTATGTAATTACTAGTATTTGGTGTTTATTGAGCCACTGGTGAAATTTCAAATTTTCTGGAAAAAAATTATTTTAATATTATTTTAAGCCGTCACTAATACATTTAATTAGGGAAAATTACAAATTGGAATGGGTTGATACAAATTTTATAATTCTTGGCACATTAAACAAAATTTTAAAATATTGTTTCTGAAATGAAATCGTTTGCCAAAACGGTTTAGAAATTATTGAAGAAAAAAGGCTTTTTTAGTGAATTTAGTGTAAATGGATATTTGGGGTATAGTATTTATCATTTTTCATCACCCCACACCCATACCCACACTCACACACCCCCATTTTTCCTTCCCCATGGCTGAATTCAGCAGCCCCCCTCAATTGTCCCCACTTGTGTTGCAAAAGAAAAGAAAGAAAAGAAAAGAAAAGAAAAGAGAATGATAGAAGTAAAAGGTGGACTTTTTGACCCCATTCTCTCTCCAATCACCTCACACTCTCTTCTCCTCCCCATTTGACCGAGCCCACTGCTGATTTCAGCAGCCCCTCCCCTCTCTTTCCCTCATCTCATTTCTTCTCCAAAAATCCTCAAAAAAATTGCCAAAAATCAAAGTAAAACCTCACCAAAATCAAAATCCGACTCCTATCCATTTCTCATTAGCCAAAATTGCATGGATGTAGGGAACAAAATTTCGATTTGGGAGGCTATGTGTGCTTGTGGATCTTCAAAATTATTGGGTATAAATTCCAACCCTTTTTGCTTAATTTGTTAGTTAATTTCTTAAAGCTAATTAACTAAGTGATTAATTAGGTTTTAGATGAGTTTAATTGCATGATTAAGGAATTCAAGTTAGGGTTTTGTTGTGGAATTGGGTTGTGATAAATTTTGCATGGTTATGTGATGTGGATTAACATTTTAAGTATTGTAGAAAGCTAATCTAGTTGTTAATTACAAACCATTACTTATAAAATGCCCTAATTAAGTTATTTTGCTAACTAGGGTTTTTGGAAAATTATGAAATGCTTTAGGTTAAAATATAATTATGGTTTCATGTCATTATTAATATTATATTTAGTGGTTTAATGCCTTTAGTTCATGAAAATCCAAGCTAAATTGTTGTTTGTGTATTTTTGCTATAAAATTGTTAAAATTGGGTATTTTGTAAACTAGAATTTTAGGGTCAATGGAATTTAATGAGATTAAATTATGGGAATTGTTTTTATGACTTATTTAAGATATTTAATAAGTATTATAGCCGCTAGATTTGTTTAAACGTCGAGTTTTGTACTAAAACGGGTAATTTTTGCTTGCTAGATTTTCGGAAAAATGGCTTTTAAGGTGAATTTGTGGTTTTTGTGAATTCTAACCTATTTTATATTATAATTAGTGTTCGTGAATGCGCAAATGAGAGTGTTTGGGTTTTTCTCGATGGTTTGAAGTTTGTACATCGACATCGAGGGTTGGTTTGGCTATTCTTGCCTGCGTAGGCGATAGGTTTTGACCTATGCGTGATACGCGTGCCGATTTGATTTTCGTATGCCGTTTCGATTTCGAATTTGGTTTTAATGCGATACGGTGCGTTATGATATGTAGGTACCCCATGTGGACTTCGATACGATAAGCAAGCGCGTGGCGACGTCGGCACCGGCGAGCGAGAACCAGGTGAGTAGATTTATATCTACGGGGAGTTCGGGTGGATGGCGTATAGCACCCCCGCAGTCCGCGGTGATGTATACGAATACGTATACACACATATATATTGATTATTTATTATTGAGGTTATTGATGATAAAGATAGATTTTAGGTGTGAATGGATAGGTTTAGTGTTGCGAGACCCTAGAGTAGAGGTTGCACCACATTTACACACACACCCATACTTGCATACATTCTTCTTCATATGTGCTTATATGGGGTTATATAGTTATGTGTTCACATGGGTATGGGACTATGTGTTCATATACTGGATTTTAGGATAGTACTTGGGATCTGAGATGAGTCGATGAGATTTGATTTGAGGCCGTGAGATCGATGATTTGGCAGGGTTCGTATTTGAGATACGACATGACGTTGTAGCGGGTCCTTTGACGTAGTGTTTCACACACGTGCATGCATACGTAGGTGGTATCAGTATTGTACTAGACGTAGGTCAGTACCCCGATCATGATATTTGATAAAGAGGATACCAGATGAATAGTATGATGAATGTGATATTGACCCGTACCCAGATTTGGGATGCCGTACGACGGATTTACGTACGAGCTATATATTGATGATTGATCCACACCCTTGACTTGGGATGTCTGACTATAGATATGGTATCGAAAATGATATTATTAAGGCGGGATCACCGACTATACATATACATGTATGTATATATATCGACTCAGATGATAGGCGGTTTCCTTACCTGTAGTTCAGCTTGTTAGTTCAGCCGTATAGTTTAGTGTAGTTGTTAGATTAGATTAGACTCCTACCTATTTCAAAAACTAGCGGATCGTGGGTATTTTAAAAGACAGGTCAAGGGATCTACGGATATTTCAAAAGACGTATCCTTTCTTAAAACCACCGGAGCCCTTATTTTCAAAACCCCACGATTCGTGTTATTTCAAATGGCACCATTGTTTAATATTTAGTTCCCGCTCATTATGGTTGCTCACTCCGCATCGCATACTTACATTGTTATTTCATATTGCATTGTTGATATTATGCTGTTAGGACACCAGCACCATTACTGATGATGCGTATGTACCACGTACACTTACTTGCCGGCTTACACACATCTTCATCGGTAATTGCCATGTCACGTACACCTTAGAAAATATTATGGCTTAACTTAGCTTGATAGCTAGTAGTTTGACATGATATTAGTGTACTTACCTTATATGCCAGCTTAGATATTGTAGTTATTACTTGTCACTTCATGCATACTGTTATTCATTGTTATGCTGTATTCATGGATTCTCATGCCTATATTCATGGTTTTACATGCTATTGATGATTTGGATTCGGATTTCCATGAGATTTTCTGGATTTGGGGGAAAACCGCAAAACTTGTATAAGCTTCTTTCCTCTCTTTTAAATAAAAAGTGCGGTTTTCCCATGATGTATGAGTCGTCCACCATGAGTTTGCTGATGGATTTCGAGACCCGATTCGAGGAGTTGGATGAACCGTTTCGGGTACATGGTGGGCCCGGTGCGGTACCCCGGGGTGAGAAGGCCGTGTTGTTGACGTTGAGCCTGGCAGGGGAGCACTACCGACCGGTGATTTTACCCGACGCGTCGGATATCCGGAGGATACCGTCGTGGTCTTGAGATTGATGGCAGGGGCCGGTCAAGACTGACGACGCCTTAGATAGTGAGATTGATACTGAGATTTTGAGATATTGAGGTACTGAGATTTGATGATACAGGCCGGTCCGGATAGCCGGAGCCTCGGATTTTTGAGACATTGGGATTTATGTTTTGTGTCGATGCTAGACATTATTTATGCTGATTTCATTTATGATATCTCTCTTTAAAAATAAAGTAATCTCACAAAGTTATGAAAGCAGTTTCTTCAGTACATGTATTCCGTTTTCATGCATTCCTACATCATCCATATGATATATTGCTATCTGAGGCACTGACACGAGCACTTGATATTACTGTTGTTTAGTGGTATACCCTAGCCATGGTTATAGGCTGCTGGTTATATTTGAGAATATATTATGATCGTTGACCTAGGTTTGCGTTGTTCATGCGGTTTCTGTTCGTAGATGTTTTTCTACTCACGAGTTGGCAACTCACCCCCGTTGTGCCACAGTTCCTTGCAGGTTTTGCCGTACAGCTTTCATTACGGCTTTGCTGGCACTGCTTCTTTCGGGTGACTTGTTAGTAGGTGGGTTTATTGGTATCGTACCCATCATATTACCTTGTATAATATTATTCAGTTGTATCTAGTAAATTCCATCAACCAAACATGTATTTATTTCAGAGATAGAGACCAGTGATGTTATTCTTTCGACCTTAGAGTCGCGCGTTATATTTCTGTGGATTTCTGGTGGTTTTGAGTTTCCTTTTGAGTTTTGATCCTCGCCCTTGGCGTTGTATATTATATTGCTTGTGCGGTTGTGACCGTCGATTGACGAAGAGCTAGCTCCCGCTTGGGGATGCCTTTTATTGATTTCGTATACTATTCATGTTGTATCCCGTTTGGGGGCCAGTATTTACAAAGGAGACTCTGCCGAAATTTTCAGGAAATATTTGATGTTTTTTAAAAAAAACGCATAATTCGGCTTATGCTATTAAAACTACTTGATTTAAATTGGTTTCCCTTCACTTTACTACTTTTCTTGGTTTTGGATTTCTGGGTTTTCGGCTTACTTAGATTACGTACGCCTCGAGACGTTTCGTAGTCTAAGTGCCGGTCATGTTCCGTACTTTCGGGTCGTGACAGTTGGAAATAAGCGTATTTAGCTGACGGACAAGGGGCACTAGGAATGGATTTAGCGTTGGAAAGCTTGCTTAAACTCGTAAATCCCATTCCTATGTCCTCCTAATCCCCGCTACTTTCGATTATCCCAACATCGCTCTTAAGAATGGAAAAAGACAAGCACAAGACTAATCCTAACTCTACTAACCGACCTTAACCTTAACAAGCTTACTTGAACATAAATACGAATACTTAGGATAGAACTGAACAAACATATACGCATTCTTTATTGACTCGTCTAAAACTCGAACGGACATACAACCATCTCCCTGCGGATCGACCCGTGCTCAACCGGCTAGCTGCATAGTGACACCGTCCTGATCGCGGTTATAACTTTAGAACTTTGAACATCCAACACGCCAAAAGCGTGTGATCACACACACACCCTTTCGACTTCACTTAACTCCCCTGCACTGTTTGATTTTCCTGCAATCAAACAGAGACCCTTCAATTCACCGTTTAACACCTTTTTAATACTTTTTAATCCAAAATTTTAATTACCAAACCCTAATTCTTCACTTTAAATACCACCCCATGCCTTAGCTCTTCACCATTCTGAAATTCTGGCAAAAATTTACTCAAAAAGTTTCTAAGTGCAAGTGGAGTCAAGTGGAGCTAACGACCAAGCTTGTTCCATCAGAGATCGAAGCCGTTTCCGGAGTTTCCACGACGCCACAAAACCCCCTTCCTTCTTCCTTACCCGATATTACCAAATCGTAAGTCTCTCTCATCTCCTTTTCTTTTCATCTCAATTTATCTCCTAAAAAGATATTGGTAATGTGGAGTTAATCCCGATACTTTTCTTTTTAAACTTGAAACTCCCTTTTTTCGTTATATCTTGGTCAAACTATGTTTACCACTCTACTTGTAACTTTAATTACAAACGTTTAGCTTCATGTTTAACCAAAATTTTCATGTGAAACAAACATAAACGAACTTTTTCTTCAATACCTTGAACTTTAGTATAAACCTCTTTTCAATAATTGTTTAAATAGTATCTTTAGGAAAACTTCACGGGGTAACGACCTACCCCACACGCACACTTTGGTTTCATAGCACAATGCCTATATATATATAGTTGGTTCAAAAAATTGCTTTTCATTAAAATACCACATCTTTTCAAAACCGAGTTTCTTTTAAAACCTGTATTCTGTAATCCTTGGCAAATACGCCTCTACAACTCTCATTATGGGACCCGCTAATGGATGATGCGGATTATCGCACATCCTTGAGATAATAGAGCGAGATGCAGAACTTCTCACGGAATATTCAATCTCGAAAGGAAATAAAATACGGTTTTTAAGAAATGCGACTTTTCGAAATAAAACCAATTTTTGAAAATTATATAAAAATTATAAATTCGTATTTTCAATATATTATGAAACTATTTTCTAAAATGAAAGATTAAACTTTTAATAATAATATCATCAAGTTATCAAAAAGGGGCAATTTTCAATAAAATACCATAATCTTTTAAAAGCTAAATTTTATCATTAAAATACCCAATAATTAAAACACATGCTCATGAAAACCCTAAATGTTATAAATCACTCTCAAGGTTTATTTTTAATGTAACGCCCTACGCCCCAGTACAGATGGTATTGTCCGCTTTGGCCGAAACCGCACGGTTTTTCCCTTTAGAGCGAACCGGATCCGACCATAGGCCACTTCGCAAGAGGTCACCCATCCCAAGACTTTCCTGGCCCGAGCACGCTTAACTACGGAGTTCTCAAGCTCCTGTAGTTCCGGTTCACTTAAAAGGCGCCTCTGCAATTGAGGGTGGTATCATTATATTTATAATGCAGTTCGATCCTCTTTCGGAATGTGCTTTAGGGACCTGATCCCATTGTTCTGAAATGGCTCCCTCACTCAGATCACCAAGATGTCCGTAACAGACCGCATTGAGTATGGATAGAGCAGATCACCATGATGTCTTAAGACCGCACTGCTCCGGGGTATTACATTCCCCCCATCTAAGAACAATGGTTCGTTCTCGAACCATAAACCTACTATTGAGGGACCTGCATGGGCCACCATAAATGTAACGCCCCACGCCCCAGTACAGATGGTATTGTCCGCTTTGGCTGAAACCGCACGGTTTTTCCCTTTAGAGCGAACCGAACCCGACCAGAGGCCACTTCCCAGGAGGTCACCCATCACAAGACTTCCTTGGCCCGAGCACGCTTAACTACGGAGTTCTCAAGCTCTTGTAGTTCCGGTTCACTTAAAAGGCACCTCTGTAATTGAGGGTGGTATCATTATATTTATAATGCAGTCCGGTCCTCTTTCGGAATGTGCTTTAAGGACCCGATCCCATTGTTCTGAAATGGCTCCCTCACTCATATCACCAAGATGTCCGCAACAGACCGCGCTGAGTGTGGACAGAGCAGATCACCATGATGTCTTAAGACCGCACTGCTCTGGGGTATTACATTTAAACTATATCACAAAATTTTTCATAAAACCCCCTCGAGATATGTAAAACAATATTTTAAGAACTCTAGTTAAATATAAGTTTAAGCGAGATCAATTTTCTTGAACCCCATGGAGCCGGAGAAAGTGAGTGCTTGCCAATTCATGTTAGACAATTTAACGGAGTCATCAATGGCAATTTTCTTGGAAAAAGACACAAATCCTGCCGTTCATGTGCAGCAGTTGCCGATTACTCCTGAACCTAAGAAATCAAGTGTTAAATCCGTTCATAAGTGTATGACTCAATCTGAGTCCAAACTCTAACCAGAATCCAAAATCAAACATGAACTTGAATACTTGATCATAAACATGAATACTCGAATTCAAATATCAAACTCAAACTTGCATATTTGACTAGACTTGACCGAACCATGGTTATAACATGACATGAACTTGACATGACTATTTAAACACATGATTACATTCTGAACATGAACCTGAACATTTTATATCCATGGATTCGGCCAAGACCTATAATCTTAATCTATAAAATACAATACGCGAGGACAAAGGGGTAGATTGGTACGGAACGTATATCGTGGCACGAGAGGTCACTTAAAAGACACCTACATGAATTCACGTGCCGTTATCCCGTGGGTTATGACGGGCCTTGTATTACATGTTACCATAGTCCACGGGGTAAGATGGACTCCTCTCGTACATGAATACTTTCCTTATCAAACTACAAATAAGCACGTTAGAATAACTATCTTATACCTGTGAACGATTATATACAACTTTATCTGTTCATTTCACATTATATACTATCTTTTCTTTCTTCTTTTGGGACTTACTGAACGCTAGTTCGCTGACGACATTCCTCTCTATTTTCTTTCTTTAGAATGTTCATCAGGAGGACCGGACTCTGAGGAGATATAGCCGAGTCCTGAAGACTTGGACCAGCTTGCTGCACAGCCAGATTACTAGCTCTTTCCGGTCTGCACTTACTTTCTGTATGTCATTGTTTAGGCATTTGCTTTATTTATTGTATCTTTTATTTTCAAACAGTTGTATGTAAAGTTGAATGTAAATAAAGATACTGTTTCATTTTTACTCTTGTCATTCTTGTTCATAGTTATATTGCTTAATTACACTTAACGTATTTATTTCATAGTAAATACGTTGCGGGCTTACCACGTCATCGTTTCCGTTTATTGGGAAGCGGGGCGTGACACATGGATTCGGCCAAGACCTGTAATCTTAATCTATACAATACAATATGCGGGGATAAAGGGGTAGATTTGTCATGCCCCGCTTCCCAGAGTACGCTAGATTGGGCACGTGACATAGCCAACCATGCTACCTGTGGGTAGGAAGTATCCATCCACAGTCACATTACGGCTGTAGAGATATCAAGAACAAGATAAAACTATCTAAAACATGTCCATAATCTAGAATAACAGGAGTCAATAATAAATAAATGCGGAAGCAAATGATCCAATACAAATAACTGAAAAGTGTGTCCTATAATGCGGGCTCACATCAGGAAATAAATGCAGGAAATAAAACTAACTACTACTGAACTCACAGCTCAGCCTGCTGGCTGAAGTATTCCTGCTCGGACTGCAACAGCGGTACGGAATCTGGGCCATGCAAAACCCAGACGTCAGCGCGTCATGTCATCAAGTAATATAATATGAACAGTGTAGCAGGCAATGTAATAAAAACATGAATACAGCAAGAATAACAATAATATGAATCATACCAGTACAGGGTAGCGTGCAGTGGGTAAACTAAACTGTTCTATCAGGTTTTCTATTCTAAAGTCTTTGAAATCAATTGATGAATCATCGATGTAACTTGTAACACCCGAGCCCAATAATGCTATGTACATTACTAGTTGAGGGTTATTTATTGCTCATTCCAATTTTCCTGATTTTCTGGTGTTTATTGCTAAATTTTACCCGGTTGAGTCATTTTGGCACATAACAAATTTTAACTCCTAAAATGAAATTTAAGATGTCCATGTTGGCCTACTCGTCGCCACTAGTCGCGTGGTAGCGTCCGCGTGTCGAGATTCCGTTCCGTTTGGTTAAACGGGCCAGTTTGGGCGACTACGCGCGCGTGCAAGTGTCCGACTTGGGGCATGCATTTTAATCACTAAACACCTCTTTTCAAAATTTGGAACCCGCTTAAAATCCTATAATTTGAATTTGGAACATTTGGGCGCAACCCGGGCGCGATTTGGAAATGTTTCATTTCGCGCCAAAAAGGGCCCGTTTTAATTTAATATATATAACTATAATTATATACGAATCTAATATTCTTAACCACCAAACCCTGCCAAATCATTCAAATTTTCACATATTTAACCTCGTGGCCAATCACGAGCTCCTTTTGAGCTCGTGGGCCCCACCTCCATTCCCTCATCTCTGTCTCTCTCCTCATTCTT
Organism: Agapanthus africanus; assembly: GCA_030015575.1. Taxonomy (NCBI): domain Eukaryota; kingdom Viridiplantae; phylum Streptophyta; class Magnoliopsida; order Asparagales; family Amaryllidaceae; genus Agapanthus; species Agapanthus africanus. Next base: position 449,125,164 of record CM057349.1, on the reverse strand, counting down.
TCTCTCTCTCTATCTCACCAAATCTCTCTTTCTCTCTCTCCAATCTCTCTCTTTCTCTTCCTCTTTATATTCGTAACCATGCAGCCGCCCTCGCCATCCTTTCCTCGCGAGAAAACCCATCACGAATCCTAACCCTAGCCCTCGCGATCCCGTCGCCGACCTCCTCGAGACCTCACCGGCGCCGCCCTCACCACCGCGACCTCCACCGCACCCGCCTACCCTCTTCCTCCCGTTCTCCCGCTCCTCCCGCGCCTGCAACCCATCTCCCCGACGCCTCCATCTCCTCGAGACCTCGCCGTCGACGTCGCCTCCGACCGTCGAAGCCTCCCACGACTCCTTCTCACCCTCCTCGTCGAGACCTCGTCGTCGTTCCCTCCTTCCCTCGCCGGAACAGTAAACCCGAGCCCTAACCCATCGCCTACCCCGCGGTTCGCCGGAGAAACGTGCCGGAGACCCCGTCGACACCACCTCCGACCACCTCCCTCTCTCCCACGACCACCAGAGCCGACCATACTCCTCCCCACTCACCGCAGCACCCCTTTCCAGCGACCCCGAGCCTTCCAGCCGTTCCAGCACCCTCGCCACGCCTCCTGTTCACCGCCGGTGGGTCCATCGCCGTCGGGCCCGTCTTAGTTACCCCTGTTTCTCCTCTGTAAGCATCACTCTATATTCCTTCGATGCAAACCCCGTTGATCTTGTATGTTTTTCGTATTTCTAACTTGTTGCCGTTAACTTTTGCCGGAATCCGACCGTGCCGTCCGACGAACCCGACGCTCCAGCGAAGTCCCCTGGTCCGTGTGATCCCGTTGACCTCTGTTGGGACTCGATCCGTGGCCCGTGCTTCCTTATCGCAGTTTCTGCCGACATCGCATCCGTGTTTCGGTTTGCAGAACCGCCGAGGCAAGTATCCGAATACTTGCTTTAACATGCTACAAACTTAATAACCATGTTATCTGTTATAACCACACGACTTGATGACAATTACAATCACCCGTAATGTTAAACCATTGTAGTTGTTACTTGTAGTTAATCGGTATGCTTTAATCAACACCTTAACTAATTAACCAATTGGCACATCCTTGCCTAAATTGCTAGATCATCCTCACTTCTTTGGTTAAAGCCACTCATGAGGCAAATATTATACTTAGTTCAAATGCTTGTAACTCCATTATGTATACTATCGATACTGTTTTATCTTGTGGCTTTTGCACCTCAAAGGTGCGTGAACCGGATTAATATGAAAATACAAGCATCACTGTGTTCACATAGAATAATAATTGCTACTTACTGTTTCATGCTACTGTTCATTACTTGTTACTATACCTGTTATCATCTTATACCTGATTGCATTACATATTGACCGATCTTGACACACCTGACACATGTACTGATACCCCGGACACAACACCCTGTACATATTGACTCTACCTGTTGAAAGTAACCTGACCTGTTACCTGATCTCATGCCTAATGCCGACAAACCTAGCCATTCCTGCTGTCGATCCAGACAGATCTACATTTACTTGACTTGTGTTGGCATTAGTCCTTGACTACTGAATACCTGACTGACATACATAGCTTGGGGGTATGGGGAAATCAAAGGTGAAACCGACTTGTAACTCAACAGTTCGACACATTGTTCTGATCAGTCTTACGGGCTTGGCCAGCTCCGGAGTGTTGATGCTGACATCACTCATCCATCCTACTACCTTTTACTGCTTAGCGGCACGTCTCGGATTCAGCCCCGAGAATCATGACCGTGGTCCCGGGCACGCACGGGATACTATTGAGTTACATCGACGATTCATCAATTGGTTTCAAAGACTATAGAGTAGAAAACCTGATAGGACAGTTTAGTCACTACTGCACATTACCCTGTTCATGACTTCTTATTACTGCGTTATTCATGTTCATGCTTGCATTGTTTATTACCATGTTTATGCTATATACTTGATATCATGACGCACTGACGTCTGGGTTTTGCATGGCCCAGATTCCGTGCCCTTGACGTCGACCGAGCAGGAGTACTTCAGCCAGCAGGCTGAACTGTGAGTTCTTGAGAGTTTAGTTTATTTATGTCATTTCATTTCCAGATGTGAGCCCGCATTATGGGACATACTGTTTATTCATTGTATTGGATCTTTAGCTTCCGCACTTATTGTTTATTGATTCTTGTTATTATGGATTTGGACATGTATTAGTTTAGTTTATTTTTACTGTTCTTGATATCTTTACAACCGTAATGTGACTGTGGATGGATACTTCCTACCCACAGGTAGCATGGTTGGCTATGTCACGTGCCCAAATCTTGCGTACTCTGGGAAGCGGGTCGTGACATGGTTTTATGGTATCAGAGCCATAGGTTAATTGGGTTGATTCTTGTAGTTGGGTATTGCAACCGATACACGAATCAGAATACCCGTGATTAGGAAACATGTCCTGCCACTTTGACCATTTTACTATCCTTGAATCCTTCTTCCGGATCATGTCGGCACGCAAACTTACTTTGCATTGTCAAATTTGAAAACCTAACTTCTTGTTATCTCTAGGACTTAGGCGACTTGAGTGGAGTTAAGTAATTGCGGCTATGATACCGCGGCATAGCTACAATGCAGCACTCTATTTAAGTATCTTGGAGTTCTAGCCTTGATTTATATATTGAATCTATCATCATGCTAATGTTGTTTGTTTTGATTTCAGGATCATGGCAGATAAGAATTTCAAGACGTATCAGAGGCGTGTGGATGAAGCCGCCATGTTAGGAGTGATACGTGGGATGTTGGAAAATCAGAAGAGGCAAACTGAACTGATCCAGCAGCAAGCCGATTCATTTCAGGAGGGTTTGCAGGCTATGCAGCAGTCTGTAAACACCGCTGTAGCGAAGCCAGTCGACCGAGTAGGGACCGTAGCAGATTTCAGACGGTTGGGTCCTACTACTTTCACTGGCTTGGAGGAGCCGTTACCAGCCGAGCAGTGGCTTGTGGACACAGAAAATTTATTGATTGCGGCGCAGATCCCAGAAGACAAGAGAGTTGATGTGGTGCGCATTCAGCTGGTGGATTACGCCCGAGAGTGGTGGCTTGTGGAGGAGACCCGCTTGACCAAGCCAATCAGTTGGGCGGATTTCTCCAAAAGTTTCTTGGAAAAGTTCTTCCCGCGGACTGCATGGGAGGAAATGGAGGAGAGATTTATTGGGCTGAAACAAAATGGAGCAGCTGTGGATGTGCATGCAGCGGAGTGGACGAGACTTAGCCGTTTCGCTGGACCCTTAGTCGCCAAGGAGGCAGACCGGGCGCGAAGGTTCTTGTGCAGTTTGGATGTGGACATCCAGAGGCAGATTGTCTCCCTGGGTTTGACCACTTTCTCGCAGGTTCTTACGGCAGCCAGAGAGCAGCAGAGTTTATCAGGATCGAAAGGGAACCTTCACCAGACAGCAGCTGCGGCCAGGAAGCCTGCATTTGTACCTAACCGAGATCATGGGCGCAGAGGTATTCCAGTGGACCGTCGAGGTGTAGCGCCAATGAAGAAGCCTGTGATCGTTGATCGAAGGAAGAGCGTGATTTGTGATTACTGCCGATTACCTGGGCACGTGCAGAAGGATTGTCGAAGGAGACTGGGACTTTGTCTGGTTTGTGGGGCAGCCGATCACGCAGTTGGTACTTGCCCGTCGAAGCTTCGCACGAGAGATGATACACGGAAGCCTCCGCAGAGACCATTCCAAGGGCAGAAGCAACTGACACAAGGACCTAACCAGGGTCGAGCTTTCACTTTGACAGCTGAGGAAGCCAAGGCATCAGGAGAAGTGGTTTCAGGTACTGTACTCGTTCGTGGTTTTCCTGCTTTGGCATTATTTGATTCCGGAGCATCCCACTGTTTTATGTCATCAAAGTTTATAACTACACACTCGATCACCTGCACGACCATGTCTAGTTTTTGGGACATACACACTGGGAATGGGAAAATCATAGCTAGTAGGGAGTGTAGAGATTGTACTGTTGTTGTTTGTGGACGGGAGCTTTTTGCGGATTTCTTGGTGATTGATACGGGCAGTTATGAAGTAGTCTTGGGAATGGATTTTCTTGGCACTTTCCACGCACACATTGATTGTAGGGCAAGGAAAGTAATTTTCCAGATTCCCGGACACCCTGAGTTTACTTTCAGCGGAGGAAGCAGTTCTGTCGGGCCAGTCGAGTTTAGGGCTAGGCCGACGAACAATGTTCTTGCGGCTATGGTTGCGGATAGTAATGAAGAGCCGGCAGTTGTCCGCGACTTTATGGATGTGTTTGAGGATATTTCAGGCCTACCGCCGAAGCGAGATGTGGAGTTTGCGATTGACCTCATTCCTGGTGCAGCGCCAGTATCAAAATCTTATTATCCAATGGCACCGGTGGAATTGGAAGAAGTTAAGAAACAAGTGGGTGAATTACTCGAGAAGGGATGGATTCGAAGCAGCAACTCACCTTGGGGAGCTCCAGTTCTTTTAGTAAAGAAGAAGGATGGCACGAGAAGAATGTGCATCGATTATCGAGAATTGAACCGGGTGACTATTAAGAACAAGTACCCGATCCCTCGCATTGGGGAACTCTTTGAGCAGCTTAGTGGCGCGAGGGTATTCTCGAAACTGGACTTGCGATCAGGATATCATCAGGTCCGAGTGAAGGCAGAAGACATTTGCAAGACGGCGTTTCGAACTCGGTATGGGCATTTCGAGTATTTAGTGATGCCCTTCGGAGTGACTAATGCGCCGGCAATATTCATGGACTTGATGAACAGGATCTTTTCACCGTTCTTAGACCAGTTTATTGTGGTATTCATTGACGATATTCTGGTGTACTCGAAGAGTCCGGAGGAGCATGCCGAACACTTAAGGATCGCACTGCAAACGCTGAGACAGGAGAAATTATTTGCGAAGATGAGTAAGTGCGAATTCTGGTTGGAAGAAGTGAAGTTTCTGGGGCATGTCGTGTCGGGCGATGGAATCGCCGTTGATCCCGAGAAGATTGCAGCAGTTCGAGATTGGCCTGTTCCAAAGAATGTTGCAGAGATAAGAAGTTTCCTTGGACTCGCCGGTTACTACAGAAGATTTGTGGAGAACTTCGCTCGTGTAGCTGAGCCGTTAACCAAGCTTACGCGTAAGGAGGTACCGTTTGTTTGGACAGATGGATGTGCATTGGCCTTCAAGACGTTGAAGCAGAAGTTGATAACCGCCCCTATCCTAACCGTACCGGACGATTCAGGAGGACTGGTGATTCACAGCGACGCATCTGGAAAGGGATTGGGATGTGTTTTGATGCAGAATGGGAAAGTCGTCGCTTACGCATCGAGACAGCTGAAGACTCATGAGCAGAACTATCCGACTCACGACTTGGAGCTTGCAGCCGTGATCTTCGCCCTGAAGATTTGGAGACACTACCTTCTGGGCGAGAGAGTTGAAGTCTTTACTGATCACAAGAGTTTGAAATATGTGTTCACTCAGAAGGAGTTGAACATGAGGCAACGCAGATGGTTGGAGCTGATGGCCGACTACGACCTTGATCTTAAGTACCATCCGGGAAAAGTTAACGTCGTGCCAGATGCGCTAAGTCGGTTACCAGCAATTCAGTTATTGACTGCACAGAGAGAGATCATTGAGGAGTTTCGGAGATTTGACTTGGAGGTCGTGCTACCGCGTGCTACAGGACAGTTGATGCAGTTACAAGTACAATCGTCCTTAGTTGAGAAGATTAAAGCGGCGCAATCGCAGGATCCTAGTCTGCAAAAGTTTCGAGAGCAGGTTGGAGCCGGACTACGAACCGATCTACTGATCCATGAAGATGGTTCGTTGAGATATGGTAGCCGTGTGTGTGTGCCAAAAGGAGATGTGCGTGAAGAGCTTATGAAGGAGGCACACAGTTCAGCTTACTCTGTACATCCAGGAGGGACAAAGATGTACCGAGATATTCGACAGCATTTCTGGTGGGAAGGTATGAAACGGGAAATCGCTCGCTTCGTGGCTAAGTGCTTGGTGTGTCAGCAAGTCAAGGCTGAACACCAAAGGGTTGCTGGTTTGTTACAACCACTTCCGATTCCTCAATGGAAGTGGGAGCATATAACCATGGATTTCGTGACGGCTTTACCGCGGAGTCCAAAGGGCAACAATGCTGTATGGGTGATTGTCGATCGGTTGACCAAGGCAGCTCACTTTATTCCTTTTCGGGTTGGTCAATCGACGGAGACTTTGGCAGAGCGGTACATGCAGGAGATTGTCAGATTGCATGGAGTGCCGGTAAGCATCGTGTCCGACCGGGACACTCGGTTTCTGTCACACTTTTGGAGGAGTTTACAAGAAAGTTTGGGGACTCGATTGAAGTTCAGCACAGCTTATCATCCCTAGACCGATGGACAATCAGAGAGAACGATCCAGACCCTTGAAGATATGTTGAGGGCTTGCATGTTAGACTTCAAAGGTTCTTGGGAGGATCACCTACACCTGGTGGAGTTTTCGTACAACAATAGCTTCCAAGCGACAATTCAGATGGCTCCGTTTGAGGCGCTGTATGGTCGTAAGTGCCGTTCACCGGTTTGTTGGGATGATGTTGGTGAACGAAGGTTACTAGGACCAGATTTAGTGGTGCAGACAGTCGAGAAGGTGAATACGATCAGAAAGCATATGAAGGCAGCTCAAGACAGACAGAAGAGTTGGGCCGACACGTCAAGAAGACCTCTAGAGTTCGCCGTGGGCGATTTGGTATTCCTGAAGATATCACCGACTAGAGGGGTGATTCGCTTTGGAAGTCGGGGAAAGCTTAGTCCCCGATTCGTTGGACCCTTCGAGATATTGGAGCGTGTCGGAGAGGTATCGTACCGGTTGGCATTACCACCATCATTAGCAGGAGTTCACGATGTGTTTCATGTGTCTCAACTACGGAGGTATGTTCGTGATGAGACTCATGTCTTGGATCATTCGGAGTTGACCGTTCGGGAGGACCTGACTTTTGAGGAGCGACCAGTCGAGATCAAGGATCGAAGAGAAAAGGTTCTTAAGAACAAGGTTATCCCTCTTGTGCTAGTTTCTTGGGGTAACCGATCGCATGGAGAATCTACTTGGGAGCGAGAAGACGAGATCCGGCAGAATTTCCATCATCTTTTCCAGTAGTTAGTTATCTTGTATTCTTGGAATTTCGAGGACGAAATTCTTTTGTAGTTGGGTATGATGTAACACCCGAGCCCAATAATGCTATGTACATTACTAGTTGAGGGTTATTTATTGCTCATTCCAATTTTCCTGATTTTCTGGTGTTTATTGCTAAATTTTACCCGGTTGAGTCATTTTGGCACATAACAAATTTTAACTCCTAAAATGAAATTTAAGATGTCCATGTTGGCCTACTCGTCGCCACTAGTCGCGTGGTAGCGTCCGCGTGTCGAGATTCCGTTCCGTTTGGTTAAACGGGCCAGTTTGGGCGACTACGCGCGCGTGCAAGTGTCCGACTTGGGGCATGCATTTTAATCACTAAACACCTCTTTTCAAAATTTGGAACCCGCTTAAAATCCTATAATTTGAATTTGGAACATTTGGGCGCAACCCGGGCGCGATTTGGAAATGTTTCATTTCGCGCCAAAAAGGGCCCGTTTTAATTTAATATATATAACTATAATTATATACGAATCTAATATTCTTAACCACCAAACCCTGCCAAATCATTCAAATTTTCACATATTTAACCTCGTGGCCAATCACGAGCTCCTTTTGAGCTCGTGGGCCCCACCTCCATTCCCTCATCTCTGTCTCTCTCCTCATTCTTTCTCTCTCTCTATCTCACCAAATCTCTCTTTCTCTCTCTCCAATCTCTCTCTTTCTCTTCCTCTTTATATTCGTAACCATGCAGCCGCCCTCGCCATCCTTTCCTCGCGAGAAAACCCATCACGAATCCTAACCCTAGCCCTCGCGATCCCGTCGCCGACCTCCTCGAGACCTCACCGGCGCCGCCCTCACCACCGCGACCTCCACCGCACCCGCCTACCCTCTTCCTCCCGTTCTCCCGCTCCTCCCGCGCCTGCAACCCATCTCCCCGACGCCTCCATCTCCTCGAGACCTCGCCGTCGACGTCGCCTCCGACCGTCGAAGCCTCCCACGACTCCTTCTCACCCTCCTCGTCGAGACCTCGTCGTCGTTCCCTCCTTCCCTCGCCGGAACAGTAAACCCGAGCCCTAACCCATCGCCTACCCCGCGGTTCGCCGGAGAAACGTGCCGGAGACCCCGTCGACACCACCTCCGACCACCTCCCTCTCTCCCACGACCACCAGAGCCGACCATACTCCTCCCCACTCACCGCAGCACCCCTTTCCAGCGACCCCGAGCCTTCCAGCCGTTCCAGCACCCTCGCCACGCCTCCTGTTCACCGCCGGTGGGTCCATCGCCGTCGGGCCCGTCTTAGTTACCCCTGTTTCTCCTCTGTAAGCATCACTCTATATTCCTTCGATGCAAACCCCGTTGATCTTGTATGTTTTTCGTATTTCTAACTTGTTGCCGTTAACTTTTGCCGGAATCCGACCGTGCCGTCCGACGAACCCGACGCTCCAGCGAAGTCCCCTGGTCCGTGTGATCCCGTTGACCTCTGTTGGGACTCGATCCGTGGCCCGTGCTTCCTTATCGCAGTTTCTGCCGACATCGCATCCGTGTTTCGGTTTGCAGAACCGCCGAGGCAAGTATCCGAATACTTGCTTTAACATGCTACAAACTTAATAACCATGTTATCTGTTATAACCACACGACTTGATGACAATTACAATCACCCGTAATGTTAAACCATTGTAGTTGTTACTTGTAGTTAATCGGTATGCTTTAATCAACACCTTAACTAATTAACCAATTGGCACATCCTTGCCTAAATTGCTAGATCATCCTCACTTCTTTGGTTAAAGCCACTCATGAGGCAAATATTATACTTAGTTCAAATGCTTGTAACTCCATTATGTATACTATCGATACTGTTTTATCTTGTGGCTTTTGCACCTCAAAGGTGCGTGAACCGGATTAATATGAAAATACAAGCATCACTGTGTTCACATAGAATAATAATTGCTACTTACTGTTTCATGCTACTGTTCATTACTTGTTACTATACCTGTTATCATCTTATACCTGATTGCATTACATATTGACCGATCTTGACACACCTGACACATGTACTGATACCCCGGACACAACACCCTGTACATATTGACTCTACCTGTTGAAAGTAACCTGACCTGTTACCTGATCTCATGCCTAATGCCGACAAACCTAGCCATTCCTGCTGTCGATCCAGACAGATCTACATTTACTTGACTTGTGTTGGCATTAGTCCTTGACTACTGAATACCTGACTGACATACATAGCTTGGGGGTATGGGGAAATCAAAGGTGAAACCGACTTGTAACTCAACAGTTCGACACATTGTTCTGATCAGTCTTACGGAATTGGCCAGCTCCGGAGTGTTGATGCTGACATCACTCATCCATCCTACTACCTTTTACTGCTTAGCGGCACGTCTCGGATTCAGCCCCGAGAATCATGACCGTGGTCCCGGGCACGCACGGGATACTATTGAGTTACATCGACGATTCATCAATTGGTTTCAAAGACTATAGAGTAGAAAACCTGATAGGACAGTTTAGTCACTACTGCACATTACCCTGTTCATGACTTCTTATTACTGCGTTATTCATGTTCATGCTTGCATTGTTTATTACCATGTTTATGCTATATACTTGATATCATGACGCACTGACGTCTGGGTTTTGCATGGCCCAGATTCCGTGCCCTTGACGTCGACCGAGCAGGAGTACTTCAGCCAGCAGGCTGAACTGTGAGTTCTTGAGAGTTTAGTTTATTTATGTCATTTCATTTCCAGATGTGAGCCCGCATTATGGGACATACTGTTTATTCATTGTATTGGATCTTTAGCTTCCGCACTTATTGTTTATTGATTCTTGTTATTATGGATTTGGACATGTATTAGTTTAGTTTATTTTTACTGTTCTTGATATCTTTACAACCGTAATGTGACTGTGGATGGATACTTCCTACCCACAGTCACATTACGGCTGTAGAGATATCAAGAACAAGATAAAACTATCTAAAACATGTCCATAATCTAGAATAACAGGAGTCAATAATAAATAAATGCGGAAGCAAATGATCCAATACAAATAACTGAAAAGTGTGTCCTATAATGCGGGCTCACATCAGGAAATAAATGCAGGAAATAAAACTAACTACTACTGAACTCACAGCTCAGCCTGCTGGCTGAAGTATTCCTGCTCGGACTGCAACAGCGGTACGGAATCTGGGCCATGCAAAACCCAGACGTCAGCGCGTCATGTCATCAAGTAATATAATATGAACAGTGTAGCAGGCAATGTAATAAAAACATGAATACAGCAAGAATAACAATAATATGAATCATACCAGTACAGGGTAGCGTGCAGTGGGTAAACTAAACTGTTCTATCAGGTTTTCTATTCTAAAGTCTTTGAAATCAATTGATGAATCATCGATGTAACTCAATAGTATCCCGTACATACCCGGGATCACGGCCACAATATTCTCGGCTGTAGCCGAGACATGCCGCTAGGCACAAAACAGGAATGTGTACACTTGATAGTATCCCGTACATACCCGGGACCACGGCCACAATATTCTCGGCCGAAGCCAAGACATGCCGCTAGGCACAAAACATGAATGTGTACACTCAGAACAGGTAGTGAACTGCCGAGTTACAAGTCAAGTTTCACCTTTGATTTTCCCATACCCCCAAGTTATATGTGTATGTCAAGTCAGGTATTCCGAAATCAAGAAACTAATGCCAACACAGGATCAGGTAAACAGGTTTGTCTGGATAGACAACAGGAACGGTCCATGAGGACTACATGTCAGGTTTGTTGGCATTAGACACAAGATCAGGTAACGGGTCAGGTCATGGTACATCAGGTCAAGTCAAGCAGTGTACGGTACCATATCATGTCAAGTAGGAAGTGTAACAGGTCGTGTCAGGAAGCACAAGATATCATGTGGGTGCTCATAATCAAACTAAGATAAGCATGTGTATAAATAAACAAGCATGAGTACTATCAGAACAATAAACTGGAACATGTAATATGATATGCAAATAGATATAATTTCAAGGATATGGATGCACAGTTATCGATTAGGGTTACATTTATAGTTCCAATATTAATTAGGATGCAATTTATTAAACATGGAGTGTTAATATCACATTATTATGTAGTAATGTGATCTATGGATGCAATTATATGTATCTTAAACGCGATGGATGCAAACGGGTATCCGAAAAGTTATAAAACTATAAAATGGTAATGTGGGATGTACCACTAAGCAATATGTGATATAAATATTGATATAATAATATTAATATGGATAGCATATTCAAAGCGATTAATAACTATAAAAGTGGTATTGATTAACCATGCACAAGAAGGTTCCGTTCAGAAATTCAGCGTCACCCTAATTTGTAAAATAGCTTAAAAATAACAAACGTTCTCCAAAAGGGACGTGTCTTATACCAAAACAAAGATAATTCAATAAGGTTTTCAGTTTTATAAGTATAAGCATCTCAGGTTGTCCCTACAAAAAGTTATGAACATTCGAAATTGAAAGTTTGCCGCTGGAATTTCCCTGGACAGCAGTTTGGAGACATTTTCATTTGCATTTTACGTTATTTAAACAATTTATTTTGCAAGTAAATATTTCATAGAGTTATAATATTCTGAGTTAGCTTCGTAACGAACTAAAGAACGTATACTAATGATTTTTCTATGATTTATAATAAATTTTATAAGATAAGGTGTACAGTAAATTTCAAATTTGTCATATCCGATTTTTCAATGACTTTTCATGTGTAAACTATAAGATTTTCAAATGTATAACATTATAAAATGAAGATTATAAACTAATTAAAGATAATAATAATAAATATTACGACGATATATATTTTAAATGATATGGTTGCAGTATAATGTAATCTAGTATGTCACAAGATAAGTTTTCATGATCTAGATTTAATATGATATAAACGGATGCAAACGGAACATCGAAACGTTATAAAATTAAATATGGGACATTAGATTTAAACTATATGTATGGTATTTATTTAAATAGGTATAAAATGAATTATATAGCATGTAGCAAGATTAACTTGCCTCGATGGGTCGCGAATCGGGAAAACGGAACGTTAATCGTCGGCGGGGAAAACTCGCGACGGGCGCACGGTTCACGGAATGAACCCAAACGATGAACAAAGGAACTACATGGGTCGGGGTACCTCGCTGGAACATCGAGAAGCGTCACCGGCACGACGGAATTCCGGCAACAAAAGAACAGTTAAAAAAAAAAAAGAGAAACGAGACATGAAGAAAGAAGAGAAAGAATGATAAAGAGAAGTACGAGAGAATATATGAGAGAGAGAGAGAGAGAAAAAGTGGAGAGAGAGAGAGAGAGCTGCAGGTGGGGGCCCACGGAATTAAAAGGAACGCGATTGGCTAAAGGGGAAACGTTAGTTAGGGATAAATATTAATTAAAGATTCAAAACATTTTAAGGAACAGTAGGATATATATATAGGTTAATTTAAAGATTTAAAAGATAGGTAATGAACAGTAAGATATCATGTTAGTTAGAAAAATATATGCGATGGTTTTAATAATATTAAAATTTGGGATTTTGGCGCCAAATAAAACATTTCCAAATCGCGCCCGGGTCGAGTCCAAAAATTTGAAATTGAAATAATAGGATTTTAAGCGGGATCCAAATTTTAAAATTAAGTGTTTTATGATTAAAAAGCATACCCCCAAAACGGACACATGTACGCGCGCGTAGCCGTCTAAACTCGCCCGTTTCACTGAACGGGACGAGAACACAATGCACGGATGCTACCACGAGGCTAGGGGTGTCAAGTAGGCCAAGATGAATATTTTCAATTTTATTTTAGATGCCAAAATTTGTTATATGTAGAAATGACTTTGTCGGGTAAATTTTACAGTAAACAACAAACAAGCAAGTTAAATGAAATGAGTACCACATTATACTCAAACAGTAACTGAAAATAGCAGCATTGGGCTCGGGTGTTACAAGATTGGTACGGAACGTATATCGTGGCACGAGAGGTCACTTTAAAAGACACCTACATGAATTGACGTGCTGTTGTCCCGTGGGTTATGACGGGGCCTTGTACTACATGTTACCATAGTCCACGGGGTAAGATAGACTCCTCTCGTATATATGAATACCTTCCTTATCAAACTACAAATAACCGCGTTAGAATAACTATTTTATACCAGCGAACGATCATATACAATTTTACCTGTTCATTTCACATTACATACTATCTCCTCTTACTTCTTTTAGGGCTTACCGAGCGCTGGTTCACTGACGACATTCTTTTCTGTTTCTTTCTTTGGAATGTTCGTCAGGAGGATCGGATTTTGAGGAGATAGAGCCCAACCCGGAGGACTTGGACCATCTTGCTGCTCAGTCAGACTACTAGCTCTTTCCAGCATGCACTTACTTTTTGTATGCCATTGTTTAGGCATTTGCTTTTATTATTGTATCTTTTATTTCAGACAGTTGTATGCAAAGTTGAATGTAAATAAAGTTGCTATTTTATTTTATTACTCTTGTCATTCTTGTTCATTATTATATTGCTTAATTACGCTTAACGTATTTATTTTCATAATAAATACATTGTGGGCTTGCCACGTCACCGTTTCCGTCTAGTAGGAAGCGAGACGTGACAAGTTTTGTAGGCGGCCCATGCGGGTCAGTGCTGCATGAAGTCTTAAACAATATATCACAAGAATTATAAGAATCAGCAAATATGCATTCTTTGCATTTCAAATTTCTTGAATCTATCATAACATTTCATTTTCTATTAAGATGATGGATTCTCCCAACAGCAACAGTACCAATGTCAATGGAAACACACCACCACCTACTTTACCACCTCCCCCTACTGTTGCTTCTCCAATCAATGAACATATGGTGCTTCTAGAAGTCATCAAAAGTCTTCTGGAGGGCCAGCAGCAGCAGACTGCTATTCTCATGAACCACCCGAAAGCCGAAGCACTTGGAGTAAAGCAATTTCGTGCGTTGTATCCAAGGAACTTTTCATGGCAAGAGAGTCCTCTTGAGGCTGAAAAATGAGCCCAGAGTATAGAGGACGACCTTGCCGCAGCACAGGTACCAGACATAACTTGGGTCAAAATTTGCACCCCGGTTGACTAAGTCAAAGTCAAGGTCAACCCCAAGCCAGGTGGGCCTAAGCCCAGGTCAAGCGGGCCCATGCCCAAGTCAAGCCCGCAGCCAGCCTCCTCCATGCCAAAATAAAAATCATGTAATAGATAAATTTTATGTAATTTTTTATGCATGAATGTAAACAAAATGAGCATAAAGCAAAATTTTTGTAAGCCCATGGCTTATGTGCAAAAAGAAATGGCACATGAGCTATGGGATGGGCAAAATGCCATTTTGTAAAACCCAAGGGGCTATATGCAAATATGTAAGCCTATATAAGGCAACATGATGATGAATAAAGAATATACTTTTCATTCCCCTAAAAGCTAGGGTTTTTTTTGCCTCCTGCTCCTTCATCAAGGTTCTAAATCTTCTTCCCCCTTTTCAATTAAATCAAGAGTTTTACTCTTCCTTTTCCAAAACTAAATAGTTTTTCACCACAAAACCCACAAAAGGGAACTTAGAACTTCCATCAGATCTTAAAAATAAGAGATTTTTTAAAATCTCATACTTCTTGTTCTTCAAGACCCAGCCAACAGAGGAGGAAGGAGGAGACCCATCTCCAAAAATCCCATCTTGGGAAGATCCAGAGCCAAAGGGAGAAACAAAATAGCCCCCTTTGATCATTTCTAAACTTTTTAGGAATTTAACTCCACAAATCGGGAGCACAGCTCCCAGTGCAGGGACCAAAGTCCCCTTTCTGTTTGACGCCCAGCGTCCAGTGCCCACATGCCGAGCACGTGGTGCGCCCACGCCCACGTGCCGAGCACGTGGTGCGCCCAGCGCCCATGTGCCGAGCACGTGGTGCGTCCAGTGCCCGCGCCCAGTGCGCCAGCGCCTGCGTGCAATGCACGCGAGGCGCTGGCCCCCACGCATCCTTTGGATGTCCTTTTCCCTTATACACACACACACATGTATATATACATACACAAACATACTCCACGACACTGTCCCTGTTAGAAAAAAATTTCTAACGGGACGCTGCCCCGCACCCCGCAAGGGGGTTGCTAGCCCCCTTGACCCCCAGCCCGCTATCCGGGTAGCGGGACCCCCGTAAAAACTCTGCGGCCCCCCCGATATATCCAAAACTCCTTCAAAACACAACATTGCACATTGAGTTCGCATGACCTGTTTGACCCGTCAATCGGAGGTTCTCTCGCTCCAAAGGCGAGGGGTAATTAACGGCAGCTTAGTCCGCGGCTGCCGGAGATTCGGATTCCCACAATCAATAAACCCAAGCCTACCCTAGGCAGGGGGAATCTGTAATGCGCCTGATAAGCGCGCGCGTGTTCCCATCTCAATGGGGTGAAGAAAAACACCCTACAGACTCTGGCACACCCGGTGGGACCAATCTCTCCTCCCATATTTCGGGTTAAATGTTCATGCAAACTCAATCAATATAAATATCGATTGCCTGTACTGAAATCATGCATTTTGTGCAGGGGGTTAACGAATTTCGACTGTAATCTTCGAACGCAAGTCGGTATTTGAACGACTTTCCTTGGCCCCAGCTGGGGGCTAGCGCCATAGACCCTTAAGTCTTTAAACTGGGAACAGATGACCTCTAAGTCGTTAAACTGGAAACAAATGACCCCTAAGTCGTTAAACTGGAAACGAGGGAGATCCCCTCATGGCAAATGATGATTCGCTCTTGGTACCATATTCCAGTATAGCAATGCTGATGTCAATCCAAATCAAATCAAACCAACAACCTCTGCGGCGGAATTATGCTTCGTCCCAGAATTTATCCCGTGTCGAAATTAAGCTTTGCCTCGGTGTAGCTGCCTTCCCTGTCGGAATTATGGTTCGGCTCGGAATCAACCAGCGACCTCCTCGTCGGAATTAAGCTCTGCCTCGGAACCAAGTCGACCAGCCAGCTCTGTGTCGGAATCATGCTTCGTCTCAGAGTGTACCCCGCGTCGAAATCAAGCTTTGCCTCGGTGTATCTGCCATCCCTTTCGGAATTATGCTTCGACTCGGAATCAACCAGCGACCTCCTCGTCGGAATTAAGCTCCGCCTTGGAATCAAGTCAACCAGCAAGCTCTACGTCGGAATCATGCTTCGTCTCAGAATGTACCCCGTGTCGAAATCATGCCTCGCCTCAGAGTATCTGCCTTCCCCATCGGAATTATGCTTCGCCTGGTAATCAACCTCTGCATCGAAATTATGCTTCGGTCAGAATGTTTGCCGCTCATCAAAATTATGCTCCGACCTCCTGGAATCATGCTCCGCTCTTCGGAATGATGTTCCGACCCCTGGAATCATGCTCCGATCCCTGGAATCATGCTCCGCTCTTCGGAATGATGCTCCGATCCTTGGAATCATGCTCCGCTCTTCGGAATGATGCTCCGATCCCCGGAACCATGCTCCGCTCTTCGGAATGATGCTCCGATCCATGGAACCATGCTCCGCTCTTCGGAATGATACTCCAATCCCTGGAACCATGCTCCGTTCTTCGGAAAAATGCTCCGATCCGCTCTTCGGAATGATGCTCCAATCCCTAGAATCATGATCCGCTCTTCGGAATGATGCTCCGATCTCTGGAATCAAGCTTCACCCTCGGAATTATGCTCCAACCCTCGGAATCATGCCTCTACTCTTCGGAATTATGCTCCGACTCTTCGGAATGATGCTCCGACCTTGGAATTATGCTCCGCAAATCGGAATGATGCTTCGATCCACGGGAATCATGCTCCCCGAGGGATATTCCGACCCTGGAATTATGCTCCGCAAATCGGAATGATGCTCCGATCCCCAGGAATCATGCTCCCCGGGATGATGCTCCGCCCCTGGAATGATGTTCCACTTAGAAGTCCAGCTTCAAGATCCATCAATTTCATGCACACAACTCAAATGTGCGGTGTACATTTATTGATGGGGGGCACTTTGTTGGGGTCAAAATTTGCACTCCGGTTGACCAAGTCAAAGTCAAGGTCAACCCCAAGCCAGGTGAGCCCAAGCCCAGGTCAAGCGGGCCCATGCCCAAGTCAAGCCCGCAGCCAGCCTCCTCCATGCCAAAATAAAAATCATGTAATAGATAATTTTTATGTAATTTTTTATGCATGAATGTAAACAAAATAGGCATAAAACCAAATTTTTGTAAGCCCATGGCTTATGTGCAAAAAGAAATGGCACATGAGCCATGGGATGGACAAAATGCCATTTTGTAAAGCCCAAGGGGCTATATGCAAATATGTAAGCCTATATAAGGCAACATGATGATGAATAAAGAATATACTTTTCATTCCTCCAAAAGCTAGGGTTTTTTTTTGCCTCCTGCTCCTTCATCAAGGTTCTAAATCTTCTTCCCCCTTTTCAATTAAATCAAGAGTTTTACTCTTCCTTTTCCAAAACTAAATAGTTTTTCACCACAAAACCCACAAAGGGAAACTTAGATCTTCCATCAGATCTTAAAAATAAGAGATTTTTTAAAATCTCATACTTCTTGTTCTTCAAGACCCAGCCAACAGAGGAGGAAGGAGGAGACCCATCTCCAAAAATCCCATCTTGGGAAGATCCAGAGCCAAAAGGAGAAACAAAGCAGCCCCCTTTGATCATTTCTAAACTTTTTAGGAGTTTAACTCCACAAATCGGGAGCACAGTTCCTAGTGCAGGGACCAAAGTCCCCTTTCTGTTTGACGCCTAGCGTCCAGCGCCCAGAGCGCCAGCGCCCACGTGCCGAGCACGTGGTGCGCCCAGCGCCCAGAGCGCCAGCGCCCATGTGCCGAGCACGTGGTGCGCCCCGAGCACGCCGGCGCCCACGTGCCGAGCACGTGGAGCGCCGGCGCCCACGTGCCGAGCACGTGGTGCGCCCAGAGCGCTCGCGCCCAGCGCCCAGTGCGCTAGCGCCCGGTGCCTGCGTGCCATGCACGCGAGGCGCTGGCCCCCACGCATCCTTTGGATGCCCTTTTCCCTTATACACACACACACACATACACACACATGTATATATACATACACACACACACACATACTCCACGACACTGTCTCTGTTAGAAAAAAAATTTCTAACGGGGCACTGCCCCATACCCCGCAAAGGGGCTGCTAGCCCCATTGACCCCCAGCCCGCTATCCGGGTAGCGGGACCCCCGTAAAAACTCTGCGGGGCCCCCAATATATCCAAAACTCCTTCAAAACACAACATTGCACATTGAGTTCGCATGATCTGTTTGACCCGTTAATCGGAGGTTCTTTCGCTCCAAATGCGAGGGGTAATTAACGGCAGCTTAGTCCGTGGCTGCCGGAGATTCGGATCTCCACAATCAATAAACCCAAGCCTACCCTAGGCAGGGGGAATCTGTAATGCGCCTGACAAGCGCGCGCATATTCCCATCTCAATGGGGTGACGAAAAACACCCTACAAACACAAGAGTCTGGTGGAAAGCTGAGGAAAGCCGTCTCACACAACCCATAGAGTGGAAGACTTTTCGCTATCTGTTCGATGCGAAGTTCTTCCCCGAGACTGCCCGTTTTGAGATGGAACATTAGTTCATCCACCTACAACAAAGCTCTATGGGTAAAATCAATGAATGAATATGATGCCGAATTCATCATACTTAGCAGGTAAAGAATTCATATCAAATTTTGTTCCGTAAGACACATCACTATCCTGACATCATCATCTTATCAGATTCACGGCACACTTGATCCCAACCGATGAGATTCGGGGTAGACGATTCCAATAAGGTTTAGACCCGGAGATTCAGGCGGCATTATCCACAGGTGACTACCCAACTCATGAACTCGCCCTGAAGGCAGCACGTGGTTACGTAGAAGTGGTCAAGAAGAAGGGTAAGCCCCAAACAGCCAGAATCAAACGACCTGCTACCCAGATAACAGAAGTTGCCTCTTCTAGGCCGACTTTTGCACCCAAGAGGTCAGGAGGATCATTTAACTGGACCAGTCCAGATTTCTGTTTCTACTGCAAGAGAACTGGACATTTGGCAAAAGACTACAAGCGTGCAAATGGCCTGTGTTTGATTTGTGGCCTATCTACTCACGCTATAGGAGCATGCCTAGATAGTATTAACACAGCACCAGCATCCAGACCCGCAGAGGCCAGCCATTCAGACACCTGCACCCCGTCTAGCTCTTCCTACACCAGCTCCACATTGACCACCTGCACAGCCTCATCGTCAATTCTACCAGGTACAGAGAAACGTACCCCAAGGTAAAAGGAATGTGCCTCCGGCAAGGAGGAATGTACCAAGACGATAGGCTTTTACAATGACGGTCGAGGAGGCCGAAGCCACAGGACAAGTCATCACCGGTAAAATCCCTATCCTTTCAATCTTTCAATCCTTGTGTATCGTCATACTTTTCCTATATCTAAACACGATCTCACATAACTTAGGTACTATACTAGTAGCCACCCTTCCTGCACCCGCACTTTTCGACACTGGAGCTTCACACTGCTTCATGTCACAACGATTCATAAGAATGCATGTGATTCCAGTGAAACCACTCATTTCAAGCTGGAATGTCAGTTCCCGGAATGAAGTCTTGAAGGCAACTTTGGGGTATGATCAGTGCCCAGTTGTGGTTTGCGATCGAGATTTCTACGCAAATTTCAAAGTACCGGACATACCAAATTTCGATGTTGTTTTGGGAATAGATTGGCTAGGAGTATTCTATGCTACTATTGACTACCGTTAAAGAAGGGTAGTATTTGAGATACCAGATCACCCTGTTTTCTATTTCCAAAGTGGATATAGAACCTTGGAGCCAGGAAGATACCGTGCTAAACCGAAAAATGCAAAAGTGTTCTCTCTACCCGTAGAAGAAGAAAAACCCGAAGTAGTTCGAGAGTTCAATGATGTGTTTCCTGAAGACATATCAGGTTTGCCTCCCGATCGAGCTCTTGAGTTTAGTATTGATTTACAACCTGGTACGCAACCTGTAATCAAAGACCCATACCGGTTATGTCTGGAGGGATTGAAAGAGATCTGTATTCAGTTGGACGAATTGCTGAAGAAAGGTTGGATCCGACCCAATACTTCAAGTTGGGGATCTCTTGTATTACTAGTGAAGAAGAAAGAAGGTTCCTACAGGATATGTGTGGATTATCGAGCTCTGAAAAAAATGATGATTACGAACAAGTATCCACTACCACGCATCGATGACCTTTTCAATCAGTTAAGTGTGTCTTGTGTCTTTTCAAAACTAGATCTTCATTCGGCTTATCAGGTGAAGGTCAAAGAGTCCGACATCCCGAAGACGGCGTTTAGGACCCGTTATGGCCATTTTGAATATCTCGTAATGCCGTTTGGAGCGACCAATGCACCTGCCATCTTTATAAACCCGATGAACCAAGTTTTCCGAGAGTACTTAGACAGGTTCATTGTCATCTTCATCGATGACATCCTGGTGTATTCAAAGAATCGGAAGGAACACGCCGAACACTTACGGATTGTTCTGGAGACATTACGACAACATCAGCTCTACGCCAAGTATAGCAAGTGTGGGTTTTGGCTTGATCATGTCGGATTTCTTGGACATATTGTTTCAGGCAAAGGAATCTCTGTAGGTCTAGCTAAGGTGGCAGCTGTCAGCAAGTGGCCGACACCAAAGATGGTGAAAGTTATAAGAAGTTTCTTGGTCTTAGAAGGATACTACCGACGATTTATTGAAGGATTCTCAAAGATCGCAGCACCCCTAACCAAGCTCACACGTAAAGAAGAAGTGTTCGCCGCCGAAAGACGTGACCGGGACATTGGGACGTCTGGCCTGAATTTTGGGGGGCATATGCTAATTGGATTTATTCGTTCACCTCTCCGAAGATGCCAAGTTGATTTATGGCACCGTGCATCGGAGGTTTGGACAGATGCGGCCGTTGTAGCAGACTTCGTCAGATTCCTCCTCATTGTGAGGGGTTTTTGATTGTGGGGATGCTCTTCCCTGCAGGCGCAAGCCTCTGCAGTTAATTACGTTACCGCATCGCGGTAACCACTTTCTCCTGCTCCAGAAGGTCACTTCGTGTCGTGTGTGTTTGTTTTATTTGTAGTTGCCCGTGGATTGTATACGGAGACTAATTTATGTTGTCGCCCGTAGGGCGGAGATTAGTCCAAATCCGTATTTTCTTAGATTTGGGTTTGGTGGGTTTAAGGCTCGTTAACCTCGTTTGAGATTAAGATAAACTTAAACGTTTGTTGAGGATACGTTAGTCTAATTTTAGACTAAGATCTACTCAACGGGGGGTCGGGATCATTTAGATCCAACGAAAGAGTATTGGGCTCCGTCGTCTTAGTTTAGGGACGTTGCGGTCCATTGGGTTTAAGGACATCATAGTCCGTAAAGTTTAGTTTAGGGACGTTGCGGTCCGTTGCGTTTAAGGACATCATATTCCAAAGCGGTTTAAGGACATCATAGTCTATGGAGTTTAAGGACATCATAGTCCGTAGAGTTTAGTTTAGGGATGTTGCGGCCCGTTGGGTTTAAGGACATCATAGTCCAAAGAGGCTTAAGGACATCATAGTCCATAGAGTTTAAGGACATCATAGTCCGTAGAGTTTAGTTTAGGGACGTTGCGGTCCGTTGGGTTTAAGGACATCATAGTCCATAGAGGTTAGTTTAAGGACATTGCAGTCCGTAGTTAGTTTAAGGACATTACGGTCCAAAGTTAGTTTAAGGACATTACGGTCCGTTGAGGTTTAAAGACATCATAGTCCATAGAGTTTCTGGCTCATCAATTTAGGGGTGCGCCAAGAGTTAGTGGTTATTAGGACCCTCCACCTCTCTGAAGACGTTGAAGAATTACAACGACATGTATCAGAAGTGTGAAGAGATGTACCCTTGAACCAGATTTCAGATTGAGGAGTCATCAGTCATGAGCATGGAGGCTCGGTTTATTTAGAGATTTAATCTCAGGAAATACTTAGCCAATCTGGGGTTGAAGTCAGCCTCTTATAGTGTTAAACACTAATCTATTTTTAGTGCTCACGTGTTCCCACGTGATGCTCTCAATACAGTGTTAAATACTGAAAGTTGAAGGCGCTTACGTGTGGCACGTGGTACTCTAAAGCAGTGTTGAATACTGGAATTTGGGATCGCTCACGTGTTGCACGTGATGCTCTTGAAAGTTGGCGCCGTTCGCTTGGGTTTATTCCCTTGCTCTTTTACAATTACTAAGCACTATTGGGGGTCACGTGTGGCACGTGAGGCGCTTAGAGTTGGGCGCTGCCTCTTTTATACTCTTATTCTTTTACAAGTGCTAAGCACTGTTAGGGGGTCACGTGGGATCACGTGAGGCGCCCCAAAAATAGGGTTTATTCCCTTTACTATTTTATAAGTGCTGAGCGCTTCTCAAGAGTCATGTGGGGTCACGTGAGGCGTCTCAAAAATAGGGTTTATTCCCTTTTCTCTTTTATAAGTGCTGAGAGCTTCTCAAGGGTTATGTAGGGTCACGTGAGGCACCCAAAAAATAGGGTTTATTCCTTTTTCTCTTGTAATTGCTGAGCGCTTGCTTTAAACGGTCACGTGGGAGCACGTGATTCAGTCTCAGTCATTCTTTTTGTTCATCAGAGATGCTCACATGGGAACACGTGAGCTTTGTTATGTAGCGTCGAACGCTAATGAATCACCAAGTTGTTCTTCTATGGTTCTGAGGAATCAAGTTCTCTTTTTGTTCTTTGCAGGGATTAAATTCTTTTTAAAGGGTTAAACCCTAGTTTCAGAGGAATTAAATTCCCATATGTTTTGTAAGAGTTAAACTCTTTTAGATTCAGTTCTTTCCCCTGGGTTTTGAATCTGCATGACAGAATCTCCCCGATGAGAATTAAATTCTCAACTTGTGGGAAGATCTGCTTCTGCAGATCTTAACCAGAGGAAGAACTAAGTTCTTTGAGAAGAGTTAAACTCTTAGTTTGAGAATTAAATTCCCTTTTTTTGAGAGCTTTTGGGAGGGGTTCCTCTTCTTTAGAGAATTAAATTCTCTCTCTATTTTTCTTCCCCCTTCCTTCTGTGTATCCCTCTCCTCTTTTCCTCGCTCCGATTTATATGAGAAGAAAAAGAATCAATTTGTTAAGAGAATCCCTCATTGAGAGATCATGATTGATTTTATGATCTTTTAGATCAATCGGTGAATTTTATTCACCGTTGGATTTTTAATCCAAAGGCTCTCTGTTTAACAGAGAAGATTTCTTGTTTGTTTAACAAGATTATGAATATTTTGTTTGTTTTAACAAGATTAGAATTTTATTCTATCAAATCTTTTTAGTTTAACAAGATCAGAATTGATATTTACTTAATATGGATATTTTGTTAACATAGAATTTTATTCTTGTTATAAGATTAGAAAAATATTTTCCTATGATAGATTTTTATTCTATCAAATGATCACCATTGGATTTTTGATCCAAAGGTCCTCTGTTTAACAGAAAAGATTTTTCTAGTTTAAGGAAGATCAAGAAAATATTTCCCAAATAGAATTTGATAGGAACATTTTAAACTAGGGTGCTCACATGCTTTGCATGTGATTAGCAAAAAGCACTCACGTATTTAACACATGACCTCTATTGTGGGTTTTAGCCGTTTATGTTCAGCGTGCTCACGTGTTTAACACGTGAAGCATGTTTGGACCTTGGTTATTTATGTTCAGCGCTTATATGCTTTGCATATGAGCGCTCACTTGTTTTACACGTGAGGCCTGTTTGGCCCATTAAGTTTATTTTATTCAGTGCTCATATGCTTTGCATATGAGCGCTCACGTGTTTTACACGTGAGGCATGTTTGGCCATTAATTGTTTTATTTTCAGCGCCCATATGCTTTGCATATGAGCGCCCACATGTTTAACACGTGAGGCCAAATTTTTAGGACTCTCCACCCTTTTTTTTTATAAGGGAACAAGTAGCTCTTGGCCGAAAATTTTGGCAGGAACAAGAAGCATTCGTGTGGTCAAAAGCATATGAAAAGGCTTTTGTAGAACTCAACATGAGATTAACCTCTGCTCCTATCCTCGTAATACCGGATCAATCTGGCGGATTCGTCGTGCATTGTGATGCGTTCGGTAAATGATTAGGATGTGTTCTACACCAGCATGGAAAGGTTATGGCTTTTGCATCAAGACAACTAAAGGTTCATGAGCGCAATTATCCAACACATGATCTGGAATTGGCAGCCGTCATCTTCGCACTCAAGATTTGGCGCCACTATCTTTTGGGAGAACGAGTGGATATGTACACTGACCATAAAAGTCTTAAGTATGTATTTACTCAGAAGGAACTCAACATGCGGCAGAGAAGATGGCTAGAACTCATGCCGGACTTCGAAATCCATCTACAGTATCATCCTGGAAAGGTGAACGCAGTTCCCGATGCCCTTAGTCGCCAGCCATTAGCAATGAACCTCACCGCTCAGTGGAAGCTACAGCAAGAACTGCATGGATTGGAGATCGAAGTAGTTGTGCCAGGTAACGCTTTATCTTTGATGAACTTACAAGTCCAGTCCACTCTTGTCAATCAGATCAAGGCAGCTCAAGCAAATGATGCCAAGCTACAAAAGATCCGAGAACAAGTAGAAAGTGGACTACGAACTGACTTCATCATTCACGAAGATGGATCCTTGCGATATGGAAGTCGTTTATGCGTACCAATCGGACATGTTCGAGAAGAGTTGATGAAAGAAGCTCACCGTTCTTCGTATTCGATACACCCCAGTGGTATAAATATATACAAGGATCTATGGCAACACTACTGGTGGCATGGAATGAAGCGCGAAGTAGTTAGAAGCATACCAAAGTGTTTGGTGTGTCAGCAAGTGAAGCCTGAACATCACATAACTGCTGGTCTACTTCAGCCGTTACCAATCCCAGAATGGAAATGGCAGCACATTACCATGGACTTTGTGACTGCTCTTCCTCGCAGCACAAAGGGTAACGATATAATTTGGGTTGTTGTGGATCGACTCACTAAGTCGGCTCACTTTATTCCATTTCGAGTTGGCCAGTCAACCAAGACGTTAGTAAAGAAGTATATGGAGGTGAGCATAAATCTAAAGTAAGAGTTAAACCTTCAAAATGTACCATATTTGATACCCATGAACTCATGCAGGAGATCGTGAGATTACATGGAGTACTTGTTTGTATCGTCTTCGATCGTAATACAAAATTACGATCACAATTTTGGCAGAGTCTTTAAGCTAGCATGCGAACGAGTCTGAATTTCAGCAGGGCGTATCATCCACAAACGGACGGACAATTCGAGCGAACAATTCAGATTCTGAAAGATATGCTAAGAGCATGTATGTTAGACTTCGGAGATTCGTGGGAAGATCACCTACATCTTGTAGAGTTTTCATACAACAACATCTATCAGGCAAGCAATGGAATGGCACCATTCGCAGCATTCTAGGACAGAAGTGTCGTTCACCGCTAAGTTGGGACGACGTTGGAGATCGTGAACTCCTTGGACCAGAGATGATCGTGGCAACTGTGGACTTGGTTCTCACGATCAGGAAAAGGATGCGCATAGCTAGCGCCGGACGATACCGATCTCGAGGCTGCTATTGCAGCTTCCGAGCGATTAGCAAGCCACAAAGCGGGACTGGCCATCCTCGCGCAATCAGGTAACCATCAGTTGTATCTTTCGTCATTGCATCATATTTTTATCATCATGTTTTGACTGACACTTTCCCCCTTTTAATAGGCATTTCCACCGAAGAAGCTTTCGCAGCTTCTATCAAGACTTTTGAGGAAGAGGAAAGATTTCGAGTATCCTTAGGCATCGGTACATTTCGGCTCACCGCGTCTCTGCTCCCATTTCTTATGGGTAATCTGACCCCTCTCTTTTTATCTTATTACAGGCACTACCTCGACTCAGGTCATGCCCAGTACAGTGCCGATCCTGCAGGGTGATGTGAAGATGCTTTCAGGGTCAGTTATTGAAGTCCCGGCCTCCTCAGCACTGCTGAAAGAAACTTTACTTAAGCGATCGATGACGGATGCCATAACGGCTCCAGAGGTAACTATCAGCGCGGATGATGACGTCCTGTTGATGGAGGTCTTGAGAAGCTCTGCCCTCACAGCCCGAGCAGAAAAGAAGTGTAGAATGCGCTCGGCAAGGGAGCGTAGCGCCGCCTTGGCCGCAGGCGCAGGTTCAAGCACTGCTGCCCCTGTCCCTACTCCTTTAGAGGATGCTTCGGCCGCCTTGTCTACCGTCCACAGACAGGAGGCACGTGCGGCTCGGGAGGCAGTCGAAAGATCGACCCAAGGTAACGTGACATTAAGTTCTTTTTGTTAAAGTTTTAATTTTCAGATTCTTATATATCCTATCCTGCAAGGCCGAGTCTTGATGAGGAAGTGGTGGGTGACGTGGCGACAACCACCGAGCCTGAGATAGCGGTAGGGGAGATGGCTACAATCACTGAGCCCGAGGTAGCTACTCTTTCTCAAGAGTCTGGCACTGCTCCAATCGTCACTCTTTCCGCCTGCGGTTCTCTGCCATCTCCTGGCATCGCGAGCGTTACGACGGCTATCGTAGAGTCAGGGGATGAGGCGACAGGAGGCGAGACCATTCCGTTGGAGGAGGGTGAGGCAGTCGCTGTATCCGATGATGTCCCTGTTGCGGTCTCGATCGGCGACTTACCAGGTAGATTTTCGGTCATTGCTTTCCTTTTCGTTCTGCAATCCCTTTCGATCTCTCCTGACAGCATTTCTTTCGCTTCTAATGCAGGTGTGGTGGGCGCTGAGATTGTGCCACCCGAGGTAGTATCGCCGGTTGCTACTTTGACAGTGGCCGCCCCTTTACCTTCTCTTGTACCCTCTCAAATGCTGGAAGGTGCGGATTTGTGACCCATCAGCTTTATTGTAGGCAGTATGCTTCATGTACTAACATTGCATTATTATATCCTTGCAGGAGTCCTTTTTGATCACCTTTATCAGGTGTTACACCCACACTTCTCTTTTCAGTTAGAGATTGCCTCTTCTAGTAGAGCTGGTGAGTACAGCTTTTAGCTAATGTCTTTTCTTTTCCTTTAAGGGCAGTCAAATCGTCTCTAATTCTTCTTTGCTTTAAATGCAGCTCTACAGATCGAAGGAGGAGATGAAAGTACAGTTGCACCACCAGTACTCCCGGTCTTGCCTCCTGCTGCAGCCGATATAGTAAACTCCGTTGTTCATGAATCTTTTTTGCTTCTTGAACCGTTATTTGACTGTGATTTGCTTTGTAGCCATGACACCGACTTCAGCTCCATTTGAGTCTCAAGACGTAATTCCAGCAGGCCCCTTCTCTCGACGCCCCTCTTCCAAAGGTGCCGTGAATAGCCTGCGCACGTTGATTGATCATCTTGAGGATCTTGATGCGGAGACTCCTGCCCTTGCTGCAGATTTCGCTGCTGAGGTTAATCCTATGTTGGCGATGCTCGGGCACTTTCATAATGAAGGAGTAGTGGAGTCCTGGGTTAATCATTGCAGAAAAATCGAGGCCTGTCTGCATGAGCTTGAGTTTAGACGTCCTGCCCCCGAGGTCTTGGCTGTGAACTCACAGCGGGCTGCATGGATCGAGGAGAGCACCCTTTACTTCCGCCATCTTGAACAAGAAGTGGCTTTGAGGCGTAAGGGGCGCGAGGAGACTTTAAGCGAATCTGCTCGATTGCATGCTCAAGTTGATGCAAACGCTGCACAGCTGAAAGCTATCTTCGAAAGCCTTCTACGATGTATTTCTGACGGGCTCACTCTGAGGCAAAAGCTCGACCTCATCAAGCGAGATGCACAGAATCGTGGGGCAGCTCAGTTGGTCATCGAAGAGCAACTTTCATCCTATTTGCAGCAACGAGCTCAGGTTAAAGCAGAGTTGGCCACGGCAGCTGACCATGAAAAGGGGCTGAGGGAAGTGCGCGAGCAGTTGATTGGTCTATTGAAAATGCTTCCCTCCCAATAATTGTTTTTCCACCACTTGTAATTTTTGAATAAAATGTATCCCCCCCTTTTTTATCCTTTCATATGATGTAAATTGTACTCAATTGAATTTATGAATAAAAGGTACATTTCTTTCGTACTATCTTGTGTCATTTCTTTCTTTCTTCTCTTCTTCGTTATCGGCATGTCATTCTAGTAAGCATAGCTCTGCGAAGCAACGATGGCTTGGGAGACAGGGTTAGGATCTGCTTCCTAAGACTTTTCAACTTCATGAGCCGTGAGGGTCTAATAAAGAATTTTCTCCCTACAGGTCGAGAGGATCCCGTAGGTGTAATTTTTCCTTAAGAATCGTAAGGATTCCTAAGTACGTTTTCTCTTAGGAGTCGTAAGGATCTCACAAAAGAGTTTTCTCCCTTACGAGTCATGAGGACCCGTAAGTGGTGGATGAGGTTGACATTATCCGCATTTCACGGGGTCATTGGATGACGTATTTCCGCGACGGGGTCATTTGGAAGACGTATTTCCACGACGGGGTCATGCGGATGACGTATTTCCGAGACGGGGTCATTTGGATGACGTATTTCCGAGACGGGGTCATGTGGATGACGTATTTCCGAGACGGGGTCATATGGATGACGTATTTCCGAGACGGGGTCATTTGGATGACGTATTTCCGCGACGGGGTCATTTGGATGACGTATTTCTGAGACGGGGTCATGTGGATGACGTATTTCCGCGACGGGGTCATGTGGATGACGTATCTCCGAGACGGGGTCATGTGGATGATGTATTTCCGAGACGGGGTCATTTGGATGACGTATTTCCGCGACGGGGTCATTTGGATGACGTATTTCCGAGACGGGGTCATGTGGATGACGTATTTCCACGACGGGGTCATGTGGATGACGTATTTCCGAGATGGGGTCATTTGGATGACGTATTTCCGCGACGGGGTCATTTGGATGACGTATTTCCGAGATGGGGTCATGTGGATGACGTATTTCCGCGACGGGGTCTTGTGGATGACGTATTTCCGCGACGGGGTCATGTGGATGACGTATTTCCGAGACGGGGTCATGTGGATGATGTATTTCCACGACAGGGGTTATGTGGATGATATATTTCCGAGACGGGGTCATGTAGATGACGTATTTCCACGACGGGGTCATGTGGATGACGTATTTCCGAGACGGGGTCATGTGGATGACGTATTTCCGAGACGGGGTCATTGGATGACGTATTTTCGCGACGGGGTAATATGGATGACGTATTTCCGAGACGGGGTCATTTGGATGACGCATTTCCGAGACGGGGTCATTTGGATGACGTATTTCCGCGACGGGGTCATTTGGATGACGTATTTCCGCAACGGGGTCATGTGGATGACGTATTTCCGAGACGGGGTCATTTGGATGGCGTACTTTCACGACGGGGCCATTTGGATGACGTCTTTCCGCGATGGGGTTATGTGGATGACGTATTTCCGCGACGGAGGTCATTTGCTGACGTTGCATCTGTTGTAATGAGATGAATGTCGAAGTGGTCTCTAGGCTGTCTGTGAACCTTCGAGATTTGGAACAGGGACTCTGCCATGGCTCCAAGGTTGATTGTAGCGTCTGAATCCTGTTGGAATGAGGAAGAACGCTGTTGATGATCTCTAAGTTGTCTGTGAACCGTCGAGATTTGGCTTCGTTTCGATGAAGCCTGGTGGGAAGGTATGGTTCTCCCTTTGTTTGTGCCCATGGATTGTATACAGGGATCGATGTGATTTCACCTGTAGGGTAAAAAGTTTCATTTTATATATTTTTCTTTTCCGCGATGCTCTATCATTTCAGCTTTTATATCGCGAAAGTTGCGATTGCCCAATCATTTCGGCTATTTTTCGCGGGGCCCAATCATTTCGGCTATATTTTTTATTTTACTCGCTGTTTTTTATTGCAAGTTGCCCAATCATTTTGCCTATTTTTGTATGCATCTGCTTTGCCTCAAGCTTGGGATTTGATATCGATTTAGGCATCAGCATCGCTACAACTGGGATATTGCCAGGAGCGAATCATCATTTTCCTCTGTCGATATCGAACAAAGGTGGCTTAGTAAACAGGGTTAAGATCCTGTCGACTAAGACTTTTGATTTTATGAGCCGTAAGGGTCTCATAAAGGTATTTCTCCCTACGAGTCGTGAGGATCTCGTAGATGCATTTTCTCCTTAAGAATCATGAGGATTCCCAAGTGTGTGTTCTCTTATAAGTCGTAAGGATCTTACAAGAGTATTTTCTCCTTATAAGTCGAAAGGACTTATAAGGGTTGTCCACTGTGTAAACATATCCCCAGTCGCGGGTGGGACTTTGTTATGGAAATGTTTATTCGCGCCCGTGGATTGTATACAAGGGTCAATACTGAACCGCTTGTAGAGCAACATTGGGGATTGTGATGGCTTAAGAACAAGTACAGATCTCTATAGCTTAAGGCTTTTGAATCCTATGAGCCGTGAGGGTCTCAAAGGGGAATTCTCCTTACGAGTCGTGAGGGTCTCGCAAGTGTAATTTCTCCTTAGGAATCATGGGGATCCCTAAGTGTGTTGCTCCTTTGTGAGTCGTAAGGATCTTACGCATGTGGTTTCTCCTTACAGGGTCGAGAGGACCTTGCAAGTGTCTTTTAACGAGATTGTGCCCTTTCGGGTTTTCACAACTCTCGCCGGCAGCCCTGCTGTTTTTACTCACGGAGCCCTTTCGGGTTTTCATTCGTGCCCATCTTGCTTACGGACATACCGTTTTCTTTTTCTTCTTCTTTTTTTTATCATTTTTTTATGTCAGCCTTGGGATGCTGCGATCCGTAGTAGTTTATCGACGTCTCGGTCAATAGCCAGTTTTAGGACATAGGGGTCCATTGTTAGTTTAAGGATGTTTTGGTCCGACGCCAGTTTTAGGACATAGTGGTCCATTGTTAGTTTAAAGACGTTTCGGTCTGACGCCAGTTTTAGGACATAGTGGTCCATTGTTAGTTTAAAAACGTTTCGGTCTACAGCCAGTTTTAGGACATAGTGGTCCATCGTTAGTTTAACGACGTTTCGATATGAAAGCCGGCTACTACTCACAGATTTTAGGCTTAGGAAGATAGCGCGCGGACATAGGCGTCGTCATCTATCGTTAACCTAGGCCGTGACTCGTCAGGCGTAGTATTTTTTCAGGAAGCGACGTTTATTGGCCTGAAGGGTCTTTCGCCATGCATATTCATGAGTAGATAGGCTCCACCTTGGTAGACCTTGTCTATGATGTACGGGCCTTCATAGTTCGGCTTGAATTTCCCCCGTTTGGCACGATTGGGGATCATAGGTCTTTTGACCACTAGCACGAGTTCGCTTTGGCGGAATGTCCTCGGCCTAGTCAGTCTCTCATATGAGCGCATCATCTTCGCTTTATAAGCCTCCAGATTTTGTTGCGCCATGAGACGGGTTTCATCGAGGGCATCAAGCTCCTCAAGCCGAAGGTGAGAATTTTCTTCGTCTGTTAGTTCGTAGTGAACCGCCACTCGTATAGAGGGTAATTCTATCTCGAGGGGGACCACCACTTCTGCGCTGAACACCAATGCATACGGCGTTGTGTTTGTGGCAGTTTTGAACGTAGTTCGATATGCCCAAAGAGCTTCATGCAATCTCTAATGCCAGTCCCTTTTATTTCGAGACATCGTCTTTTTGACGATCTTCGTCAAGGTATTATTAAAAGCCTTTGCTAGACCGTTGGCTCGGGGATTATAGACCGAAGAGTATCTCCAGTCTATATTATGTTGTTGTGCGAAGCGGCTGATCTTGTGGCTTCTGTATGTTGGCCCGTTATCGGAGATAATCCGTCGCGGAATGCCAAACCGATAAATGACGTGTGTCTTGAAGAAATGGAGTATATTCTCCGTCTTCACTTCCCTCAGCGGTACTGCTTCTGCCCATTTGGAGAAGTAATCAGTTGTTGCCAAAATGAACCGATGTCCTCTGAACGATGCCGGTTCAATGGGGCCGATTATGTCCGTTCCCCACATTTCGAACGGCCAGCTAGCCACCGTTGGATGCAGTGGATTTGGATGTTGATGGATAAAATCTCCGTGAATTTGGCATGAGTGGTACTGCTTCGCGTATTCGAGGCAGTCTTGAATTATCGTGGGCCAATAGTAACCCATCCTTTTGATCTTCAGCTTCATCTTCGGCCCGACTTGGTGAGAACCGCAAAGTCCGTCGTGAGTTTCTTGGACGACCCTCCTTTCCTCTTCAGGTCCCAGGCATCTTAGCCATAAAGAGTCAAATGACCTCTTATACAGAGTATCATTGACGAATGCAGACGAAAGAGCTCGTTTCATGAGCTGATGTCTCGAGGATGCATCTTCAGGTGTTCGACGGGATTTGAAGTAGTCTATAAAGACTTCCCTCCAATCCTTAGCCTTTTCCTAGTCTTTTATTTGTAGGGCCGTTTGCTCGGTATCTCCCTTCTCTTCGGACGACTCCGGAGATATTTCTGCCGGTGCAAGAATCCGACGGCTTTGCACAACGATCTTCACGTCATCAAGGATCTCGTCGGCCAGTTCTTTAGCGAGCTTGGCTAATGCATCCGCCTTGCTATTTTCCGCACGCGGTATACTCTCCAGCATGTAGGAGGGAATTTGAGTCAGCAGTTGCTGCACTCTTTCGCCGTACTTCACCAGCTCTGGCTTGCACGTTTGATAGTCGCCGTTTACTTGGCTGACGACTAGTTAGGAGTCTCCGTATATGAGGAGGTTTTCAATTCCCATGTCGACAGCGATCTCAAGGCCTGCTATCAAAGCTTCATACTCAGCTTCATTGTTTGTCCGCGGCTCTGTTAAGGAGAAGGCAAAGCGCATTATCCCTCCTTACGGAATCACGAAGATGAGGCCTACCCCTGATTTTATTATGGGGGTACTTTATTTACATTTCTTCATTGAAGACGCTCCGTCGAAGTAGAGTTCCCATCGGGTATCACTCCCTCTTTTCTCCCCGTCTATTGTGTCAAACGCGTGCTCATCTGGCAATTCGCAGTTCAAGGGAGAATCAGCAGGTATCGGATGCTCGGCGAGGAAGTCAGCGATGGCTTGGCCTTTCACTGCCTTGAGGGGACGATAAGTTATCGAGAACTCCATCAAGAGGAGGGCCGATTTAGCAAGTCGCCCCGTTAATATAGCCTTTGACACCAAATATTTGAGAGGATCCACTTTCGATATGAGATGGACCTCATGTGCCAACGCGTAGTGTCTGAGCTTCGTTATCGCGAAGATCAACGGCAAGCAGTGTTTTTCGATAGGGGAGTAATTGCTTTCTGCCCCTAGTAGAGCTCGACTCAAGTAGTAGAGAGCTCTCTCTTTCCCTTGGTCGTTTTCTTGTGCCCACAGCGCGCCTAAAGAACCTTCGAGGGCAGTTGTATACAAAATGAGGGGTTTTCCCTTGACTTGGGCGGTTAGCACCGGCGGATTCTGCAGGTATTGCCTGATTTCGTCTAGTGCGCCTTGGCATTTGCGATCCCAGACGAACGGGGTTCCCTTCTTCATTAGGTGACTGTAAGGACGACACTTGCCGGAGAGATTGGCTATAAATCGTCAGATATATGCGAGCTTTCCTTGGAGAGACCGCAGTTTCTTAAGAGTCCCTGGCGAAGGCATTTCCATGATCTCCTTGATCTTCGACGGGTCTATCTCGATGCCTCGGTGTCGGACGACGAATCCTAGGAACTTGCCCGAGGAAACTCCGAACGCGCACTTGAGAGGGTTCATCTTCAAGTTGTATTTCCGAAGGCGCTGAAACACGATCTTCAGATGCTCTAAATGTTCCTCATATGATTTGCTTTTAACCATGAGATCGTCGATATAACATTCGACGATTTCATGTATGAGGTCATCGAAGATCTTCGTCATGGCCCTCTGATAGGTGGCACCGGCGTTCTTTAGACCGAAAGGCATCACCTTGTAGCAGAATGTGCCCAAAGGGGTTCGGAAAGCGGTATGCTTCTGATCCTTGGGATGCATCTTTATCTGATTGTATCCTGATGAGTCGTCCATGAAGGAGAAGACTTCGTGGGTGGACGTATTGTCGATCATCAGCTCGGTGACTAGTACTGGAAAGTCGTCCTTTGGGCAAGCTTTGTTAAGATCCTGAAAGTCCACGCATATGCGAACTGTCCCATTTTTCTTCATCACTGGGACGATGTTGGCGATCCAATCAGGGTACTGAACCTCTTGGATAAAACCATAGTCGATTACCTTCTTGACCTCAGCGTTGATACTCATCTCAAGCTCGAGCCGCGTCCGTCTCGGCGCTTGTTTGACTGGCTTGATGTCCGGAGATATCGCCAATTTGTGCACAGCGGTCTCTGGATCTAGTCCCGCTATTTCGGAATAGCTCCATATGAAGCAATCTTTATATTGCATGAGCACGTCTTTGAGCGTAGCCACTTTTCTTCAGACAACAGTTCACTGACGAACGTCGGTCGTGGGTCGTTTTCCGCTCCCAAGTCGATTTTCTTGAGGTTATCTGCAGTAGTATGTATCCCATCTTCCAGCTCTTTTGGCGCCGGTGGAAATTCTGAGACTAACTCATCTTCATCGTTTTCGAAGCACCAAGAAAGGTCATCCATATTCTCGGGTTCCTCTTCTGACAGCGTTATCACGTGACTGGTGCGAGATCGCTTCCAAGACCGATATTGATCTGGTTCTACTCTCGCTGCACATGTGGTTTGCGGTACGTGCTTCTGTGGAGGACTTACCCTCCAACTGTCGGATAGAGCGAACCTGCCTTGTTGATATTGGTCCTCGACCCAGTTCTTGAAGGTGAAGTAGTCTTCAAGAGGATGTCCTATCGCTCGGTGATAGGAGCAATAGTCCGGGTGCGAGACCTTGCCTGCTTTCTCGGGGTGCTTGGACTCCGGGAGTGTCATCATTTGATGTTTCATGACAAGATCGAATATCTTCCCTGTCTTGTCTTGGAGAAAAGAATACTCCCGACCCATCTTTTTTACAAGAGATGGATCCCCGCTGCTCGATTCTTGATCGCGTGGCTTATTGGACCCGCTTTGCAGTGGTCGAACGTTTATTCCGTTCTTTGGTTTATTTTTGCCTCTGCGCCGGGTCTTTTGTATGACGGGCTGGCGACGAAGGGCATCGTCATTCTCTGTAGCTTGCTGAAGGAGGCGCTGCGTTCTGGCTTTCTCATAGATGGCCATTTCGCGATTATGGTCGTCCCGAACCTTTTGACCCGCTCCCTTATAAGCTTGTCCATTTGTTCTTCGAACGACGGACTTGACACTTTCATGGCGAGACCTTGTTCTGGTTCAGGGTTAGCATCTTCCCACAGAGCATCCCCTTCTTTATCGAAGTCATGTATGACGTAGCAGCCGCGAAATCGCTCTCGCTTCTGGGATTGAACATATCCAAGTTCGATCGTTTCCATTCTCCCGTTGGGCAACTTTCGTTGAGTTCCGGGGACGCTCCAAATCCTGTTATAGAACTGGGCTTGTCGAGCAGTCTGTTTAAGGGGTACGCCTTGGTGCCTTAACAGTCTTTTTAATCCGTCTGTGTAGTATCTGGGCAAATGGATGGGCTGGAGTCTGTCAAGTGTAGAATCCGCACCATACCAAATTTCTTTCTCCACTTTGGTTTTCCCGGATCGATAGAATAGGATCGCCTTTTCACCCTTTCGCCTGGAAGGGACATAGAATGTCCGCAGTTCTTGCACACTATAAGTTTCAAGTGCATCGAGCTCTTTGTAATGATTTTGCGGGACCATGGCAACTTGCAAACTTTGGTCTTCATCAACGAAAGCTTGTATCGATGGCCGAGCAGAAAATACGGCATTGACCTCATCTTCCAAGTCGCTACCGAAGACCAGAATAGGGGTGGACGGTCCCGGTTTGTTGCGTTGGGGAGACCCTGAATAAATTATTTTTTCTTCCTCCTCGGTATCACTCCCGAAGACCGGAATGGTAGTGATAGCTTTTTGCTTGTCCTCCGGTTCGCGACATCTTTCTGTGTCTTCAAAATCTGGCAGGAAGTACTTGGCATCCTCGTATTTGCGGACTTCGCTCACGGAGAATGGGTTTAGTTCCCCCTTCACAGTGTACTCGAGACCATCTGTGAAGTACTTCATACACTGATGTTGTGTAGAAGGGATAATGTTGTACTCGTGTAACCAAGGCCGGCCGAGCAAAGCGTTATAGCAGGTCTTAGCGTCAATGACGTGAAACTTGATGTCCGTGATGAGCATCCCAAAGCGTAGCGTCGGTATTACAGACCCGAGCGTCCGTGATGACTGGGAGTCAAACCCGGAGATAGTGATCTTATCCCGAACGAGGTGTTGAACGCTCATGCAAATTTCCTTCAACACTCTTACATTAAGGAGGTTAACGGAGGACCCATTATCAACCAGGATTTTGCCTATCTTGATGTCATGACAGTATCCGGAGACGTAAAGAGGATGGTTATGCTCACATGTCCCAAGGAGAAGATCTTCATCGCCGAAAGTGATGTCAGCAGTGTGCACTTCTTCCATTTCATCCTTCATCTTTTCTTCGGCGAGGAAAGCTTGGAATTGCTCGGGCTCTCGTAACGCTTTGATCAGAGAATCTCTCGCTTCTTTTGATAGCAGAAGGGCATTAAAAATGCTGAGCTGCGAGGGTTTCTTCCTCAGGTGTGCCAAAACGTTGTAATCCACCTTACTTTTCTTGGGCGGGCCCTTGGCTGTCAGCTCCTTGACGACTTGCTCATCTAAGGCGATGTCCTCAGGGACTTTTTCTTTTCCCTTATCTTTTCTATTCGACCCACTGTTTGCGGGCCCAAGATTCTTTTCAGGCAGCGTACGATTGCGCAGCTGAATGTTCTCACAGGTCTTCATTTCTTTCGCCTCGGAGGTAGCTTCTTTGAAGAGTGGGCCAAGAGCTATTTCTTCATTAGAATCGCTCCCGAAGGTGAGAACTCGTGATCCGCTGGCGTCGACCATGTGACAGTTGCCTGCATTTCTTTTACGCTCCTCGGTTGTATTTCTTTGCTCCCGACGAGTTTTGCGTCTCATCCGTTTGAAATGTTGTCGGTGAGCAATATATCCCTGCCACCATCTTTTAAAAGCGTCGCACTCTTCAGTAGGGTGTGTAATCTTTCGATGATATAAGCAGTAGTTAAGATGTGTATCTGTTCCATCAGGAGTGTTTCCTTCGGAAAGTGGCAGCTTCATTCTCATTGATATGGCTTTGGCGAACCTCTTCCTCGTCTTGAGCCTGCTTTTATTTGCAGCGGATGTACTCTGATCTGGTGGGACTGTTTCGACCCTTTCGTCCAGTCGTCGGCGTTTTGTTTTTTCAAATATGGCCATCTCGCGCTCTCAATCAGCCTTACTTTTTAGAAGAGCTTCGTTTAGGAATGCATCAATCATCTCGTCTGATGGTCCTAGAAGTTCTGGCTCGGGATCTGCCCCCAGCTTCTCTGCGTAAGAAGCTTCTTCATCGTTTATTAACGAGTGGGAGATCACATGGCAGTTTGCCACATAATTTTAAGGCTCATCCGACGAGTCTTCTCCATTGTCATCATCTTCGTCCTTAAGAACGTGGCTGAGAAATTCTTGGAGTGTGACTGGAGTCCGTGCCCTCTGATTATATTCTTCCAGCGTGTCGATATACTTTTGCAGGTCTGTGCGCTTGTCATCAGGCTTCACAGGCTTTTTGGTATTCTTCTTCTTCTTCTTCGAAGACTTTGACGGCTGGGTGTGAGTGCTTTGGCTGTCACCACCAACCTTTGGAGTTGGGCGCGGTTTCAGCATTCCTTCGATGATCTCGAGTTCCAATGGATTTTTCCACCTGATCGCCGGGCATGTTTGGAGATCCTTCAGCATTCTTTTCGTCTTGGCTGAAAGAAAGATCTCCCACGGAGCTTCTTCTACGAAAGAACATGATGCCCCCAGTGTGTCCGCCTTTTTGAGAGCATGCGGCTGGGGCGGGTTCACCTTCCAGTTTTTGGATAATACGAACTTACCCTGTTGGTACTGATCTTCTATCCAGCTTTTGAAGATGTAACAATCTTCGATCGGATGACCCAACATTCAGTGATAAGGGCAGTAGTTAGGATTGTTAATGTCGCCCGGTTGCGTTGGGCGCCTTGGCTCCGGCAGAGTGATGATCCTGTTGCGCAGTGCCAGCTCGAATAACCTCTTCGTCTTGTCCCGAGGGAATAAGTAAGGGCGTCTCATTTTATCTCTAAGAGATCGTGTTCTATCATTTTGGCGATCAACTGGTCTTGGACCACTGGGATGCTGTTGAGTATTGGCGACGAAGGTCGCTTTCCCCTTTCCCTTTTCGTTTCGAGGCTCCATTTTCGAGGAAGATGGTCTATGACCCATCTGGTCCATTTGGGCCAGTTTGTCAATCAAGGCCTGGAAAGTAGTCGGCTTGAAAAACATCATGAAGTGGGAGATGGTCGCCTGCGGATCAAGAGTGCCCATGAACATGCCCACCACAGGTGCTTCCTCAATGCGCTACTCACATTTTGACCATAAATTTCGCCACCGTATTGCATATTGCACCCATGTTTCGCCTGGCTTTACCCTGACGTTAATCAGTGCGGTAATCGGAGTACGCTCGCTAGCGCTTGCGAATTTCTGTGTAAACAGCAGCTCCATCTCCGCAAATGTCTTGATAGAGTCATTGGGAAGTTCAGAATACCACTCGAACGCCGTTTCTGACAAGCTGCCAACAAACTGGCGAAGCAGCAGTTTGTCATCACCTCCAGTGTTGCCGCACAGGGCTCTGAATTGAGCGACGTATTGATGCGGGTTTCCCGTCCCTTTATGTACATGGAATTTAGGGATCGTATATCCCGGAGGGTACCTTATCTGATCGTACCAACCCGGATAGGGTCGTCCGGTTTTAACGATCTGCCTAGCTGCTTCATTCGCCTGGTGAGCTCGTATTTGCTGAGCAATATAATCATCCAGAGCGGCTTTGGAGATGGTCTCCTCCTTGGCTGCTGAAAGAGCCGGAGGAGGGTTTGATGTCTCCCCTCTGTCGTCTTCAATGATAATCGGGGGGTCTTCAGCTGGAGGTTCCGGCTGTAACATCATTCCAGCCATGTCTGGGAATAAGTGAACCATTCGTTTTATGTTGGCCGCTTGTTTCGTTGCCTCTTTTTCTTTCCTCTCGAGCATTCTTCGGAGGAAATCAGCATCAGTCTCTTATTCCTGACGTTGCTCCGAGGTCTCTGCATTTTCCTTCGGCCCAGTGAGTGCGGCCATCGCGGTCAGCATCTCCTGAAGTTTCTGCTGCTGTTGTTCCTGAGCCTTGGTTATCGATCGGGTAAGCAGTTGATGACCCGTGTAAGTACGGCTTTCCTACTTTCCGGAAGCCATATAAACGGTATGTATCACCATTCCCCCAGACTTGGGACGTTTCAGTTCAGCGTCCTTGCGGTTCGCCGTGGTCATAGGGGCTTTCTCTGGCCTCCTTCTCTTGTGAGCATTTGAAGTCGAGGGGGCCGTTGCAGCCGGCACCCAAATGGCTGTCGCTTTTTGTGGCTTGACAGGATGGTTTTCTCCTTGTCGAGCTTTAAGCTTCTTTGATCGGCGAAAGTAGTCCTGGTCAATCACCGACCCTTGAACCTGTCGCCAGACTTTGTAAATTTTGGAGGACAGCGCTGAGGGGGCTGCTCCGACTTCGTTTCTGTAACGTTCTCCATGGGTGGAGGCGATCTTTTCAGTACGACGATGGGTGAATTCCTGTGCACCCTGTTAAGCAGCTCGAAGTTGTTCCCAGTTGGAACAGCATCATTGACTTCCACCGTTGGGCTGGTGGAGTTAACCCAGACGGAGAGCTGCCCCCGGCCTTCCTTACTTGACGCCAGTGACGACAGCGAGTGTGTCGTGCGGATGATGTTGGTTCATCTATGGGGATGACTTCGTCATGCCCTCTGTCTTGGCGGAGGGTTGTCGCAGGTGCCAGCCTCTTGAAGACCGATGTCCGTTGAGAAGCAGTATCCAATCTGTCAAAGACAGACCTTTAGGCAGGAGCGGGAGCCGGAGTGGCCAGCCTTATAAAGACTAACCCTTTGATGGGAGAAGCTTCTTTGGTGACTTCGAGAGCAGGAATGGCTATCCGTTTTGGGATGGCCGCTTCAGGTATCGTGGGCTTCTTGATGGGCCCATTGGAGTTCGGGCTCAGCCTATTGAAGACTGATGCTGTCAACTTAGCATTGGATGACCCGTAGTGATGGGCCGTGGTGGTGGTGAGTCGATCAAAGACCGACTTCTTCTGCGCTTCTTGTAGCAGCGGGATGTTAACGCTCACTGGTGGGAGCATGGTCCCGAAAAACAACCCGGTGGTAGCCTGCGTTACCTGCTCTACCGGTATTGTGAAAAGGGAAGCCGCTTGGGGGCCGTAGGTTACACCCCCAGATGGGGCGGAACGGGAGTTGCAGTTGCAGTTGGTGCAGGTTGAAGCCATTGATCTTCTGTTTTCTGCATGGAGCAAGACACCTAATCTTAGTACCTCAAATCCAGGAGCAACCATATCAAACCGCGATTCGTTCGTGAACACGACACACGAAGTGTGGAGTGGAAAGAGGAAAAGGTCCCACCGGGCGTGCCGGAATCTGTTCCCCGCCGAAAGACGCGAGCGGGACGTTGGGACGTCAGGGCCTGAATACAGGGTAGATGCTAATTGGTGCTATCCATCCACCTCTCTGAAGATACCAAGTTGATTTATGGCACCATGTATCAAAGGTTTAAACGGATGCGGCCGATGTAGCAGACTTCATCAGATTCCCCCGCGTTGAGAGGTTTTTGATTGTGTGGATGCTCTTCCCTGCAGGCGCAAGCCCCTGCAGTTAATTATGCTACCGCATCACTGTAACCACTTTCTCCTTCTCCAGATGGTCACTTCGTGTCGTGTGTGTTTTTTTTTTTTTTTGGTTGCCCGTGGATTGTATACGGAGACTAATTTATGTTGTCACCCGTAGGGCATGGATTAGTTCAAATCCGTATCTTCTTAGATTTGGGTTTGGGTTTAAGGATACGTTAATCTCATTTAAGACTAAGATCAACTTAAACGTATGTTAAGGATACGTTAGTCTAATTTTTAGACTAAGATCAACTTAACGGGATCGTTTAGATCCAACAAGAGAGCAATCGGACTCAATTATTTAGTTTAGGGATGTTTCCCCCAATCAGAGCAAACCTCTGTTTTGAAATTCAAAATCTAAAAGTTGAAGCAACGCTTCAGATTCAGCGCTAGGCGCGCTGCGCGCCACGTGTCAAACACAGATGCGCTAGCGCCAGGTGTACTGCGCCCTAGGCAGCGCGCTCCCAATCAGAGCAAAGCTCTGTTTTAAAATTCAAAATTCAAAAATTGAAGCAACACTTCAGATCCAGTGCTAGGCGCGCTGCGCGCCACGTGTCAAACACGTGTGCGCTAGCGCAGGTTGTGCTGCGCACCACGTGTCAAACGCAGGTTGCGCAACGCACCACGTGCAAAGCACGGGTGCACCAGCGCTGGAATTAAAAATTCCCCACCGTTAGATCAAAAGATCTAATAATGATAAATCATTAATTGATCAGAATAAAATTCTGTTAAGATCTTTCCAATCTTGTTAAAAATAAGAAGATTGCCTTCTGTAAAACAGAAGCCCTAGGATCAAAGATCCAACGGTGGGGAAACATCCCCAAATCAATCAGAGAAAAATCTCTTCAACTGATTTAACAAATCAATTTGCCATATATAAAGGCCCTAA
Organism: Agapanthus africanus; assembly: GCA_030015575.1. NCBI lineage: Eukaryota > Viridiplantae > Streptophyta > Magnoliopsida > Asparagales > Amaryllidaceae > Agapanthus > Agapanthus africanus. Next base: position 449,083,291 of record CM057349.1, on the reverse strand, counting down.
GACTTCAAGTCTGAGATAGAAGAAAAACCCTACAAACTTTGAGAAAATTCATAGAAAGAAAAGTAAGCTTTTAGCAAAAGAAGATCATTTCTTCAAGGTAAAGAACATGATTCTTGAACAAAGAGATGAAATCATCTCATAAAAACAGAAGAACTATCTTCTAAAAAAGATCATAGATCTATAAAAAGACCAAGGTTTTTTCATAAAAGAGATCAAAAGATCCCATTAAATAAAAAAGAACATATTCTTCACATAGATCCTTGATCTACAAAGGCAAAGCCCTTTCCAAAAGAAGAACTGTTGTTCTTGAATCTTAAGGCAAAGCTTCCTTTAAAAAGAATATAAACTTGTTCTCTGATCATAAATTCGATCAAATGCGCTTTGCGCTACTAAAAAGTGCCTTGCACTCATGAACTGCGCTTCTTGGACCGGCGCTCAGCGCCAAAACGTGCCATGTGTCAACCGCAGATACAACTTGCGTTTTACGCTCCTGAAACAGCGCACTGCGCTCATGGACTGGCGCTCAGCGCCAAGCATGCCACGTGTCACTACGTGGTGTGCTACTAAACTAGTGCAACGCGCTCATAAATTGAAAGCGCAACGCGCTCATAAATTGAAAGCACAACGCGCTCATAAACTGGCGCTTAGCGCTAAGCGCGACACGTGTCCTTTTCGTGTGCGCTACTTGGCAGAAGCGCAATGCGCTCTTTAATTGGCACAAAGTGCCTGGCGTGCCACGTGGCGCGCTGTCAGAACACACATTGTTCTGATGAATGCCATGCATTCAATACAAGACAAAAAATATCAGGATCTAATGCTCAGCATTATTAAAGGGGCCAAGCCCAAATAAAGGCTCAATAGCCCAGAACAATAAAATGTTAAACATTTTAATCTTATTGGACTTAGCCCAATATTGGCCATAAGTCCTCAACTTATATTTAATTGAGCCCGTCTGCTCACGAATGTTTAACAGATCTTAGTCCCAAATTGGACTACAGATTTTTCAACCAACTTACACCGGTTCGAGGGTACATCTCTTTACTCCTCTGATATCTGTCGTTGTAATCCTTCAACGTCTTCAGAGAGGTAACGGGTTCCGATAACCACACATTTCACGGACTACGATATCCTTAACCTCGGACTGTGGGGTCCCTTTAAACCCACGGACTATGATGTCCTTAACCTAGACCGAGATGTCCTTAAACTAACATTGGACCACCATGTCCTTAAACGGGTAATCGACCGCAATATCCCTAAACTAAACAATAGAGTCCAAATGCTCTTTTGTTGGATCTAAATGAGCATGTTAAGTAGATCTTAGTCTAAAAATTAGACTAACGTATCCTTAACAGACGTTTAAGTTGATCTTAGTCTCAAATGAGACTAACGTATCCTTAAACCCAAACCCCAAACCCAAATCTAAGAAAATACGGATTTGGACTAATCCACGCCCTTCGGGCGACAACATAAATTAGTCTCCGTATACAATCCACGGGCAACCAAAAACAAAACAAACACACACGATACGAAGTGACCATCTGGAGAAGGAGAAAGTGGTTACCGCGATGCGGTAACGTAATTAACTGCAGGGGCTTGCGCCTGCAGGGAAGAGCATCCCCACAATAAAAAAACCCTCACCATGAGGGGGAACCTGATGAAGTCTGCTACATCGACCACATCCGTTTAAACCTTCGATACATGGTGCCATAAATCAACTTGGCATTTTCGGAGAGGTGGACGGATAGCACCAATTAGCATCTGCCCCCAGAATTCAGGCCCCGACGTCCCAACGTCCCGGTCGCGTCTTCCGGCGAGGAACAGATTCTGGCACGCCCGGTGGGACCTTTTCCTCTTTCCACTCCACACTTCGTGTGTCGTGTTCGCGAACGAATCGCGGTTTGATATAGTTGCTTTTGGATTCGAGGTACTAAGATTTGGTATCTTGCTCCGTGCAGAAAACAAAAGATCAATGGCGTCTACTTGCACGAAATGTTCCAGCTGCAACTGCAACCTCCGTTCCACCTCATTTGGAGGTGTAACCTATGGCCCCCAAGCGGCCTTCCTTTTTACAATGCCAGTAGAGCGGGTAAAGCAGGCTACCACCGGGTTGTTCTTCGGGACCATGCTCCCACCAGTGAGTGTTAACATCCCTCTGCTACAAGAAGCGCAGAAGAAGTCGGTCTTTGATCGACTCACCATGACCACGGCCCATCTCAACGGGTCATCCAATACCAAGCCGATAGCATCAATCTTCGACAGGCTGAGCCTGAACTCCTACGGACCTGTCAAGAAGCCCATGATACCTGAAGCGGCCATCCCAAAGCGGATAGCCATTCCTGTTCTCGAGGCTACTAAAGAAGCCTCCCCCGTCAAAGGATTAGTCTTTACGAGGCTGGCCATCCCGGCTTCCGTTCCTGCTCAAAGGTCTGTCTTTGACAGATTGGATACTGCTGCTCGACGGACATTGGTCTTCAAGAGGCTGGTACTAGCAGCGCCTCACCAGACCAGGGGCATAACGAAGTCGCCCCTAAAGCTGAAACAATCCCAACAGCTCGACATGCTCGACGTCGCCATTGGCACCGAGTAAGGAAAGTTGGGGGCAACTCCCCCTCTGGGCTAACTCCACCAACCCCAACGGTGGAAGTCAATGCTGCTGTTCCAACCGGGAATAGCTTTGAATTGCTGAACAAGATGCGCAGGAACTCTTCTACCGCCGTACTGAAAAGAGCTGCTCCACCTGTGGAGAATGTTACGGAAACAAAGCCGGAGCAGTCCCCTCAGCGGCTGTCCTCCAAAATTTACAAAGTCTGGCGACGGGTTCATGACTCAGTAATTGATCAAGATTACTCTCGCCGGCAGAAAAAGGTGAAGGTTCAGCAGGAAGAGAACCATCCTGTCAAGCCGTAAAGGATGACAACTACCTAGGTGCCCGCTGCAACGGCCCCCTCAACGTCAACTACTCAAAAGAGAAGGAGGCCAGAGAAAGCCCCTGTGACTACGGCAGACCACAAAGGTGCTGAGCCCAAATGCCCCAAGTCTGGGGGCATAATGGTGCATACTGTTTATATGGCTTCCGGAAAAGAGGAAAGCCGCGCTTCTAAGGGTCACCGACCGCTCACCCGATCCGTGACAAAAGCCCAGGAGCAGCAACAGAAGCTTCAGGAAATGCTAACAGCCATGGCCGTACTCACCGGGTCAAAAGAAAGCCCGGAGGCGTCATCAGAGCAGCGTCACGAACAAGAAACCGATGCTGACTTCCTCCGCAGGGTCCTCGAAAAGAAGGACAGAGAAGCAGCAGAACAAGCGGCTAATATAAAACGAATGACGCTTCTCTTCCAAGACATGATCGGGATGATGTTACAGCCAGAACCTCCAGCTGAAGACTCTCCGATCATCATTGAAGATGATAGAGGGGAGACATCGAACCCTCCTCCGGCGCTTTCAGCAGCCAAAGAGGAAACCATTTCCAAGGCCGCTCTGGATGACTACATTGCTCAGCAAATATGAGCTCACCAGGCGAATGAAGCGGCTAGCCAAGTCGTTAAAACTGGACGACCATATCCAGGTTGGTATGACCAAATAAAGTACCCGCCGAGATATACGATCCCTAAATTTCATGTATACAAAGGGACGGGCAATCACCACCACCATGTCGCCCAGTTCAGGGCTCTATGTGGCAACACCGGAGGTGATGATAAATTGCTACTCCGCCAATTCGTCGACAGCTTGTCGGAAACGGCATTCGAATGGTACTCTGAACTCCCGAACGACTCTGTCAAGACATTCGCGGAGATGGAACTGTTATTTATGCAAAGATTCGCAAGCGCTAGCGAGCGCACCCCGATTACAACATTGATTAATGCTAGGGTGAAACCTGGTGAGACGTAGGTTTAATAAGCAATACGATGGCGGAATCTGTGGTCGAAATGCGAACAGCGCATCGAAGAAGCGCCGGCGGTGGGCATGTTCGTGGGCACTCTGGACCCTCATGCAACTATTTCCCAATTCATGATGTTCTTCAAGCCGACCACGTTCCAAGCCTTAATTGACAAGCTGGCCCAGATGGACCAGATGGGTCATAAGCCGTCTCCTCCAAAGCCGGAGCCGCGGAACGAGAAGGGAAAGGGGAAAGCGACCTTCGTTGCCAATACTCAACAGCAGCCCAATAGCCCAAAACAAGCTGACCGCCAGAATGATAGAACACGATCTCTTGGAGATAAAATGAGACGCCCTTACTCGTTCCCTCGGGACAAGACGAAGAGGTTATTCGATCTGGAACTGCGTAACAGGCTCATCACTCTGCCGGAACCAAGACGCCCAACGCAACCAGGCGACATTAACAATCCTAACTACTGCCCTTATCACCGAATGTTGGGTCATCCGATCGAAGATTGTTACATCTTCAAAAGCTGGATAGAAGATCAGTACCAACAGGATAAGTTCGTGTTATCCGAAAGCTGGAAGGTGAACCCGCCTCAGCCGCATGCTCTCAAGAAGACGGATACACCAGGAGCATCGTGTTCTTTCATAAAAGAAGCTCCATGGGAGGTCTCTCTTTCAGCCAAAACTAAAAGAATGCTGAAGGATCTTTAAACATGCTCGGCGATCGGGTGGAAAAGTCCACTCGAACCCGAGATCATCGAAGGAATGCTGAAACCGCGCCTAACTCCAAAGGTTGGTGGTGGCAGCCAAAGCACTCACACCCAGCCGTCAAAGTCCTCGAAGAAGAAGAAGAAGACCAAAAAGCCCGTGAAGCCTGGTGACAAGCGCACGGACCTGCAAAAACAGATTGACGCGTTAGAAGAATATAATCAAAAAGTGCAAACTCCAGTCACACTCCAAGAATTTCTCAGCCACGTCCTTGAGGACGGAGAGGATGACAATGGTGAAGACTCGTCGAATGAATTTAAAGGTTATATAGCAAGCTGCCATGCGATCTCTCACTCGTCAATAGACAATGAGGAAGCTCCTTACACAGAGAAACTGGGAGCAGATCCTGAGCCGGAACTTCTAGGACCATCAAACGAAATGATTGATGCATTCCTGAAAGAAGCCCGTCTTAAAAGCAAAACCGATTGAGAGCGCGAGGGAGCCATATTTGAAAAGGCCAAACGCCGACGACTGGACGAAAGGGTTGAAACACACCCGCCAGATCAAAGCACATCCGTCGTGAATAAAAACAGGTTCAAGACGAGGAAAAGGTTCGCTAAAGCCATATCAATAGGGATGAAGCTGCCACCCCTCGAAGGAAACATTCTTGGTGAATCGGAAATACATCCTAGTTACTGCTTATATCATCGAAAGATTGCACATCCCACCGAAGAGTGCAACGCTTTTAAAAGATGGTGGCAGGGATATGTTGCTCACCGGCAACATTTCAAGCGGATGAAACGCAAAACTCGTCGGGAGCAAAGAAGTATGACCGAGGAACGTAAAAGAACTACCGGCAACTGTCGCATGGTCAACGCCGGGGGATCGCGAGTTCTCACCTTCGGGAGCGACTCTGACGAGGAAATAGCTCTTGGCCCTCTATTTAAAGAGTCCACCTTGGGAAAAGAGGAAGAATCGAAGACCTGTGAAAATATTCAGCTGCGCAATCGTACGCTACCCGAAAAGAATCTTGGGCCCTCGAACAGTGGGTCAAATAGAAAAGATAAGCTAAAAGAAAAGGTTCCTGAGGATATCATCCTTGGTGACCAAGCCGTCAAAGAGCTGACAGCCAAAGACCCGCCGAAAAAAAACAAGCTGGACTACAACGTTCTGGCACACTTGAGAAAGATACCCTCGCAGCTCAGTATTCTCGACGCCCTTCTGCTATCAAAAGAAGCAAGAGATTCTTTGATTAAGGCACTGCAGGAGCCCGAGCAATTCCAAGCTTTCCTCGCAGAAGAAAAGATGAAAGACGAACTGGAAGAAGTGCACACTGCTGACATCACTTTTAGCGATGAAGATCTTCTCCTCGGGACATGTGAGCACAACTGTCCCCTTTATGTCTCCGGATACTGTCATGACATCAGGATAGGTAAAATCCTGGTCGACAATGGGTTCTCCGTCAATCTCCTCAATGTGAGAGTATTGAAGGAGATATGCATAAGCATTCAGCACCTCGCTCGTGATAAAATCACCATCTCCGGATTTGACTCCCAGTCATCACGGACGCTTGGGTCTGTAATATTGACACTACGGTTTGGGCTGCTTGTCACGGACATTAAGTTTCACATCATTGACGCCAAGACATGTTACAATGCTTTGCTCGGCCGGCCCTGGTTACACGAATACAACATTATCCCTTCTACACAGCATCAGTGTATGAAGTACTTCAAAGATGGTCTTGAGTACACTGTGACGGGGGAACTAAACCTATTCTCCGTGAACGAAGTCCGCAAATACAAGGATGCCAAGTATTTCCTATCAGATTTTGAAGACACAGAAAGATGTCACGAACCGGAGGACAAGCAAAAAGCTATCACCACCATTCCGGTCTTCGGGAGCGATACTGAGGAGGAAGAGGAGATAGTTTATTTAGGGTCATCCCAATACAACAAGCCGGGACCGTCCGCCCTTATTCTGGTCTTCGGCAGTGACTCCGAAGATGAGGTCAATGCCGTATTCTCTGCTCGGCCATCAATACAAGCCTTCGCTGATGAAGATCGAAGTTTGCAAGTTTTCGTGGTTCCGGCCAAGCATCATAAAGAACTAGACATGCTTGATACTTACAGTGTGGAAGAACTTCAGACATTCTACATCCCTTCCACGCGAAAAGGTGAAAAGGCGATCCTATTCTACCGATCCGGGGAAACCAAAGTGGAGAAAGAAATCTGGCATGGCGCGGATTCTACAATTGATAGGCTCTAGCCCATCCGTTTGCCCAGATACTACACAGACGGATTAAAATGACTGTTGGGGCGCTAAGGCGTACCCCTTAAACAGACTGCTCGACAAGCCCAGTTCTATAATAGGATTTGGAGCGTCCCCGGAACTCAACGAAAGTTGCCCAACGGGAGAATGGAAACGATCGTACTTGGATATGTTCAATCCCAGAAACGGGAGCGATTTCGCGGCTGCTACGTCATACATGACTTCGATGAAGAAGGAGATGCTCTGTGGGAAGATGCTAACCCCAAACCAAAAAGAGCTCCCGCAGCGAAAATACCCAGTCCGTTGTTCGAAGAACAAATGGACAAGCTTATAAGGGAAGCAGATCAAAAGGTTCGAGACGACCATAATCGCGAAATGGTCATCTACGAGAAAGCCAGGACGCAACGCCTCCTTCAACAGGCTGTAAAAAATGAAAATGCTCCTCCTTGTCAACCCATCGTACAATAGGCCCGACGCAGAGGCAGAAACAAACCAAAGAACGAGAAAGGCGTTCGACAGCGACAAAGCGGGTCCAAGAAGCCACGCGATCAGGAATCGAGCAGTCCGGATTCGTCTCTTATAAAAAAAGATGGGTCGAGCATATTCTTTTCCACAAGACAAGACAAGGAAGATATTCGATCTTGTCATAAAACATCAAATGATGACACTCCCGGAGTTCAAGCACCCCGAGCAAGCAGGCGAAATCTCTCACCCGGACTATTGCTCCTATCACAAGGCAATAGGACATACTCTCTAAGACTGCTTCACCTTCAAGAACCGGGTCGAAGACCAATATCAACAAGGCAGGTTCGCTCTATCCGACAGCTGGAAGGTAACCCCATCGCAGAAGCATGAACCGAAAGCCGCGAGAGTAGAACCGGATCAACATCGGTCTTGGAAGCGATCTCGTACTTGTCATATAATAATGTTGTCAGAAGAAGAGCCCGAGAATATGGATGACCTCCCCCGGTGCTTCGAAAACGATGATAACGAGTTAATCTCAGAATTTCCACCGGCGCCAAAAGAGCTGAAAGATGGGATACATACTACTGCAGATAACCTCAAGAAAATCGACTTGGGAACGGCAAACGACCCACGGCCGACGTTCCTCAGTGAGCTGTTGTCTGAAGAAAAAGTGGCTACGCTTAAAGACGTGCTCATGCAGTATAAAGATTGCTTTGCATGGAACTATTCTGAAATGCAGGGACTAGATCCAGAAATAGCCGTCCACAAATTGGCGATTTCTCCGGACGTCAAGCCAATCAAACAAGCACCGAGAAGAATGCGGCTCGAGCTTGAGATGAGCATCAACGCCGACGTCAAGAAGTTAATCGACTCTGGCTTTATCCAAGAGGTTCAGTACCCTGATTGGATCGCCAACATCGTCCCAGTGATGAAGAAGAATGGGACGGTGCGCATATGTGTGGACTTTCGGGATCTCAACAAAGCTTGCCCGAAGGAAGACTTTCCAGTACCGGCCACCGAGCTGATGATAGATAATACGTACACCTACGAAGTCTTCTCTTTCATGGACGGCTCATCAGGATATAATCAAATAAAAATGAATCCCGAGGACCAGAAACACACCGCTTTCCAGACCCCTATGGGCATATTCTGCTACAAGGTGATGCCCTTCGGTCTAAAGAACGCCGGCGCCTCCTATCAGAGGGCCATGACGAAAATTTTCGACGACCTCATACATGAAATCGTCGAATGCTATATCGACGACCTCTTAGTTAAAAGCAAATCATACGAGGAACATTTAGAGCATCTGAAGATCGTGTTTCAGCGCCTTCGGCAATACAACTTGAAGATGAACCCTCTCAAATGCGCGTTCGGAGTTTCATCGGGCAAATTCCTAGGATTCATCGTCCGACATCGAGGCATCGAGATAGACCCGTCAAAGATCAAGGCGATTATGGAAATGCCTCCGCCAAGGACTCTCAAGCAATTGCGGTCTCTCCAAGGGAAGCTCGCGTATATCCGGCGATTTATAGCTAACCTCTCCGGCAAGTGCCGTCCTTACAGTCATCTAATGAAGAAGGGAACCCCTTTCGTCTGGGATCGCAAATGCCAAAGCGCACTGGACGAAATCAAGCAATACCTGCAGAATCCGCCAGTACTGGCCGCTCCCGTTAAAGGAAAACCTTTCATCCTGTACACAACAGCCTTCGAAGGTTCTTTAGGCGCGCTGTGGGCACAAGAGAACGATCAAGGGAAGGAGAGAGCCCTCTATTATTTGAGTCGAGTTCTCCTGGGGGCAGAAAGCAATTACTCCCCCATGGAAAAACACTGCCTGGCGTTGATCTTTACGACAACGAAGCTGCGGCACTATGCGTTGGCATATGAGGTCCATCTCATATCAAAGGTGGATCCTCTCAAATATTTGATGTCAAAGGCCATACTGACAGGACGACTCGCTAAATGGGCCCTGCTCTTGATGGAGTTCTCGATAACTTATCGCCCCCTCAGAGCGGTAAAAGGCCAAACTATCGCCGACTTTCTCGCTGAGCATCCGATACCTGCCGACTCTCCCTTGAACTGCGGATTGCCAGACAAACACGCGTTTGACACAATCGACGGGGAGAGAAGAGAGAATGATACCCGATGGGAACTCTATTTCGATGGAGCATCTTATATGAAGAAGCGCAAACAAAGGACGCCCATAATCAAATCAGGGGTAGGCCTCATCTTCGTGACTCCACGAGGAGGGATAATGCACTTTGCCTTCTCCTTAACAGAGCCAAGGACGAATAATGAAGCCGAGTATGAAACTTTGATAGCAAGTCTTGAGATCGCTATCGACATGGGAATCGAAAACCTCCTCATATACGGAGACTCCCAGCTGATCGTTAGTTAAGTAAATGGCGATTATCAAACGTGCAAGCCAGAGCTGATAAAGTACGGCGAGAAAGCAGCAATTACTGACTCAAATTCCCTCCTACACGATGGAAAGCATACCGCGAGCAGAGAATAGCAAGGGGGATGCACTAGCCAAGCTCGCTAAAGAACTGGCCGACGAAAATCTCGATGACGTGAGAGTCATCGTGCAAAGCCGTCGAGTTCTTGCGCCAGCAGAAATATCTCCGGAATCGCCCGAAGAAAAAGGAGCGACCGAGCAAACGGCCTTACAAATAAAAGACCAGGAAAAGGTTACGGATTGGAGAGAAGTCTTTATAGACTACTTCAAAGCCCGTCGAACACCGGAAGATGCGTCCTCAGGACATCAGCTTATGAAACGAGCTCTGTCTTTTGCTTTCGTCAATGACACTCTGTATAAGAGGTCATTTGACTCTTTATGGCTAAGATGCCTGGGACCTGAAGAGGCGAAAAGAGTCGTCCAAGAAACTCATGACGGACTCTGCGGTTCTCATCAAGCCGGCCCAAAGATGAAGCTAAAGATCAAAAGGATATGCTATTATTGGCCCACGATGATCCAAGACTGCCTCGAATACGCAAAGCAATGCCACTCGTGCCAGATTCACGGGGATTTTATCCATCAACATCCAAATCCACTACATCCAACGGTGGCTAGCTGGCCGTTTGAAATGTGGGGGACTGACATAATCGGCCCCATCGAACCAGCATTGTCCAGAGGACACCGATTCATTTTGGCGACAACTGATTACTTCTCCACATGGGCAGAAGCAGTACCGCTGAGAGAAGTGAAGACGGAGAATATCCTCCATTTCTTCAAGACACACGTCATTTATGGGTTCGGAACTCCGAAACGGATCATCTCTGATAACGGGCCAGCCTATAGAAGCCACAAGATCAACCGCTTAGCACAACAGCATAACATAGACTAGAGATACTCTTCGGTCTATAATCCCCGAGCTAACGGTCTAGCTGAGGCTTTCAACAAAACCTTGACGAAGATTATGAAAAAGACGGTGTCCCGAAATAAGAAGGAATGGCATGAGAAACTGCATGAAGCTCTCTGGGCATATCGAATTACGTTCAAAACAGCCACGAACACAATGCCGTACGCATTGGTGTTCGGTACGGAGGCAGTACTCCCCCTCGAGATAGAGTTACCCTGTTTACGAATAGCGGTTCATTACGAGTTAACAGACAAAGAGAATGCTCACCTTCGGCTTGAGGAGCTCGATGCCCTTGATGAAACCCGGCTCATGGCGCAACAAAATCTGGAGGCTTATAAAGCAAAGATGACGCGCTCATACGAAATGTTGACTAGGCCGAGAACATTCCGCCAAGGCGAACTCGTGATAGTGGTCAAAAGACCTATGATCCCCAATCGTGCTAAACGGGGGAAATTCGAGCCGAACTATGAAGGCCCGTATATCATAGACAAGGTCTACCAAGGTGGGTCCTATCTACTCATGGACATGCATGGTGAAAGACCCTTCAGGCCAATAAACGGTCGCTTCCTGAAAAAGTACTACGCCTGACGAGTCACGGCCTAGGTCAATGATAAATGACGACGACTATATCTGCTCGCTATCTTCCTAAGCTCAAACTCTATAAGTAGTAACTGAACAACGGACCGAAATGTCCTTAAACTAACGACGGACCGAAACGTCCATAAAACTAACAACGGACCGGAACGTCCTTAAACTAACAATGGACCACTATGTCCTAAAACTGGCTGTTGACCGAAACGTCGATAAACTACTGTGGGTTACAGCATCCCAAAGCTGATAAAAGAAAAAAGAAAGAATAAAAAAAAAAGAAAACGGTATGTTCATAAGCAAAATGGGCACGGATGAACACCCGAAAGGGCTCCGTGAATAAAAACAGCAGGGCTACCTGCGAGTTTTGTGAAAACCCGAAAGGGCGCAACCTCGTTAGAATAAAAAAAAGAGAAAAAAAAGAGGACGGTATGTCCATAAGCAAAGGGACACGGATGAAAACCTGAAAGGGCTCCGTGAGTAAAATCAGCAGGGCTACCGGTGAGTTTTGTGAAAACCCGAAAGGGTGCAATCTCGTTAAAAGACACTGGCAATGTCCTCTCAACTTTGTAAGGAGAAACCACCTGCGTGAGATCCTTACGACTCATAAGGGAGAAGCACACTTAGGGATCCCCACGATCCCTACGGAGAAATTACACTTGCGAGATCCTCACGACTTGTAAGCAGAACCCTCTTATGAGACCCTCACGACTCATAAGATTTGAAAGTCTTAAGCTACAGGGATCTGAACCTGTTCTTAAGCAGCCACCACAACCTCCAATGCTGCCCTACAAGCAGCTCAATGCTGACCCTTGTATACAATCCACGGGCACGAATAAACATTTCCCTAACAAAGTCCCATCTGTGACTAGGGATATGTCTACACGGTGAACAACCCTTGTATGTCCTCTCGACTTGTAAGGAGAAAAAACTCTTTTAAGATCCTTACGACTTATAAGAGACCAAACACTTAGGAGTCCTCATGATTCCTAAGGAGAAAACGCACCTACGAGATCCTCACGACTCGTAGGGAGAAAAACCTTTATGAGACCCTTACGGCTCATGAAGTCAAAAGCCTTAGTCGACAGGATCCTAACCCTGTCTACTAAACCACCTTTGTTCGACATCGACAGAGGCAAATGATGATTCGCTCCTGGCAATATCCCAGTTGTAGCGGTGCTGATGCCGAAATCGGCATCTAATTCCAAGTTTGCAGCAAAGAAGCTAGCGAGCCATACATGCATACGAAATAGTCGAAATGATGGGGCAACTTGCAACAAAATCAGCAAGTAAAAATGTATGCATACAAAATAGCCGAAATGATTGGACAACTCGCAATAAAAAGCAGCGAGTAAAAATAAAATAAATAGCCGAAATGATTAGGCAACTCGCAATAAAAAGCAGCGAGTAAAAATAAAATAAATAGACGAAATGATTGGGCGCCACGAAAAATAGCCGAAATGATTGGGCAATTGCGATCTTCACGATATAAAAAGCTGAAATGATAGAGCATCGCGGAAAGAAATAAAGAAAAATGAAATTTCTGCCCTACAGGTGATATCACATCAATCCCTTTCCAATCCAGGGGCGCAAACAAAGAAGGAATCACACCTTCCCTCTCCAGGCTCCATCAGAAAACGAAGCCAAATATTGACGGTTCAAGGATAGCCTAAAAATCATCAACAGCGTTCCTCCTCATTCCAGCAGGATTCAGACGTTGCAATCAACCTTGGAGCTACGGAAAAGCCCCTACTCCAAATCTCGATGGTTCCCAGACAACCTGGAGACCACTTCGATATTCGTCTCATTACAACAGACAATACGTCATCCACATGACCCCGTCTCAGAAAATCGTCATCAACATGACCCCGTCTCGGAAATACATCATCCACATGACCCCGTCACGGAAATACGTCATCCACATGACCCCGTCTCGGAAATACGTCATCCACATGACCCCGTCTCGGAAATACGTCATCCACATGACCCCGTCACGGAAATACGTCATCCACATGACCCCGTCATGGAAATACGTCATCTATATGACCCCGTCTCAGAAATATGTCATCCACATGACCCCGTCTCGGAAATACGTCATCCACATGACCCCGTCTCGGAAATACGTCATCCACATAACCCCGTCATGGAAATACGTCATCCACATGACCCCGTCTTGGAAATACGTCATCCACATGACCCCGTCATGGAAATACGTCATCCACATGACCCCGTCTCGGAAATACGTCATCCACATGACCCCGTCTCGAAAATACATCATCAACATGACCCCGTCTCGGAAATACGTCATCCACATGACCCCGTCACGGAAATACATCATCCACATGACCCCGTCACGGAAATACGTCATCCACATAACCCCGTCTCAGAAATACGTCATCCACATGACCCCGTCTCATAAATACGTCATCCACATGACCCCGTCACCGAAATACAGCATTCGCATGACCCAGTCGCATGACCCCGTCACGGAAATACGTCATCCACATGACCCCGTCGCGGAAATACGTCATCCACATGACTCCGCCTTGGGAATACATCACCCAATGACGCCATGAAATGCGGACAACGTCAGTCTCATTAAACACTTACGGGTCCTCTCGATTCGTAAGGAAGAAAACTCTCTTATAAGATCCTTACGACTTATGAGGGAAAACACACTTAGGAATCCTCACGATTTCTAAGGAGAAATTACACTTGCGAGATCCTCACGACTCGTAGGGAGAAAAATCTTCATGAGACCCTCACGGCTCATGAAGTTGAAAAGTCTTAGGTAGCAGATCTGAACCTGCTTCCTAAGCCGTCACTACCTCTCGGAGAGTTCAAGATGAAACGTTCTTTATTATCTACAGGCCATACTGGCCAGAGTCACATACCAACAACACAGCAAAGAGAAGAAAACGACAGTGGAAGATAAGAAAAATGTGTCTTTATTCATGAACTCAATGAACACAAGATACATCATATAAAAGAATAAAAAAAATGGATACATGTTATTCAAAAGATTACAAGTGTTTAATTGATGCAAAGGAAGCTACTGAGAAGGAGGCGTTTTCAATAAGTCAGCCAGTTGCTCGCGCACTCCTCTCAACTCCTTTTCAAGGTCAGCCACCGCAGCCAGCTCCGCTTCAACTCGGGCCCGTTGCTGCAGACAGGATGAAAGTTTCTTATCAATTTCTTGCTGAACAGCCTTCTGACTCTGCGCGACTTGTTCAGTAAAATCAAGCTTCTTCCTCAGCACCAGCCCGTCGGAAATGCATCGTTGAAGGCTTTCAAAGATGGAGTTCAGCTGTGCAGCATTCGCTTCGACCTGGGCACGCAGTTGGACAGACTCAGCAGAAGTCACCTCGCGTTCCTTTTGCTTAAGGATCGCCTCTTGTTCGAAATGATGAAGGAACAGGGCACTTTGCTCAACCCACGCAGCCAGCTGGGAGTTCCCGGCCAGAATTTCAGGAGAAGGACTTCTAAGCTCAAGCTCGTGCAGGCAGGCCTCAATCTTCCTGCAATAATTAACCCAAGACTCGATGACGCCTTCATTATGGAAGTTCACAAGCGTCGCCAGCATTGGATTGACCTCGGCAGCGAAATCTGCGGCAAATGTAGGAGCCTCCGCGTCAAGCTCCTCGACGTATTCGCTCAGCATACGCAGACTGGTCACAGCTCCTTTTGAGGATGGACGTCTGGAAAAGGGCCCTGCCGGTATCATAATGCGAGACTCGAACGAGGCTGGAGTCGATGCGATTGCTGCAAAATAGATCATAGTCAGATGTCGGCTCAGGAAATAAAAAAAAATATATATACACGAAAAATAGAGTCTACTATACCGGCTGCAACAGGGGGCAGAGCTGGGAGTACTGGTGGCGCAACGATAGCCTCGTCCCCGCCTTCGATTTGTAAGGCTACAAGCAATATAAAGAGGGATTAGCAATAATGTGACTGCCCGTTAAAGAAAGGACGTCGTTTAGAAAAGATACTTACCGACACTACCAGGTGGACTAATCTCTGACAGGAAGGAGAAGTGTGGGTGCAGCACCTGATACATGTGGTCAAAAAGGACTCTTGGAAGGACACAATAATGCAACGTCAGTATATAAGTTATACAGCTTAAAAATAATACTGATGGGTCACGAATCTGCACTTTCCAACATCTGAGATGGTACGAGAGAGGGTAGAGGAGGTGTCACCGTCAAAGCGGTAGCTGATGGCGCTGCCTCGGGTAGCGCAACCTCAACGCTCGCCACACCTGCATTAGAAACAAGATAAATACTGTCAGGAAAGATTGAAAAGGATTGCAGAATAAAAAGAAAAGTAATGACCCAAAATCTACCTGATGGGTCGCCAGTCGGAACTGCGATGAGGGCGTCACTTGATACAGCAACCGCTTCATCCTCTTCCATCGGGATGGTTTCACCTCCCGTCGCCTCATCCCCTGACTCTACGAGAGCCGTCGTAACGCTTGCAACGCCAGGAGATGGCAAAGAGCCGCCGGCGAAAAAAACGACGATCGGGGCGGTGCTCGACTCTTGAGAGGGAGCGGCCACCTTGGGCTCAGCAATTGTAGCCATCTCACCCGCCGCCACCTCGAGATCGACAATGGTAGCCGTCTCTCCTATCGCCACCTCGGGCTCAACAATGGCAGCTATCTCAGGCACAGCAATCGTGACTGTCTCACCAGCCGCTGCCTCGAGCTCGGCAATTGCAGCCACCTCGCCTACCGCCGCCTTTGGTTCGGCGATCACGGCTACCTCCTCTACCGCTACCCCAGGCTCGGCGGTCGCTGCCACTTCTTCGGTAAGACTCGACCCTGCAAAATAAGATATGTGAGAACTGGTAATTAAAACTTTGACAACGGAACCCTATGTCACATTACCTTTAGTTGATCTTCTGTTAGCTTCCCGAGCCGCACGTGCTGCCCGTCTATAGGCAGTGGACAATGAAGCCGGGGATTCCTCCGAAGGAGTAGGGGCAGGGGTAGCCGTGTTCGAACCCGCACCCACGGCTAAGGCGGCACTACGCTCCCTTTCCGCACGCATTTGGCGCTTCCTTTCTGCCCGGGCTGTCAAAGCGGACCTTCTTGACGCCTCCATCAACAGGACGTCATCGTCCGCACCAAGGGTTACCTCTGGAGACGTCAAGGCTTCCGTCATCGGTCGTTTGAGTAAGGCCTCTTTCGGCAGTGCCGAAGAGGCCGTGACTTCCGTGGATGGCCCGGGAAGAATCTCCGCATCGCCTTGCGGGATCAGTATTGTGGTTCCTGCGATAAGATAAAGAAGGGGTCAGATTGTCCATAAGAAAGGAGAATGAAGATGCAATGAGCCGAGACATACCAATGCCCAACAAAGCGCAATTCCTCTCCTCCTCCTCAAAGGTCCTAAGGGAAGCCACCAGAGCCTCTTCAGTGGTAAAGCCTGTTACAAAAGTAAAAATGTCAGTCAAGACATGATAATAAAAATAAAGATATAATACAATAACAAGGTGCGACTGATGTTTACTTGATCGCGCGAGGGTGGCCATTTCTGCTTGGTGGCTTGCGGATCGCACAGAAGCTGCAATAGCGGCCTCGAGATCAGTATCTTCCGGAGCTATGAAGAGACCTTCGTTGGTCCCTCGCTCAGGCCCTCGTTATAAGAAGCCTGAGGCTCCAGGCTGAGTACAGCATCTAGAGAGAGGACCGACTTCTTCTTCCTCTTCTGTGCGCGAGCTCCAGTCGCAGCAAGCACAAGCTTACGCTTGGAGGGCACTTTGGGGCGACGAGTCCCGATATCTGAGCCTACGCCAGATTCGGGGGAAGCTACATTTACCGCCTCCGCGGGAGCACGGGGCACCGGTGGTACATCCACCGTCTCCAAGGGAGCACTTGGCACCGGTAGCTCAGGCCTATCGCCGGGGACTTTAATCACTGCAGCTTCTTTTAGCGAAGGTGGGACGATGGTCCGTCACTTCAAAGGGACGTTCCGATCACCGGCAGGGGGTGCACCCTTGCGATTGAGCAGCAATCGTTTCTCCTCCTTGATGACGGCGCCCATTGAATGCTGATACCACGCTACGCACATATTAAGGGCCTTCAGGACACAGCTCGGTTCACTGATAAACAAGTTGGACCCCGTGTTCAAGCGCATAAAATGATGTAGCGCGTTTCGCATTCCCTCTTCAGTGGCAGCAGATTCTAGCAGGAAAGCCTCCAGCGGAACTCCTTAATTGTAGCTCAGCTGCTGGGCGAAACGGTGTGGGTTGTATCTCATAAATAATGCCGCATCATTTTGCCTAAATACTAGAAAGCCCGGTCTGATAGAATATAAGTAAAGGATCTCCCGAGCTTTCAAAACAGAGGTTCCATCCTTGAAAATGTCCCGCAGTGGATGCACCGCGGTTGCGGACTCTTTGCCGATGGTTAGAATCTTATCAGTAAAAGTCATGCCGTCTCGAACCATACGAGGGCGAAGGAGCAGACCTCTAGCTTCCCGCGGTGACGGGTTTACAATAGACGCGCCGACTAATCGCATAATCCCAGGGAAGCCGCACCAGTCATAGAATGAAGGCATTTTATAGATACCAAAAATGCCAAGCGTATGTAGCTCGAGCCATGACATGAAGTAACGCATCGAGAAGTTCACATGCTGCACTCCGGATTCAGTAGTATCTGCCGCTTGACTAAGGCCGTAATACAAATGGGCTAAACCGGCGACCCCAACAGCCACTTTCACCCCAATAACCATTCGGTGAGCCGGGTAGAAGACAGACGGCCTCATACGGCAAAGGTGCATTGGGAGCGCTAACCAGCTCAACCATAGCCCAAGAAATCCCAAGAAGAATGTTTCCTCATCAATCCCAGGGACTGCGATCTCCGCAAAAGGAACAACTGGAGTGTTGGGAAGGAAGAAACTCTTCTGATCTACCTCCGTCGTTGGCAGGTTGTTTAAACCTAAGCCAAAAGGGTCGTCAAGCGTGGCGAATTTAGCAGCCTCCTTCGAGAGAACCTCCGGATGAAGGAAACGAGCGATGAAATCCTCAAAATTAACCCCGCGGCTCCCAGATTCGAGGAAAATGCCCTCATAAATATTCAACACTTTGATCAGACTTGGAAATTGGTGTTGAACGGCGTACTCCGGGGTAAGGCCCATTATCACTGGCTTGGTACCAAAAACGTATTCATCCATAGGAAGCAGTTCCTCATAATGCTCCCCCATGACCGGTAAGCCAGAAACTTTTGCAAAATCCTGTAAGGAGATTGATACTTCTCGGTCTAACGAAAGGAATGTGTGGGTAGGAATATTCCACTGCTCCAAAAAAGCCTTAACCCATCAGGCAGAAAACGTAGGATACTGGAAGAGAGAAGCATAAATGGCGGGATACAATCCAAGCCTCAACAATTGCGACTTCTTCGCTGACAGAATGTAGCGAGCCCATTGCAAATAGCCAGCAGGATGACGAGGAATTAAGCCAATATGATATGGTTGCCCCCACGGTCGTGCCTCTCCTTGACAAATACGTCGCCTCAGGGTATCCAAAGCCATTGGAGGCTGAACGGGTATCGAAGCCATAGCAGGCTGAAGAAGACCTTCTGAAGTCCAATTAACCATCTCCACGGTATAGTTCACCGGGGGTGGGTCGGCGTAATGGATCGCCATGATGGGCTCCGAGGATACCGCGCACGAAAAACTTTGCCGACCCTTAATGATCTGATTATACCATGTCCCCCAGAGGTGAAGATTCTTATGTTCCGGGTCATAATCTTTGATCAAAGCTAGGACTTCCCGGTCTACAAGTGCTCCAGGAAATCCTCCTTCTGAACGAACAAACAGGAAAGAGAAATCGAAAGACATGTCGCCTGCAAAAAAGAGGGACAGGAATCGACTGTCAGTGCTATAATTTAATCTTAAATTTCTAACACTTGGTACTTTAAAATTTGTACCACACTGCAATGCAGTGGAAGGGGGACCCACAAAATATAGATGACAATGCATCAATTAATAAAACAGCCTCATCATTGGATGAGACTGTTAATTAATGAGGAAATCCTCAAGAAAATTCTCATTGAATGAGAGATCCCTCGGGAAAAGGAGAAAATCTCTCTTTAAAAGCAAAGCTCTATGACAGAGTGACACTTGTCAAACTCTGATCATGAAGGAATAAAATTCCTTAAAAAGCCTGGTTCTGTAATGATGATGGAAAAACCCATCAGAAAAAGAAAATTAATATCAATTAATTTTTATGAATTAAAAATTCTGGGATCTTCAAGATCCATGAAAAAACTCTTAAGAGTTCTTCATCAAAGATTAAGAAATCTACACATGATTCAAAAGAGCAAGGCTCTATTTATGGGCTAAGAAACCCCAAAAGATCTCTTTAGATCTATGGGTTCATGAGAGCAAAGCTCTGCTAATGAAACCCTAAATGGGTTTTCTGTAGATCAAAGATCTGTAAAGTGCAAGGCTCTGTTAATGGGTAAAACCCTAATTTATTTAAATTTATTAAAATTTTAAAAATTTACCTAAGTTTGGAAAGAGTTTTTACTCTTGAGAAGTTCTTAAACAGAAGAGCTGTGCTCTGAACAGAAATTCTCAAAGAAAGAAGATGATAATCATCTAAGGGACCAAAGGTCCTATTTATAGGCATTGAACCGCCTCTTCAACATCTGAGTTGATCTAAGGGCTCAGATGCTGCCATCGCTGCACTCACGTGTGCGCCAGTGAGCGCAGCGGTGGGGGGCATTTGTTTCCCCCAATCAGAGCAAAGCTCTGTTTTGAAATTCAAAATCTAAAAGTTGAAGCAACGCTTCAGATTCAGCGCTAGGCGCGCTGCGCACCACGTATCAAACACAGATGCGCTAGCGCCAGGTGCACTGCGCCCTAGGCAGTACGCCCCCAATCAGAGCAAAGTTCTGTTTTAAAATTCAAAATTCAAAAATTGAAGCAACACTTCAGATCCAGCGCTAGGCGTGCTACGCGCCACGTGTCAAACACGGGTGCTCTAGCGCAGGTTGCGCTGCGCTGTGCACCACGTGTCTGACGTAGGTGCGCCAGCACAAAGTGCACTACGCTCTGAGCAGCGCACGACGTGCAAAGCACGGGTGCGCCAGCGCTGGAATTAAAAATTCCCCACCGTTAGTTCAAAAGATCTAATAATGATAAATCATTAATTAATCAGAATAAAATTCTGTTATGGAAAGATCTTTCCAATCTTGTTAAAAACAAGAAGATTGCCTTTTGTAAAACAGAAGCCCTAGGATCAAAGATCCAACGGTGGGGAAATATCCCCAAATCAATCAGAGAAAGATCTCTTCAACTGATTTAGCAAATCAATTTACCCTATATAAAAGCCCTAAGACTTCAAGTCTGAGATAGAAAAAAAACCCTCCAAACTTTGAGAAAATTCAAAGAAAGAAAAGCAAGCTTTTAGCAAAAGAAGATCATTTCTTCAAGATAAAGAACATGATTCTTGAACAAAGAGATGAAATCATCTCATAAAAACAGAAGAACTATCTTCTAAAAAGATCTTAGATCTATAAAAAGAGCAAGGTTTTTTTATAAAAGAGATCAAAAGATCCCATTAAATAAAAAAGAAGAACATATTCTTCACATAGATCCTTGATCTACAAAGGCAAAGCCCTTTCCAAAAGAAGAACTGTTGTTCTTGAATCTTGAGGCAAAGCCTCCTTTAAAAAGAACATAAACTTGTTCTTTGATCATAAATTCGATCAAATGCGCTTTGCGCTACTAAAAAATGCCTTGCACTCATGAACTGCGCTTCTACGCTCCTTAGACCGGCGCTCAGCGCCAAAACGTGCCACGTGTCAACCGTAGATACAACTTGCGCTTTGCGCTTCAGAAACAGCGCACCGTGCTCATAGACTGGCGCTCAGCGCCAAGCACTCCACGTGTCACTACGTGGTGCGCCACTAAACTAGCGCAACATACTCATAAATTGAAAGCGCAATGCGCTCATAAACTGGCGTTTAGCGCTAAGTGCGACACGTGTCCTTTTCGTGTGCGCTACTTGGCAGAAGGGCAATGCGCTCTTTAATTGACGCAAAGTGCCTGGCGTGCTACGTGGCGCGCTGTCAGAATACACACTGTTCTGATGAATGCTATGCATTCAATACAAGACAAAAAATGTCAGGATCTAATGCTCAGCATTATTAAAAGGGCCAAGCCCAAATAAAGGCTCAACAGCCCAGAACAATAAAATTTTAAACATTTTAATCTTATTGGACTTAGCCCAATATTGGCCATAAGTCCTCAACTTATATTTAATTGAGCCCGTCTGCTCACGAATGTTTAACAGATCTTAGTCCCAAATTGGACTACAGATCTTTCAACCAACTTACACCGGTTCGAGGGTACATCTCTTTACTCCTCTGATATCTGTCGTTGTAATCCTTCAACGTCTTCAGAGAGGTAACGGGTCCCGATAACCACACATTTCACGGACTACGATGTCCTTAACCTCGGACTGTGGGGTCCCTTTTAAACCCACGGACTACGATGTCCTAAACCTAGACCGAGATGTCCTTAAACTAACATTGGACCACCATGTCCTTAAACTGGTAATCGACCGCAATATCCTTAAACTAAACAATAGAGTCCAAATACTCTTTTGTTGGATCTAAATGATCCTGTTAAGTAGATCTTAGTCTAAAAATTAGACTAATGTATCCTTAACAAACGTTTAAGTTGATCTTAGTCTCAAATAAGACTAACGTATTCTTAAACCAAACCCCAAACCCAAATCTAAGAAAATACGGATTTGGACTAATCCACGCCCTACGGGCAACAACATAAATTAGTCTCCGTATACAATCCACGGGCAACCAAAAACAAAACAAACACACACGATACGAAGTGACCATCTGGAGAAGGAGAAAGTGGTTACCGCGATGCGGTAACGTAATTAACTGTAGGGGCTTGCGCCTGCAGAGAAGAGCGTCCCCACAATCAAAAACCCCTTACCATGAGGGGGAACCTGACGAAGTCTGCTACATCGGCCGCATCCGTTTAAACCTTCGATACATGGTGCCATAAATCAGCTTGGTATCTTCGGAGAGGTGGACGGATAGCACCAATTAGCATCTACCCTCGGAATTCAGGCCCCGACGTCCCAACGTCCCGGTCGCATCTTCCGGCGGGGAACAAGGGACATTGCGGTCAATTGCCAGTTTAAGGACATGGTGGTCCATTACCAGTTTAAGGACATCGTAGTCCGTTGTTTTAAAGGGACCCCACAGTCCGAGGTTAAGGACATCGTAGTCCGTGGGTTTAAAGGGACCCCACAGTCCGGTTTAAGGACATCGTAGTCCAAGAAATGTATGGTTGTCGGGACCCGTTACCTCTCTGAAGACTTTGAAGGATTACAACGACATGTATCAGAGGGGTTCAGAGATGTACCCTTGAACCGGTGTGATTTGGTTGAAAGATCTGTAGTCCAATTTAGGGCTAAAATCCAAGTTGAGGACTTATGGCCAATCTTGGGCTAAGTCCATTCAAGTTAAAATATTTAACATTTATTTTGGGCTGTTGAGCACTTGTTTGAGCTTGGCCCTTTTAACAATGCTGATCATTGATTTGGATTTTGACGGTATTTCTGTCTTTTAGTGCTGAGCATTCATAATAGCTCTGAGGCTTATTAAAGAACAATTTATGTTCTGTCAGCGCCCACGTGAGGGACACGTGGTGCGCTTGACGCTTTGCGTCAGTTAAAAAAAACGCAGTGCGCTTCTTCTGAGTAGCGCACACGTGAGTGACACGTGGCGCGCTTGGCGCTGAGCGCTAGATGATGAGCGCATTGCGCTAATTTATGAGCGCAGAGCGTTGGTTCATGAGCGCATTGCGCTTCTAGTTTAGTGGCGCACACATGAGTGACATGTGGCGCGCTTGGCGCTGAATGCCAGCTCATGAGCGCTGTGCGCTATTTCAAGAGCGCAAAGCACTAACTGTTAATTGACGCATGCGTGATTGACACGTGGCGCATTTGGCGCTGAGCGCCAGTCTAAGAGCACAGAAGCGCAGTTCAAGAGCGCAAAGCGCATCTGATCAATTTTATGATCTGAGAAACAATTTATGTTCTTTTAAAAGAGACTTTGTCTCGGATCCAAGAACAACCGTTCTTATTTTGTTTCAATCTCTTATATTGATGAAAGGATTTGCCTTTATGGATCTATGATCCTTAAGAGAATTGAATAATTCTCTCCCCCTTTATAATGAGATGTTCGTGATCTCAGAAAGTCAATTTGTCTTATAGATTTATGATCTGTGAAAGAAGTAAGTACTTATTTGTTTTATGATGAGATCGTTTGATCTTTTTATAAAAGACCTTGGTCTTTGTAGAACTATGATCTTTTAAGAAGAGAATTCTTCTTTTTAATTATGAGATGATTTCATCTCTTTGTTCATCACCATTCTTTTTACCTTGAAGAAAAATCTTCTTTTGCTGAAAGCTATACTTTTCTTTCTGGAATCTCAGAGCTTATTGGGGGTTCTTCTCTACAAGACTTGAAGTCTTGGGTCCTTTATATAGGGGAGGCTGATTTGTTGAATCAGTTAAAGAGATCTTTTCTCCAATTGATTTGAGGAATTTCCCATCGTTGGATCTTTGATCCAAGGGCTTCTGATTTACAGAAGAAATTCTTCTTATTATTAATAAGATTAGGAAATCTTTCCAAACAGAATTTATTCTGTATTTTGGTGATTTTTTAATCACCATTGGATCATTGATCCAACGGTGCTCTGATTTACAGAGCACAATTTTGTTATTTGGAAAGATTTTGAGAAATCTTTTCTTAACAGAATTTAATTCTGATTAATTAATGATTTATCATTTATTATTAGATCTTTGATCTGACGGTGGGGAGATTTTAGTTCCAGCGCTAGCGCACCCATGCTTTGCACGTGGTGCGCTGCTCAGAGCTCGGCGCACCTGGCGCTAGCGCACACGTGCTTTGCACGTGGTGCGCTGCTCAGAACGCAGCGCACCTGGAGCTAGCCCATACGTGCTTTGCACGTGATGCGCTGCCTAGGGTGGGGCGCACTGGGCGCTGGATCTGAAGCGTTGCTTCATTTTTAAAATTTGAATTTTGAACAGAGCTTTGCTCTGATTGGGGGAAACAATACACAAACACACTCCACGACACTGTCCCTGTTAGAAAAAACTCTGCGGGGTCCCCGATATATCCAAAACCCCTACAACACACGCACACCGTACATTGAGTTCGTATGACCTATTTGACCCGTTAATTGGGGGTCCTCTCGCTCCAAAGACGAGGGGTAATTAACGGCAGCTTAGTCCGCGGCTGCCGGAGATTCGGATCCCCACAATCAATAAACCCCAGCCTACCCCAGGCAGGAGGAATCTGTAATGCGCCTGACAAGCGCGCGCGTATTCCCATCTCAATTAGGTGACGAAAAACACCCTACAATTGTATTGTTTGTATTGTATTGTCTTGTGTTATAATTGTATAGATGGATGACTTTCCGAAACCATGATATCAGTAATGGAACGGATATAATGGATGAACATGTAAATGGAGTATATCCATGGTTCCGTTCAGTCAAGCTGTATAGATTGAATAGATTGAGTATATGGATTCTTAATGAATTGTGGTTTTATACCTGAATCACATTCAAATCGGATTAGTTACATTTAGACTCAGTCCGAGTCAGACAATTAGGAAAGAAATTGAAGTCATGAATTAGGTTTTGATATTATCGGTAACTGCTGCACATGGATGGTACGATTTGTGTCTTTATCCAAGTCAATTACCGTATTGATAACACCGTTTGTTAGTTTGTCTACCTTAGATAGGCAAGCACCCATATCTCCGGCTCTCTGAGGCTCAAGAGACCGGTCCCGCTTAAACATATGTTTACTAGGGTCCTTATTGTAATTTAGTATAACCTGACGGGGTTTTATGTAAAAATAGTTTTGACATAATTTCAAAATACACCTCAAGTATTTAATTCTCGTTTTTAGAGTTTTCATAGATGTGTATTTTACATTTGTGTAATTTCTAGTAAATAGAACCTAGTTTCTATAGTATATGGTATTTTTTTGAAATGTTGTACTTGTTTTGTATTTGGATGGTATTTTCATGTAATAGTGATTCTTTTGATTTAGAAAATTTGGAATATTTATATAATCAAAATAGATATTTTGATAATAGATTTATAGATATTTAATTAAAATAATTTATTTATTTTCTTGTAGAAATCTTATTTTCTTGTAGAAATCTCATTTTCTAAAGAAAAATGTATAAAAATTCCATCGAGATCGAATGTTCCTTGTGGACGTCTGCATCTCGCTCTACTAAGTCCGAGAATGTGCGATAATCCGCCGAAAGCAGATCAAAAAAGCTAAAACATTGCTCGCCGGTCCCCAAAATGGGCTGTAGAGACGCAATTGCATGGAAATGTTTTATTACATCTTTTAAAGAAATCAGTTTTATAAGTTAAAGGGATTTATTTGCAATGTCGTATTTCCCATATTTTATTGTCCCAAAATTCATCGAGCTGTGATAGATATTTGTGTTGTGAGATGGCAGGTCATTACCTCGTGGACTATCTAAAGGTATAACCAAGAATTATGATGGTTTATATCGAAACTAAATCATATGGTATTTTTCTGAAAAAGTATGATAAAATTTATAAGAATGATTATTTTGATGTGAAACTTATTTTGTTGAGTTTGTTAATATTTATTAATCTAACATATGAGAATATGGTTTTATCTTGTTAAAGAAAAGTGTAGTTTTTAAAAAAAACCGAATCGGAAGTCGGATTAACTCCGCTTTCGTCGGATTTTAGAAATGGAACTTTTTAAAGATGAAGAGGGGCGGGGGGGGGGGGGGGAATGAGACTTACAAGTTGTGTGAGTCGGTATAACAACTGGATCACCGTTTACATAAAATCTTCAACCGGGTTTTTAAAGTTTGATGGAACCGGTGCTTCTCCAAGCTCAAGGGAAAAGAGATTTTATTTTATTTTTAGAATTGATCAAAATGAATGTCTAAGATGCGATGAAGAAGAGATGAAGAGAGAGATAGGAAATAATAGAAATGTGAGATGAAAAAAGAAAGAAGAGTGACATATAAAATAAGTTTATGGCCACCATAATTCTAATAAATTATAGCTCATAACCATTCTAATTATTTTGGGAGTTAAAAAAAAATGAAATGAAAGGTCTCATTTGTAGGTTATGAGATGTATAAAAATTGATAAAAAATAATTGAAAGAATACGGATTTAAACATGTGACCTATGAAATAACAATATAAGGACTTAACCAATAAGTTATAAGGTTGTTCATGCACATATTTAATTAGAGTTAAATATATGCTGTTGCTTGAAAAGAAAGTGGGATTTTGGGCTCATAGTTTTATAAAAGAAAATGAAAATGATATTGAATTTGGGTTATGGGCTGGATCAGGTCTTACGTTTAATTTGAAATAGGTTAAGATTTAGTTTAAAGAAATGAGTTTGGGAAAAATAGTTGGAATAATAAAATAATATATTTAATAGAAAACAAAATATACGGAAAAATATTAAGAATAAATAAATACAATATTTTACTAAAGTAAAAAAACATGAAAGTATAGTAATATTAGGGTCGTTACAACTGAAGGAGCACGAGCCCACTTAGATGGGTTGGGGCCGATAATTACGGCCAAACAGCGGCCATTCTGCGGTCAGTGCGGCCAGTCTTTCTCCAGCAGTCTCATGGCATCTCCACTTGATTTTTAGGACACTTCTTTTTCTCTGAATCAATCTCTTTTGCATAGTGGAGTAATAAACTCTAGGATAATGTCAAGTGGGCAAGTTGCATTTCATTTCTCATATCATGTCATCCCTTATCTTTGTGACCCACTTGCACGATCCATCACCCACTGGGCTTATGGGCTGTCCCATTTGTGTTCACACTTGCATCATGATGGTGTTTTGCCGGTTGATCCACAGGCGTTATGTATTTCTTCACACTTGATCATGTTCACATCATGTTGGACCAAAAATGATATATTTGTTGTACACACATTAATTGTTTGCAAAACCCCATAGATTTTATCTGTACTGTCCCGTTTGCAGTTTGGCTCAATTCTGTCGTAATCCGTGCACGCAAAGTAATGTTTTCAGTGTTTTTGTCTGTGTACCTATAATCTGTACTATTGGACGGATAAGGATGAAATAGGACTATTTATTGACAAAATGATAGGATATGAGCAGTATTAAAATATAATTAATCGTGCCGAATAGTGGTGACGGTGGCGGTGATGGCGTCAGAGGAGGTGATGGATGTTAGTGTATATGCCCTAGAGGCCATTACTGTATCATACTAGTTTGTATATTACTTAATGGATGCTTGGGATTTTCACCTTGTATATACAATCTTGCTCAAAATAGTAGTATGCTACTTGGTTTGTTTCTACTTCAATGTGTACTTGTGTTTATTTCAGTATATCACTTATACGCATTAGTGGAGCCCTTAGGATCTTTGCTTGGTTACCAGCGTTGTGATGGCAGTCACACTAGTGGGGGCTGGGTAATCTATAAGCACATCCTTATTCAGGTCCCTGGTCGCAGGACTATCGAGACAGGGCATCGATACTCCGGAGTAGACCAGCGCATGCGCTTCTCATCCCAGTGTGGGAGACGGTCTGTCCCACAGCCGTCAGTACGTCGTACTTGAGATAGTATGCGGGTGCTCGTTAGGTTACGGGTACACTGGACAGGACTCGTCGGGAACTGACTAGTTGGTATTATACCTATCGTCAGTTATCAGTTCCCAGGTGACATGAGTACAGCTTAGTCCGCTGACTTGACACTGTCACTTCGCCTCGGGTGTGTTCCCACTGTACTTTGATCACTACCCTACCACGGCTCAAAGGAGTCGTGCAAACAGGTGGTGGTTGGGTGCAGTCCCGAAGCACTTGGAGGCAGTGACGGTTAGACAGGATTCGTCTCTCCCGGTATTGGGGGTTGACATCGCGCTGTGTCTAGGAGAGCCATTACACGAGTAGTCCCTGGCCAGGGCAAACGAGATATACTGGTAGGTTTCCAGTGTTATCTCAGGGTGTATTGGGCTTCACTCCGGCACGACTTGTACCGCTATTGGGGGACTGACGTTTACCGCCCCCTAGGCCCGCCATGCGATGTATCAGACGAACAGACCGGACTGTACGGAGAATGTCACACTCAGGCTCAGTAGGAGTTCAGATGGGTTTCGCCTCGTCGGTCTTCTTGTCGGCATTACCTGGGGACCGTTACGCACAGCTAGTGCCGCTTGCGGTCTGTGGTTAAACCCACTGCCAGCGTAGTGTCGAGTCTTTAGAGTCCCACACAGAAAGCTTTTCGCCTTTAGGCAAAAGAGTAGAGGTCGCATGGTATTGCGACAGGTCGCATGGTTTTGCGACAGGGTTCGGTCACATCCGTGCACTTGTGCACGTACAGTGTCCGGACAGTTTACACTAGCGGGCTTTAGTTTAAGCCAGATCCTAGTGTACCTTATGGGATTGGATTTATCCAGTTTGCATTCGTGTTCCTCGGAACGCGGATGCGGGTGTGTATGCACAGTTGACAGGGAGGCAGAGGCTGCGGATTCTCATTAGGGTTGTTGACAGTTGACCGTTGACTTTTGACTTTTTGCTCAACCCTAATGAGAATATGATTTGTGATTAACTATTATATTAATTAAGTATTATGGTGATATGGTTGTTGACTTGTTGACTTTTGTTGACTTGTTGACTTTGTTGACTTGTTGACTTTTGTTGACTTGTTGACCGGTTGACTAGGCTTGACTAGTTGACCATCATGATAACCATGGTTATCATTTCATGCCAAAGACTTTTTTCTTGCTTGCTTTTTTGAGTAAAATGAGTGCATGATATGATAAGCTTATGGTTGCTTCTAACCATCACCAAAAGACTTTTTTGATATGATGAGTTATGATCACTTTGGATTATGAGAGGGTGAAAGGAAAAAGAGAGCCTCATTCTTTCTTGCTCATTCTCTCTCTTGTTCTTGAGCTCTCCTCTTGCTCTCACCCTCAACCTCTTGCTCTCTCTCATGATCTATGGTTCTCTTGTCTCATGAGTTGAGAATCAAGAACCATAGATAAAATCCCATTCTAAATCATCTCTACTCATTCTAGTTCACTAGGTTTAGCAAACCAAGTGAACTAGTTTCTTCAAAGAACGAAGAAGGAGCTAAAGGTTGGAGCTTTCAAGTGGATCTATCTTCGGCGTACGGAGACGACGACAAGGAGCCATCGGACCACCATCGGAGCTTGAAGAGAAGGAGTTCAAGACAAGCTAGGTATAACCATCTCTATCCGAGTAGCTAAATATCTTTAGCTTAGTATGCTAGTTTTAGTTTAGGTAAAGATCCCGACCTAGCTTAGTCCATGTTGCCTCTTGCGTTAAAATTTTGATTTTATACCGTTTCCGCCTCCCCGTAAGAACCGGGGGTCGCAACGTGGACTTACAGTGGTATCAGAGCCTAACTAAACTTAAACTAGCTTGGTAGTGAAGTGTAACGAAGTTCGGAACCGAAAAAATCCAAAAACCAAACTTTACAAAATCTGAGTTTCTGTTGAAATTTTTTCTGGTCAAAATGAAAAACTTTATACTCCTAAATTCGGCTCAGGGTTTTGTATGAACACCCAAGAAAAACGATGCAGTAACTCCTCCAATCCGCCGCCCATCCGCCGCGTAAACCCTGTATTCGCCGCGGAAGCGCCGCGAGTTGTAGTCCTCTGTGCATCGTTTTTCGTGCAGTGTGTGTCTGTGTTGGTTTTGGGATTTTTGATATATATTATATGTGCCCAGATTTTCCAGAAAAGAAATTTCCTTTTGGGGTCCTATAATTCCGTATTTTTCCGAACTTCACTGCACTTTGACTATGATGGTTATATCTGTGATGTTTGCATGTATTGAACGTCGGCCAATCGCTATAAGTCGATTGGTCGGGGTTATACATGATCTGTAATGTGCTGGAATGTGTATATAAATATGTTGGATTGTCGCGGGTGAATAGCCGGGGGTTGTGAGACGAGAGTTTTCTTTTCTTGCAATTCATGTAAATTTGTAAATTGATGTAATAATTATTTGTATGGCCGCACAACCGGGTCGGGGTTGTAGCCGTCATTGTATAATTTCTTTTTACTGTTTTTGCTCCTAGGATAGACCCATGGAGGGGTGCACAAACTACCGGGTATGCCGAAGTGTCGAGTGGCCTACTCATGGAGATGAGGGAGGTTGCTACGCTTCGGGTACTTGGCGGGTAGTTTGCCGCACCCGTAGGGGTCTTGGGTGGGGTTTTGGCTATTCACCGCGACCGTGTAATCTGTTTTTGTTACAGGCTCGTACAAATTACAGATTCCTAGTATATCCAATGTATTTATCTGTGATCTGAAATGTTTATCATTGCAGTATATCTATATATGATATTATTTAGGCGTTGCTTATGTTTTACAGACGCGCTAGCCCAGCCCCCGCTCTGTCGTTAGTTAAGTAACCTAACGGGTAATGACGGGGCCCCGTGGCGAATGCGAATGGCATAAGCGTACGTCATATTTTGGTTGTTTTCTGCAATGGTAGGATTAAATGATGGGACACATTAAAAGAACTAATGCAAGAATATCACGCATTAAAAGAACTAATGCAAGATAATAAACCAAGTTAAAGTCGTTGGAACACTTTCGAAAAACCACTCGGTTCTTTTCAAAAACAACTTTTAAATGCGGAGCTTGAGCCACTCCTTTTAAAAGCTATCTCGTTCCATCGACCAAATCAAGTTCACTACGTTCACGGTTTTGCCAAAACCATCCGTAGCCCTCCATCATTTCAGTAAAATATTCGGTAGTATTCAAGCTATGTATTTTGACCTCACGCCAAGGCATAGTGATTGGTAGCTGCCGGATATTTATCTGTTGCATAGATAGAATGCGTTGGTTTGAGACAGTCGTACTGCCATTTTGGCCTACGTCAAGGGTATGTACGGGTGGGTTCAAATTAACCTGGATAATGATGGGACGAACTTGACATGTGACTTATGACATTTTGACCTCACGCCAAGGTCATAAGAGCATGGGGCAAAAATCCACATCGGGAGTTTCATAAGTACTGAAACTTGCTAGATTTGCATACCATTTGGAGTGTGATGATTCTGGTAGGATTCCTTCAGTTTCGTCACGCGATGATATTTGGATCCCGATCCTACTGTGAGTATATGCTACTCCTCGGGAAATTTCTCACTTAACGATCAATGCTATAAACCTAGTAGGTGCCTAGAAAGGTGTTAGCGGGGCTACGCCCCCAGGGAAAAGAGGTTCTTTAATTAAGGAACTTCGCGAAAGCGTTGGAAAACCTCCCTCGAAGTACCGACACCGGCCTGGCTGAACGGTTAAGCAAGTATTGTACGGTGGGATTGATCCTGACTAATTCTTCCTTTACGGTTTGAGGAGGGATTCGAGAAACAGTGGGAGCCATCCTGTTTAGACAAACTAAAAACCACTCTAAACTTGCAAGAGCATCATGCTGAGTGTTTCTTCTTCTCTCTCCTAATTGCAGCGACCAATCAACATGACTGGACTTAAGTTACTCCTAGATAAAAACAAACTGACAGGGCCAAACTACAAAGATTGGCTCAGGAATGTCAAGATAGCAATCACTTATGACAAGCTGGGGTATCTTCTTACCACCAAAGCTCCCCCTGTCCCTGGTCCAACTTCCAGCGTCGCGGATAAGGAAATCCGTAAGACTTGGGAGATTGATAGCGCGAAGGCCAAATGCCTCCTGCTTGCCTCGATGGACAACGAACATCAGAGGAGGCATGAGAATATGGACATGGAGTCCATATTGCTCCATACAAAAGAACTGTATGGAGAGCAATCACGTATCGCAAGATACGAAGCGTCGAAAAAGTTATTTTCGACAAGAATGGCCGTCGGGTCATCAGTAGCCGAGCATGTGCTAAAGATGATCGGCTTCATTGAGGAGCTCGCTGACCTAGGGATCACATTGGAGAGTGAGCTATATACGGATATAGTTCTCCAGTCCCTTCCTTCCACTTACGCCCAGTTTATACTGAACTTCAACCTACAAGAAAAAGAGGTTGAACTATCAGAGCTCCTCAACATGCTGAGGAGCGCAGAGGGCACCCTACAGAAAGGTAGGGAAACATCCACTTTGTTTGTAGGAGGATCATCTTCTTCTAGGTCCAAGGCGAAAGCCAAGGGAAAGAAGAAGAAGGCCCCCGCCAAACCAAGGGGCGGTGTTAGTAAAGTGGATACGAAGGGAAAAGGTAAAGCAACAAAGATAGCGGGGAAGCTTGTGGATAAGGAAGAATGCTTCTATTGTCATAAGAAAGGACACTGGAAGAATGATTGCAGGGCCTGGAAGGCCAGAACACAGGAATTGAAGCAGGTTGCAGCTTCAGCTTCAGGTGTGTATGTTATTGAAAACTGTCTTTCAATAAACTCTACTTCCTGGGTATTGGATACCGGATCAGGATCTCATATCTGTAATTCTTTGCAGGCGTTGAGAAATCGTAGGGTTTTGAAGGCAGGTGACATGACCCTCAGAGTTGCGAACGGAGCTAGCATGGATGCTAAAGCCGTGGGGGACTATCACCTGGGAATGTCAGATGGACATGTTTTGGTTTTGCGTAATTGCTTTTTTGTACCCAACGCAACTTGTAATATCATTTCTGTATCTTTAGTTTCTAAAGAAGGTTATGAATTTGCGTTTGTAAGTAATGTTGTAAACATTCACCTTAATCAAGTTCTGATTGGGTCAGGTACATTGAGTAATGGTATATACGTGTTAAACCAACCACAGATTTTTAATGTCCAGAATACACACAAAAGAAAGTCTCCAGAAATAAATCAGACTTTCTTATGGCATTGTAGATTGGGTCACATCAATGAGAGAAGGTTGACTAAGTTGCATACAGAAGGATATTTGAATGCGTTCGAATATCAATCGTATGCCGCTTGTCAATCTTGTCTCAAAGGAAAGATGACAAAGACTCCGTTTACTGGACATGGAGTAAGAGCGAGCGAGCTCTTGGGACTCGTACACAGTGACGTGTGCGGTCCAATGTCTACACATGCCCAAAGCGGACATTCTTACTTCATTACTTTTACGGATGACTTCTCAAGGTACGGTTATGTCTTCTTAATGAAACATAAGTCCGAGGCCTTTGGAAAATTCCAGGAGTATAAGAATGAAGTAGAGAAACAGACCGGCAAAAGTATTAAGATTCTAAGATCGGATCGAGGTGGAGAATACTTAAGTGCCGAGTTCCTGGACTATTTAAAAGAGAACGGAATTCTCTCTCAGCTTACTCCTCCATACACCCCGCAACATAACGGTGTATCGGAGAGACGGAACCGCACCCTATTGGATATGGTGCGGTCCATGATGAGTAACGCTGAGTTACCGCGATCATTCTGGGGGTATGCGCTAGAATCAGCTGCGTACCTTTTGAACCGAGTTCCGACTAAGACTGTGCCTACCACCCCATATGAAATGTGGAGTGGGAAGAAACCCTATCTTCAATATCTGAAGATCTGGGGATGTCCAGCTTTTGTCAAAAAGCAGCATGCGGACAAACTCGAGGCACGCTCAGTACTGTGCAAGTTTGTGGGATACCCAAAGAACACCAGGGGGTATCTTTTCTACTACGCAGAGGAACAAAAAGTCCTTGTTTCTCGTAATGCCCACTTCCTAGAACACCAGTTCTTGGAAAAGGAAAATAGTGGGAGCGCAGTGGAACTGGAAGAAATTCCAGAACCACAGACTATTACTGAAAGGTTAGTGGAACCAGAGGGTTCAACAGAACAGGACATTCCTACGCCGCTCCGCAGGAGTAGTAGGCAGTCTCATCCGCCCGAGAGATACTACGGTTTTCTCATAGACGGGGATAGAGAGGATTGCATCATAGATTATGATGAGCCTACTAGCTTCCAGTAGGCCGTTCAGAGCGTTGACTCAGTGAAATGGCTGGATGCAATGCGGACCGAAATGGAGTCCATGTACACCAACAAGGTATGGACGTTGGACATTGCTCCAGACAGGGTAAAACCCGTAGGATGCAAGTGGATCTTCAAAAGGAAGATTGGTGTAGATGGACAGGTTGAGACCTATAAAGCTAGGCTGGTAGCAAAGGGTTTTCGTCAAAGACCTGGCTTGGACTATGACGAAACCTTTTCTCCAGTAGCCATGCTGAAATCCATTCGGATCCTTCTTGCCATTGCTGCCTTCCACGATTATGAGATCTGGCAAATGGACGTAAAGACAGCTTTTCTAAATGGAAATTTAGAGGAGTGTGTCTATATGGACCAGCCAGAGGGTTTCATTCAGAGTGGGAGCAGCGGAAAGGTGTGCAAGTTGCTTAAGTCTATCTATGGACTAAAGCAGGCATCGCGGAGTTGGAACATCTGCTTTGATGAGACGGTCAAAGAATTTGGCTTTATCAAAAATCCAGATGAACCATGCATCTATAGTAGATTTGTAGCGAGAACTGTAGTATTCCTCGTTTTATACGTGGATGACATTCTCTTAATAGGAAATGACATTCCTATGCTACAATCTGTCAAGGGGTTCTTGTCACACAGGTTCTCCATGAAAGACCTGGGTGATGCCTCATACATTCTGGGTATCCGGATCTACCGTGACAGATCCAAGAGGATATTAGGACTTTCACAGTCCAGGTACATCGACACCATACTGAAGAGGTTCAGTATGGAAGATTCCAAGCGCGGTAACCTACCGGCTTGTCACGGGATCACCCTCTCTAAAGAGATGTCTCCCAAGACTGATTTGGAGAGGGATCGCATGTCTGTTATACCCTACGCTTCTGCGGTAGGCTGTATAATGTATGCGATGTTGTGTACCAGACCGGATGTAGCTTATGCACTGAGTGTGGTAAGCCGGTATCAGTCTAACCCTGGGGAGAAACACTGGATAGCGGTAAAGAACATTCTCAAGTACCTGAGAAGGACTAAGGAGATGTTCTTGGTGTATGGCGGAAAAGACCTCCAGATCGAGGCCTTTGCTGACTCCAGCTTCCAGAGTGACAAGGATGATTCCAAGTCCATGTCGGGTTTTGTCTTTACCCTCAATGGAGGGGCGGTGTGTTGGAAGAGTTCCAAACAGGAAACCGTTGCAGACTCGACGATGGAAGCGGAATACATCGCTGCATCTGATGCCGCAAAAGAAGCTGTCTGGATGAGGAAGTTCTTGAAAGAACTTCAGGTGGTTCCGTCCATTGTTGATCCAATACCTCTGTATTGCGACAACAACGGGGCTATAGCATTAGCGAAGGAACCCAGGTCCCATCAGAGATCCAGGCACATCTTGAGGCGGTATCACCTGATCAGGGAGATCGTAGATCGCCAGGAGATCGAGGTTCGGAGAGTCGCTTCAGAAGATAACACTGTTGATCCATTCACCAAGGCCCTGCCCCAGACTCAGTTCGAGCGGCTGATCGAGATGATAGGTCTTCGATACGCCAGTACATGGCCTTAGTGCAAGTGGGAGATTGTTAGTGTATATGCCCTAGAGGCCATTACTGTATCATACTAGTTTGTATATTACTTAATGGATGCTTGGGATATTCACCTTGTATATACAATCTTGCTCAAAATAGTAGTATGCTACTTGGTTTGTTTCTACTTCAATGTGTACTTGTGTTTATTTCAGTATATCACTTATACGCATTAGTGGAGCCCTTAGGATTTTTGCTTGATTACCAGCGTTGTGATGGCAGTCACACTAGTGGGGGCTGGGTAATCTATAAGCACATCCTTATTCAGGTCCCTGGTCGCAGGACTATCGAGACAGGGCATCGATACTCCGGAGTAGACCAGCGCATGCGCTTCTCATCCCAGTGTAGGAGACGGTCTGTCCCACAGCCGTCAGTACGTCGTACTTGAGATAGTATGCGGGTGCTCGTTAGGTTACGGGTACACTGGACAGGACTCGTCGGGAACTGACTAGTTGGTATTATACCTATCGTCAGTTATCAGTTCCCAGGTGACATGAGTACAGCTTAGTCCGCTGACTTGACACTGTCACTTCGCCTCGGGTGTGTTCCCACTGTACTTTGATCACTACCCTACCACGGCTCAAAGGAGTCGTGCAAACAGGTGGTGGTTGGGTGCAGTCCCGAAGCACTTGGAGGCAGTGACGGTTAGACAGGATTCGTCTCTCCCGGTATTGGGGGTTGACATCGCGCTGTGTCTAGGAGAGCCATTACACGAGTAGTCCCTGGCCAGGGCAAACGAGATATACTGGTAGGTTTCCAGTGTTATCTCAGGGTGTATTGGGCTTCACTCCGGCACGACTTGTACCGCTATTGGGGGACTGACGTTTACCGCCCCCTAGGCCTGCCATGCGATGTATCAGACGAACAGACCGGACTGTACGGAGAATGTCACACTCAGGCTCAGTAGGAGTTCAGATGGGTTTCGCCTCGTCGGTCTTCTTGTCGGCATTACCTGGGGACCGTTACGCACAGCTAGTGCCGCTTGCGGTCTGTGGTTAAACCCACTGCCAGCGTAGTGTCGAGTCTTTAGAGTCCCACACAGAAAGCTTTTCGCCTTTAGGCAAAAGAGTAGAGGTCGCATGGTATTGCGACAGGTCGCATGGTTTTGCGACAGGGTTCGGTCACATCCGTGCACTTGTGCACGTACAGTGTCCGGACAGTTTACACTAGCGGGCTTTAGTTTAAGCCAGATCCTAGTGTACCTTATGGGATTGGATTTATCCAGTTTGCATTCGTGTTCCTCGGAACGCGGATGCGGGTGTGTATGCACAGTTGACAGGGAGGCAGAGGCTGCGGATTCTCATTAGGGTTGTTGACAGTTGACCGTTGACTTTTGACTTTTTGCTCAACCCTAATGAGAATATGATTTGTGATTAACTATTATATTAATTAAGTATTATGGTGATATGGTTGTTGACTTGTTGACTTTTGTTGACTTGTTGACTTTGTTGACTTGTTGACTTTTGTTGACTTGTTGACCGGTTGACTAGGCTTGACTAGTTGACCATCATGATAACCATGGTTATCATTTCATGCCAAAGACTTTTTTCTTGCTTGCTTTTTTGAGTAAAATGAGTGCATGATATGATAAGCTTATGGTTGCTTCTAACCATCACCAAAAGACTTTTTTGATATGATGAGTTATGATCACTTTGGATTATGAGAGGGTGAAAGGAAAAAGAGAGCCTCATTCTTTCTTGCTCATTCTCTCTCTTGTTCTTGAGCTCTCCTCTTGCTCTCACCCTCAACCTCTTGCTCCCTCTCTTGATCTATGGTTCTCTTGTCTCATGAGTTGAGAATCAAGAACCATAGATAAAATCCCATTCTAAATCATCTCTACTCATTCTAGTTCACTAGGTTTAGCAAACCAAGTGAACTAGTTTCTTCAAAGAACGAAGAAGGAGCTAAAGGTTGGAGCTTTCAAGTGGATCTATCTTCGGCGTACGGAGACGACGACAAGGAGCCATCGGACCACCATCGGAGCTTGAAGAGAAGGAGTTCAAGACAAGCTAGGTATAACCATCTCTATCCGAGTAGCTAAATATCTTTAGCTTAGTATGCTAGTTTTAGTTTAGGTAAAGATCCCGACCTAGCTTAGTCCATGTTGCCTCTTGCGTTAAAATTTTGATTTTATACCGTTTCCGCCTCCCCGTAAGAACCGGGGGTCGCAACGTGGACTTACAATGGAGAGAGAGGGGTAGTGTTTCGAATTGAGGGAGAAGGAGAGGAAGGAAGGCGAAGAAGCGTAGGCTTCATTATCTTCCCATGACAACCGATCTCGACCAAATCCCCGCACCTCAGCCCACACAGCGCCTCCGCCAAGATTCTATTTATGAAGAAGAAGCGGTAAAGGAATAGCGGATTCTCAAAGTACACGTTTCTAATATATACAGAATCCGCCTTCCCATATTAAATGGGAAAGCGGATTTTGCGAATCCGCTTTCCCTATAACTGGATTCAAAAAAAAAAATGCTGACTTGGCCCAAAATGCCTTATTTTGCTAATTTATAAATTGTGTACCCTATTTTACTAAATTTAATTTAAAATTGCTTATTTATGCGAAGTTGAAGAAGGCAAATTTGATATGCGTCTATGGCTTAATTTTGTTAGGACAAAAAAAAAGGGTGTAAGATTGGAACTATACAATTAGATTCAATAAAAGAAACATTTTCTCCCAGAATGATGTAACCTAATTAAGACAAGCGAGATTTGAATGCCAGACCTCTTGCTCAACTAAAAGGATGCTTTACCACTGGGCTTAATAGGCTATAACATGATGCAACCGGATTGTGAATTCAATACCTTTTCTATCTTATTTTTATTAAGGCTTGGTAGAATAAGCTTTATCCAATCATTCTTCCTCTGGATCACAGCCCAAACGAAACTTCTCTTGGACCGTAATTATTGAGGAAATGAATAATATAGAACAGGTAGCGGGCTGTGTGTTTTGGTCCATTGTAAGCCCAATACGACCCGTTTAATCGAGTATTACCAATCGAGTTGTCTCAAGCAAAGTCAAATTCGAATTGGGTTGAAATTATTGCATTAGAAACACATATTTATATCTAAAATTATAACTCCACAATTGCAAGATAAATAAATCAATAACTAAATAGAAATCACAATTGAAGCTTAGAAATATGTTTTTCCTGTTGAAACTTTTCAATATATCGAAGTGGTAACAAGTTTGTAGCTCTCTTAATTAATACATTTTTAGATATTTTATCGAATTATTTTAGCAGAAAAAACATATTTATCGAAATATTTTAGCAGAAAATATGTTTTTCCTTTTGGAAACTTGTCCAAATATGTTTTCCCTGCCATTCTAATTATTTATCCAAGTTTGTAGCTCTCTGAATACTATCTTTATGAATTATATACTTTCGATGCATCCAACATGTTATCGTACGAAAGTAAAGTTGAGAGTTATCTGTGCATGTAAAATCTACTGGTGTTTTGCAAGTGCAATACACATATAACATATATTTTATGATTTGAATAAATATTTTGTGATTTAAGTATTCAGGCTTTAGAATAAGGTTACAGACATACTTATTGAGATTGGAAAGGATGGCTTGAACATTAATGCATACACACACGTGTGTGTTGGGGGATGGGTGGGAGGGGGAGGTTGGGAGGTTGAAAGAAGAGGTAGAAGGAGAGTGTCTAAAATATAAACGGGTCAATTAGAATATTTAAGTAGTTGATAATATGCCAAAAAGTCTTGGCTCGAGTGGTAATGGCACTTCCCCATTTGGTGGGAGGTATTGGATTCGAAACCCCTTATTTGCAATGGCAAGGGATTTTCAACCCACTGTCGATAGAATTTGAAAACAAATCCAATCACTTTCTTTGGTCAACCAATCTTTTGTTCATAGGTATGATTAGTCCGGCATGACTTTGAATCCGGTCTTTTGAACACATATGGTAATTTTCATTTTATATGACTATCCATATTCGTATATGCATTTGCTAACGTCCACCGGATACTGATACAGTAACACCCATATTTGTATCCGACCTGTTAAATTTAAGTATCTTAGACAAAAATAGGAATATTTGATTTTAGCAGATATTGATTTTCTACCATACGACTGGCATTCGTAATAGTAATCATAATATTAACAAATACCAATAGCAATTGTCGTTTCTAATAACTATTTATATCTATATTTGACTATGTCAACTACCATAGCATACGTATATGGTAACACCTATATACAATCCGTCTCTTTCCAGCAAGATGGGCCAAACCCATATGACACTCATTCCAACTTGTAAAACCAGTGCACATCTTCAACCAACCCATTCCAACAGGTGCAAGCACAAATAATAAAAAGCAAACAAAATAGTTGGGCAATCCATCAATTGAGTTTTAAAAAAAAAACTCAATTGGGAGTTCAAATCTGGATACTAGTACATGCAAGAACACGATCAATCACGTCTTTAAAGTCTGGCGAAATTGCATATAAATACCCAATGTTTTATCCTTTCGATAGATAACTACCAAGAATTCTGTGAGTTGCGGATAAATACCTATTTTCGACACTAGCAACTTGATGACCAACGAAGGTAACAGTTGGATATGTATGCCCTAGAGGCCATTATTGCATATTACATTGGATTGTATATTACAGTAGATGCTTGAGATGTATATGTACAGGATAGTCTTGCTCGATATGATAGTCTGCTATTTGGTTTGTTTTTATTTTAACATGTGTATATGTTTTACTTATATTACGTATCGCTAATACATATTGATAAAACCTATAGGATCTTTGCTTGACTACCAGCATTGTGATGGCGATCATACTCGTGGGGGCTGGACAGTCTATAAACACATCCTTAAAAGTCCCTAGTCGTAGGAGTATCGAAACAGGGTATCGATATTCCAGAGTAAACTAGTGTATATGTTTCTTATTCCCGAAAGGGAAGATGACCGGTTCCACGGCCATTGGTGTTTGACACCAAAAATTGTATACAGGTGCTCATTAGGTTATGAGTTACACTGGACGGGCTCACCGGGAACTGATAGATTGTATTATACCTATCTGAAATAATTGTAGAGGGGGATGAATATAATTATACTAACAAAACCCACAAATTAAAAATTCTACTTGCAAAATAAGAGGAAACACAATTACAGCACAAGATAATTTGCAAGTAATAGTTGGCAAGAGAGAAATAAAACGCAAACACAAGCGATTTAGAGAGCTTTGGGAGATCCTCTAGTCCTCTTTGTTTAGGCGTACGAGCTCATTCCACTTAATCACGTCTCCACCGAGACAAACACGTTACACTCTCGCAACAACACGTCACTTGACACACGAGTGACTCTCTTCACAATACTTCTCCTCACTTACAAGAATTCTCCTGCACTCAAGAGATTCCACAAAAAGAGAGAAAAAGAAGAAGATTATAATCCAAGATACTCTCTCAAGAGTTTACAATTCAAGCTCTAGAATACTTCAATGGAGTATTAGATTTGCAATTAAAACTCAAGTGTTTTTCCTTTTCTTTTGATGGGTGAAGATGAACTCAAGAATGAATGCAATTTTTTAGAATAGTTGTTATGAAATAATTACACAAGCCCCACACAAAAATCAAACAAGTACATGCATTTATTATGCTTCAGGCAGAAGAACAGATGTCTGAAGGTCAAGAGGACAGCCATCTGAAGGCAAAACAAAACTAGCCGTTATAGTATTAAATGCACGTAACGGTAATATTTTTCAAACAAAAATAGCTTCAGGCATCTGTCGTCATGTGCTTCAGACGTTTGCCGTGGTTTTCAAAGCATGGCCAATGAAACTACATAAAACAACCATACGTTTGAAGAACATGTGGCACACGTCTGAAGAAAAAAAGATTTTCAAAATTTTTAACTTTCAGACGATTGTGCCAATAAGGTTCAGACGTTTGTCCCCACAAAAATTTTAATACCATGAAAACACAGAGAACAATCAGACGTCTGATGAAAATTTGACAGACATTTGTTCAGTAAAAAGTTTTAAACTAATGAAAATATAGAGAACAAATAGACGTATGAAGAAGTATCGACAGAAGTTTGTTCTATCAAAAGTTTTAAACGATAAAAATCTAGAGAACAATCAGACATTTGTTCCGGCAAGCTTCAGACGTTTGTTTTGAAGAAGAAACTGATATTCAAAACTTGTGCATATTTTACAATAGTGTGCAGACGTCTGAATAAGACTTGGACAGACGTCTGAAGAAGAAATGCATAGAAAATTTTGAACTTGAAATTGAAAATAATTTTGAATGAAAAACTTTGTCAAGTTTTGCCCAAAGATTTCATGCATGCAACAGTATAAGTGTTTGAGCTTTTTCATGCTAATCTATTAAACCATGAAGCACTTATATTGATTTTCTAAAGAATACACTTGTAGCTCGAACTCTTGATTTCTTCGATTCTTGAATTTTTTTTTGAACTTGGACTTTGGCTTCTTAGCTTCGTCTAGCTTGAATGTGATCATTGAGAAGCTCTAGTCCATTATTCTCCAACCTCCAATAGATTTGTCATTTTAACTCAATTTCCTCCAACTTCCATCCTCCATCCTCTATCGTAGGTTTGTGTCGGTTGATATCCTGAAATTTTTCTTAAACACGACCAAGCTCATATATGGTGTCATAAAATATACAATATAAAACACATGTATAAATATATTAATATGTGTAATATCATCAAAACTAAATAGTAGGATTATGAAAATCCATAAGCCATCACTATTGTCAGATAGCAGTTCTTTGGGGACATGAGTGTTGGGTTCCCTAGTGCTCGTGGCACAGCGGAAGCGGATAATGAGCAAAAATTTCTATCTAGCATGAAGGAACCCCGAACTATAGAATCGATCTAAACACAAAACTAGCAAATCAAGCATGCAATGGTTAGGAATACTACCTTTGACACTGTTTCCACCAATAAAAGAGTAAGGCTCTGTTCAAAATTTGAAAAAAGGGCAGCGCCTCACGTGCCTTGCACGAGGGCGCCAGCGCCAAGAGTTAAAAAACTCTGATGCAGCGCCCCACGTGCCTTGCACGAAGGCGCCAGCGCCAAGAGTTAAAAACTCTTAGGCAGCGTCTCATGTGCCTCGCACGAGGGCGCCGACGCCAGAACTAAAATCTCTTTGTTAAACAGAGCCATTGGATCAAAGATCCAACGGAGATGATAAATCATCAAAATACAGAATTAAATTCCGTTAAAAAAATATTCCTCAAAATTTTTTAAACAAGAAAGATTACTCTCTATAAAACAGAGTACCGTTGGATTAAAAAATCCAATGGTGATTAAAAATCACCTAAATACAAAAGAATTCTGTATGGAAAAATATTTCCCTAATTTTGTTAAAAATAAGAAAAATATCCTCTGTAAAACAGAAGTTCTTGGATCAAATCCAACGGTGGATAAAATCCCCAAATCAATCAGGATCTCTCAACGAGAGATTTCTTTAACTAAATCAACAGACTAGCCTCTACTATAAAAAGGACCCAAGACTTCAAGTCTTGGACAGAGAAACCCCCCATAAGCTTCAAACTTAAAAAAAAAGAGCAAGAAAGAAGAAAGCTTAAAGAGGGAAGAAAAAAGAATAACTCTTTTCAAGGTAAATAAAAATAATAGAGACCAGAGCATCTTTTATGCATATCCAAAG
Organism: Agapanthus africanus; assembly: GCA_030015575.1. Taxonomy (NCBI): domain Eukaryota; kingdom Viridiplantae; phylum Streptophyta; class Magnoliopsida; order Asparagales; family Amaryllidaceae; genus Agapanthus; species Agapanthus africanus. The sequence goes on along the minus strand of CM057349.1, from coordinate 449,039,804 downwards.
GTTTAACCTTTATAAAAGAACTTAGTTCTTTCTCTGGATCTGAGATCCATGAGACAAGTCTCCCACAAATGAGAATTTAATTCTCATAGGGATGAACTTGTTCTTGGGGATCAAAGTTCCAGAAAAGAACAGAGAATTGAACTCTTCAGAACAGAATATACGAAGATAACCCAGCGCCGAGCGCCTCACGTGGGCGCTGTTCAATAAAGAGTGCTTAGTACTCAATGGTTGGCGCTCAGCGCCAAGCGCCTCACGTGTCCCTCACATGGACGCTGTTCAATAAAGAGTGTTTAGCACTTAATGGTTGGCGCTCAGCGCCAAGCGCCTCACGAGTTCCTCACGTGGGCGCTGCTCAATAAAGAGTGCTTAGCACTCAATGGTTGGCGTTCAGCGCCAAGCGCCTTACGTGGGCGCTGCCCAATAAAGAGTGCTTAGCACTCAATGTTTGGCGCTCAGCGCCAAGCGCCTCACGTGCTCCGCACGTGGGCGCCATAAAGAGTGTTTAACGCTCCATAAAAAAGAGGGAAAAGTAAAGTAAAGTATGAGCATCAGAACCCATATAAATGCTCAGCATTGATTGCACAGAAAAGGAACTAAGCCCAAGTAAGTGTTCAACATTTTATTCAAATGAAATGGTAAAGACTGAGTGGGTTGAGCCTAAGTTGACCAAATCCCTAATTCAGATCGACCGAGCCCATGTGCTCATCATTTTCCAAATTGGTCTTAGTCCCAAACATGACTAATGAAATTCTGACGGATATTCATACTACATCTCTCTTCAACCTGGAAATTGGTTCAAGGGTACATCTCCTCACACCTCTGATATATGTCGTTATAATTCTTCAACGTCTTCAGAGAGGTGGCGAGTCCCGACAACCAACAACTCTTTGGTGCACTCCCAAACCGATGAGCACATCCCGATACGGACCGAAACGTCCTTAAACTAAACCCTCACAAAAAAATGGTGATCTACGGACCGCAACGTCCTTAAACTAACAATAAACCGTAACGTCCTTAAACTATAACAATCGAGCCCAAATGCTCTTTTGTCGGATCTGAATGATCCTAAAACCCCGTTAAGTAGATCTTGGTCTAAAATTGGACTGACGTATCCTTAACAAACATTTAAGTTGATCTTAATCCCGAACGAGATTAACGATCCTTAAATCAAAGAAAACCCAAATCTAAGAATATCCAGATTTGGGCTAATCCATGCCCTACGGGTGACAACACAAATTAGTCTCCATATACAATTCACGGGCAACCAAAAATAAAACAAACACACACGACACGAAGTGAAATTCTGGAGCCGGAGAAAGTGGTTACCGAGATGTGGTAACGTAATTAACTGCAGGGGCTTACGCCTGCAGGAAAGAGCGTCCCCACAATAAAAAAAACCCTCGCAAATAAGGGGGAATCTGACGAAGTGTGCTACAACGGCCGCATCCGTCCAAACCTCTGATACACGGTACCATAAATCAGCTTGGCATCTTCGGAGAGGTGGACGGATAAACCCAAATAGCATCTGCCCCTAAATTCAGGCAAGACGATCCATCCCGGATCCATCTCCCATTTTCGGTGGTGAACAGATTCTGGCACGCCCGGTGGGACTTGATTTCCTCTTTCCACTCCACACTTCGTGTGTCATGTTCGCGAACAAATTGCGGTTTACTATGGTTGCCCCTGGGTTCGAGATACTAAGATTTGGTGTCTTTCTCCTGTGCAGAGATAAGAGAAATCGATGGCTTCCAACTGCACCTGCAACAGAAACTCTCGCTCCACCCCAAATGGAGGAGTGACTTATGGGCCCCAAGAGGCCTCCATCTTTGCAATGCCAGTGGAGCAGGTGACTCAAGCCACCACTGGACTGTTCTTTGGGACCATGATCCCGCCATCAAGTTTCAGTGCCCCAGTGCCACCACAAGAAGCTCCCAAGAGGTCGGTCTTCGATCAACTTGCAATCTCCACGGCCCCTCTCAACGGGTCGTCCAATTCTAACGCCTCAATCTTCTACAGGATGAGCCACAGCTCAAGTGGACCCGCAAAGAGGCTCGCAATACCTGAGGGGGTTATCCTGAAATGGATAGTTGTTCCTGCTCTGGTGGATAAAGTCGTCGACAAGGCTTCTCCTGTTAAACGATCGGTCTTCGCAAGTTTGGCCATTCCAACTCCTGCTTCCAGCGAAGTCATCAAGACTGCTTCCCCTACCAAAAGGTCGGCCTTCGAAAGATTGACCGTCCCCTCTCAACAGACGTCAGTCTTCAATAGGCTGGCATCAGTAGTAGCCCTTCATCAGAGCAGGGGGCATGATGAAGCCGCTTCCACAACTGAGGTAGTCTCATCGGCAAGGCATGCTCGACGTCACCACTGGTACCGGGTGAGAAGAGCTGGGGAAACACCCCCTCTGGACTTACTCCACCAGCTCCAATGGTAGAAATTGACGCTGCTGTTCCAACTGGGAACAGCTTCAATCCGCTCAGCAGGGTGCGAAAGAACTCCCCAAACACCGTATTGAAGAAGTCTCCCCCGCCTACTGAAAACATGATGCAGGCAAAGCCGGAGCAACCCCCTTAGCGGTTGTCCTCCAAAGTCCACAGGGTCTGGCGGAAAGTCCAAGACTCTGTAATTGACAAAAATTACTCTCGCCGACTAGAGGAAAAGAAGACTCGGCAGGAGGAAGACCATCCCACCGTCATGCAACGGAAGGCATCATCTGCATGGGTGCCTATTACAACGGCCCCTCCGACTTCAACTTCCCATAAAAAGAGAAGGCCGGAGAAAACCCCACTGCCTGTGGCGAATTCCAAAGGCACTGGACCCAAACGCCCCAAGTTTGGGGGCATGATCGTGCACACGGTGTACATGGCTTCCGGGAAAGAGGAAAGCCGTTCTTCCGTAGGTTATTGACCACTCACTCGGTCATTGACAAATGCTCAGAAGCAGCAACAAAAGCTTTAAGAAATGCTGATGAAAATGTCAGCACTCACCGGGCAGAAAGAAAGCCGGGAATCAACGTCTGAGCAGCGCCAGGAATAAGAGACCGACACCGAGTTCTTGCGAAGGGTGCTGGAAAGGAAGGATAATGAGGCTGCAGAACAGGCCGCTAATATAAAACAGATGGTGCTTTTGTTCCAAGACATGGTTGGGATGATGATCCAGCCGGATCCTCCAGCCGAAGACCCTCCGATAATCATCGAAGACGTCAGAGGAGAAACGTCCAACCCTCCTCCGGCTGTCTCAGCAGCCCAAGCAGAGACAATTTCCAATGCTGCCATTGATGACTACATAGCCCAACAAATACGAGCTCATCAAGCGAATGAAGTGGCATGCCAAGTCGTTAGAACTGGGCGACCTTATCTAGGCTGGTACAATCAAATCAAGTACCCGCCAGGATATACGATCCCTAAGTTCCATGTGTATAAGGGGACGGGAAATCCACACCAGCATGTTTCTCAATTCAGAGCTCTGTGCGGTAATAGTGGAGGCGACGACAAACTGCTGCTTCTCCAGTTTGTTGGCAGCTTGTCGGAGACGACATTTGAATGGTACTCCGAGCTTCCAAATGATTCTATCAAAACATTCACGGAGATGGAATTACTATTCACACAGCGGTTCACAAGCGCAAGCGAACGCACCCCAATAACGGCATTAATCAATGCCATGGTGAATCCAGGAGAGACCTGGGTTCAATACGCAATTCGATGGCGGAATCTATGGTCAAAATGCGAACAACGCATAGAAGAAGCTACTGTCGTGGGTATGTTCATGGGGACCCTTGATTCTCAGGCAACTATATCCCAATTTATGATGTTCTTCAAGTCGACCACCTTCCAGGCCTTGATTGACAAGCTGGCCCAAATGGACCAGATGGGCCATAGGCCGTCCTCTTCAAAAACGGATCTCCGGAATGAAAAGGGCAAAGGGAAAGCGACCTTCATTGCCAACGCTCAACAACAATGAGTGACCCGAAAGCGGTTGCACGCCAAAGCAACATGCGCCGATCCTTCGAAGAGAAGTTGATGCGTCCTTACTCGTTTCCTCGGGATAAAACGAGGAGACTGTTCGAACTGGCGGTGCACAACAGGCTCATCACTCTGCCGGATCTAAGACGTCCACTGCAGCCTAGCGACGTTAACAGTCCCAACTACTTCCCCTACCATAGAGTGATGGGTCACCCAATCGAAGATTGCTACATCTTCAAAAACTGGGTTGAGCACCAATACAAACATGGTAAGTTCGTGCTGTCCGAAAACTGGAAGGTAAACCCGCCACAGCAGCACGCTCCTAAAAAAGTGGATACATCGGGGGCATCATGCTCATTTTTAGAAGAAGCCCCATGGGAAGTGGTCCTTTCAGCTAAAACTAAAAGAATGCTAAAAGATCTTCAAGCATGTCCAGCGATCAAATGGAAAAGCCCGCTGAAGCCCGAGATCATTAAGGGGATGCTTAAACCGTACCCAATGCTAAAAACTACTAACAAGGGGCAAGACCTTCAGGCCAAGCCTTTGAAGTCTTCAAAGAAAAAGAAGAAGACCAAGAAGCTCGTACAGCTTAATAACGAGTGTACGGAACTCCAAAAGTATATTGATGCGCTGGAAGAGTACAACCAGAAGGTGCGGACTCCAGTCACTCTCGAAGAGTTTCTTAACCATATCCTTGAGAACGGAGACATCAACAATGATGAGGGGAACAACTCGTCGGAAGAATCCGAGGATTATGTAGCGAGTTTCTACATGGTTTCTCACTCGTCGTTAAAAGATGAAGAAACTCTCTCGGCGTCGGAGAGCAACGCGAGGAAACTGGGGGCAGGATCGGTCCTAAGATCCCTGGAACCGTCAGACGACCTGATTGACAGACTGCTGAACGAAGCCCTTCAGAAGAGCAAAGCTAACCGAGAGCGTGAAGCGGCCATATACAAAAAGGCCAAGCGTCGGCGTCAGGATGAAGAAGCTGCGGTGAAGAAGGGTCATAAAGCACTCCAATCTGATCAAAGCACACCCACGGCAGACAAAAGCAGGTCTAAGACGGGGAAACGGTTCGCTAAAGCCCTATCAATGGGAATGAAGCTGCCACCTTTCAAAGGAAATACTCCCGAGAGTACGTGCCTCGATGAAGCGAATGTACATCCGAACTACTGCTTATACCATTGGAGGGTCACACACCCCGCCGAAGAGTGCAATGCCTTCAAGAAGTGGTGGCAGGGATATGTTGTCCACCGACAACACTTCAAGAGGATGAAGCGTGAAGCTCGTCGATAGCGAAAAAGTACGACAGATGAGCGCAAAAAACGACTGGCAACTGTTATATGGTTGATACCAGGAAATCTCAAGTTCTTACCTTCGGGAGCGATTCTGATGAAGGAATAACCCTCGGCCCTCTCTTCAAAGAATCCACCTCTGGAAAAGAAGAAGGAGAGAAGAACTGCGAGAACATTCAGCTGCGTAACCGTACGTTGCCTGAAAAGAATCTCGGACCCTCAAACAATGGTTCGGGCAAAAGGGAAAAGGGGAAGGAAAAAGTCCTTGAGGAGATTGCCCTCGATGATAGAGTCGTCGAAGAGCTCACAGTCATGGACCCGTCTAAGAAAAACAAGGTAGATTACAATGTCCTGGCACACCTGAGGAAGATACCCTCGCAACTAAGCATACTGGATGCTCTTCTCCTGTCCAAAGAAGCACGGGATTCTCTAATCAAGGCACTGCAAGAGCCTGATCAGTTCCAAGCTTTCTTTGCGGAAGAAAAGATGAAGGACGAACTGGTAGAGATTCATACAGCTGACATCACATTCGGTGATGAAGATCTCCTCCTCGGAATGTGCGAGTACAGCCATCCTCTATATGTCACCGAGTACTGCCACGACATTAAGATAGGCAAGATCCTGGTCGACAACGGGTCCTCTGTCATCCTTCTCAATGTGAGAGTGTTGAAGGAGATTTGTAGGAACATTCAGCACCTGGCTCGGAATAAAATTACCATCTCCGGGTTTGACTCCCAGTCATCACGAACGCTCGGGTCTGTAATACTGATGTTATGCTTCGGGCTGCTCTTCACTGACATCAAATTTCATATCATTGGCGCCAAGACTTGCTACAACGCTTTGCTCGGTAGGCCTTGGTTGCACGAGTACAACGTTATCTCTTCTACACAATATCAGTGTATGAAGTATTTCAAAGACGGCCTCGAGTACACCGTGACGGGAGAACTAAATCCATTCTCCGTAAATGAAGTCCGAAAATATGAAGACGCAAAATACTTCCTACCTGACTTCGAAGACACGGAAAGATGTCATAAGCCGGAGAATAAACAAAAAGCCGTCGCCACCATCCCGATCTTTGGGAGTGATACCGAGGAGGATGAAAAGATGGTTTATTTGGGGCAGCGCAATGCAACAGACCCAGACCATCTATCCCTATTTTGGTCTTCAGCAGCGATTCGGAAGACGAGGTCAACGCAGTATTCTCTGTTCGTCCATCAATACGAACCTTCATTGGAGCTGATCAGAGTTTGCAAATTGCCATGGTTCTGTGGCAGCATTACAGGGAACTTGATGCTCTCGATACATACGGCGTGCAAGAGCTGTAGAATTTCTATGTCCCTCCCAAGCAAAGAGGTAAAAAGGCGATCCTCTTCTATCGATCAACGGAGACTAAAGTGGAAAGAGAAGTCTGGCATGGTGCCGAACCTGCGCTTGATAGGCTTCAACCAATCCGTCTGCCCAGATACTACGCAGAGAGATTGAAGAGGCTGTTAAGATGCCAAGGCGTACCCTTTAAACAAACTGCTCGACAAGCCCGGTTCTACAACAAGATTTGGGACGTTTCCGGGACTTAGCGAAAAATGCCCAACGGGAGGATGGAGACGACTGGGCTTGGATACGTTCGGTCCAAGAAATGGGAGTGATTCCATGACTGCCATGTTATAAATGACTTCAGAGAAGAAGGGAATGCTTTTCCAGATAACGTCGACATCGAGCCAAAGCGGGATTTCGCCGTAAAAATGCCAAGCCCGTCATTCGAAGAACAAATTGATAAGCTAATAAGGGAAGCGGGTCAAAAGGTTCGGGATGACCACAACCACGAAATGGCCATTTATGAGAAAGTCAGAACGCAACGTCTCATTCAGCAGGCTACGGAGGATGGCGATGCCCTTCACTCTCATCCCGTTGTGCGTTCTCGTGGTAAGAAAAAAGCCCGACGTGGAAGCAACAACAAGGTGATGAATGGGAATGATGTTCAAAAACAGCGAAGCGGATCCAAGAAGCCACGCGATCGAGAAAAAGTCAGCTGGAATCCGTCTTTTATGAGAAAGATGGGTCGGGAATACTCTTTCTCTCAAGACAAGACAAGGAAAATATTCAACCTTTTCATGAAATATCAAATGATGGCACTCCCGGAGTCCCAGCACCTCGAACAAGTAAACAGGTCCATCACCTGGATTATTGCTAGGACATCCTCTTGAAGACTGTTTCACCTTCAAAGACTGGGTTGAAGACCAGTATCAGCAAGGCATGTTTGCTCTATCCGATAGTTGGAGGGTATCCCCACCACGAAAGCATGAGCCAAAAGCGACCTACATTGCGAGGGAAAGTCCAGATCAACATCGAGCTTGGAAACGAGCTCGTACCTGCCACATGATAACACTGTCGAAAGAGGGAGAGCATGAGAATGTGGACAACCTCTCCCATTGCTTCGCAGATGAAAATGAGGACGAGGTGAGCTCAGAATTTCCACCGGCGCCAAAAGAGCTGGAGGATGGGATACATACCACGGCGGACAATCTGAGGAAAATCGACTTGGGGACGAAAAACGATCCGAAGCCAACGTTCATCAGTGAGCTGCTGTCTAAAGAGCAGGTGGCTACACTAAAAGACATGCTTATGCAGTAAAAAGACTGTTTCGCATGGAACTATTCCGAGATGCCGAGACTAGATCCAAAAATAGTTGTGCATAAACTGGCGATATCACAGGACGTCAAGCAAGTCGAACAAGCGCCAAGAAGAATGCGGCTCGAACTTGAAATGAGTATTAATGCCGAAGTCAAGAAACTAATTGACTCCAGCTTCATCCAAGAAGTTCAACATCCTGACTGGATCGTCAATATCGTTCCAGTGAAGAAGAAAAATGGGACGGTGCGCATCCGTGTAGACTTCCGGGACCTTAACACAGCTTGTCCGAAGAATGACTTCCCAGTACCTGTTATCGAGCTGATGATCGATAACACGTCCACTCATGAGGTCTTCCCCTTCATGGATGGATCTTCAGGCTACAATCAAATAAAATGCATCCTGAAGACCAAAAGCACACCGCCTTCTGGACTCCGCTGGGCATATTCTGCTATAAGGTGATGCCCTTCGGTCTAAAGAATGCAGGCGCCACCTATCAGAGGGCTATGACGAAGATCTTCGATGACCTCATACATGAGATTGTCGAATGTTATATCGACGACCTCGTGGTGAAAAGCAAATTGTACGAGGAGCACTGGGAGCATTTGAAAATAGTGTTCCAGCGTCTTCGGAAATATAATCTGAAGATGAACCCCCCGAAATGTGCATTTGGAGTCTCCACAGGCAAATTCCTAAGCTTCATTATACGACACTGAGGCATCGAGATAGACCCATCAAAGATCAAGGCAATTATGGAAATGCCCACGCCAAGAACTCTCAAACAACTGCGGTCTCTCCAAGGGAAGCTTGCGTATATCCGACGGTTCATAGCCAATCTCTACGGAAAATGCCGCCCCTACAGCCATCTAATAAAGAAAGGGACCCCGTTCGTTTGGGATCATAAATGCCGAAATGCACTGGACGAAATCAAACAATATCTACATAATCCACCGGTACTAACCGCTCCGGTCAAGGGAAATCCCCTCATCCTGTACACAACAGCCCTTGAAGGTTCTTTAGGCACGCTATGGGCACAGGAGAACGATCAGGGAAAAGAGAGAGCTCTCTACTATTTGAGTCGAGTCCTTTTGGGGGCAGAAAACAACTACTCCCCCATCGAAAAGCATTGCCTGGTATTAATCTTCGCGATAACAATGCTTCGGCATTATGCCTTGGCATATGAGGTCCGTCTCATATCAAAGGTGGATCATCTCAAATATTTGATGTCAAGAGCCATACTAACGGGAAGGCTTACCAAATGGACCCTCCTCTTAATGGAATTCTCGATAATCTATCGACCTCTCAGGGCAGGCCATCGCCGACTTTCTCGCGGAGCATCCAGTACCAGCTGATTCTCCCCTAAATTGTGAACTGCCAGACGAACACGCGTTTGACACAATCGACGGGGAGAAAGAAGGGAATAATTTCCGATGGGAACTATACTTCGACGGAGCATCTTCCTTAAGGAAGCGAAAGCAAAGCACCCCTATAATCAAACCTGGGGTGGGCCTTCTCTTTGTGACTCCGCAAGGAGAGATAATGCATTTTTCCCTTTCCTTAACGGAACCAAGAATAAACAATGAAGCGGAATATGAAGCTTTGATAGCGGGTCTTGAGATTGCTGTCGACATGGGAATCGAAAACCTCCTCATACATGGAGACTTCCAGCTGGTTGTTAGCAAAGTAAATGGAAACTATCAGACGTGCAAGCCAGAGTTGGTAAAATATGGTGAAAGAGTGTAACAATTGATGACTTAAATCCTCTCCTACATCCTGGAAAGCATACCGCGTGCAAAAAATAGCAAAGCAGATGCATTAGCCTAGCTTGCTAAGGAACTGGCCGACGAAAACCTCGATCACGTAAGGATCATTGTGCAAAGCCGCCGGATTCTCGCGCCAGCAGAAATATCTCCGGAGTCGTCTAGAGGAGAAGAAGCGACCAAGCAAGCAGCTTGCCAAATAGAAGATGAAGAAAAGGCTACGGATTGGAGAGAAGTCTTCATAGACTACTTCAAATCTCATCAAATGCCCAAAGATGTGTCATCAAGACATCAGCTCATGAAACGAGCTCTATCTTTCGTCTTCGTCAATGATACTCTATATAAGAGATCGCTCGACAGTCTGTGGCTAAGGTGCCGGGGACCGGAAGAAGCAAAGAGAGTCATCCAAGAAACCCACGACGGATTCTGCGGTTCCTGTTCAGTTGATAAAACCGCACTATTGATGTGACATTTTCCTCACTATTTCTATATAATAAAAGATGTTTATTATAAATATGACACATATAAGGGTTTATCCGTAAAAATACTATTTTCATGTGTTTATATATTATAATTAACATTATGAAGGAAAATGTAAGCACATAATATTCATGTAATATTTGGTCCATTTAAATATACTTACCTTATTAAATATCTTTGACCAATTCTCTTACAACTAAAATATCATGACAAATGGTTAAGATAATATCTCAATAAAAACAAATTCTACTAACAATATTTATTGAGATAATTGTGCAGGAATTATATCATGACTGAAATCAAGGAAATCCGAGTCGGCGAGATCAAATCTGCCGAAGATATTCAAGTAAATTGAAAAAACCAATTCTGGCAGAAACGTAGAGAAGATTTTCAAAGTCTAGATATTCAAAAGATCACCAAGTGCTACAGAGATGAAGCCCCAGAAATTGGAGCCCAAGATCCCACCATAGAGCGGCGGTTCCGCGGCCAAAACCCACTATTGGCGGCGGATTCGGGGCTGTCAGGGGAGTTGGGATATTGGATTTTCTACGCAGGATTTTATCAACAAACCCTAACTAACACGATCTAGGGTTTTCAACTTCTGTGACTATTAATAGAACCGAGAGCCTCTTGGAAAAATTATCAAACCGACGCAATCACGAAGTCCACGACGGCTCAAGAATCCTGGTTGATCATCAACAGTTCATCTACCTCCTTAGAAGAGATCGAAAAGCAAACTAGGGTTTTGTAATCATTTTCTAAAGGAACAAAGTGTACTTTATCTTGTTGATTAATAAAGGTAGTTGTTTTCTTATATCATTTTATTTTCTGTAGTTTTCAATATGATTTCCCTTTCTATCTTTTCTTTTCCCAACATGCGCGAGTAATTCTCCGCTTGTTAGGGTTCGTAGGATTATGGTAGATTAATGGATGATGAAGATCTTTAAACTCTTTTTACGTCCTATAAAGTTTATAAACTTTATCAAAAGAATAGTTAACATCCTAATCGGGCGCGCTATCGATTCATTGATATTCACGACCATGATTAGAGATTAGATTAACAATTGTTTTGGTAAACGCTAGACATGAACGGAGATCCATGTCAACATAGGGTTAAGAGTGAGAACCCTTTTCTCTCTAGAAATCCTAATCTATATGCATCACTGTCGATCTAGTTTTAAATCTATTAAAGGATAAAAAGAGTAATCTTTAATTAATCATCCATGACTACTAAATCTTAACGAACCCTACAAGCCCCCTTCTACTATAAAACCTACATCCGTAGTTAATCTAGATCTATATCATGCATCCATGTTTAACGTCGATCTAGAATCTACAACCATTCTTTACTATTCATTATTCTTCCTTCTTTCCTAATCAACATGCCTAAAGTAAGATTAAAAGATTCAACGTTTGCCTAAGGAAGACCCGTACTCATCTCGGTCTAGCTACACGCGACACCGTTATTGATTGCGGTTATTTTACAAACACAACATTTTCACGATCAATCAAATGGCGCCGTTGCCGGGGATACGTGCGTAATTTTTTTCCTTACTATTCGTGTTGAATTCTTATTCGATCCATATCATAAATAAACAAAACTGCAAATTGTATATTTAACGATTATTGTGTGAATTTTGCGAGGGAATCTGGAGTCATTTGAGTAAGAAGATAAAGATTCAGAGACATTCATCAAGACCCAGAGGAGGAAGGGAGGCCACGTAGCAAAAATCTTCATCAGATCTTCCCAGTCGGCGGCGGAACCGCGGCATAAAGAGCCTATTGGCGGCGGAACCACGGCGCATTAGGGGATTTAGGGTTTCCAATTTCTTTTGTATCTTCTTTACATCTTTCTCTCTCCTCTGAAATCCAATAGCATATCTTTTCTACAGGATTCATTGTGAAATATCGCCGCCCAAAAATCTTTTTGCAAAGTTTTGTTATTGGTTTGTCGTTGCATATTTTAATACGGACTTTAAGGGGCAATGCCAAAATTCAGATTAGGTGGGGATTTTATCACCCTTCCTAAGCCCCGCAAATCACAAAACGAGCATCTGCATCAACCCTACATTAATTTAAAAAATATCTAGACAAGACTCTAAGGACTATTGCGCTCAATAAGGACAGAGGAAGGTCGTGGGTAATTTATCGCTTATCCGCATTACTTTTGTGGTGCCTAGGCAAGTGTGTCTAAGGCAAGTGGTTACTTAATTAGGCCCGCTATTTTCTCTGATTTGTATAGTGGATACCTCCCACTTACCTGGCACTTACCTGGCCGCAAGGGTAGTAAAGAGGTGATAGAGGATTCATCCTGCGGCTTGTCCTTTGGAAGTCTAGGAGCGGTTTAGAAACTTGACCTAGGTAGCCTTAGTTCTAGGGTTGATTGTGCATTTTTGTATGATTTGTCTCACGTCCGACGCTTTTTAAAACAAACCATTTTTAAATCACACACACGCTGCCACTTGCGCTAAACCCGCTTAGTGTATGCTCGGCTAGACACGGGATTCTAGTGCCCATCTTGTCCGCGTTCCTGCAATCGACTCCGAAGTCGGTGCTTCTTCATCTTCTTTTTCCCCACCACCCACCACATCGACCGAGATGGACGGTACTCCATCAAATTATAATACCATCCTGCCACCGCCCGTAGGTGAGCAGAATCCACCGCGCATCTCTCTCCAAGTAAGATGCTATCCTATACGCGGTCCACTTCCTACCTGTCTATCCATTCCACCAGCCAACGGGGATAATTTTGAAATTAAACCCCACTACATCAATCTGTTGTCCAAATTTCACGAGCTTGAGTCTGAATACGCGTACGTTTTCATCACTAAATTCGAAAACGTATGTGCAATGATGGGTACTTCATAACTGTCCGTGGATGCTATGCGCTTGCGTCTTCTCCCATTCACCTTGTGCGACTTGGCAGAAAAATGGCTTTATAATACTGCCGCACACTCTATTACCAATTAGGATGGATTCGTGATAGCATTCCTTAAGAAATTTTACCCAAATCATAAGACCGCCCGTGTTAGGAGCGAGATCAACCAGTTTTCCCAGCTTCCCAATGAACCATTTTGGAAGTGCTTTGAACGTTTAAGGATCTGCTTGTCCAATGTCCTCATCATGGAATACATAGATGGGATTTGTGCTGAATTATATATGAGGGCATTAATCCAGCGACAAAGCAGATGCTTGAAACCATGTATCAATGCAATTTCATGTCCAAAGATGATGGTGAAGCCTGGAAATATCTGGAAGATCTCGCTGAAAACACTTTGCAGTGGGAAAGCGTTAGACCACCTTCATCTAGGGGAGGTATTCATCAGCTCGATGTTTCCATCGCAGTAAAAGCCGAAATGGCAGCGATGCAAAAGAAACTCGACGCTATTGAAAACAAATTCTCATCAGTCTCCCTAAACCAGGTAACGCTCCGCAAAACCGTGTGTGGTTGCTGTTCCGATCCATCACACTTGAAGAAAGAATGTCCTATGAATGCACCGTTTCAAGGTCACGAGCAAACTAATGCTGTTTTTCAGCAGCGACCTAGAAACGATCCTTATTCTTCCACATACAATCAGGGGTGGAGGAATCATCCTAACTTTGCTTGGAACCAAAACCAAAACCAAAATCAAAACCAGTTCCAAAGCAATTACCAAAGACCTCCTCCACTGCAACATCAACCACCACCACAGAGTCAGCACCCCTTTCAATCGCAACCTTTTCAAAACTCGACCAATAATTCTTTCCAAACGACCGGTACAGATAACTCCTCTTCACTCGCACAAACTTTGGTTTTGTTTATGAAACATTCCATCCAAATGTCGGCTGATATGAGGTCTTCTATTGATACCATAAAGAAAGACTCCGCCTCCCACGGTGAGAGTATTAAATCAATAGAAGCCCAAATTGCACGATTAAACGCTGAAATGAGTGCTAGAGAGAAAGGGAAACTTCTGTCTTAACTCCTACCAAATCCTAGCCACTTACAAAGTTATAATGTGAGTGTCGTTACTACGTTGAGATCGGGAAGAGTGCTAGATAACCGAGTGGGTGAACAAGTTGATAACGTTAGTGATACCAATGATACCCCGGTTTCTACTTCTTCCCCTAATTCGTCTAGTCTCTCACCTTCTTCCGAGCCTATTCTCCATTTTCCCCAAGGCTCGAACCCTCAGCCCACTTCCACAAATCTATCTAAAACGATCCCCACTCCAATTCTGGGACCCATTCCATCCCCACAATCCTCTCCAATCTTGGACTCAACCCTTATTAATAAAGCACCTTATCCAAACAGGTTAAGGGGCAACAGACCAAGACCACAAATGGAGAAGATTATGGAAATTTTTAAACAAGTTAACATAAACATTCCTCTCCTAGATGCTATTCAACAAGTTCCGTCTTATGCGAAAATCATAAAGGACTTGTGCACTAGGAAGAGAAAAGTTCAAGTACCTAAAAAAGTTTTCCTTGCGAGTAATGTGAGCACTGCTTTTACACAATAACTAACTAAGAAACGAAAGGACCCCGGAAGTCCTACAATTTCTATTTCTATTGGGGGTAAAAATATCAATCGTGCTCTACTCGATTTAGGTGCCAGTGTTAACTTGCTTCTGTATTCTGTTTATGAGCAATTAGGGATCGGAGAGTTAAAACCGGCGCATTGCACTCTTCAGACAGCCGATCGATCTATCACCCAACCTAAGGGTGAGCTAGAGAATGCGTTAATCAAAGTCGGGGAATTTATATTTCCTGTGGACTTTTTCGTTATAGAAACACAACCTGTAGCGAACCCACGAAACTAAATTCCGGTGATTTTAGGTCGACCTTTTCTTGCGACATCCAACGCTGTAATCAATTGCCGTAACGACTCTATGAACCTATCCTTCGGGAAGATATCAATTGAGCTTAATATTTACAAGTTGGGAAGTGAACTCTCTGAACCCTATGCTCATGTGTGTTCTGTCGAAACAATAGATTCCGACAGCAGCGAAATTGTAGAGCTTCACGATACCGATCTCGACTCCGCTATTACGTTGTTGTCCGGGTCAACATCTAACGCTAAATGTGAACCTTTTATGGAGTCCGAGTATCATCCCATTCTTTCCGATGAGATTATTCTTTAGGATATCGATGAAAACTTTGAAGAAATCTTCGCTGAAGAACTCGCATTCTTAGAAGACATGGACATTGTGATGAATCAACCCCAACCCAAAGAAGTTGAACCGCCACATCTTCTTCTTATCAAGAATGAGAATGCGAGTAATCCATCATCATTGTTTTGTCTCTACAAATCGAGATGTAAACCTTTTCCATTACACCACTTATCTCTTCCCTACTTTTTCTTGGCTCTTTATAACATGTTCTTCCACCAACCGGTGCGTTTCATCGATAAATTATTCGAATGGTTGGTGTTGATTTTTGGTCTTTGCAAGGATTTGCTTTGACCAATAACTTTTACCCTCCCCAATAATTTTAAATGCTTAATACTATTTTACTCATGTTTGAAAGGGGGGGGGGATATTTTGGCTTGGCTCTTGAAAGAAAATATTTTTTACAAAATTGTGAGCCAGAAAAATAATTTTGGGGGAGAATTTTACTTTCACTATTTCATGTCCCCGTTACTAACTTTTCCTCCCAAGTCTTCAGATTTTGAGATTTAAAAAAATGACAACAGTGAGGACACTGCTGTAAACAGGTTTGGCGGAGGTTTGTGCTTATTCACGCATTACTTTGAATTATACTATATATAAGCACAAAAATTTTAAATTTTTTTTATAATGAAAGTTTGAAAGTGAAAAATTATATATGAAAGATATGAATAGTTTGAGAAAAACAAGAAAGTTAGAGGTTTTCTTAAACAAAACTATTAATAAGTAGTTATGAGCTGTTGTCCCAAGGGTTAGTAAGATGAAGGAAATTACCAATCTGAGGATAAAATTAAGTCTGAAAAATAGTCCTTATTCTTGACGCCAAACATCTGAATGTTGATACCCTACTATACGCACTTACACACATCTTGAAACTTGAGATAGTAGAGAATATCTTGAAATGCTCTTATCTAAAAGCCTTAGTATAAAAAATAATAATAAATAAATAAATAAATATAAGTGGTGAAGAAAAAAGAAATGAACACTGGTTTTGTAATTACCAAGGCGGCATAAAAAAATATAGCGAGGGTACTTTATCACATAGTGCTTTAGACCAACTGGTTTGGGAGTCACTACTAAGACTTAGGTGTTGCATGACGAGGAATTATGCCTAAATGCGCGAGCACATTTTGTAATCGGTCTGTTAGTATCTCAAGAAGTATTAACGGTCGCATGAAGAATATGTGAGCAATTTTATCAAAAATATTCACCAACTATAAAGTATTTTGCAAGATGGACAAGAGTATGATAGCTTGAATTGAATTCTCCAAGTGTAGGGATGTCTTTTACACACATGTAGGGGCATATGATCAATGTTTGGATGAAAGATAGGGATGAAGATCAAAGGCGATATTTTATTGAGGGATGATGTGATTTCTAACATTTTTTCACGACCATTAAGTTAGGGCTCATAGCAACTGAAAAGCTGGTATAGTTGGAAACTCTTATTTTCAACTTTTTTCTTTTATAAATTCTTATCTTTATATGTAACTTCCACCATCTTTCTTTTATTATAGGATTTTGTGGGTGTAATCCGCTGAAAACCCTCAGGAGACAACACTCCTCCTACTAGGGACACCTAGAGGTTTAACGGCTTATTACATGTGCTCAGTGCAATCGTGTTGCCTACGAAAGTGTGCTACTTAGTTTTTTCTTTTTCTTTTTCTCCTTCTCCTTCTCTTGAAAAACTAGTTTGCTCAGGACGATCAAAGTTAAGTTTGGGGGTATTTGTTCAGTTGATAAAACCGCACTATTGATGTGACATTTTCCTCACTATTTCTATATAATAAAAGATGTTTATTATAAATATGACACATATAAGGGTTTATCCGTAAAAATACTATTTTCATGTGCTTATATATTATAATTAACATTATGAAGGAAAATGTAAGCATATAATATTCATGTAATATTTGGTTTATTTAAATATGCTTACTTTATTAAATATCTTCGACCAATTATCTTAAAACTAAAATATCATGACAAATGGTTAAGATAATATCTCAATAAAAACAAATTCTACTAACAACATTTATTGAGATAGTTGTGCAGGAATTATATCATGACTGAAATTAAGGAAACCTGAGTTGGCGAGATCAAATCTGCCGAAGATATTCAAGTAAATTGAAGAAACCAATTCTGGCAGAAACGTAGAGAAGATTTTCAAAGTCTAGATATTCAAAAGATCACCAAGTGCTACAGAGATGAAGCCCCAGAAATTGGAGCCCAAGATCCCACCAGAGAGCGACGGTTCTGCGGCCAAAACCCACTATTGGCGGCGGATCCGCGACCTGTTAGTGGAGTTGGGATATTGGATTTTCTACGCAGTATTTTATCAACAAATCCTAACTAACACGATTTAGGGTTTTCAATTTCTGTGACTATAAAAAGAACCGAGAGCCTCTTGGGAAAATTATCAAACCGACGTGATCATGAAGTCCACGACGGCTTAAGAATCCTGGTTGATCATCGACAGTTCATCTACCTCCTTAGAAGAGATCGAGAAGCAAATTAGGGTTTTGTAATCATTTTCTAAAGGAACAAAGTGTAATTGATCTTGTTGATTAATAAAGGTAGTGGTTATCTTATATCATTTTATTTTCTGTAGTTTTCAATATGATTTCCCTTTCTATCTTTTCTTTTCCCAACATGCGCGAGTAATTCTCCGCTTGTTAGGGTTCGTAGAATTATGGTAGATTAATGGATGATGAAGATCTTTAAACTCTTTTTACGTCCTATAAAGTTTATAAATTTTATCAAAAGAATAGTTAACATCCTAATCGGGCGCACTATCGATTCATTGATATTCACGACCACGATTAGAGATTAGATTAACAATTGTTTTGGTAAAGGCTAGACATGAACGGAGATCCATATCAAGATAGGGGTTTAGAGTAGGAACCCTTTTCCCTCCAGAAACCCTAATCTACATGCATCACTGTCGATCTAGTTTTAAATCTATTAAAAGATAAAAAGAGTAATCTTTAATTAATCATCCATGACTACTAAATCTTAACGAACCCTACAAGCCCCCTTCTACTATAAAACCTACATCCGTAGTTAATCTAGATCAATATCCTGCATCCGTGTTTGACGTCGATCTAGAATCTACAACTGATTGATCGTTTCCGTGTCGTGTTTAGAATGTTTCACAACCAAAGAAATTTATACCGCAATCAATTGACGGTGTCTATTGTAGTTTCGTCAATGAGAACGGATCGTCCACTGAGAAAGTGTGATTTGCTCGGTCTTGTTTTAGTTGAGTTGGATAAAAGAAAATTGATTCAAGATTTATGAAATTTAGTTTCAAGAATCATTGGGAACTATATCTAAAATCAAGAATTAATAAAGTTCAAGAAAATATCCAAATCGAATGAATTATCAAGATTTGTAAAGAAGCTTGTAGGAATCGATCCAATCGATAGTGATGATGAAGAATTATGATTACAAATTCTTATCTATTGATGATTTATTGCTAGACCGATGACAATCAACTAGAATTAGGGATCTATTGAAGAAACTAGGGTTTCTCCATCATCATCCCTTGTCCTTTTATTGATTATCATTCAAATTCTAGCCTCTAGGAAATTCAATCATCGATCGTTGATCTCTAATTTGGAGAGAAAATATTCAAGAAAGTATCTCGCTCGAAACTAGGTTGTCGATGATTCAATTTCCTAAAATTTACAAAACTCATAAGACTTAAGAATCGTTCAAGAATTTAATCACCATCATCTATCTATTTTCTCGATTCCTCCACAAGCGGAGTTTTCACTCAAACATCATGAAAAAGACAACAATCAAGAATCGATAACTCTTCATAATGCTCAAATGTAAAGAAAAGCAAGATCAAGAATTTTCACCTTTTATTATTCGATGTTTCGTTACAATTCACTCAAAGACTACAAGAATTGAGGAGAGAACTCGATCGTCGAACTAGCTTCGCATCGTCTTCGTGAGTCGCGGATCGTCGTGGATCACTTGCTCAGATGAAGATCGGCGTTGCTTCAAAAAGGCTTGTTGAATGCTTGTTTGAATTTGTACTCGATGATCTTGATTTGGATCAAATTGTGTCACTCAATTTGCTTTAGAATTGATTTGGATCTCACTAGAATTTTACCCTCAAATGATGAACAACGAACAACTACTCAACAACCTCTTTAATGAAGCCATGGGTCCCTTTTTATAGCTTTCCCTAGAAGCTAGGTTTAGCTTCCTTTAGAAGCTAAGCTAGGTTTAGCTTCCCTTGTAAGCTTGGTTGTTTGAGGAGAAGCTTCTAGATTAAGGTAGTTAGCTAGCTTGCTTGAGAAGCTTGGTTGTTATGAAGCATGCATAGGAAGCTAGGTAGTTGTTAAGCTTGCACAAGACGCTTGGCTGTTAGAAGAGAAGCTTCTGGAGATCTCTGGAGACTGAAGTGTCTTGAAGAAGTTTGCCTCTTGAAAAGAGACCTCGAGAGAAATGACCAACCCTCGATGAGTGTACGTGACCGCGGATCCGCGGCCGTTTAGTGGATTTGGTGCATGGAAATTCCTGTGCTGATTTGTGTTGGCCTCATGGTATTTTTCTGATGTCTGGAAGATTTTTATATTTTCTTGTTCACTGCCAGATCACAAGTCTTGGACTTGGCGTATTTTATCAGTACTTTTAGCAGTTCCGGCTCTTTTACCTGAAGAATTTCCTGCACACAATCTCGAGACAAGTGTTGATTCATAAAAGATCATGCGTGCAATAATAAACACTCAATTTCCCTCAAAATACTGGTTATAATGTATAACACATGTTATTTAATATTTTACAGACAAATTGCTAATATGTGCTATATTTATACCAAACACTTTTAGATGATTGCAAAGAGTGGGGAAATTGATGTGTTAAAAATGCAATATTTTCGACTTATCAAATTTTCCCAAACTTAATTTTGGTCATCTCAAGCAAACATCTTTTATTAGAAAGAGAAGGAGAAAATAAAGAAAAAAGAAAAACTAACTAGCACACTTTCGTAGGCAACACGATTGCACTAAGCACGTGCAACAAGCCTTTAAACCTCTAGGTGTCCCTAGTAGGAGGAGTGTTGTCTCCTGAGGGTTTTTAGTGGATTGCACCCACAAAATCCCATAATAAATGGAAGACCGTGAAAGTTACATGTAAAGATAAGAATTATAAAAGAAAGACTTTGAAAATTTAGAGTTTCCAACTAATACTAGCTTTTCGGTTGTCATGAGCCCTATCTTAATAGCTATGAAAAGATATTAGAAATCACATCATCCCTCAATAAAACATCGTCTTTATTCTTCATTTCTATCTTTCATCCAAACATCGATCATATACCCCTACGTGTGTGAAAAAGATATCCCTACACTCGGAGAATTCAATTCAAGCTATCATACTCTTATCCATCTACCTCAGTACTTTTTTGATCAATATTTAGATCGATTTGCTCACACATTTTTCATGCGACCGTTAATATTTCTTGAGGTACTAATCGACCGATTACTTATGTGCTTTCTTATTAGGCGTATTAGTATTTTCCTCGTCTTGCACCACCTAAGGCTTAGCAGTGACTCCCAAACCAGTTGGTCTAAGGCACTAGGTGATGAAGCACCCTCGCTATATTTTTTTATTGCTGCCTTGGTGATAACAAAACTAGTGTTCATTTTTTTCTTAACACCATTTTATCTTTTTCATTTTTTATTTCCTTCATACTTTGGCTTTTAGACAAGAGCATTTCAAGGTATCCTCTGCTATCCCGAGTTTCAAGACGTGTGTAAGTGCGTATAGTGGGGTATTAATGTTCAAATGTTTGGCTTCCAGAATAGAAACTATTTTTCAGACTTATTTTTATCCTCAGATTAGTGACATCCTTCTTCTTACTAACCCTTGGGACAACGGCTCATAACTACTTATTACTAGTTCATTTAAGAAAACTTCTAATTTTCTAGGTTTTCTTAAATTTTTCTAATCTTTTGGATGTAATTTTTCCCTATCTAATATTTTATTATCTTATTTATGTACACAAATTTATTTTTTTATTTTTTTTATTTTTATATGTTTTGTGCTTATGCAAAGTATGATGCAAAGTGATGCGTAAATAAGCACAAACCTCCCCCAAACTTGTTTTCAACAGTGTCCTCACTGTTGTCTTCTGCTAAAACTCAAAAACCTGTAGGCTTGGGAAGACAATTTATTAGCGGGGACAAGAAACATGGACATGAAAATCTCCCCCAAACTTATTTTTGGCTCACAATTTTGAGGACAACTTTTATTTTCAAGAGCCAACAATATACCCCCCCAAACTTGAGTTAAACAATGTTAAGCTTTGAAAATCACAAGAGGGGGTCAAAATTACTGGTCAATGCCAAGCTTTGCAAAGACCGAATGTCAACACCAACCACTCGAAGATTTTATCAGTGTAGTGCATCGGTTGGTGGAAGAACATGTTATAAGGAGCCAGGAAGAGATGGGGAAAAGATAAGTGGTGGGATAGAATGTGTTTGCGTCTCGTTTTGGAGAGACGACACAGTGATTGCGATGGATTACTCGCATTCTCTTTATAGCCCAGAAGAAGGGGTGGAGGTTCAATTTCTTTGTTTGGGAGATGATTCATCTTAACACCCGTGTCTTTTAAAAATGCGAGTTCATCAGCGAAGATTTCCTCAAAACTCTCATCGATACCCTGAAGAATAATGTCATCAAAAAGCTCGGGGTGATCTTCAGACTCCAAAAACGGTTCATAATCAGTGTTAGATGTTGACCCGGACAACTCGGTGGAAGAGTCTGTATGTGTATGATACATAGTTGGGTCAAATAATAACATATGAAAAGAGTCAAGATTAGTATCAGGAGGCTCGTCAAATTCACTGCTGTCGACATCCATTAATTCGACAGAACAAACCTGAGCAGAAAGTTCGGAGGGTACACTTCCCAACTTGTAAATGTTAAGCTCTGTTGACATCTTCCCGAAGGATAGGGTCATAGAGCCATTATCACAGTTGATTATAGCATTGGAAGTGGCCAAAAAGGGGCGACCAAGGATCACCAGAATTTGATTCTGTGGGTTCACTACAGGCTGTGTATCGAGTACAATAAAGTCCACAGGGAATACAAATTCCCTGATTTTTATCAACACATCCTCTAGTTCACCCCTAGGTTTGGTGATTGATCGGTCGGCCATCAGGAGAGTGCAGTGGGCTGGTTTCAACTCTCCGATCCCTAACTGCTCATAAACTGAGAAAGGAAGCAGGTTAACACTTGCGCCAAGGTCAAGTAGAGCACGGTTAATGTGTTTATCCCTAATGGAAATAGAAATAGTAGGATAGCCAGGATCCTTACGTTTCCTAAGTAATTGTTGGGGAAAAGCTGTGTCTACAGTCTTTGACATGAATACCTTCTTTGGCACTTGAGTCTTCCTCTTCCTAGTGCACAAGTCTTTGAGAATTTTCGCGTAAGCCGGGACTTATTGTATTGCATCTAGAAGAGGGATGTTGATGTTAACCGGTTTAAAGATTTCCGTGATCTTCTCCATTTGCGTACTTGGTCTGTTTCCCCTTAACCGATTCGGATAAGGAGCTTTCGTAATAAGAGCGGGGTCCAACATTGGAGAAGATCGTGTGGGTAGAAAAGATCCCAAAATAGAAGTGGGGATCGTCTTTGGTGGACTAGAAGAGATGTGCTGAGGGTTCGAGCCTAAGGGAAAACGGAGAATAGGCTCGGAAGAAAATGGTGGGGTAGACGAACTGGGGTCAGAAGTAGAAGTAGAAGAGGAAGGAAAAGTCTCAGCCGGGGTATCATCGATTGATTCTTCATTATTATCAATCTCTTCACCGACATGGTTGTCAAGCACTCTTCCAGATCTCAACATGGTGATAGCATTCACATGATGTGAATAGCCAGGATTGGGTAAAGGTTGAGCTGGAAGTTTCCCTTTCTCTCTAACACTCAATTCGGCATTTATACGGGCAATTTGTGCTTCCATCGATTTAATATTTTCATTTTGAGAGACAATGCTCTTCATCATATTATCGAAGGAAGATTGAAAATTTGCTGTCACTTGGATGGATTGTTTCATAAAAGTATCCATGGTTCGTTCAAGTTGAGAGGAATTATCAGTACCGGCCATTTGCAAAGAATTTTCATATGGTGCAGAAGTGTTGGCCGGATTTTGAATGTTTTGTGACTGGTAGGGGTGCTGACTAAGTTGAAGTGGTTGCTGTTGTGGTGGAGGATGTTAGTTATATGTATGCCCTAGAGGCCATTACTGTACATTAGATGTATATTGTAGTGGATGCTGGGACATATATAGGTAGGACTTTCTTGCTCGACATGATAGTACACTATCTGGTTGCTCTTTATCTTAACATGTATACTTTCTGTCTCTCTGATTACATGTTGATAAAGCCCTTAGGATGTGTACTCGACTTCCAGGACTATGATACAGATCATACTAGTGGGGCCTGGGTAGTCCATGAGTACATCCTTCAATGTTCCTAGTCATGGGAATATCGAGACGGGGCATCGATATTCCAGAGTAGACTAGCGCATATCTTCTCGACCCATATGATGGGCGATGGATGATCCCATATCCATTGTTGTTTGACATCAGAGATGGTATGCAGGTGCTCAGTGGAGACTGGGTACACTGAACGGACTCGCCGAGAACTCCCAGATGGTATTATACCTTACGTCAGATGGCAGTTCTCTGGTGACACTGGTGCAGCTTAGTCTGTTGACCCGAGATCGTCATAGAGTCTTGTGTGTCTCCCACTGTGCTTTGATTTCCACCCTACCACGGCTCTAATGAGTCGTGCAAACAGGTGGTTTTTGGGTACAGTCTCGATTCACATGGAGGCAATGAGCGATAGGAGGGGATTCGTCTCTCCCGGTATTGGGGGTTGATGTTGCGCTATGCTCGACTGGCCATAACAGGAAATCCCTGGCCAGGGTTGCAGTGACCTACTGGTAAGTGTTATCAGTAGTTTCACACATGTCATGGACTTCACGTCAGCATGACTTATCAAGCTATTGGGGTCTGACGTTTACCACCCCTAGGCGAGATATGCGACATATCAGACGAACAGACCGGACTGTATGGTAAGTGTTACTGGTTGGATTCACAGGAGTGTGAGCGGGCTTGCTCGTCGATCTTCTGATCGCTCAATACCCGGGTGTCCGTTACGTTTAGCAGACCGCTTGCGGCTTGTGGGTGTTTGATATGATCATCACCTGCAGCCGGCGTATTGACGAGTCTTTAGAGTCCTACACAGAGGTTTCCTGGCTCAAGCGAAACGAAATAGGAGCGCATATGAGATATGTGCGGGACCGAGAATAATTCGTGTATGTGATACCGTGTTCCATTCTCGCGATGAATGTATCGATTGGTTATGCGATATAACCTAGTTATCGAATCAAGGATTGATTCGATAAGCCGATACGTAGGATACTAGTCGGTTATATACGATATGACCGGATCGTTAAATCAAGTATTGATTCAATGATTTAATGCATAATTATATATTTGATATATTACTTTGCATTAACTAGTATTGGTTCACTTTAAATGGATTTTCTCACTTGAATTTCACAAGTTGTATATGTGATATACTTTTGTGCTCTTGATTGTATCATGTTTGATGATACATGTCTACTTGGTTAAGTGTAAAGAATTAAACCATGGTTAAGTTAATGATTAGGGTTTTGTTTTATTTGATTTACTTATTTGTTAATTTCTTTTCATTTAAGCAAAGAGAAATGGTGGTTTTCTTTTGATATTATGCTAGAAAGTTCATGAAACTTTTATAGCATCTTTGAAAAGTCCACCATTTTTGTCTTGCTCTTAACCCTAACCATTCAACAAAACCTTAGTTAGTTCTCTACACTAAACCATAGTTAAAGATATGATAAGTATCATTTTATTTTATATTTTAAATATACTTATCATATTATCATCTTCATCTTCTTCTTCTTCTTCAAGAATAAAACTATGCCACCATCAATGGCAACTTGAGAATAAGAGTGAGAAATCCAATTCTAAAGTGAACCCACTTCCTATTTCTTCATCCTCTACCTCTTGCCAAGTAGTATAGGGTGTTTTCTTCATAAGTTTCATGACTTGGTGAAGTGGGAATTTGATCTTGTGATGCCTCGACGTAGATCATCTTCGGTATCGAAGCCGACGACCATGCCCGCCCATTTCTCCGATGAAGACAATGGTAGAGTCCGGGATCCGATTTGGACAGCGGAGGGACATCATCGTGGAGCTTAGGAAGTGGTGGATCGGATCTACAAAGGTTGTAGCCCCTTTCCTTTTAAGTTAAAGTCGTTAACTTGCATCGCATAGCCTATAAATCTAGTTAACGATCCGTATTAGGGTTTGTAGGCACATATAAAATTTGAATTAGCCATGTTTGATGCCTTGTGAGACCTCTAGTGTGTGCCTAGGAACCCTACAGAGGAGCCCTTTGAAAATTATTTTGGTTTGGAACCGTGTTTTGATTTTGTTGTTGATTCCAAGCAAAGTTAGGGTGATTCCTCCAACCCTGATTATAAGTGGAAGAATACGGATCGTTTCTAGGTCTTTGTTGGAAAGTAGCATTGATATGCTCATGACCTTGAAACGGAGAATTTAAATGACATTCTTCCGTAAGATGAGATGGATCAGAACAGCATCCACAGACAGTTTTGGAGAGTGACATCTGATTTAGGGCGGCTGCTAAAAATTTATTTTCCATAGTTTCGAGTTTCTTTTGCATTGCTGCCATTTCAGCTCTAACTCCTATGGAAACATCAGATTGGTTATTTCCACCCCTAGACGATGACTGACTTACACTCTTCCACTGTAAAGATTTTTCAGCGAAATCTTCTAAAAATCTCCAGGCTTCACCATCGTCTTTAGTCATGAAGGTGCCTTGACACATGGATTCAAGGGTCTGTTTTGTGGTAGGATTAATGCCCTCATATATGATTCTGCACAAATCCCATCTAGGGATTCCGTGATGTGGACATTGAACTAACAGATCCGTGAAGCGTTCAAAACACTTCGAGAATGGTTCATTTGGGAGCTGGGTAAATTGATTTATTTCGCTACGGACTCGAGCTGTTTTATGATTGGGGTAGAATTTCTTAAGGAAAGCTGCGACGAATTCATCCCAGTTTGAAATAGAATGTGCGGCTGTATTATAAAGCCACTTCTCGGCTATATCACACAAAGTAAATGGGAGAAGACGTAAACACATAGCATCCATAGAAACCTGTGAAGTACCCATCATAGCGCATACATTTTCAAATTTGGTAATAAAGACGTATGCGTCTTCAGACTCGAGACCATGATATTTCGGTAGAAGATTGATGTATTGGGGTTTGATTTCAAAATTGTCCCCATTGGCTGGTGGAATGGTGAGACAGGTCGAAAGAGGACCTCGCATATGATAACATCTCTCTTGGAGAGAAATGCAGAGCGGATTCTGCGCACCTGCGGACGGTGGCAGAGTAGTGTTAAAGAAGTTCAATGGAGAACCGTCCATCGAAGTGGGTGCGGTGGAGGATAAAAAAAATAGACGTAGAATTACCGACTTCGGAGTCGATAGAAGGAACGCGGACAAGACGGGCACTAGAATCCCGTGTCCAGCCGAGCATGCACTAAATGGTTTAGCACAAGTGGCAGCATTGTAATAATTAAGGAAAAGATGAGATTGGTGTTTGTTTTGAAAAATACGGATTTTTGAAAAATCAAGACACAAACAATGCACAAGCAACCCTAAATCTAGTGGTCACCTAGGTCAAATCTCTAGACCGCTCCTAGACTTCCAGAATACAAATCGCAAGATAAATCCTCTACTGCCTCTTTGCCTCTCCTGTGGCCAGGTAAGTGCCAGGTAAGTGGGAGGTTCTCCACTACGTAAGTAGTGGGCCTAATTAAATAACCACTTGCCTTAGACACACTTGCCTTAGACACCACAAAAGAAACGCGGATAAGCAATAGATTACCCACGACCTCCTTCTGTCCTAAGTGAGCGCGACGGTCCTTAGAGTCATGTCTAGATATTTTTTAGTTAATGAGGGTGATGCGGATGCAGTTTTGTGATTTTTGGGGCTTAGGAAGGGTAATGAACTCCCCACCTAATCTGAATTTGGTCTTTGCCCCTTAATTTCCGTATTAAAAATGCAAACAACCAAGATCAAACATGCACAATTTTTCCTTTTGCGGCGTTGCGAATTTTTGCAAAGAATCCTGCAGAAATTGGTTATTTGGACAGAGCAGGGAGGAGATAAGAAAGTCAGAATTATACCTGAAAATTTTCGTGCACTGAAACCCTAAGTTTGCCGCGCTTCTGCCGCAATAAGGCTCTAATGCCGCGGTTCCGCGGTCCTCTAGTTTGATCACGGCACAAAAATTTCAGGAACTGTTCCAATTGCCTCACTGAGCTATC
The DNA here is from genome assembly GCA_030015575.1 of Agapanthus africanus. Lineage (NCBI taxonomy): Eukaryota > Viridiplantae > Streptophyta > Magnoliopsida > Asparagales > Amaryllidaceae > Agapanthus > Agapanthus africanus. The sequence goes on along the minus strand of CM057349.1, from coordinate 449,012,113 downwards.
TGAGATGCGCTGAAAATTTTTCCTCTCGCTCCACAGATTCCAGATTTTCTCGCAACAAATCACAACAAATCGTTAAGCGCTTGTGCGAATTTTGATCAAAAAATTCTGATGGAGTAATAAATCTTTCAACTCAAATTTCAAAAATGAACAAATTTGCACACTATCCCCGGCAACTTCTACAACTGATTGATCGTTTCCGTGTCGTGTTTAGAATGTTTCACAACCAAAGAAATTTATACCGCAATCAATTGACGGTGTCTATTGTAGTTTCGTCAATGAGAACGGATCGTCCACTGAGAAAGTGTGATTTGCTCGGTCTTGTTTTAGTTGAGTTGAAAATTAAAGGATAAAAGAAAATTGATTCAAGATTTATGAAATTTAGTTTCAAGAATCATTGGGAACTAGATCTAAAATCAAGAATTAATAAAGTTCAAGAAAATATCCAAATCGAATGAATTATCAAGATTTGTAAAGAAGCTTGTAGGAATCGATCCAATCGATAGTGATGATGAAGAATTATGATTACAAATTCTTATCTATTGATGATTTGTTGCTAGACCGATGACGATCAATTAGAATTAGGGATCTATTGAAGAAACTAGGGTTTCTCCATCATCATCCCTTGTCCTTTTATTGATTATCATTCAAATTCTAGTCTCTAGGAAATTCAATCATCGATCGTTGATCTCTAATTTGGAGCGAAAACATGCTAGAAAGTATCTCGCTCGAAACTAGATTGTCGATGATTCAATTTCCTAAAGTTTACAAAACTCATAAGACTTAAGAATTGTTCAAGAATTTAATCATCATCATCTATCTATTTTCTCGATTCCTCCACAAGCGGAGTTTTCACTCAAACATCATGAAAAAGATAACAATCAAGAATCGATAACTCTTCATAATACTCAAATGTAAAGAAAAGCAAGATCAAGAATTTTCACCTTTTATTATTCGATGTTTCGTTACAATTCACTCAAAGACTACAAGAATTGAAGAGAGAACTCGATCGTCGAACTAGCTTCGCATCGTCTTCGTGAGTCGCGGATCGTCGTGGATCACTTGCTCAGATGAAGATCGGCATTGCTTCAAAAAGGCTTGCGAATGCTTGCTTGAATTAGTACTCGATGATCTTGATTTGGATCAAATTGTGTCACTCAATTTGCTTTAGAATTGATTTGGATCTCACTAGAATTTTACCCTCAAATGATGAACAACGAACAACTACTCAACAACCTCTTTAATGAAGCCATGGGTCCCTTTTTATAGCTTTCCCTTTAGCTTCGAAGCTAGGTTTAGCTTCCCCTAGAAGCTAGGTTTAGCTTCCTTTAGAAGCTGAGCTAGGTTTAGCTTCCCTTATAAGCTTGGTAGTTTAAGGAGAAGCTTCTAGATTAAGGTAGTTAGCTAGCTTGCTTGAGAAGCTTGCATAGGAAGCTAGGTAGTTGTTAAGCTTGCACAAGAAGCTTGGGTGTTAGAAGAGAAGCTTCTGGAGATCTCTGGAGACTGAAGTGTCTTGAAGAAGTTTGCCTCTTGAAAGGAGACCTCGGGAGAAATGACCAACCCTCGATGAGTGTACGTGGCCGCGGATCCGCAGCAGATCGGCCCATTCGGCCGCGGATCCGCGGCCGTTTAGTGGATTTGCTGCATGGAAATTCTGTGTTGGCCTCATGGTATTTTTCTGATGTCTGAAATATTTTTATACTTTCTTGTTCACTGCTAGATCACAAGTCTTAGACTTAGCGTATTTTATCAGCACTTTTAGCAGTTCCGGCGCTTTTATCTGGAGAATTTCCTGCACACAACCTCGAGACAAGTGTTGATTCACAAAAGATCATGCGTGCAATAATAAACATTCAATTTCCCTCAAAATGCTGGTTATAATGTATAACACATGTTATTTGATATTTTACAGACAAATTGCTAATATGTGTTATATTTATACTAAACACCTTTAGATGATTGCAAAGAGTAGGGAAATTGATGTGTTAAAAATGCAATATTTTCGACTGATCAACAACCATTCTTCACTATTCATTATTCTTCCTTCTTTCCTAATTAACACGCCTAAAGTAAGATTAAAAGATTCAACGTTTGCCTGAGGACGACCCATACTCATCTCGGTCTAGCTACACGCGACACTGTTATTGATTGCGGTTATTTTACAAACACAACATTTTCACAATCAATCAGTTCCCATCAAGCCGGGCCAAAGATGAAACTGAAGATCAAAAGATGGGTTATTATTGGCCCATGATGATTCAGGACTGCCTCGAATATGCGAAGCGGTGTCACTCGTGCCAAATCCATGGGGACTTCATCCACCAGTATCCGAATCCGCTACACCCAATATTGGCTAGCTGGCCGTTCGAAATGTGGGGAACCGATATAATCGGGCCTATCGAACCAGCATCATCCATGGGACATTGGTTCATATTGGCGACAACTGATTACTTCTATAAGTGGACAGAGGCAGTACCACTAAGGGAGGTTAAGACGGAGAACATCCTCCATTTCTTCAGAACTCACGTCATTTATCAGTTCGGTACTCCGCGACGCATCATCTCGGATAATGGACCGGCCTACAGATACCATAAGACCAGCCGCTTCGCACAGCAGCATAATATAGATTGGAGATACTCTTCGGTCTATAATCCCCGAGCTAACGGTCTAGCTGAGGCTTTCAACAAGACATTGACAAAGATCATAAAGAAAACAGTGTCCAGAAACAAAAAGGACTGACACGAGAGACAGCATGAAGCTCTCTGGGCTTATCGAACCACGTTCAAAACGGCCACGAATACGACGCTATTCGCGTTGATATTCAGCACGGAGGCGGTACTTTCCGTGGAGATAGAGCTACCCTCTCTACGAGTGGCAGTTCGATACGAGCTGACGGATGAAGAAAATGCCCATCTTCGGCTTGAGGAGCTCGATGCCATCGATGAAACTCGTATCATGGCGCAGAAAAACCTAGAAGCTTATAAAGCAAGCTTGATGCGCTCATACGAAAGACTAACCAGATCGAGAACGTTTCGCCAAGGCGAACTTGTGCTAGTCGTAAAAAGACCTATGATCCCAAATCGTGCAAAGCGAGGGAAATTCGAGTCGAACTATGAGGGCCCATACATCATTGCCAAGGTCTACCAAGGTGGGGCCAACTTGTTCATGGATATGCATGGCGAAAGATCCTTCCAGCCAATAAACGGTCGGTTCGTTAAAAAATACTACGCTTGACAAGTCATAACTCGGGTTAATGATAGATGACGACGCTCGTGTCCGCTCGCTGTCTTCCTGAGTCAAGACTCCATAAGTAGCATCCGGCAGAAACTTTGCCTCGAAGCTGGCCCTGGAACGAGATGTCCCTAAACTAACAATGGACCGAGATGTCCCTAAACTAACAATGGACCGTAATGTCCTTAAACTAAGTACATCGCCTCTAACACGGCGACAATGGAATTCAAGTCCACAGGCCTTAGCGGCGAGGACTGCAAATCAAATCCCACCGGCATACAGATGGGTCACCTGCGGCGAAACTATTTTCGAGAGTTTCATCGCTAAAAAAAAATGGTATGCCCACAAGCGAAATGGGCACGGATGAAAACCCGAATGGGCTCCGTGAGTGAAAACAGCAGGACTATCGGCGAGTTTGTGCAAACCCGAAAGGGCGCAGACTCGTAAAAAAAAACGGTACGTCCACAAGCGAAATGGGCACGGATGAAAACCCGAGGGGCTACGTGAGTAAAAACAGTAGGGCTACCGGCGAGTTTGTGAAAACCCGTAAGGGCGCAGTCTCGTAAATTTTTTTTATGTGCACTTGCAATGTCCTCTCGACCTTGTGAGGAAAAAATACCCGCGTGAGATCCTTACGGCTCACAAGAGAGCAACACACTTAGGGATCCCCACGATTCCTAAGGAGAAATTACACTTAAGAGATCCTCACGACTCGTAAGGAGAATTCCCCCAATGAGACCCTCACGGCTCATAGGATTCAAAAGTCTTAAGCTACAGGGATCTGAACCTATTCTTAAGCCGTCATATCCCCCAAATTGCCCTACAAGCGGTCAATATAGATCCTTGTATACAATCCACGGGCATAAATAAACGTTCCCTCACCTAGTTCCACCAATAGCGTGAAATTTCCCCATTTGGTGAACAACACTTGCAGGTCCTCTCGACTTGCAAGGAGAAAATACTCTTGTGAGATCCTTACGACTTACAAGAGAAGATATCACTTAGGAATCCTCATGACTCCTAAGGAGAAAATACACATACGAGATCCTCAAGACTCGTAGGGAAAAATACCTTTATGAGACCCTTATGGCCCATGAAGTCAAAAAGTCTTAGTCGGCAGGATCCTAACCCTATTTGCTAAGCCATCTTTGTTCAAATCAGCAAAATCAAATGATGATTCGCTCCTGGAAACATTCCACGTGCAGCGATGCTGATACCAAAATTGGCATCAAATCTTAAATCCCATACTCGCAACAAAGATTAGCGAGCCAAAAATGCATATGAAATAGCCGAAATGATGGGGGTAACTCGCAATAAAAATCAGTGAGTAAAGTGTATGCATATAAAAACAGACGAAATGATTGAGAAATTCGCAATAAAAAGCAGTGAGTAAAAAGAAAAATAGCCGAGATGATTGGGCACCGCGAAAAATAGCCGAAATGATTGGGCAATCGTGACTTTCGCGATATAGAAACTGAAATGATAGAGCGTCGTGGAAAGAAACAGAAAAAAGAAGAGAAACTTTTTCCCTGCAGGTGAGTCCACATTGATCTCTGTATACAATCCATGGGCACAAACGAAAAGGGAACCATATTGTCCCACCAGGCTTCGTCAAAGGGAAATCCAGGTCTCGACTGCAACATCGACAGCCTAGAGATCAACACCGGCGTTTCTCTTCACTCCAGCAAGATGCGGATGTGACGTCAACAACCGACCCCAGGGTCAAAACAACGGAGCTATAATAAAGTCCCTAGTTCCCAGTCTCGGCGGCAACATCGACAGCCTAGAGATCACACCGGCGTTTATTCTCACTCCAACAGGATGCAGACGCGATGTCAACAAAACGGAGCCATGGCAAAGTCCCTAGTTCCAAATCTTGACAGTTCACAGACAGCCTAGAGATCAACAACGGCATTTCTTCTCACTCCAGCAGGATGCAGACGCGACGTCAACAAAACGGAGCCATGGCAAAGTCCCTAGTTCCAAATTTCGACGGTTCACAGACAACCTAGAGATCAACAACAGCGTTTCTTCTCACTCCAACAGGATGCAGACGCGACGTCAACAAAACGGAGCCATGGCAAAGTCCCTAGTTCCAAATCTCGACGTTTCACGGAAAACCTAAAGATCAACAACGGCGTTTCTTCTCACTCTAGCAGGATGCAGACACAATGTCAACAATCGGAGCCATAGTAAAGTCCCTAGTTCCAAGCCTCGACGGTTCACAGACAATCTAGAGACAACCTCGACATTCGTCGCAATATTGAAGACACAATGTCAACAAATGAAGCAAAGGAAGATCCCTAGCTTCAAGGTCTTGACGGCAACTCAAATAAAACCTGAAAGACTATCGGAGATCATCCCACACCAGCGCGGAGTGGTCATGACTCATCGGGGCTCCCTAAATTGAGCCTAACCTCAAGTAAAAAGCGGCATGGATGATCCTTAACGCTTGCTCTTCTGACAGTAATATCACCTGGAAGATTACTTGAAGACGTCTTGTCCAGCCCCCGAAGGGATCAAAGACACGACAGTCGCGGGGCTACTCAAACAGCAAGATTGCGTATCGAGGAATGCATCTGCCCACGCGACGGTATAACAAGCCCAGTTCTATAATAGGATTTGGAGCGTCCCCGGAACTCAACGAAAGTTGCCCAACGGGAGAATGGAAACGATCGTACTTGGATATGTTCAATCCCAGAAACGGGAGCGATTTCGCGGCTGCTACGTCATACATGACTTCGATGAAGAAGGAGATGCTCTGTGGGAAGATGCTAACCCCAAACCAAAAAGAGCTCCCGCCGCGAAAATACCCAGCCCGTTGTTTGAAGAACAAATGGACAAGCTTATAAGGGAAGCAGGTCAAAAGGTTCGAGACGACCATAATCGCGAAATGGTCATCTACGAGAAAGCCAGGACGCAACGCCTCCTTCAACAGGCTGTAAAAAATGAAAATGCTCCTCCTTGTCAACCCATCGTACAAAAGGCCCGACGCAGAGGCAGAAACAAACCAAAGAACGAGAAAGGCGTTCGACAGCGACAAAGCGGGTCCAAGAAGCCACGCGATCAGGAATCGAGCAGTCCGGATTCGTCTCTTATAAAAAAAGATGGGTCGAGCATATTCTTTTCCACAAGACAAGACAAGGAAGATATTCGATCTTGTCATAAAACATCAAATGATGACACTCCCGGAGTTCAAGCACCCCGAGCAAGCAGGCGAAATCTCTCACCCGGACTATTGCTCCTATCACAAGGCAATAGGACATACTCTCTAAGACTGCTTCACCTTCAAGAACCGGGTCGAAGACCAATATCAACAAGGCAGGTTCGCTCTATCCGACAGCTGGAAGGTAACCCCATCGCAGAAGCATGAACCGAAAGCCGCGAGAGTAGAACCGGATCAACATCGGTCTTGGAAGCGATCTCGTACTTGTCATATAATAATGTTGTCAGAAGAAGAGCCCGAGAATATGGATGACCTCCCCCGGTGCTTCGAAAACGATGATAACGAGTTAATCTCAGAATTTCCACCGGCGCCAAAAGAGCTGGAAGATGGGATACATACTACTGCAGATAACCTCAAGAAAATCGACTTGGGAACGGCAAACGACCCACGGCCGACGTTCCTCAGTGAGCTGTTGTCTGAAGAAAAAGTGGCTACGCTTAAAGACGTGCTCATGCAGTATAAAGATTGCTTTGCATGGAACTATTCTGAAATGCAGGGACTAGATCCAGAAATAGCCATCCACAAATTGGCGATTTCTCCGGACGTCAAGCCAATCAAACAAGCACCGAGAAGAATGCGGCTCGAGCTTGAGATGAGCATCAACACCGACGTCAAGAAGTTAATCGACTCTGGCTTTATCCAAGAGGTTCAGTACCCTGATTGGATCGCCAACATCGTCCCAGTGATGAAGAAGAATGGGACGGTGCGCATATGTGTGGACTTTCGGGATCTCAACAAAGCTTGCCCGAAGGAAGACTTTCCAGTACCGGCCACCGAGCTGATGATAGATAATACGTACACCTACGAAGTCTTCTCTTTCATGGACGGCTCATCAGGATATAATCAAATAAAAATGAATCCCGAGGACCAGAAACACACCGCTTTCCAGACCCCTATGGGCATATTCTGCTACAAGGTGATGCCCTTCGGTCTAAAGAACGCCGGCGCCTCCTATCAGAGGGCCATGACGAAAATTTTCGACGACCTCATACATGAAATCGTCGAATGCTATATCGACGACCTCTTAGTTAAAAGCAAATCATACGAGGAACATTTAGAGCATCTGAAGATCGTGTTTCAGCGCCTTCGGCAATACAACTTGAAGATGAACCCTCTCAAATGCGCGTTCGGAGTTTCATCGGGCAAATTCCTAGGATTCATCGTCCGACATCGAGGCATCGAGATAGACCCGTCAAAGATCAAGGCGATTATGGAAATGCCTCCGCCAAGGACTCTCAAGCAATTGCGGTCTCTCCAAGGGAAGCTCGCGTATATCCGGCGATTTATAGCTAACCTCTCCGGCAAGTGCCGTCCTTACAGTCATCTAATGAAGAAGGGAACCCCTTTCGTCTGGGATCGCAAATGCCAAAGCGCACTGGACGAAATCAAGCAATACCTGCAGAATCCGCCAGTACTGGCCGCTCCCGTTAAAGGAAAACCTTTCATCCTGTACACAACAGCCTTCGAAGGTTCTTTAGGCGCGCTGTGGGCACAAGAGAACGATCAAGGGAAGGAGAGAGCCCTCTATTATTTGAGTCGAGTTCTCCTGGGGGCAGAAAGCAATTACTCCCCCATGGAAAAACACTGCCTGGCGTTGATCTTTACGACAACGAAGCTGCGGCACTATGCGTTGGCACATGAGGTCCATCTCATATCAAAGGTGGATCCTCTCAAATATTTGATGTCAAAGGCCATACTGACAGGACGACTCGCTAAATGGGCCCTGCTCTTGATGGAGTTCTCGATAACTATCGCCCCCTCAGAGCGGTAAAAGGCCAAACTATCGCCGACTTTCTCGCTGAGCATCCGATACCTGCCGACTCTCCCTTGAACTGCGAATTGCCAGACAAACACGCGTTTGACACAATCGACGGGGAGAGAAGAGAGAATGATACCCGATGGGAACTCTATTTCGATGGAGCATCTTATATGAAGAAGCGCAAACAAAGGACGCCCATAATCAAATCAGGGGTAGGCCTCATCTTCGTGACTCCACGAGGAGGGATAATGCACTTTGCCTTCTCCTTAACAGAGCCAAGGACGAATAATGAAGCCGAGTATGAAACTTTGATAGCAAGTCTTGAGATCGCTATCGACATGGGAATCGAAAACCTTCTCATATACGGAGACTCCCAGCTGATCGTTAGTTAAGTAAATGGCGATTATCAAACGTGCAAGCCAGAGCTGATAAAGTACGGCGAGAAAGCAGCAATTACTGACTCAAATTCCCTCCTACACGATGGAAAGCATACCGCGAGCAGAGAATAGCAAGGGGGATGCACTAGCCAAGCTCGCTAAAGAACTGGCCGACGAAAATCTCGATGACGTGAGAGTCATCATGCAAAGCCGTCGAGTTCTTGCGCCAGCAGAAATATCTCCGGAATCGCCCGAAGAAAAAGGAGCGACCGAGCAAACGGCCTTACAAATAAAAGACCAGGGAAAGGTTACGTATTGGAGAGAAGTCTTTATAGACTACTTCAAAGCCCGTCGAACACCGGAAGATGCGTCCTCAAGACATCAGCTTATGAAACGAGCTCTGTCTTTTGCTTTCGTCAATGACACTCTGTATAAGAGGTCATTTGACTCTTTATGGCTAAGATGCCTGGGACCTGAAGAGGCGAAAAGAGTCGTCCAAGAAACTCATGACGGACTCTGCGGTTCTCATCAAGCCGGCCCAAAGATGAAGCTAAAGATCAAAAGGATATGCTATTATTGGCCCACGATGATCCAAGACTGCCTCGAATACGCAAAGCAATGCCACTCGTGCCAGATTCACGGGGACTTTATCCATCAACATCCAAATCCACTACATCCAACGGTGGCTAGCTGGCCGTTTGAAATGTGGGGGACTGACATAATCGGTCCCATCGAACCAGCATCGTCCAGAGGACACCGATTCATTTTGGCGACAACTGATTACTTCTCCACATGGGCAGAAGCAGTACCGCTGAGAGAAGTGAAGACGGAGAATATCCTCCATTTCTTCAAGACACACGTCATTTATGGGTTCGGAACTCCGAAACGGATCATCTCTGATAACGGGCCAGCCTATAGAAGCCATAAGATCAACCGCTTAGCACAACAGCATAACATAGACTGGAGATACTCTTCGGTCTATAATCCCCGAGCTAACGGTCTAGCTGAGGCTTTCAACAAAACCTTGACGAAGATTATGAAAAAGACGGTGTCCCGAAATAAAAAGGAATGGCATGAGAAACTGCATGAAGCTCTCTGGGCATATCGAATTACGTTCAAAACAGCCACGAACACAATGCCGTACGCATTGGTGTTCGGTACGGAGGCAGTACTCCCCCTCGAGATAGAGTTACCCTCTTTACGAATAGCGGTTCATTACGAGCTAACAGACAAAGAAAATGCTCACCTTCGGCTTGAGGAGCTCGATGCCCTTGATGAAACCCGGCTCATGGCGCAACAGAATCTGGAGGCTTATAAAGCAAAGATGACGCGCTCATACGAAATGTTGACTAGGCCGAGAACATTCCGCCAAGGCGAACTCGTGATAGTGGTCAAAAGACCTATGATCCCCAATCGTGCTAAACGGGGGAAATTCAAGCCGAACTATGAAGGCCCGTATATCATAGACAAGGTCTACCAAGGTAGGTCCTATCTACTCATGGACATGCATGGTGAAAGACCCTTCAGGCCAATAAACGGTCGCTTCCTGAAAAAGTACTACGCCTGACGAGTCACGGCCTAGGTCAATGATAAATGACGACGACTATATCTGCTCGCTATCTTCCTAAGCTCAAACTCTATAAGTAGTAACTGAACAACGGACCGAAACGTCCTTAAACTAACGACGGACCGAAACGTCCATAAAACTAACAACGGACCGGAACGTCCTTAAACTAACAATGGACCACTATGTCCTAAAACTGGCTGTTGACCGAAACGTCGATAAACTACTGTGGGTTACAGCATCCCAAAGCTGATAAAAGAAAAAAGAAAGAATAATAAAAAAAAAACGGTATGTTCATAAGCAAAATGGGCACGGATGAACACCCGAAAGGGCTCCGTGAATAAAAACAGCAGGGCTACCTGTGAGTTTTGTGAAAACCCGAAAGGGCGCAACCTCGTTAGAATAAAAAAAAGAGAAAAAAAAGAGAACGGTATGTCCATAAGCAAAGGGACACGGATGAAAACCTGAAAGGGCTCCGTGAGTAAAATCAGCAGGGCTACCGGTGAGTTTTGTGAAAACCCGAAAGGGTGCAATCTCGTTAAAAGACACTGGCAATGTCCTCTCAACTTTGTAAGGAGAAACCACCTGCGTGAGATCCTTACGACTCATAAGGGAGAAGCACACTTAGGGATCCCCACGATCCCTACGGAGAAATTACACTTGCGAGATCCTCACGACTTGTAAGCAGAACCCTCTTATGAGACCCTCACGACTCATAAGATTTGAAAGTCTTAAGCTACAGGGATCTGAACCTGTTCTTAAGCAGCCACCACAACCTCCAATGCTGCCCTACAAGCAGCTCAATGCTGACCCTTGTATACAATCCACGGGCGCGAATAAACATTTCCCTAACAAAGTCCCATCTGTGACTAGGGATATGTCTACACGGTGAACAACCCTTGTATGTCCTCTCGACTTGTAAGGAGAAAAAACTCTTTTAAGATCCTTACGACTTATAAGAGACCAAACACTTAGGAGTCCTCATGATTCCTAAGGAGAAAACGCACCTACGAGATCCTCACGACTCGTAGGGAGAAAAACCTTTATGAGACCCTTACGGCTCATGAAGTCAAAAGCCTTAGTCGACAGGATCCTAACCCTGTCTACTAAACCACCTTTGTTCGACATCGACAGAGGCAAATGATGATTCGCTCCTGGCAATATCCCAGTTGTAGCGGTGCTGATGCCGAAATCGGCATCTAATTCCAAGTTTGCAGCAAAGAAGCTAGCGAGCCATACATGCATACGAAATAGTCGAAATGATGGGGCAACTTGCAACAAAATCAGCAAGTAAAAATGTATGCATACAAAATAGCGGAAATGATTGGACAACTCGCAATAAAAAGCAGCGAGTAAAAATAAAATAAATAGCCGAAATTATTAGGCAACTCGCAATAAAAAGCAGCGAGTAAAAATAAAATAAATAGCCGAAATGATTGGGCGCCACGAAAAATAGCCGAAATGATTGGGCAATTGCGACCTTCACGATATAAAAAGCTGAAATGATAGAGCATCGCGGAAAGAAATAAAGAAAAATGAAATTTCTGCCCTACAGGTGATATCACATCAATCCCTTTCCAATCCAGGGGCGCAAACAAAGAAGGAATCACACCTTCCCTCTCCAGGCTCCATCAGAAAACGAAGCCAAATATTGACGGTTCAAGGATAGCCTAAAAATCATCAACAGCGTTCCTCCCCATTCCAGCAGGATTCAGACGTTGCAATCAACCTTGGAGCTACGGCAAAGCCCCTACTCCAAATCTCGATGGTTCCCAGACAACCTGGAGACCACTTCGATATTCGTCTCATTACAACAGACAATACGTCATCCACATGACCCCGTCTCAGAAAATCGTCATCAACATGACCCCGTCTCGGAAATACATCATCCACATGACCCCGTCACGGAAATACGTCATCCACATGACCCCGTCTCGGAAATACGTCATCCACATGACCCCGTCTCGGAAATACGTCATCCACATGACCCCGTCACGGAAATACGTCATCCACATGACCCCGTCATGGAAATACGTCATCTATATGACCCCGTCTCGGAAATATGTCATCCACATGACCCCGTCTCGGAAATACGTCATCCACATGACCCCGTCTCGGAAATACGTCATCCACATAACCCCGTCATGGAAATACGTCATCCACATGACCCCGTCTTGGAAATACGTCATCCACATGACCCCGTCATGGAAATACGTCATCCACATGACCCCGTCTCGGAAATACGTCATCCACATGACCCCATCTCGAAAATACGTCATCAACATGACCCCGTCTCGGAAATACGTCATCCACATGACCCCGTCACGGAAATACATCATCCACATGACCCCGTCACGGAAATACGTCATCCACATGACCCCGTCTCAGAAATACGTCATCCACATGACCCCGTCTCATAAATACGTCATCCACATGACCCCGTCACGGAAATACAGCATTCGCATGACCCAGTCGCATGACCCCGTCACGGAAATACGTCATCCACATGACCCCGTCGCGGAAATACGTCATCTACATGACTCCGCCTTGGGAATACATCACCCAATGACGCCGTGAAATGCGGACAACGTCAGTCTCATTAAACACTTACGGGTCCTCTCGATTCGTAAGGAAGAAAACTCTCTTATAAGATCCTTACGACTTATGAGGGAAAACACACTTAGGAATCCTCACGATTTCTAAGGAGAAATTACACTTGCGAGATCCTCACGACTCGTAGGGAGAAAAATCTTCATGAGACCCTCACGGCTCATGAAGTTGAAAAGTCTTAGGTAGCAGATCTGAACCTGCTTCCTAAGCCGTCACTACCTCTCGGAGAGTTCAAGATGAAACGTTCTTTATTATCTACAGGCCATACTGGCCAGAGTCACATACCAACAACACAGCAAAGAGAAGAAAACGACAGTGGAAGATAAGAAAAATGTGTCTTTATTCATGAACTCAATGAACACAAGATACATCATATAAAAGAATAAAAAAAATGGATACATGTAATTCAAAAGATTACAAGTGTTTAATTGATGCAAAGGAAGCTACTGAGAAGGAGGCGTTTTCAATAAGTCAGCCAGTTGCTCGCGCACTCCTCTCAACTCCTTTTCAAGGTCAGCCACCGCAGCCAGCTCCGCTTCAACTCGGGCCCGTTGCTGCAGACAGGATGAAAGTTTCTTATCAATTTCTTGCTGAACAGCCTTCTGACTCTGCGCGACCTGTTCAGTAAAATCAAGCTTCTTCCTCAGCACCAGCCCGTCGGAAATGCATCGTTGAAGGCTTTCAAAGATGGAGTTCAGCTGTGCAGCATTCGCATCGACCTGGGCACGCAGTTGGACAGACTCAGCAGAAGTCACCTCGCGTTCCTTTTGCTTAAGGATCGCCTCTTGTTCGAAATGATGAAGGAACAGGGCACTTTGCTCAACCCATGCAGCCAGCTGGGAGTTCCCGGCCAGAATTTCAGGAGCAGGACTTCTAAGCTCAAGCTCGTGCAGGCAGGCCTCAATCTTCCTGCAATAATTAACCCAAGACTCGATGACGCCTTCATTATGGAAGTTCACAAGCGTCGCCAGCATTGGATTGACCTCGGCAGCGAAATCTGCGGCAAATGTAGGAGCCTCCGCGTCAAGCTCCTCGACGTATTCGCTCAGCATACGCAGACTGGTCACAGCTCCTTTTGAGGATGGACGTCTGGAAAAGGGCCCTGCCGGTATCATAATGCGAGACTCGAACGAGGCTGGAGTCGATGCGATTGCTGCAAAATAGATCATAGTCAGATGTCGGCTCAGGAAATAAAAAAAAAATATATACACGAAAAATAGAGTCTACTATACCGGCTGCAACAGGGGGCAGAGCTGGGAGTACTGGTGGCGCAACGATAGCCTCGTCCCCGCCTTCGATTTGTAAGGCTACAAGCAATATAAAGAGGGATTAGCAATAATGTGACTGCCCGTTAAAGAAAGGACGTCGTTTAGACAAGATACTTACCGACACTACCAGGTGGACTAATCTCTGACAGGAAGGAGAAGTGTGGGTGCAGCACCTGATACATGTGGTCAAAAAGGACTCCTGCAAGGACACAATAATGCAACGTCAGTATATAAGTTATACAGCTTAAAAATAATACTGATGGGTCACGAATCTGCACCTTCCAACATCTGAGATGGTACGAGAGAGGGTAGAGGAGGTGTCACCGTCAAAGCGGTAGCTGATGGCGCTGCCTCGGGTAGCGCAACCTCAACGCTCGCCACACCTGCATTAGAAACAAGATAAATACTGTCAGGAAAGATTGAAAAGGATTGCAGAATAAAAAGAAAAGTAATGACCCAAAATCTACCTGATGGGTCGCCAGTCGGAACTGCGATGAGGGCGTCACTTGATACAGCAACCGCTTCATCCTCTTCCATCGGGATGGTTTCACCTCCCGTCGCCTCATCCCCTGACTCTACGAGAGCCGTCGTAACGCTTGCAACGCCAGGAGATGGCAAAGAGCCGCAGGCGAAAAAAGCGACGATCGGGGCGGTGCTCGACTCTTGAGAGGGAGCGGCCACCTCGGGCTCAGCAATTGTAGCCATCTCACCCGCCGCCACCTCGAGCTCGACAATGGTAGCCGTCTCTCCCATCGCCACCTCGGGCTCAACAATGGCAGCTATCTCAGGCACAGCAATCGTGACTGTCTCACCAGCCGCTGCCTCGAGCTCGGCAATTGCAGCCACCTCGCCTACCGCCGCCTTTGGTTCGGCGATCACGGCTACCTCCTCTACCGCTACCCCAGGCTCGGCGGTCGCTGCCACTTCTTCGGTAAGACTCGACCCTGCAAAATAAGATATGTGAGAACTGGTAATTAAAACTTTGACAACGGAACCCTATGTCCCATTACCTTTAGTTGATCTTCCGTTAGCTTCCCGAGCCGCACGTGCTGCCCGTCTATAGGCAGTGGACAATGAAGCCGGGGATTCCTCCGAAGGAGTAGGGGCAGGGGTAGCCGTGTTCGAACCCGCACCCACGGCTAAGGCGGCACTACGCTCCCTTTCCGCGCGCATTTGGCGCTTCCTTTCTGCCCGGGCTGTCAAAGCGGACCTTCTTGACGCCTCCATCAACAGGACGTCATCGTCCGCACCAAGGGTTACCTCTGGAGACGTCAAGGCTTCCGTCATCGGTCGTTTGAGTAAGGCCTCTTTCGGCAGTGCCGAAGAGGCCGGGACTTCCGTGGATGGCCCGGGAAGAATCTCCGCATCGCCTTGCGGGATCAGTATTGTGGTTCCTGCGATAAGATAAAGAAGAGGTCAGATTGTCCATAAGAAAGGAGAATGAAGATGCAATGAGCCGAGACATACCAATGCCCAACAAAGCGCGATTCCTCTCCTCCTCCTCAAAGGTCCTAAGGGAAGCCACCAGAGCCTCTTCAGTGGTAAAGCCTGTTACAAAAGGAAAAATGTCAGTCAAGACATGATAATAAAAATAAAGATATAATACAATAACAAGGTGCGACTGATGTTTACTTGATCGCGCGAGGGTGGCCATTTCTGCTTGGTGGCTTGCGGATCGCACAGAAGCTGCAATAGCGGCCTCGAGATCAGTATCTTCTGGAGCGATGAAGAGACCTTCGTTGGTCCCTCGCTCAGGCCCTCGTTATAAGAAGCCTGAGGCTCCAGGCTAAGTACAGCATCTAGAGAGAGGACCGACTTCTTCTTCCTCTTCTGTGCACGAGCTCCAGTCGCAGCAAGCACAAGCTTACGCTTGGCGGGCACTTTGGGGCGACGAGTCCCGATATCTGAGCCTACGCCAGATTCGGGGGAAGCTACATTTACCGCCTCCGCGGGAGCACGGGGCACCGGTGGTACATCCACCGTCTCCAAGGGAGCACTTGGCACCGGTAGCTCAGGCCTATCGCCGGGGACTTTAATCACTGCAGCTTCTTTTAGCGAAGGTGGGACGATGGTCCGTCACTTCAAAGGGACGTTCCGATCACCGGCAGGGGGTGCACCCTTGCGATTGAGCAGCAATCGTTTCTCCTCCTTGATGACGGCGCCCATTGAATGCTGATACCACGCTACGCACATATTAAGGGCCTTCGGGACACAGCTCGGTTCACTGATAAACAAGTTGGACCCCGTGTTCAAGCGCATAAAATGATGTAGCGCGTTTCGCATTCCCTCTTCAGTGGCAGCAGATTCTAGCAGGAAAGCCTCCAATGGAACTCCTTAATTGTAGCTCAGCTGCTAGGCGAAACGGTGTGGGTTGTATCTCATAAATAATGCCGCATCATTTTGCCTAAATACTAGAAAGCCCGGTCTGATAGAATATAAGTAAAGGATCTCCTGAGCTTTCAAAACAGAGGTTCCATCCTTGAAAATGTCCCGCAGTGGATGCACCGCGGTTGCGGACTCTTTGCCGATGGTTAGAATCTTATCAGTAAAAGTCATGCCGTCTCGAACCATACGAGGGCGAAGGAGCAGACCTCTAGCTTCCCGCGGTGACGGGTTTACAATAGACGCGCCGACTAATCGCATAATCCCAGGGAAGCCGCACCTGTCATAGAATGAAGGCATTTTATAGATACCAAAAATGCCAAGCGTATGTAGCTCGAGCCATGACATGAAGTAACGCATCGAGAAGTTCACATGCTGCACTCCGGATTCAGTAGTATCTGCCGCTTGACTAAGGCCGTAATACAAATAGGCTAAACTGGCGACCCCAACAGCCACTTTCACCCCAATAACCATTCGGTGAGCCGGGTAGAAGACAGACGGCCTCATACGGCAAAGGTGCATTGGGAGCGCTAACCAGCTCAACCATAGCCCAAGAAATCCCAAGAAGAATGTTTCCTCATCAATCCCAGGGACTGCGATCTCCGCAAAAGGAACAACTGGAGTGTTGGGAAGGAAGAAACTCTTCTGATCTACCTCCGTCGTTGGCAGGTTGTTTAAACCTAAGCCAAAAGGGTCGTCAAGCGTGGCGAATTTAGCAGCCTCCTTCGAGAGAACCTCCGGATGAAGGAAATGAGCGATGAAATCCTCAAAATTAACCCCGCGGCTCCCAGATTCGAGGAAAATGCCCTCATAAATATTCAACACTTTGATCAGACTTGGAAATTGGTGTTGAACGGCGTACTCCGGGGTAAGGCCCATTATCACTGGCTTGGTACCAAAAACGTATTCATCCATAGGAAGCAGTTCCTCATAATGCTCCCCCATGACCGGTAAGCCAGAAACTTTTGCAAAATCCTCTAAGGAGATTGATACTTCTCGATCCAACGAAAGGAATGTGTGGGTAGGAATATTCCACTGCTCCAAAAAAGCCTTAACCCATCAGGCAGAAAACGTAGGATACTGGAAGAGAGAAGCATAAATGGCGGGATACAATCCAAGCCTCAACAATTGCGACTTCTTCGCTGACAGAATGTAGCGAGCCCATTGCAAATAGCCAGCAGGATGACGAGGAATTAAGCCAATATGATATGGTTGCCCCCACGGTCGTGCCTCTCCTTGACAAATACGTCGCCTCAGGGTATCCAAAGCCATTGGAGGCTGAACGGGTATCGAAGCCATAGCAGGCTGAAGAAGACCTTCTGAAGTCCAATTAACCATCTCCACGGTATAGTTCACCGGGGGTGGGTCGGCGTAATGGATCGCCATGATGGGCTCCGAGGATACCGCGCACGAAAAACTTTGCCGACCCTTAATGATCTGATTATACCATGTCCCCCAGAGGTGAAGATTCTTATGTTCCGGGTCATAATCTTTGATCAAAGCTAGGACTTCCCGGTCTACAAGTGCTCCAGGAAATCCTCCTTCTGAACGAACAAACAGGAAAGAGAAATCGAAAGACATGTCGCCTGCAAAAAAGAGGGACAGGAATCGACTGTCAGTGCTATAATTTAATCTTAAATTTCTAACACTTGGTACTTTAAAATTTGTACCACACTGCAATGCAGTGGAAGGGGGACCCACAAAATATAGATGACAATGCATCAATTAATAAAACAGCCTCATCATTGGATGAGACTGTTAATTAATGAGGAAATCCTCAAGAAAATTCTCATTGAATGAGAGATCCCTCGGGAAAAGGAGAAAATCTCTCTTTAAAAGCAAAGCTCTATGACAGAGTGACACTTGTCAAACTCTGATCATGAAGGAATAAAATTCCTTAAAAAGCCTGGTTCTGTAATGATGATGGAAAAACCCATCAGAAAAAGAAAATTAATATCAATTAATTTTTATGAATTAAAAATTCTGGGATCTTCAAGATCCATGAAAAAACTCTTAAGAGTTCTTCATCAAAGATTAAGAAATCTACACATGATTCAAAAGAGCAAGGCTCTATTTATGGGCTAAGAAACCCCAAAAGATCTCTTTAGATCTATGGGTTCATGAGAGCAAAGCTCTGCTAATGAAACCCTAAATGGGTTTTCTGTAGATCAAAGATCTGTAAAGTGCAAGGCTCTGTTAATGGGTAAAACCCTAATTTATTTAAATTTATTAAAATTTTAAAAAATTTACCTAAGTTTGGAAAGAGTTTTTACTCTTGAGAAGTTCTTAAACAGAAGAGCTGTGCTCTGAACAGAAATTCTCAAAGAAAGAAGATGATAATCATCTAAGGGACCAAAGGTCCTATTTATAGGCATTGAACCGCCTCTTCAACATCTGAGTTGATCTAAGGGCTCAGATGCTGCCATCGCTGCACTCACGTGTGTGCCAGTGAGCGCAGCGGTAGGGGGCATTTGTTTCCCCCAATCAGAGCAAAGCTCTGTTTTGAAATTCAAAATCTAAAAGTTGAAGCAACGCTTCAGATTCAGCGCTAGGCGCGCTGCGCACCACGTATCAAACACAGATGCGCTAGCGCCAGGTGCACTGCGCCCTAGGCAGTACGCCCCCAATCAGAGCAAAGTTCTGTTTTAAAATTCAAAATTCAAAAATTGAAGCAACACTTCAGATCCAGCGCTAGGCGTGCTACGCGCCACGTGTCAAACACGGGTGCTCTAGCGTAGGTTGCGCTGCGCTCTGCGCTGTGCACCACGTGTCTGACGTAGGTGCGCCAGCACAAAGTGCACTACGCTCTGAGCAGCGCACGACGTGCAAAGCACGGGTGCGCCAGCGCTGGAATTAAAAATTCCCCACCGTTAGTTCAAAAGATCTAATAATGATAAATCATTAATTAATCAGAATAAAATTCTGTTACGGAAAGATCTTTCCAATCTTGTTAAAAACAAGAAGATTGCCTTTTGTAAAACAGAAGCCCTAGGATCAAAGATCCAACGGTGGGGAAATATCCCCAAATCAATCAGAGAAAGATCTCTTCAACTGATTTAGCAAATCAATTTACCCTATATAAAAGCCCTAAGACTTCAAGTCTGAGATAGAAAAAAAACCCTCCAAACTTTGAGAAAATTCAAAGAAAGAAAAGCAAGATTTTAGCAAAAGAAGATCATTTCTTCAAGATAAAGAACATGATTCTTGAACAAAGAGATGAAATCATCTCATAAAAACAGAAGAACTATCTTCTAAAAAGATCTTAGATCTATAAAAAGAGCAAGGTTTTTTTATAAAAGAGATCAAAAGATCCCATTAAATAAAAAAGAAGAACATATTCTTCACATAGATCCTTGATCTACAAAGGCAAAGCCCTTTCCAAAAGAAGAACTGTTGTTCTTGAATCTTGAGGCAAAGCCTCCTTTAAAAAGAACATAAACTTGTTCTCTGATCATAAATTCGATCAAATGCGCTTTGCGCTACTAAAAAATGCCTTGCACTCATGAACTGCGCTTCTACGCTCCTTAGACCGGCGCTCAGCGCCAAAACGTGCCACGTGTCAACCGTAGATACAACTTGCGCTTTGCGCTTCAGAAACAGCGCACCGTGCTCATAGACTGGCGCTCAGCGCCAAGCACTCCACGTGTCACTACGTGGTGCGCCACTAAACTAGCGCAACATACTCATAAATTGAAAGCGCAATGCGCTCATAAACTGGCGTTTAGCGCTAAGTGCGACACGTGTCCTTTTCGTGTGCGCTACTTGGCAGAAGGGCAATGCGCTCTTTAATTGACGCAAAGTGCCTGGCGTGCTACGTGGCGCGCTGTCAGAATACACACTGTTCTGATGAATGCTATGCATTCAATACAAGACAAAAAATGTCAGGATCTAATGCTCAGCATTATTAAAAGGGCCAAGCCCAAATAAAGGCTCAACATCCCAGAACAATAAAATTTTAAACATTTTAATCTTATTGGACTTAGCCCAATATTGGCCATAAGTCCTCAACTTATATTTAATTGAGCCCGTCTGCTCACGAATGTTTAACAGATCTTAGTCCCAAATTGGACTACAGATCTTTCAACCAACTTACACCGGTTCGAGGGTACATCTCTTTACTCCTCTGATATCTGTCGTTGTAATCCTTCAACGTCTTCAGAGAGGTAACGGGTCCCGATAACCACACATTTCACGGACTACGATGTCCTTAACCTCGGACTGTGGGGTCCCTTTTAAACCCACGGACTACGATGTCCTAAACCTAGACCGAGATGTCCTTAAACTAACATTGGACCACCATGTCCTTAAACTGGTAATCGACCGCAATATCCTTAAACTAAACAATAGAGTCCAAATACTCTTTTGTTGGATCTAAATGATCCTGTTAAGTAGATCTTAGTCTAAAAATTAGACTAATGTATCCTTAACAAACGTTTAAGTTGATCTTAGTCTCAAATAAGACTAACGTATTCTTAAACCAAACCCCAAACCCAAATCTAAGAAAATACGGATTTGGACTAATCCACGCCCTACGGGCAACAACATAAATTAGTCTCCGTATACAATCCACGGGCAACCAAAAACAAAACAAACACACACGATACGAAGTGACCATCTGGAGAAGGAGAAAGTGGTTACCGCGATGCGGTAACGTAATTAACTGTAGGGGCTTGCGCCTGCAGAGAAGAGCGTCCCCACAATCAAAAACCCCTTACCATGAGGGGGAACCTGACGAAGTCTGCTACATCGGCCGCATCCGTTTAAACCTTCGATACATGGTGCCATAAATCAGCTTGGTATCTTCGGAGAGGTGGACGGATAGCACCAATTAGCATCTACCCTCGGAATTCAGGCCCCGACGTCCCAACGTCCCGGTCGCATCTTCCGGCGGGGAACAAGGGACATTGCGGTCAATTGCCAGTTTAAGGACATGGTGGTCCATTACCAGTTTAAGGACATCATAGTCCGTTGTTTTAAAGGGACCACACAGTCCGAGGTTAAGGACATCGTAGTCCGTGGGTTTAAAGGGACCCCACAGTCCGGTTTAAGGACATCGTAGTCCAAGAAATGTATGGTTGTCGGGACCCGTTACCTCTCTGAAGACTTTGAAGGATTACAACGACATGTATCAGAGGGGTTCAGAGATGTACCCTTGAACCGGTGTGATTTGGTTGAAAGATCTGTAGTCCAATTTAGGGCTAAAATCCAAGTTGAGGACTTATGGCCAATCTTGGGCTAAGTCCATTCAAGTTAAAATATTTAACATTTATTTTGGGCTGTTGAGCACTTGTTTGAGCTTGGCCCTTTTAACAATGCTGATCATTGATTTGGATTTTGACGGTATTTCTGTCTTTTAGTGCTGAGCATTCATAATAGCTCTGAGGCTTATTAAAGAACAATTTATGTTCTGTCAGCGCCCACGTGAGGGACACGTGGTGCGCTTGACGCTTTGCGTCAGTTAAAAAAAACGCAGTGCGCTTCTGCTGAGTAGCGCACACGTGAGTGACACGTGGCGCGCTTGGCGCTGAGCGCTAGATGATGAGCGCATTGCGCTAATTTATGAGCGCAGAGCGTTGGTTCATGAGCGCATTGCGCTTCTAGTTTAGTGGCGCACACATGAGTGACATGTGGCACGCTTTGCGCTGAACGCCAGCCCATGAGCCCTGTGCGCTATTTCAAGAGCGCAAAGCACTAACTGTTAATTGACGCATGCGTGATTGACACGTGGCGCATTTGGCGCTGAGCGCCAGTCTAAGAGCACAGAAGCGCAGTTCAAGAGCGCAAAGCGCATCTGATCAATTTTATGATCTGAGAAACAATTTATGTTCTTTTAAAAGAGACTTTGTCTCGGATCCAAGAACAACCATTCTTATTTTGTTTCAATCTCTTATATTGATGAAAGGATTTGCCTTTATGGATCTATGATCCTTAAGAGAATTGAATAATTCTCTCCCCCTTTATAATGAGATGTTCGTGATCTCAGAAAGTCAATTTGTCTTATAGATTTATGATCTGTGAAAGAAGTACTTCTTTGTTTTATGATGAGATCGTTTGATCTTTTTATAAAAGACCTTGGTCTTTGTAGAACTATGATCTTTTAAGAAGAGAATTCTTCTTTTTAATTATGAGATGATTTCATCTCTTTGTTCATCACCATTCTTTTTACCTTGAAGAAAAATCTTCTTTTGCTGAAAGCTATACTTTTCTTTCTGGAATCTCAGAGCTTATTGGGGGTTCTTCTCTACAAGACTTGAAGTCTTGGGTCCTTTATATAGGGGAGGCTGATTTGTTGAATCAGTTAAAGAGATCTTTTCTCCAATTGATTAGAGGAATTTCCCATCGTTGGATCTTTGATCCAAGGGCTTCTGATTTACAGAAGAAATTCTTCTTATTATTAATAAGATTAGGAAATCTTTCCA
This sequence comes from Agapanthus africanus, assembly GCA_030015575.1. Classification (NCBI taxonomy): domain Eukaryota; kingdom Viridiplantae; phylum Streptophyta; class Magnoliopsida; order Asparagales; family Amaryllidaceae; genus Agapanthus; species Agapanthus africanus. The sequence continues at coordinate 448,989,280 of CM057349.1, read as the reverse complement.
AACAGAATTTATTCTGTATTTTGGTGATTTTTTAATCACCATTGGATCATTGATCCAACGGTGCTCTGATTTACAGAGCACAATTTTGTTATTTGGAAAGATTTTGAGAAATCTTTTCTTAACAGAATTTAATTCTGATTAATTAATGATTTATCATTTATTATTAGATCTTTGATCTGACGGTGGGGAGCTTTTAGTTCCAGCGCTAGCGCACCCATGCTTTGCACGTGGTGCGCTGCTCAGAGCTCGGCGCACCTGGCGCTAGCGCACACGTGCTTTGCACGTGGTGCGCTGCTCAGAACGCAGCGCACCTGGAGCTAGCCCATACGTGCTTTGCACGTGATGCGCTGCCTAGGGTGGGGCGCACTGGGCGCTGGATCTGAAGCGTTGCTTCATTTTTAAAATTTGAATTTTGAACAGAGCTTTGCTCTGATTGGGGGAAACAATACACAAACACACTCCACGACACTGTCCCTGTTAGAAAAAACTCTGCGGGGTCCCCGATATATCCAAAACCCCTACAACACACGCACACCGTACATTGAGTTCGTATGACCTATTTGACCCGTTAATTGGGGGTCCTCTCGCTCCAAAGACGAGGGGTAATTAACGGCAGCTTAGTCCGCGGCTGCCGGAGATTCGGATCCCCACAATCAATAAACCCCAGCCTACCCCAGGCAGGAGGAATCTGTAATGCGCCTGACAAGCGCGCGCGTATTCCCATCTCAATTAGGTGACGAAAAACACCCTACAATTGTATTGTTTGTATTGTATTGTCTTGTGTTATAATTGTATAGATGGATGACTTTCCGAAACCATGATATCAGTAATGGAACGGATATAATGGATGAACATGTAAATGGAGTATATCCATGGTTCCGTTCAGTCAAGCTGTATAGATTGAATAGATTGAGTATACGGATTCTTAATGAATTGTGGTTTTATACCTGAATCACATTCAAATCGGATTAGTTACATTTAGACTCAGTCCGAGTCAGACAATTAGGAAAGAAATTGAAGTCATGAATTAGGTTTTGATATTATCGGTAACTGCTGCACATGGATGGTACGATTTGTGTCTTTATCTAAGTCAATTACCGTATTGATAACACCGTTTGTTAGTTTGTCTACCTTAGATAGGCAAGCACCCATATCTCCGGCTCTCTGAGGCTCAAGAGACCGGTCCCGCTTAAACATATGTTTACTAGGGTCCTTATTGTAATTTAGTATAACCTGAGGAGGTTTTATGTAAAAATAGTTTTGACATAATTTCAAAATACACCTCAAGTATTTAATTCTCGTTTTTAGAGTTTTCATAGATCTGTATTTTACATTTGTGTAATTTCTAGTAAATAGAACCTAGTTTCTATAGTATATGGTATTTTTTTGAAATGTTGTACTTGTTTTGTATTTGGATGGTATTTTCATGTAATAGTGATTCTTTTGATTTAGAAAATTTGGAATATTTATATAATCAAAATAGATATTTTGATAATAGATTTATAGATATTTAATTAAAATAATTTATTTATTTTCTTGTAGAAATCTTATTTTCTTGTAGAAATCTCATTTTCTAAAGAAAAATGTATAAAAATTCCATCGAGATCGAATGTTCCTTGTGGACGTCTGCATCTCGCTCTACTAAGTCCGAGAATGTGCGATAATCCGCCAAAAGCAGATCAAAAAAGCTAAAAGCATTGCTCGCCGGTCCCCAAAATGGGCTGTAGAGACGCAATTGCATGGAAATGTTTTATTACATCTTTTAAAGAAATCGGTTTTATAAGTTAAAGGGATTTATTTGCAATGTCGTATTTCCCGTATTTTATTGTCCCAAAATTCATCGAGCTGTGATAGATATTTGTGTTGTGAGATGGCAGGTCATTACCTCGTGGACTATCTAAAGGTATAACCAAGAATTATGATGGTTTATATCGAAACTAAATCATATGGTATTTTTCTGAAAAAGTATGATAAAATTTATAAGAATGATTATTTTGATGTGAAACTTATTTTGTTGAGTTTGTTAATATTTATTAATCTAACATATGAGAATATGGTTTTATCTTGTTAAAGAAAAGTGTAGTTTTTAAAAAAAACCGAATCGGAAGTCGGATTAACTCCGCTTTCGTCGGATTTTAGAAATGGAACTTTTTAAAGATGAAGAGGGGGGGGGGGGGGGAATGAGACTTACAAGTTGTGTGAGTCGGTATAACAACTGGATCACCGTTTACATAAAATCTTCAACCGGGTTTTTAAAGTTTGATGGAACCGGTGCTTCTCCAAGCTCAAGGGAAAAGAGATTTTATTTTATTTTTAGAATTGATCAAAATGAATGTCTAAGATGCGATGAAGAAGAGATGAAGAGAGAGATAGGAAATAATAGAAATGTGAGATGAAAAAAGAAAGAAGAGTGACATATAAAATAAGTTTATGGCCACCATAATTCTAATAAATTATAGCTCATAACCATTCTAATTATTTTGGGAGTTAAAAAAAAATGAAATGAAAGGTCTCATTTGTAGGTTATGAGATGTATAAAAATTGATAAAAAATAATTGAAAGAATACGGATTTAAACATGTGACCTATGAAATAACAATATAAGGACTTAACCAATAAGTTATACGGTTGTTCATGCACATATTTAATTAGAGTTAAATATATGCTGTTGCTTGAAAAGAAAGTGGGATTTTGGGCTCATAGTTTTATAAAAGAAAATGAAAATGATATTGAATTTGGGTTATGGGCTGGATCAGGTCTTACGTTTAATTTGAAATAGGTTAAGATTTAGTTTAAAGAAATGAGTTTGGGAAAAATAGTTGGAATAATAAAATAATATATTTAATAGAAAACAAAATATACGGAAAAATATTAAGAATAAATAAATACAATATTTTACTAAAGTAAAAAAACATGAAAGTATAGTAATATTAGGGTCGTTACAACTGAAGGAGCACGAGCCCACTTAGATGGGTTGGGGCCGATAATTACGGCCAAACAGCGGCCATTCTGCGGTCAGTGCGGCCAGTCTTTCTCCAGCAGTCTCATGGCATCTCCACTTGATTTTTAGGACACTTCTTTTTCTCTGAATCAATCTCTTTTGCATAGTGGAGTAATAAACTCTAGGATAATGTCAAGTGGGCAAGTTGCATTTCATTTCTCATATCATGTCATCCCTTATCTTTGTGACCCACTTGCACGATCCATCACCCACTGGGCTTATGGGCTGTCCCATTTGTGTTCACACTTGCATCATGATGGTGTTTTGCCGGTTGATCCACAGGCGTTATGTATTTCTTCACACTTGATCATGTTCACATCATGTTGGACCAAAAATGATATATTTGTTGTACACACATTAATTGTTTGCAAAACCCCATAGATTTTATCTGTACTGTCCCGTTTGCAGTTTGGCTCAATTCTGTCGTAATCCGTGCACGCAAAGTAATGTTTTCAGTGTTTTTGTCTGTGTACCTATAATCTGTACTATTGGACGGATACGGATGAAATAGGACTATTTATTGACAAAATGATAGGATATGAGCAGTATTAAAATATAATTAATCGTGCCGAATAGTGGTGACGGTGGCGGTGATGGCGTCAGAGGAGGTGATGGAGAGAGAGGGGTAGTGTTTCGAATTGAGGGAGAAGGAGAGGAAGGAAGGCGAAGAAGCGTAGGCTTCATTATCTTCCCATGACAACCGATCTCGACCAAATCCCCGCACCTCAGCCCACACAGCGCCTCCGCCAAGATTCTATTTATGAAGAAGAAGCGGTAAAGGAATAGCGGATTCTCAAAGTACACGTTTCTAATATATACAGAATCCGCCTTCCCATATTAAATGGGAAAGCGGATTTTGCGAATCCGCTTTCCCTATAACTGGATTCAAAAAAAAAAATGCTGACTTGGCCCAAAATGCCTTATTTTGCTAATTTATAAATTGTGTACCCTATTTTACTAAATTTAATTTAAAATTGCTTATTTATGCGAAGTTGAAGAAGGCAAATTTGATATGCGTCTATGGCTTAATTTTGTTAGGACAAAAAAAAGGGTGTAAGATTGGAACTATACAATTAGATTCAATAAAAGAAACATTTTCTCCCAGAATGATGTAACCTAATTAAGACAAGCGAGATTTGAATGCCAGACCTCTTGCTCAACTAAAAGGATGCTTTACCACTGGGCTTAATAGGCTATAACATGATGCAACCGGATTGTGAATTCAATACCTTTTCTATCTTATTTTTATTAAGGCTTGGTAGAATAAGCTTTATCCAATCATTCTTCCTCTGGATCACAGCCCAAACGAAACTTCTCTTGGACCGTAATTATTGAGGAAATGAATAATATAGAACAGGTAGCGGGCTGTGTGTTTTGGTCCATTGTAAGCCCAATACGACCCGTTTAATCGAGTATTACCAATCGAGTTGTCTCAAGCAAAGTCAAATTCGAATTGGGTTGAAATTATTGCATTAGAAACACATATTTATATCTAAAATTATAACTCCACAATTGCAAGATAAATAAATCAATAACTAAATAGAAATCACAATTGAAGCTTAGAAATATGTTTTTCCTGTTGAAACTTTTCAATATATCGAAGTGGTAACAAGTTTGTAGCTCTCTTAATTAATACATTTTTAGATATTTTATCGAATTATTTTAGCAGAAAAAACATATTTATCGAAATATTTTAGCAGAAAATATGTTTTTCCTTTTGGAAACTTGTCCAAATATGTTTTCCCTGCCATTCTAATTATTTATCCAAGTTTGTAGCTCTCTGAATACTATCTTTATGAATTATATACTTTCGATGCATCCAACATGTTATCGTACGAAAGTAAAGTTGAGAGTTATTTGTGCATGTAAAATCTACTGGTGTTTTGCAAGTGCAATACACATATAACATATATTTTATGATTTGAATAAATATTTTGTGATTTAAGTATTCAGGCTTTAGAATAAGGTTACAGACATACTTATTGAGATTGGAAAGGATGGCTTGAACATTAATGCATACACACACGTGTGTGTTGGGGGATGGGTGGGAGGGGGAGGTTGGGAGGTTGAAAGAAGAGGTAGAAGGAGAGTGTCTAAAATATAAACGGGTCAATTAGAATATTTAAGTAGTTGATAATATGCCAAAAAGTCTTGGCTCGAGTGGTAATGGCACTTCCCCATTTGGTGGGAGGTATTGGATTCGAAACCCCTTATTTGCAATGGCAAGGGATTTTCAACCCACTGTCGATAGAATTTGAAAACAAATCCAATCACTTTCTTTGGTCAACCAATCTTTTGTTCATAGGTATGATTAGTCCGGCATGACTTTGAATCCGGTCTTTTGAACACATATGGTAATTTTCATTTTATATGACTATCCATATTCGTATATGCATTTGCTAACGTCCACCGGATACTGATACAGTAACACCCATATTTGTATCCGACCTGTTAAATTTAAGTATCTTAGACAAAAATAGGAATATTTGATTTTAGCAGATATTGATTTTCTACCATACGACTGGCATTCGTAATAGTAATCCTAATATTAACAAATACCAATAGCAATTGTCGTTTCTAATAACTATTTATATCTATATTTGACTATGTCAACTACCATAGCATACGTATATGGTAACACCTATATACAATCCGTCTCTTTCCAGCAAGATGGGCCAAACCCATATGACACTCATTCCAACTTGTAAAACCAGTGCACATCTTCAACCAACCCATTCCAACAGGTGCAAGCACAAATAATAAAAAGCAAACAAAATAGTTGGGCAATCCATCAATTGAGTTTTAAAAAAAAACTCAATTGGGAGTTCAAATCTGGATACTAGTACATGCAAGAACACGATCAATCACGTCTTTAAAGTCTGGCTAAATTGCATATAAATACCCAATGTTCTATCCTTTCGATAGATAACTACCAAGAATTCTGTGAGTTGCGGATAAATACCTATTTTCGACACTAGCAACTTGATGACCAACGAAGGTAACAGTTGGATATGTATGCCCTAGAGGCCATTATTGCATATTACATTGGATTGTATATTACAGTAGATGCTTGAGATGTATATGTACAGGATAGTCTTGCTCGATATGATAGTCTGCTATTTGGTTTGTTTTTATTTTAACATGTGTATATGTTTTACTTATATTACGTATCGCTAATACATATTGATAAAACCTATAGGATCTTTGCTTGACTACCAGCATTGTGATGGCGATCATACTCGTGGGGGCTGGATAGTCTATAAACACATCCTTAAAAGTCCCTAGTCGTAGGAGTATCGAAACAGGGTATCGATATTCCAGAGTAAACTAGTGTATATGTTTCTTATTCCCGAAAGGGAAGATGACCGGTTCCACGGCCATTGGTGTTTGACACCAAAAATTGTATACAGGTGCTCATTAGGTTATGAGTTACACTGGACGGGCTCACCGGGAACTGATAGATTGTATTATACCTATCTGAAATAATTGTAGAGGGGGATGAATATAATTATACTAACAAAACCCACAAATTAAAAATTCTACTTGCAAAATAAGAGGAAACACAATTACAGCACAAGATAATTTGCAAGTAATAGTTGGCAAGAGAGAAATAAAACGCAAACACAAGCGATTTAGAGAGCTTTGGGAGATCCTCTAGTCCTCTTTGTTTAGGCGTACGAGCTCATTCCACTTAATCACGTCTCCACCGAGACAAACACGTTACACTCTCGCAACAACACGTCACTTGACACACGAGTGACTCTCTTCACAATACTTCTCCTCACTTACAAGAATTCTCCTGCACTCAAGAGATTCCACAAAAAGAGAGAAAAAGAAGAAGATTATAATCCAAGATACTCTCTCAAGAGTTTACAATTCAAGCTCTAGAATACTTCAATGGAGTATTAGATTTGCAATTAAAACTCAAGTGTTTTTCCTTTTCTTTTGATGGGTGAAGATGAACTCAAGAATGAATGCAATTTTTTAGAATAGTTGTTATGAAATAATTACACAAGCCCCACACAAAAATCAAACAAGTACATGCATTTATTATGCTTCAGGCAGAAGAACAGATGTCTGAAGGTCAAGAGGACAGACATCTGAAGGCAAAACAAAACTAGCCGTTATAGTATTAAATGCACGTAACGGTAATATTTTTCAAACAAAAATAGCTTCAGGCATCTGTCGTCATGTGCTTCAGACGTTTGCCGTGGTTTTCAAAGCATGGCCAATGAAACTACATAAAACAACCATACGTTTGAAGAACATGTGGCACACGTCTGAAGAAAAAAAGATTTTCAAAATTTTTAACTTTCAGACGATTGTGCCAATAAGGTTCAGACGTTTTTCCCCACAAAAATTTTAATACCATGAAAACACAGAGAACAATCAGACGTCTGATGAAAATTTGACAGACATTTGTTCAGTAAAAAGTTTTAAACTAATGAAAATATAGAGAACAAATAGACGTATGAAGAAGTATCGACAGAAGTTTGTTCTATCAAAAGTTTTAAACGATAAAAATCTAGAGAACAATCAGACATTTGTTCCGGCAAGCTTCAGACGTTTGTTTTGAAGAAGAAACTGATATTCAAAACTTGTGCATATTTTACAATAGTGTGCAGACGTCTGAATAAGACTTGGACAGACGTCTGAAGAAGAAATGCATAGAAAATTTTGAACTTGAAATTGAAAATAATTTTGAATGAAAAACTTTGTCAAGTTTTGCCCAAAGATTTCATGCATGCAACAGTATAAGTGTTTGAGCTTTTTCATGCTAATCTATTAAACCATGAAGCACTTATATTGATTTTCTAAAGAATACACTTGTAGCTCGAACTCTTGATTTCTTCGATTCTTGAATTTTTTTTTGAACTTGGACTTTGGCTTCTTAGCTTCGTCTAGCTTGAATGTGATCATTGAGAAGCTCTAGTCCATTATTCTCCAACCTCCAATAGATTTGTCATTTTAACTCAATTTCCTCCAACTTCCATCCTCCATCCTCTATCGTAGGTTTGTGTCGGTTGATATCCTGAAATTTTTCTTAAACACGACCAAGCTCATATATGGTGTCATAAAATATACAATATAAAACACATGTATAAATATATTAATATGTGTAATATCATCAAAACTAAATAGTAGGATTATGAAAATCCATAAGCCATCACTATTGTCAGATAGCAGTTCTTTGGGGACATGAGTGTTGGGTTCCCTAGTGCTCGTGGCGCAGCGGAAGCGGATAATGAGCAAAAATTTCTATCTAGCACGAAGGAACCCCGAACTATAGAATCGATCTAAACACAAAACTAGCAAATCAAGCATGCAATGGTTAGGAATACTACCTTTGACACTGTTTCCACCAATAAAAGAGTAAGGCTCTGTTCAAAATTTGAAAAAAGGGCAGCGCCTCACGTGCCTTGCACGAGGGCGCCAGCGCCAAGAGTTAAAAAACTCTGATGCAGCGCCCCACGTGCCTTGCACGAGGGCGCCAGCGCCAAGAGTTAAAAACTCTTAGGCAGCGTCTCACGTGCCTCGCACGAGGGCGCCGACGCCAGAACTAAAATCTCTTTGTTAAACAGAGCCATTGGATCAAAGATCCAACGGAGATGATAAATCATCAAAATACAGAATTAAATTCCGTTAAAAAAATATTCCTCAAAATTTTTTAAACAAGAAAGATTACTCTCTATAAAACAGAGTACCGTTGGATTAAAAAATCCAATGGTGATTAAAAATCACCTAAATACAAAAGAATTCTGTATGGAAAAATATTTCCCTAATCTTGTTAAAAATAAGAAAAATATCCTCTGTAAAACAGAATTTCTTGGATCAAATCCAACGGTGGATAAAATCCCCAAATCAATCAGGATCTCTCAACGAGAGATTTCTTTAACTAAATCAACAGACTAGCCTCTACTATAAAAAGGACCCAAGACTTCAAGTCTTGGACAGAGAAACCCCCCATAAGCTTCAAACTTAAAAAAAAAGAGCAAGAAAGAAGAAAGCTTAAAGAGGGAAGAAAAAAGAATAACTCTTTTCAAGGTAAATAAAAATAATAGAGATCAGAGCATCTTTTATGCATATCCAAGGGTTTAACCTTTATAAAAGAACTTAGTTCTTTCTCTGGATCTGAGATCCATGAGACAAGTCTCCCACAAATGAGAATTTAATTCTCATAGGGATGAACTTGTTCTTGGGGATCAAAGTTCCAGAAAAGAACAGAGAATTGAACTCTTCAGAACAGAATATACGAAGATAACCCAGCGCCGAGCGCCTCACGTGGGCGCTGTTCAATAAAGAGTGCTTAGTACTCAATGGTTGGCGCTCAGCGCCAAGCGCCTCACGTGTCCCTCACATGGACGCTGTTCAATAAAGAGTGTTTAGCACTTAATGGTTGGCGCTCAGCGCCAAGCGCCTCACGAGTTCCTCACGTGGGCGCTGCTCAATAAAGAGTGCTTAGCACTCAATGGTTGGCGTTCAGCGCCAAGCGCCTTACGTGTCCCTCACGTGGGCGCTGCCCAATAAAGAGTGCTTAGCACTCAATGTTTGGCGCTCAGCGCCAAGCGCCTCACGTGCTCCGCACGTGGGCGCCATAAAGAGTGTTTAACGCTCCATAAAAAAGAGGGAAAAGAAAAGTAAAGTATGAGCGTCAGAACCCATATAAATGCTCAGCATTGATTGCACAGAAAAGGAACTAAGCCCAAGTAAGTGTTCAACATTTTATTCAAATGAAATGGTAAAGACTGAGTGGGCTGAGCCTAAGTTGACCAAATCCCTAATTCAGATCGACCGAGCCCATGTGCTCATCATTTTCCAAATTGGTCTTAGTCCCAAACATGACTAATGAAATTCTGACGGATATTCATACTACATCTCTCTTCAACCTGGAAATTGGTTCAAGGGTACATCTCCTCACACCTCTGATATATGTCGTTATAATTCTTCAACGTCTTCAGAGAGGTGGCGAGTCCCGACAACCAACAACTCTTTGGTGCACTCCCAAACCGATGAGCACATCCCGATACGGACCGAAACGTCCTTAAACTAAACCCTCACAAAAAAATGGTGATCTACGGACCGCAACGTCCTTAAACTAACAATAAACCGTAACGTCCTTAAACTATAACAATCGAGCCCAAATGCTCTTTTGTCGGATCTGAATGATCCTAAAACCCCGTTAAGTAGATCTTGGTCTAAAATTGGACTGACGTATCCTTAACAAACATTTAAGTTGATCTTAATCCCGAACGAGATTAACGATCCTTAAATCAAAGAAAACCCAAATCTAAGAATATCCAGATTTGGGCTAATCCATGCCCTACGGGTGACAACACAAATTAGTCTCCATATACAATTCACGGGCAACCAAAAATAAAACAAACACACACGACACGAAGTGAAATTCTGGAGCCGGAGAAAGTGGTTACCGAGATGTGGTAACGTAATTAACTGCAGGGGCTTGCGCCTGCAGGAAAGAGCGTCCCCACAATAAAAAAAACCCTCGCAAATAAAGGGGAATCTGACGAAGTGTGCTACAACGGTCGCATCCGTCCAAACCTCTGATACACGGTACCATAAATCAGCTTGGCATCTTCGGAGAGGTGGACGGATAAACCCAAATAGCATCTGCCCCTAAATTCAGGCAAGACGATCCATCCCGGATCCATCTCCCATTTTCGGTGGTGAACAGATTCTGGCACGCCCGGTGGGACTTGATTTCCTCTTTCCACTCCACACTTCGTGTGTCATGTTCGCGAACAAATCGCGGTTTACTATGGTTGCCCCTGGGTTCGAGATACTAAGATTTGGTGTCTTTCTCCTGTGCAGAGATAAGAGAAATCGATGGCTTCCAACTGCACCTGCAACAGAAACTCTCGCTCCACCCCAAATGGAGGAGTGACTTATGGGCCCCAAGAGGCCTCCATCTTTGCAATGCCAGTGGAGCAGGTGACTCAAGCCACCACTGGACTGTTCTTTGGGACCATGATCCCGCCATCAAGTTTCAGTGCCCCAGTGCCACCACAAGAAGCTCCCAAGAGGTCGGTCTTCGATCAACTTGCAATCTCCACGGCCCCTCTCAACGGGTCGTCCAATTCTAACGCCTCAATCTTCTACAGGATGAGCCACAGCTCAAGTGGACCCGCAAAGAGGCTCGCAATACCTGAGGGGGTTATCCTGAAATGGATAGTTGTTCCTGCTCTGGTGGATAAAGTCGTCGACAAGGCTTCTCCTGTTAAACGATCGGTCTTCGCAAGTTTGGCCATTCCAACTCCTGCTTCCAGCGAAGTCATCAAGACTGCTTCCCCTACCAAAAGGTCGGCCTTCGAAAGATTGACCGTCCCCTCTCAACAGACGTCAGTCTTCAATAGGCTGGCATCAGTAGTAGCCCTTCATCAGAGCAGGGGGCATGATGAAGCCGCTTCCACAACTGAGGTAGTCTCATCGGCAAGGCATGCTCGACGTCACCACTGGTACCGGGTGAGAAGAGCTGGGGAAACACCCCCTCTGGACTTACTCCACCAGCTCCAATGGTAGAAATTGACGCTGCTGTTCCAACTGGGAACAGCTTCGATCCGCTCAGCAGGGTGCGAAAGAACTCCCCAAACACCGTATTGAAGAAGTCTCCCCCGCCTACTGAAAACATGATGCAGGCAAAGCCGGAGCAACCCCCTTAGCGGTTGTCCTCCAAAGTCCACAGGGTCTGGCGGAAAGTCCAAGACTCTGTAATTGACAAAAATTACTCTCGCCGACTAGAGGAAAAGAAGACTCGGCAGGAGGAAGACCATCCCACCGTCATGCAACGGAAGGCATCATCTGCATGGGTGCCTATTACAACGGCCCCTCCGACTTCAACTTCCCATAAAAAGAGAAGGCCGGAGAAAACCCCACTGCCTGTGGCGAATTCCAAAGGCACTGGACCCAAACGCCCCAAGTTTGGGGGCATGATCGTGCACACGGTGTACATGGCTTCCGGGAAAGAGGAAAGCCGTTCTTCCGTAGGTTATTGACCACTCACTCGGTCATTGACAAATGCTCAGAAGCAGCAACAAAAGCTTTAAGAAATGCTGATGAAAATGTCAGCACTCACCGGGCAGAAAGAAAGCCGGGAATCAACGTCTGAGCAGCGCCAGGAATAAGAGACCGACACCGAGTTCTTGCGAAGGGTGCTGGAAAGGAAGGATAATGAGGCTGCAGAACAGGCCGCTAATATAAAACAGATGGTGCTTTTGTTCCAAGACATGGTTGGGATGATGATCCAGCCGGATCCTCCAGCCGAAGACCCTCCGATAATCATCGAAGACATCAGAGGAGAAACGTCCAACCCTCCTCCGGCTGTCTCAGCAGCCCAAGCAGAGACAATTTCCAATGCTGCCATTGATGACTATATAGCCCAACAAATACGAGCTCATCAAGCGAATGAAGTGGCATGCCAAGTCGTTAGAACTGGGCGACCTTATCTAGGCTTGTACGATCAAATCAAGTACCCGCCAGGATATACGATCCCTAAGTTCCATGTGTATAAGGGGACGGGAAATCCACACCAGCATGTTTCTCAATTCAGAGCTCTGTGCGGTAATAGTGGAGGCGACAACAAACTGCTGCTTCTCCAGTTTGTTGGCAGCTTGTCGGAGACGACATTTGAATGGTACTCCGAGCTTCCAAATGATTCTATCAAAACATTCACGGAGATGGAATTACTATTCACACAGCGGTTCACAAGCGCAAGCGAACGCACCCCAATAACGGCATTAATCAATGCCACGGTGAATCCAGGAGAGACCTGGGTTCAATACGCAATTCGATGGCGGAATCTATGGTCAAAATGCGAACAATGCATAGAAGAAGCTACTGTCGTGGGTATGTTCATGGGGACCCTTGATTCTCAGGCAACTATATCCCAATTTATGATGTTCTTCAAGTCGACCACCTTCCAGGCCTTGATTGACAAGCTGGCCCAAATGGACCAGATGGGCCATAGGCCGTCCTCTTCAAAAATGGATCTCCGGAATGAAAAGGGCAAAGGGAAAGCGACCTTCATTGCCAACGCTCAACAACAATGAGTGACCCGAAAGCGGTTGCACGCCAAAGCAACATGCGCCGATCCTTCGAAGAGAAGTTGATGCGTCCTTACTCGTTTCCTCGGGATAAAACGAGGAGACTGTTCGAACTGGCGGTGCACAACAGGCTCATCACTCTGCCGGATCTAAGACGTCCACTGCAGCCTAGCGACGTTAACAGTCCCAACTACTTCCCCTACCATAGAGTGATGGGTCACCCAATCGAAGATTGCTACATCTTCAAAAACTGGGTTGAGCACCAATACAAAAATGGTAAGTTCGTGCTGTCCGAAAACTGGAAGGTAAACCCGCCACAGCAGCACGCTCCTAAAAAAGTGGATACATCGGGGGCATCATGCTCATTTTTAGAAGAAGCCCCATGGGAAGTGGTCCTTTCAGCTAAAACTAAAAGAATGCTAAAAGATCTTCAAGCATGTCCAGCGATCAAATGGAAAAGCCCGCTGAAGCCCGAGATCATTAAGGGGATGCTTAAACCGTACCCAATGCTAAAAACTACTAACAAGGGGCAAGACCTTCAGGCCAAGCCTTTGAAGTCTTCAAAGAAAAAGAAGAAGACCAAGAAGCTCGTACAGCTTAATAACGAGTGTACGGAACTCCAAAAGTATATTGATGCGCTGGAAGAGTACAACCAGAAGGTGCGGACTCCAGTCACTCTCGAAGAGTTTCTTAACCATATCCTTGAGAACGGAGACATCAACAATGATGAGGGGAACAACTCGTCGGAAGAATCCGAGGATTATGTAGCGAGTTTCTACATGGTTTCTCACTCGTCGTTAAAAGATGAAGAAACTCTCTCGGCGTCGGAGAGCAACGCGAGGAAACTGGGGGCAGGATCGGTCCTAAGATCCCTGGAACCGTCAGACGACCTGATTGACAGACTGCTGAACGAAGCCCTTCAGAAGAGCAAAGCTAACCGAGAGCGTGAAGCGGCCATATACAAAAAGGCCAAGCGTCGGCGTCAGGATGAAGAAGCTGCGGTGAAGAAGGGTCATAAAGCACTCCAATCTGATCAAAGCACACCCACGGCAGACAAAAGCAGGTCTAAGACGGGGAAACGGTTCGCTAAAGCCCTATCAATGGGAATGAAGCTGCCACCTTTCAAAGGAAATACTCCCGAGAGTACGTGCCTCGATGAAGCGAATGTACATCCGAACTACTGCTTATACCATTGGAGGGTCACACACCCCGCCGAAGAGTGCAATGCCTTCAAGAAGTGGTGGCAGGGATATGTTGTCCACCGACAACACTTCAAGAGGATGAAGCGTGAAGCTCGTCGATAGCGAAAAAGTGCGACAGATGAGCGCAAAAAACGACTGGCAACTGTTATATGGTTGATACCAGGAAATCTCAAGTTCTTACCTTCGGGAGCGATTCTGATGAAGGAATAACCCTCGGCCCTCTCTTCAAAGAATCCACCTCTGGAAAAGAAGAAGGAGAGAAGAACTGCGAGAACATTCAGCTGCGTAACCGTACGTTGCCTGAAAAGAATCTCGGACCCTCAAACAATGGTTCGGGCAAAAGGGAAAAGGGGAAGGAAAAAGTCCTTGAGGAGATTGCCCTCGATGATAGAGTCGTCGAAGAGCTCACAGTCATGGACCCGTCTAAGAAAAACAAGGTAGATTACAATGTCCTGGCACACCTGAGGAAGATACCCTCGCAACTAAGCATACTGGATGCTCTTCTCCTGTCCAAAGAAGCACGGGATTCTCTAATCAAGGCACTGCAAGAGCCTGATCAGTTCCAAGCTTTCTTTGCGGAAGAAAAGATGAAGGACGAACTGGTAGAGATTCATACAGCTGACATCACATTCGGTGATGAAGATCTCCTCCTCGGAATGTGCGAGTACAGCCATCCTCTATATGTCACCGAGTACTGCCACGACATTAAGATAGGCAAGATCCTGGTCGACAACGGGTCCTCTGTCATCCTTCTCAATGTGAGAGTGTTGAAGGAGATTTGTAGGAACATTCAGCACCTGGCTCGGAATAAAATTACCATCTCCGGGTTTGACTCCCAGTCATCACGAACGCTCGGGTCTGTAATACTGATGTTATGCTTCGGGCTGCTCTTCACTGACATCAAATTTCATATCATTGGCGCCAAGACTTGCTACAACGCTTTGCTCGGTAGGACTTGGTTGCACGAGTACAACGTTATCTCTTCTACACAATATCAGTGTATGAAGTATTTCAAAGACGGCCTCGAGTACACCGTGACGGGAGAACTAAATCCATTCTCCGTAAATGAAGTCCGAAAATATGAAGACGCAAAATACTTCCTACCTGACTTCGAAGACACGGAAAGATGTCATAAGCCGGAGAATAAACAAAAAGCCGTCGCCACCATCCCGATCTTTGGGAGTGATACCGAGGAGGATGAAAAGATGGTTTATTTGGGGCAGCGCAATGCAACAGACCCAGACCATCTATCCCTATTTTGGTCTTCAGCAGCGATTCGGAAGACGAGGTCAACGCAGTATTCTCTGTTCGTCCATCAATACGAACCTTCATTGGAGCTGATAAGAGTTTGCAAATTGCCATGGTTCTGTGGCAGCATTACAGGGAACTTGATGCTCTCGATACATACGGCGTACAAGAGCTGTAGAATTTCTACGTCCCTCCCAAGCAAAGAGGTAAAAAGGCGATCCTCTTCTATCGATCAACGGAGACTAAAGTGGAAAGAGAAGTCTGGCATGGTGCCGAACCTGCGCTTGATAGGCTTCAACCAATCCGTCTGCCCAGATACTACGCAGAGAGATTGAAGAGGCTGTTAAGATGCCAAGGCGTACCCTTTAAACAAACTGCTCGACAAGCCCGGTTCTACAACAAGATTTGGGACGTTTCCGGGACTTAGCGAAAAATGCCCAACGGGAGGATGGAGACGACTGGGCTTGGATACGTTCGGTCCAAGAAATGGGAGTGATTCCATGACTGCCATGTTATAAATGACTTCAGAGAAGAAGGGAATGCTTTTCCAGATAACGTCGACATCGAGCCAAAGCGGGATTCCGCCGTAAAAATGCCAAGCCCGTCATTCGAAGAACAAATTGATAAGCTAATAAGGGAAGCGGGTCAAAAGGTTCGGGATGACCACAACCACGAAATGGCCATTTATGAGAAAGTCAGAACGCAACGTCTCATTCAGCAGGCTACGGAGGATGGCGATGCCCTTCACTCTCATCCCGTTGTGCGTTCTCGTGGAAAGAAAAAAGCCCGACGTGGAAGCAACAACAAGGTGATGAATGGGAATGATGTTCAAAAACAGCGAAGCGGATCCAAGAAGCCACGCGATCGAGAAAAAGTCAGCTGGAATCCGTCTTTTATGAGAAAGATGGGTCGGGAATACTCTTTCTCTCAAGACAAGACAAGGAAAATATTCGACCTTTTCATGAAATATCAAATGATGGCACTCCCGGAGTCCCAGCACCTCGAACAAGTAAACAGGTCCATCACCTGGATTATTGCTAGGACATCCTCTTGAAGACTGTTTCACCTTCAAAGACTGGGTTGAAGACCAGTATCAGCAAGGCATGTTTGCTCTATCCGATAGTTGGAGGGTATCCCCACCACGAAAGCATGAGCCAAAAGCGACCTACATTGCGAGGGAAAGTCCAGATCAACATCGAGCTTGGAAACGAGCTCGTACCTGCCACATGATAACACTGTCGAAAGAGGGAGAGCATGAGAATGTGGACAACCTCTCCCATTGCTTCGCAGATGAAAATGAGGACGAGGTGAGCTCAGAATTTCCACCGGCGCCAAAAGAGCTGGAGGATGGGATACATACCACGGCGGACAATCTGAGGAAAATCGACTTGGGGACGAAAAACGATCCGAAGCCAACGTTCGTCAGTGAGCTGCTGTCTAAAGAGCAGGTGGCTACACTAAAAGACATGCTTATGCAGTAAAAAGACTGTTTCGCATGGAACTATTCCGAGATGCCGAGACTAGATCCAAAAATAGTTGTGCATAAACTGGCGATATCACAGGACGTCAAGCAAGTCGAACAAGCGCCAAGAAGAATGCGGCTCGAACTTGAAATGAGTATTAATGCCGAAGTCAAGAAACTAATTGACTCCGGCTTCATCCAAGAAGTTCAACATCCTGACTGGATCGTCAATATCGTTCCAGTGAAGAAGAAAAATGGGACGGTGCGCATCCGTGTAGACTTCCGGGACCTTAACACAGCTTGTCCGAAGAATGACTTCCCAGTACCTGTTATCGAGCTGATGATCGATAACACGTCCACTCATGAGGTCTTCCCCTTCATGGATGGATCTTCAGGCTACAATCAAATAAAAATGCATCCTGAAGACCAAAAGCACACCGCCTTCTGGACTCCGCTGGGCATATTCTGCTATAAGGTGATGCCCTTCGGTCTAAAGAATGCAGGCGCCACCTATCAGAGGGCTATGACGAAGATCTTCGATGACCTCATACATGAGATTGTCGAATGTTATATCGACGACCTCGTGGTGAAAAGCAAATTGTACGAGGAGCACTGGGAGCATTTGAAAATAGTGTTCCAGCGTCTTCGGAAATATAATCTGAAGATGAACCCCCCGAAATGTGCATTTGGAGTCTCCTCAGGCAAATTCCTAGGCTTCATTATACGACACTGAGGCATCGAGATAGACCCATCAAAGATCAAGGCAATTATGGAAATGCCCACGCCAAGAACTCTCAAACAACTGCGGTCTCTCCAAGGGAAGCTTGCGTATATCCGACGGTTCATAGCCAATCTCTCCGGAAAATGCCGCCCCTACAGCCATCTAATAAAGAAAGGGACCCCGTTCGTTTGGGATCATAAATGCCGAAATGCACCGGACGAAATCAAACAATATCTACATAATCCACCGGTACTAACCGCTCCGGTCAAGGGAAATCCCCTCATCCTGTACACAACAGCCCTTGAAGGTTCTTTAGGCACGCTATGGGCACAGGAGAACGATCAGGGAAAAGAGAGAGCTCTCTACTATTTGAGTCGAGTCCTTTTGGGGGCAGAAAACAACTACTCCCCCATCGAAAAGCATTGCCTGGTATTAATCTTCGCGATAACAATGCTTCGGCATTATGCCTTGGCATATGAGGTCCGTCTCATATCAAAGGTGGATCATCTCAAATATTTGATGTCAAGAGCCATACTAACGGGAAGGCTTGCCAAATGGACCCTCCTCTTAATGGAATTCTCGATAATCTATCGACCTCTCAGGGCAGGCCATCGCCGACTTTCTCGCGGAGCATCCAGTACCAGCTGATTCTCCCCTAAATTGTGAACTGCCAGACGAACACGCGTTTGACACAATCGACGGGGAGAAAGAAGGGAATAATTTCCGATGGGAACTATACTTCGACGGAGCATCTTCCTTAAGGAAGCGAAAGCAAAGCACCCCTATAATCAAACCTGGGGTGGGCCTTCTCTTTGTGACTCCGCAAGGAGAGATAATGCATTTTTCCCTTTCCTTAACGGAACCAAGAATAAACAATGAAGCGGAATATGAAGCTTTGATAGCGGGTCTTGAGATTGCTGTCGACATGGGAATCGAAAACCTCCTCATACATGGAGACTTCCAGCTGGTTGTTAGCAAAGTAAATGGAAACTATCAGACGTGCAAGCCAGAGTTGGTAAAATATGGTGAAAGAGTGTAACAATTGATGACTTAAATCCTCTCCTACATCCTGGAAAGCATACCGCATGCAAAAAATAGCAAAGCAGATGCATTAGCCTAGCTTGCTAAGGAACTGGCCGACGAAAACCTCGATCACGTAAGGATCATTGTGCAAAGCCGCCGGATTCTCGCGCCAGCAGAAATATCTCCGGAGTCGTCTAGAGGAGAAGAAGCGACCAAGCAAGCAGCTTGCCAAATAGAAGACGAAGAAAAGGCTACGGATTGGAGAGAAGTCTTCATAGACTACTTCAAATCTCATCAAATGCCCAAAGATGTGTCATCAAGACATCAGCTCATGAAACGAGCTCTATCTTTCGTCTTCGTCAATGATACTCTATATAAGAGATCGCTCGACAGTCTGTGGCTAAGGTGCCGGGGACCGGAAGAAGCAAAGAGAGTCATCCAAGAAACTCACGACGGATTCTGCGGTTCCTGTTCAGTTGATAAAACCGCACTATTGATGTGACATTTTCCTCACTATTTCTATATAATAAAAGATGTTTATTATAAATATGACACATATAAGGGTTTATCCGTAAAAATACTATTTTCATGTGTTTATATATTATAATTAACATTATGAAGGAAAATGTAAGCACATAATATTCATGTAATATTTGGTCCATTTAAATATACTTACCTTATTAAATATCTTTGACCAATTCTCTTACAACTAAAATATCATGACAAATGGTTAAGATAATATCTCAATAAAAACAAATTCTACTAACAATATTTATTGAGATAATTGTGCAGGAATTATATCATGACTGAAATCAAGGAAATCCGAGTCGGCGAGATCAAATCTGCCGAAGATATTCAAGTAAATTGAAAAAACCAATTCTGGCAGAAACGTAGAGAAGATTTTCAAAGTCTAGATATTCAAAAGATCACCAAGTGCTACAGAGATGAAGCCCCAGAAATTGGAGCCCAAGATCCCACCATAGAGCGGCGGTTCCGCGGCCAAAACCCACTATTGGCGGCGGATCCGGGGCTGTCAGGGGAGTTGGGATATTGGATTTTCTTCGCAGGATTTTATCAACAAACCCTAACTAACACGATCTAGGGTTTTCAACTTCTGTGACTATTAATAGAACCGAGAGCCTCTTGGAAAAATTATCAAACCGACGCGATCACGAAGTCCACGACGGCTCAAGAATCCTGGTTGATCATCGACAGTTCATCTACCTCCTTAGAAGAGATCGAAAAGCAAACTAGGGTTTTGTAATCATTTTCTAAAGGAACAAAGTGTACTTTATCTTGTTGATTAATAAAGGTAGTTGTTTTCTTATATCATTTTATTTTCTGTAGTTTTCAATATGATTTCCCTTTCTATCTTTTCTTTTCCCAACATGCGCGAGTAATTCTCCGCTTGTTAGGGTTCGTAGGATTATGGTAGATTAATGGATGATGAAGATCTTTAAACTCTTTTTACGTCCTATAAAGTTTATAAACTTTATCAAAAGAATAGTTAACATCCTAATCGGGCGCGCTATCGATTCATTGATATTCACGACCATGATTAGAGATTAGATTAACAATTGTTTTGGTAAACGCTAGACATGAACGGAGATCCATGTCAACATAGGGTTAAGAGTGAGAACCCTTTTCTCTCTAGAAATCCTAATCTATATGCATCACTGTCGATCTAGTTTTAAATCTATTAAAGGATAAAAAGAGTAATCTTTAATTAATCATCCATGACTACTAAATCTTAACGAACCCTACAAGCCCCCTTCTACTATAAAACCTACATCCGTAGTTAATCTAGATCTATATCATGCATCCATGTTTAACGTCGATCTAGAATCTACAACCATTCTTTACTATTCATTATTCTTCCTTCTTTCCTAATCAACATGCCTAAAGTAAGATTAAAAGATTCAACGTTTGCCTAAGGACGACCCGTACTCATCTCGGTCTAGCTACACGCGACACCGTTATTGATTGCGGTTATTTTACAAACACAACATTTTCACGATCAATCAAATGGCGCCGTTGCCGGGGATACGTGCGTAATTTTTTTCCTTACTATTCGTGTTGAATTCTTATTCGATCCATATCATAAATAAACAAAACTGCAAATTGTATATTTAACGATTATTGTGTGAATTTTGCGAGGGAATCTGGAGTCATTTGAGTAAGAAGATAAAGATTCAGAGACATTCATCAAGACCCAGAGGAGGAAGGGAGGCCACGTAGCAAAAATCTTCATCAGATCTTCCCAGTCGGCGGCGGAACCGCGGCATAAAGAGCCTATTGGCGGCGGAACCGCGGCGCATTAGGGGATTTAGGGTTTCCAATTTCTTTTGTATCTTCTTTACATCTTTCTCTCTCCTCTGAAATCCAATAGCATATCTTTTCTACAGGATTCATTGTGAAATATCGCCGCCCAAAAATCTTTTTGCAAAGTTTTGTTATTGGTTTGTCGTTGCATATTTTAATACGGACTTTAAGGGGCAATGCCAAAATTCAGATTAGGTGGGGATTTTATCACCCTTCCTAAGCCCCGCAAATCACAAAACGAGCATCTGCATCAACCCTACATTAATTTAAAAAATATCTAGACAAGACTCTAAGGACTATTGCGCTCAATAAGGACAGAGGAAGGTCGTGGGTAATTTATCGCTTATCCGCATTACTTTTGTGGTGCCTAGGCAAGTGTGTCTAAGGCAAGTGGTTACTTAATTAGGCCCGCTATTTTCTCTGATTTGTATAGTGGATACCTCCCACTTACCTGGCACTTACCTGGCCGCAAGGGTAGTAAAGAGGTGATAGAGGATTCATCCTGCGGCTTGTCCTTTGGAAGTCTAGGAGCGGTTTAGAAACTTGACCTAGGTAGCCTTAGTTCTAGGGTTGATTGTGCATTTTTGTATGATTTGTCTCACGTCCGACACTTTTTAAAACAAACCATTTTTAAATCACACACACGCTGCCACTTGCGCTAAACCCGCTTAGTGCATGCTCGGCTAGACACGGGATTCTAGTGCCCATCTTGTCCGCGTTCCTGCAATCGACTCCGAAGTCGGTGCTTCTTCATCTTCTTTTTCCCCACCACCCACCACATCGACCGAGATGGACGGTACTCCATCAAATTATAATACCATCCTGCCACCGCCCGTAGGTGAGCAGAATCCACCGCGCATCTCTCTCCAAGTAAGATGCTATCCTATACGCGGTCCACTTCCTACCTGTCTATCCATTCCACCAGCCAACGGGGATAATTTTGAAATTAAACCCCACTACATCAATCTGTTGTCCAAATTTCACGAGCTTGAGTCTGAATACGCGTACGTTTTCATCACTAAATTCGAAAACGTATGTGCAATGATGGGTACTTCATAACTGTCCGTGGATGCTATGCGCTTGCGTCTTCTCCCATTCACCTTGTGCGACTTGGCAGAAAAATGGCTTTATAATACTGCCGCACACTCTATTACCAATTAGGATGGATTCGTGATAGCATTCCTTAAGAAATTTTACCCAAATCATAAGACCGCCCGTGTTAGGAGCGAGATCAACCAGTTTTCCCAGCTTCCCAATGAACCATTTTGGAAGTGCTTTGAACGTTTAAGGATCTGCTTGTCCAATGTCCTCATCATGGAATACATAGATGGGATTTGTGCTGAATTATATATGAGGGCATTAATCCAGCGACAAAGCAGATGCTTGAAACCATGTGTCAATACAATTTCATGTCCAAAGATGATGGTGAAGCCTGGAAATATCTGGAAGATCTCGCTGAAAACACTTTGCAGTGGGAAAGCGTTAGACCACCTTCATCTAGGGGAGGTATTTATCAGCTCGATGTTTCCATCGCAGTAAAAGCCGAAATGGCAGCGATGCAAAAGAAACTCGACGCTATTGAAAACAAATTCTCATCAGTCTCCCTAAACCAGGTAACGCTCCGCAAAACCGTGTGTGGTTGCTGTTCCGATCCATCACACTTGAAGAAAGAATGTCCTATGAATGCACCGTTTCAAGGTCACGAGCAAACTAATGCTGCTTTTCAGCAGCGACCTAGAAACGATCCTTATTCTTCCACATACAATCAGGGGTGGAGGAATCATCCTAACTTTGCTTGGAACCAAAACCAAAACCAAAATCAAAACCAGTTCCAAAGCAATTACCAAAGACCTCCTCCACTGCAACATCAACCACCACCACAGAGTCAGCACCCCTTTCAATCGCAACCTTTTCAAAACTCGACCAATAATTCTTTCCAAACGACCGGTACAGATAACTCCTCTTCACTCGCACAAACTTTGGTTTTGTTTATGAAACATTCCATCCAAATGTCGGCTGATATGAGGTCTTCTATTGATACCATAAAGAAAGACTCCGCCTCCCACGGTGAGAGTATTAAATCAATAGAAGCCCAAATTGCACGATTAAACGCTGAAATGAGTGCTAGAGAGAAAGGGAAACTTCTGTCTTAACCCCTACCAAATCCTAGCCACTTACAAAGTTATAATGTGAGTGTCGTTACTACGTTGAGATCGGGAAGAGTGCTAGATAACCGAGTGGGTGAACAAGTTGATAACGTTAGTGATACCAATGATACCCCGGTTTCTACTTCTTCCCCTAATTCGTCTAGTCTCTCACCTTCTTCCGAGCCTATTCTCCGTTTTCCCCAAGGCTCGAACCCTCAGCCCACTTCCACAAATCTATCTAAAACGATCCCCACTCCAATTCTGGGACCCATTCCATCCCCACAATCCTCTCCAATCTTGGACTCAACCCTTATTAATAAAGCACCTTATCCAAACAGGTTAAGGGGCAACAGACCAAGACCACAAATGGAGAAGATTATGGAAATTTTTAAACAAGTTAACATAAACATTCCTCTCCTAGATGCTATTCAACAAGTTCCGTCTTATGCGAAAATCATAAAGGACTTGTGCACTAGGAAGAGAAAAGTTCAAGTACCTAAAAAAGTTTTCCTTGCGAGTAATGTGAGCACTGCTTTTACACAATAACTAACTAAGAAACGAAAGGACCCCGGAAGTCCTACAATTTCTATTTCTATTGGGGGTAAAAATATCAATCGTGCTCTACTCGATTTAGGTGCTAGTGTTAACTTGCTTCTGTATTCTGTTTATGAGCAATTAGGGATCGGAGAGTTAAAACCGGCGCATTGCACTCTTCAGACGGCCGATCGATCTATCACCCAACCTAAGGGTGAGCTAGAGAATGCGTTAATCAAAGTCGGGGAATTTATATTTCCTGTGGACTTTTTCGTTATAGAAACACAACCTGTAGCGAACCCACGAAACTAAATTCCGGTGATTTTAGGTCGACCTTTTCTTGCGACATCCAACGCTGTAATCAATTGCCGTAACGACTCTATGAACCTATCCTTCGGGAAGATATCAATTGAGCTTAATATTTACAAGTTGGGAAGTGAACTCTCTGAACCCTATGCTCATGTGTGTTCTGTCGAAACAATAGATTCCGACAGCAGCGAAATTGTAGAGCTTCACGATACCGATCTCGACTCCGCTATTACGTTGTTGTCCGGGTCAACATCTAACGCTAAATGTGAACCTTTTATGGAGTCCGAGTATCATCCCATTCTTTCCGATGAGATTATTCTTTAGGATATCGATGAAAACTTTGAAGAAATCTTCGCTGAAGAACTCGCATTCTTAGAAGACATGGACATTGTGATGAATCAACCCCAACCCAAAGAAGTTGAACCGCCACATCTTCTTCTTATCAAGAATAAGAATGCGAGTAATCCATCATCATTGTTTTGTCTCTACAAATCGAGATGTAAACCTTTTCCATTACACCACTTATCTCTTCCCTACTTTTTCTTGGCTCTTTATAACATGTTCTTCCACCAACCGGTGCGTTTCATCGATAAATTATTCGAATGGTTGGTGTTGATTTTTGGTCTTTGCAAGGATTTGCTTTGACCAATAACTTTTACCCTCCCCAATAATTTTAAATGCTTAATACTATTTTACTCATGTTTGAAAGGGGGGGGGGATATTTTGGCTTGGCTCTTGAAAGAAAATATTTTTTACAAAATTGTGAGCCAGAAAAATAATTTTGGGGGAGAATTTTACTTTCACTATTTCATGTCCCCGTTACTAACTTTTCCTCCCAAGTCTTCAGATTTTGAGATTTAAAAAAATGACAACAGTGAGGACACTGCTGTAAACAGGTTTGGCGGAGGTTTGTGCTTATTCACGCATTACTTTGAATTATACTATATATAAGCACAAAAATTTTAAATTTTTTTTATAATGAAAGTTTGAAAGTGAAAAATTATATATGAAAGATATGAATAGTTTGAGAAAAACAAGAAAGTTAGAGCTTTTCTTAAACAAAACTATTAATAAGTAGTTATGAGCTGTTGTCCCAAGGGTTAGTAAGATGAAGGAAATTACCAATCTGAGGATAAAATTAAGTCTGAAAAATAGTCCTTATTCTTGACGCCAAACATCTGAATGTTGATACCCTACTATACGCACTTACACACATCTTGAAACTTGAGATAGTAGAGAATATCTTGAAATGCTCTTATCTAAAAGCCTTAGTATAAAAAATAATAATAAAAAAATAAATAAATATAAGTGGTGAAGAAAAAAGAAATGAACACTGGTTTTGTAATTACCAAGGCGGCATAAAAAAATATAGCGAGGGTACTTTATCACATAGTGCTTTAGACCAACTGGTTTGGGAGTCACTGCTAAGACTTAGGTGTTGCATGACGAGGAATTATGCCTAAATGCGCGAGCACATTTTGTAATCGGTCTGTTAGTATCTCAAGAAGTATTAACGGTCGCATGAAGAATATGTGAGCAATTTTATCAAAAATATTCACCAACTATAAAGTATTTTGCAAGATGGACAAGAGTATGATAGCTTGAATTGAATTCTCCAAGTATAGGGATGTCTTTTACACACATGTAGGGGCATATGATCAATGTTTGGATGAAAGATAGGGATGAAGATCAAAGGCGATATTTTATTGAGGGATGATGTGATTTCTAACATTTTTTCACGACCATTAAGTTAGGGCTCATAGCAACTGAAAAGCTGGTATAGTTGGAAACTCTTATTTTCAACTTTTTTCTTTTATAAATTCTTATCTTTATATGTAACTTCCACCATCTTTCTTTTATTATAGGATTTTGTGGGTGTAATCCGCTGAAAACCCTCAGGAGACAACACTCCTCCTACTAGGGACACCTAGAGGTTTAACAGCTTATTACATGTGCTCAGTGCAATCGTGTTGCCTACGAAAGTGTGCTACTTAGTTTTTTCTTTTTCTTTTTCTCCTTCTCCTTCTCTTGAAAAACTAGTTTGCTCAGGACGATCAAAGTTAAGTTTGGGGGTATTTGTTCAGTTGATAAAACCGCACTATTGATGTGACATTTTCCTCACTATTTCTATATAATAAAAGATGTTTATTATAAATATGACACATATAAGGGTTTATCCGTAAAAATACTATTTTCATGTGCTTATATATTATAATTAACATTATGAAGGAAAATGTAAGCATATAATATTCATGTAATATTTGGTTTATTTAAATATGCTTACTTTATTAAATATCTTCGACCAATTATCTTAAAACTAAAATATCATGACAAATGGTTAAGATAATATCTCAATAAAAACAAATTCTACTAACAACATTTATTGAGATAGTTGTGCAGGAATTATATCATGACTGAAATTAAGGAAACCTGAGTTGGCGAGATCAAATCTGCCGAAGATATTCAAGTAAATTGAAGAAACCAATTCTGGCAGAAACGTAGAGAAGATTTTCAAAGTCTAGATATTCAAAAGATCACCAAGTGCTACAGAGATGAAGCCCCAGAAATTGGAGCCCAAGATCCCACCAGAGAGCGACGGTTCTGCGGCCAAAACCCACTATTGGCGGCGGATCCGCGACCTGTTAGTGGAGTTGGGATATTGGATTTTCTACGCAGTATTTTATCAACAAATCCTAACTAACACGATTTAGGGTTTTCAATTTCTGTGACTATAAAAAGAACCGAGAGCCTCTTGGGAAAATTATCAAACCGACGTGATCATGAAGTCCACGACGACTTAAGAATCCTGGTTGATCATCGACAGTTCATCTACCTCCTTAGAAGAGATCGAGAAGCAAATTAGGGTTTTGTAATCATTTTCTAAAGGAACAAAGTGTAATTGATCTTGTTGATTAATAAAGGTAGTGGTTATCTTATATCATTTTATTTTCTGTAGTTTTCAATATGATTTCCCTTTCTATCTTTTCTTTTCCCAACATGCGCGAGTAATTCTCCGCTTGTTAGGGTTCGTAGAATTATGGTAGATTAATGGATGATGAAGATCTTTAAACTCTTTTTACGTCCTATAAAGTTTATAAATTTTATCAAAAGAATAGTTAACATCCTAATCGGGCGCACTATCGATTCATTGATATTCACGACCACGATTAGAGATTAGATTAACAATTGTTTTGGTAAAGGCTAGACATGAACGGAGATCCATATCAAGATAGGGGTTTAGAGTAGGAACCCTTTTCCCTCCAGAAACCCTAATCTACATGCATCACTGTCGATCTAGTTTTAAATCTATTAAAAGATAAAAAGAGTAATCTTTAATTAATCATCCATGACTACTAAATCTTAACGAACCCTACAAGCCCCCTTCTACTATAAAACCTACATCCGTAGTTAATCTAGATCAATATCCTGCATCCGTGTTTGACGTCGATCTAGAATCTACAACTGATTGATCGTTTCCGTGTCGTGTTTAGAATGTTTCACAACCAAAGAAATTTATACCGCAATCAATTGACGGTGTCTATTGTAGTTTCGTCAATGAGAACGGATCGTCCACTGAGAAAGTGTGATTTGCTCGGTCTTGTTTTAGTTGAGTTGAAAATTAAAGGATAAAAGAAAATTGATTCAAGATTTATGAAATTTAGTTTCAAGAATCATTGGGAACTAGATCTAAAATCAAGAATTAATAAAGTTCAAGAAAATATCCAAATCGAATGAATTATCAAGATTTGTAAAGAAGCTTGTAGGAATCGATCCAATCGATAGTGATGATGAAGAATTATGATTACAAATTCTTATCTATTGATGATTTATTGCTAGACCGATGACAATCAACTGGAATTAGGGATCTATTGAAGAAACTAGGGTTTCTCCATCATCATCCCTTGTCCTTTTATTGATTATCATTCAAATTCTAGCCTCTAGGAAATTCAATCATCGATCGTTGATCTCTAATTTGGAGAGAAAATATTCAAGAAAGTATCTCGCTCGAAACTAGGTTGTCGATGATTCAATTTCCTAAAATTTACAAAACTCATAAGACTTAAGAATCGTTCAAGAATTTAATCATCATCATCTATCTATTTTCTCGATTCCTCCACAAGCGGAGTTTTCACTCAAACATCATGAAAAAGACAACAATCAAGAATCGATAACTCTTCATAATGCTCAAATGTAAAGAAAAGCAAGATCAAGAATTTTCACCTTTTATTATTCGATGTTTCGTTACAATTCACTCAAAGACTACAAGAATTGAGGAGAGAACTCGATCGTCGAACTAGCTTCGCATCGTCTTCGTGAGTCGCGGATCGTCGTGGATCACTTGCTCAGATGAAGATCGGCGTTGCTTCAAAAAGGCTTGTTGAATGCTTGTTTGAATTTGTACTCGATGATCTTGATTTGGATCAAATTGTGTCACTCAATTTGCTTTAGAATTGATTTGGATCTCACTAGAATTTTACCCTCAAATGATGAACAACGAACAACTACTCAACAACCTCTTTAATGAAGCCATGGGTCCCTTTTTATAGCTTTCCCTAGAAGCTAGGTTTAGCTTCCTTTAGAAGCTAAGCTAGGTTTAGCTTCCCTTGTAAGCTTGGTTGTTTGAGGAGAAGCTTCTAGATTAAGGTAGTTAGCTAGCTTGCTTGAGAAGCTTGGTTGTTATGAAGCATGCATAGGAAGCTAGGTAGTTGTTAAGCTTGCACAAGACGCTTGGCTGTTAGAAGAGAAGCTTCTGGAGATCTCTGGAGACTGAAGTGTCTTGAAGAAGTTTGCCTCTTGAAAAGAGACCTCGAGAGAAATGACCAACCCTCGATGAGTGTACGTGACCGCGGATCCGCGGCCGTTTAGTGGATTTGGTGCATGGAAATTCCTGTGCTGATTTGTGTTGGCCTCATGGTATTTTTCTGATGTCTGGAATATTTTTATATTTTCTTGTTCACTGCCAGATCACAAGTCTTGGACTTGGCGTATTTTATCAGTACTTTTAGCAGTTCCGGCTCTTTTACCTGAAGAATTTCCTGCACACAATCTCGAGACAAGTGTTGATTCATAAAAGATCATGCGTGCAATAATAAACACTCAATTTCCCTCAAAATACTGGTTATAATGTATAACACATGTTATTTAATATTTTACAGACAAATTGCTAATATGTGCTATATTTATACCAAACACTTTTAGATGATTGCAAAGAGTGGGGAAATTGATGTGTTAAAAATGCAATATTTTCGACTTATCAAATTTTCCCAAACTTAATTTTGGTCATCTCAAGCAAACATCTTTTATTAGAAAGAGAAGGAGAAAATAAAGAAAAAAGAAAAACTAACTAGCACACTTTCGTAGGCAACACGATTGCACTAAGCACGTGCAACAAGCCTTTAAACCTCTAGGTGTCCCTAGTAGGAGGAGTGTTGTCTCCTGAGGGTTTTTAGTGGATGGCACCCACAAAATCCCATAATAAATGGAAGACCGTGAAAGTTACATGTAAAGATAAGAATTATAAAAGAAAGACTTTGAAAATTTAGAGTTTCCAACTAATACTAGCTTTTCGGTTGTCATGAGCCCTATCTTAATAGCTATGAAAAGATATTAGAAATCACATCATCCCTCAATAAAACATCGTCTTTATTCTTCATTTCTATCTTTCATCCAAACATCGATCATATACCCCTACGTGTGTGAAAAAGATATCCCTACACTCGGAGAATTCAATTCAAGCTATCATACTCTTATCCATCTACCTCAGTACTTTTTTGATCAATATTTAGATCGATTTGCTCACACATTTTTCATGCGACCGTTAATATTTCTTGAGGTACTAATCGACCGATTACTTATGTGCTTTCTTATTAGGCGTATTAGTATTTTCCTCGTCTTGCACCACCTAAGGCTTAGCAGTGACTCCCAAACCAGTTGGTCTAAGGCACTAGGTGATGAAGCACCCTCGCTATATTTTTTTATTGCTGCCTTGGTGATAACAAAACTAGTGTTCATTTTTTTCTTAACACCATTTTATCTTTTTCATTTTTTATTTCCTTCATACTTTGGCTTTTAGACAAGAGCATTTCAAGGTATCCTCTGCTATCCCGAGTTTCAAGACGTGTGTAAGTGCGTATAGTGGGGTATTAATGTTCAAATGTTTGGCTTCCAGAATAGAAACTATTTTTCAGACTTATTTTTATCCTCAGATTAGTGACATCCTTCTTCTTACTAACCCTTGGGACAACGGCTCATAACTACTTATTACTAGTTCATTTAAGAAAACTTCTAATTTTCTAGGTTTTCTTAAATTTTTCTAATCTTTTGGATGTAATTTTTCCCTATCTAATATTTTATTATCTTATTTATGTACACAAATTTATTTTTTTTATTTTTTTTATTTTTATATGTTTTGTGCTTATGCAAAGTATGATGCAAAGTGATGCGTAAATAAGCACAAACCTCCCCCAAACTTGTTTTCAACAGTGTCCTCACTGTTGTCTTCTGCTAAAACTCAAAAACCTGTAGGCTTGGGAAGACAATTTATTAGCGGGGACAAGAAACATGGACATGAAAATCTCCCCCAAACTTATTTTTGGCTCATAATTTTGAGGACAACTTTTATTTTCAAGAGCCAACAATATACCCCCCCAAACTTGAGTTAAACAATGTTAAGCTTTGAAAATCACAAGAGGGGGTCAAAATTACTGGTCAATGCCAAGCTTTGCAAAGACCGAATGTCAACACCAACCACTCGAAGATTTTATCAGTGTAGTGCATCGGTTGGTGGAAGAACATGTTATAAGGAGCCAGGAAGAGATGGGGAAAAGATAAGTGGTGGGATAGAATGTGTTTGCGTCTCATTTTGGAGAGACGACACAGTGATTGCGATGGATTACTCGCATTCTCTTTATAGCCCAGAAGAAGGGATGGAGGTTCAATTTCTTTGTTTGGGAGATGATTCATCTTAACACCCGTGTCTTTTAAAAATGCGAGTTCATCAGCGAAGATTTCCTCAAAACTCTTATCGATACCCTGAAGAATAATGTCATCAAAAAGCTCGGGGTGATCTTCAGACTCCAAAAACGGTTCATAATCAGTGTTAGATGTTGACCCGGACAACTCGGTGGAAGAGTCTGTATGTGTATGATACATAGTTGGGTCAAATAACAACATATGAAAAGAGTCAAGATTAGTATCAGGAGGCTCGTCAAATTCACTGCTGTCGACATCCATTAATTCGACAGAACAAACCTGAGCAGAAAGTTCGGAGGGTACACTTCCCAACTTGTAAATGTTAAGCTCTGTTGACATCTTCCCGAAGGATAGGGTCATAGAGCCATTATCACAGTTGATTATAGCATTGGAAGTGGCCAAAAAGGGGCGTCCAAGGATCACCAGAATTTGATTCTGTGGGTTCACTACAGGCTGTGTATCGAGTACAATAAAGTCCACAGGGAATACAAATTCCCTGATTTTTATCAACACATCCTCTAGTTCACCCCTAGGTTTGGTGATTGATCGGTCGGCCATCTGGAGAGTGCAGTGGGCTGGTTTCAACTCTCCGATCCCTAACTGCTCATAAACTGAGAAAGGAAGCAGGTTAACACTTGCGCCAAGGTCAAGTAGAGCACGGTTAATGTGTTTATCCCTAATGGAAATAGAAATAGTAGGATAGCCAGGATCCTTACGTTTCCTAGGTAATTGTTGGGGAAAAGCTGTGTCTACAGTCTTTGACATGAATACCTTCTTTGGCACTTGAGTCTTCCTCTTCCTAGTGCACAAGTCTTTGAGAATTTTCGCGTAAGCCGGGACTTATTGTATTGCATCTAGAAGAGGGATGTTGATGTTAACCGGTTTAAAGATTTCCGTGATCTTCTCCATTTGCGGACTTGGTCTGTTTCCCCTTAACCGATTCGGATAAGGAGCTTTAGTAATAAGAGCGGGGTCCAACATTGGAGAAGATCGTGTGGGTAGAAAAGATCCCAAAATAGAAGTGGGGATCGTCTTTGGTGGACTAGAAGAGATGTGCTGAGGGTTCGAGCCTAAGGGAAAACGGAGAATAGGCTCGGAAGAAAATGGTGGGGTAGACGAACTGGGGTCAGAAGTAGAAGTAGAAGAGGAAGGAAAAGTCTCAGCCGGGGTATCATCGATTGATTCTTCATTATTATCAATCTCTTCACCGACATGGTTGTCAAGCACTCTTCCAGATCTCAACATGGTGATAGCATTCACATGATGTGAATAGCCAGGATTGGGTAAAGGTTGAGCTGGAAGTTTCCCTTTCTCTCTAACACTCAATTCGGCATTTATACGGGCAATTTGTGCTTCCATCGATTTAATATTTTCATTTTGAGAGACAATGCTCTTCATCATATTATCGAAGGAAGATTGAAAATTTGCTGTCACTTGGATGGATTGTTTCATAAAAGAATCCATGGTTCGTTCAAGTTGAGAGGAATTATCAGTACCGGCCATTTGCAAAGAATTTTCATATGGTGCAGAAGTGTTGGCCGGATTTTGAATGTTTTGTGACTGGTAGGGGTGCTGACTAAGTTGAAGTGGTTGCTGTTGTGGTGGAGGATGTTAGTTATATGTATGCCCTAGAGGCCATTACTGTACATTAGATGTATATTATAGTGGATGCTGGGACATATATAGGTAGGACTTTCTTGCTCGACATGATAGTACACTATCTGGTTGCTCTTTATCTTAACATGTATCCTTTCTGTCTCTCTGATTACATGTTGATAAAGCCCTTAGGATGTGTACTCGACTTCCAGGACTATGATACAGATCATACTAGTGGGGCCTGGGTAGTCCATGAGTACATCCTTCAATGTTCCTAGTCATGGGAATATTGAGACGGGGCATCGATATTCCAGAGTAGACTAGCGCATATCTTCTCGACCCATATGATGGGCGATGGATGATCCCATATCCATTGGTGTTTGACATCAGAGATGGTATGCAGGTGCTCAGTGGAGACTGGGTACACTGAACGAACTCGCCGAGAACTCCCAGATGGTATTATACCTTACGTCAGATGGCAGTTCTCTGGTGACACTGGTGCAGCTTAGTCTGTTGACCCGAGATCGTCATAGAGTCTTGTGTGTCTCCCACTGTGCTTTGATTTCCACCCTACCACGGCTCTAATGAGTCGTGCAAACAGGTGGTTTTTGGGTACAGTCTCGATTCACATGGAGGCAATGAGCGATAGGAGGGGATTCGTCTCTCC
Organism: Agapanthus africanus; assembly: GCA_030015575.1. NCBI lineage: Eukaryota > Viridiplantae > Streptophyta > Magnoliopsida > Asparagales > Amaryllidaceae > Agapanthus > Agapanthus africanus. Next base: position 448,956,019 of record CM057349.1, on the reverse strand, counting down.
CGGTATTGGGGGTTGATGTTGCGCTATGCTCGACTGGCCATAACAGGAAATCCCTGGCCAGGGTTGCAGTGACCTACTGGTAAGTGTTATCAGTAGTTTCACACATGTCATGGACTTCACGTCAGCATGACTTATCAAGCTATTGGGGTCTGACGTTTACCACCCCTAGGCGAGATATGCGACATATCAGACGAACAGACCGGACTGTACGGTAAGTGTTACTGGTTGGATTCACAGGAGTGTGAGCGGGCTTGCTCATCGATCTTCTGATCGCTCAATACCCGGGTGGCCGTTACGTTTAGCAGACCGCTTGCGGCTTGTGGGTGTTTGATATGATCATCACCTGCAGCCGGCGTATTGACGAGTCTTTAGAGTCCTACACAGAGGTTTCCTGGCTCAAGCGAAACGAAATAGGAGCGCATATGAGATATGTACGGGACCGAGAATAATTCGTGTATGTGATACCGTGTTCCATTCTCGTGATGAATGTATCGATTGGTTATATGCGATATAACCTAGTTATCGAATCAAGGATTGATTCGATAAGCCGATACGTAGGATACTAGTCGGTTATATACGATATGACCGGATCGTTAAATCAAGTATTGATTCAATGATTTAATGCATAATTATATATTTGATATATTACTTTGCATTAACTAGTATTGGTTCACTTTAAATGGATTTTCTCACTTGAATTTCACAAGTTGTATATGTGATATACTTTTGTGCTCTTGATTGTATCATGTTTGATGATACATGTCTACTTGGTTAAGTGTAAAGAATTAAACCATGGTTAAGTTAATGATTAGGGTTTTGTTTTATTTGATTTACTTATTTGTTAATTTATTTTCATTTAAGCAAAGAGAAATGGTGGTTTTCTTTTGATATTATGCTAGAAAGTTCATGAAACTTTTATAGCATCTTTGAAAAGTCCACCATTTTTGTCTTGCTCTTAACCCTAACCATTCAAAAAAACCTTAGTTAGTTCTCTACACTAAACCATAGTTAAAGATATGATAAGTATCATTTTATTTTATATTTTAAATATACTTATCATATTATCATCTTCATCTTCTTCTTCTTCTTCAAGAATAAAACTATGCCACCATCAATGGCAATTTGAGAATAAGAGTGAGAAATCCAATTCTAAAGTGAACCCACTTCCTATTTCTTCATCCTCTACCTCTTGCCAAGTAGTATAGGGTGTTTTCTTCATAAGTTTCATGACTTGGTGAAGTGGGAATTTGATCTTGTGATGCCTCGACGTAGATCATCTTCGGCATCGAAGCCGACGACCATGCCCGCCCATTTCTCCGATGAAGACAATGGTAGAGTCCGGGATCCGATTTGGACAGCGGAGGGACATCATCGTGGAGCTTAGGAAGTGGTGGATCGGATCTACAAAGGTTGTAGCCCCTTTCCTTTTAAGTTAAAGTCGTTAACTTGCATCGCATAGCCTATAAATCTAGTTAACGATCCGTATTAGGGTTTGTAGGCACATATAAAATTTGAATTAGCCATGTTTGATGCCTTGTGAGACCTCTAGTGTGTGCCTAGGAACCCTACAGAGGAGCCCTTTGAAAATTATTTTGGTTTGGAACCGTGTTTTGATTTTGTTGTTGATTCCAAGCAAAGTTAGGGTGATTCCTCCAACCCTGATTATAAGTGGAAGAATACGGATCGTTTCTAGGTCTTTGTTGGAAAGCAGCATTGATATGCTCATGACCTTGAAACGGAGAATTTAAATGACATTCTTCCGTAAGATGAGATGGATCAGAACAGCATCCACAGACAGTTTTGGAGAGTGACATCTGATTTAGGGCGGCTGCTAAAAATTTATTTTCCATAGTTTCGAGTTTCTTTTGCATTGCTGCCATTTCAGCTCTAACTCCTATGGAAACATCAGATTGGTTATTTCCACCCCTAGACGATGACTGACTTACACTCTTCCACTGTAAAGATTTTTCAGCGAAATCTTCTAAAAATCTCCAGGCTTCACCATCGTCTTTAGTCATGAAGGTGCCTTGACACATGGATTCAAGGGTCTGTTTTGTGGTAGGATTAATGCCCTCATATATGATTCTGCACAAATCCCATCTAGGGATTCCGTGATGTGGACATTGAACTAACAGATCCGTGAAGCGTTCAAAACACTTCGAGAATGGTTCATTTGGGAGCTGGGTAAATTGATTTATTTCGCTACGGACTCGAGCTGTTTTATGATTGGGGTAGAATTTCTTAAGGAAAGCTGCGACGAATTCATCCCAGTTTGAAATAGAATGTGCGGCTGTATTATAAAGCCACTTCTCGGCTATATCACACAAAGTAAATGGGAGAAGACGTAAACGCATAGCATCCATAGAAACCTGTGAAGTACCCATCATAGCACATACATTTTCAAATTTGGTAATAAAGACGTATGCGTCTTCAGACTCGAGACCATGATATTTCGGTAGAAGATTGATGTATTGGGGTTTGATTTCAAAATTGTCCCCATTGGCTGGTGGAATGGAGAGACAGGTCGAAAGAGGACCTCGCATATGATAACATCTCTCTTGGAGAGAAATGCAGAGCGGATTCTGCGCACCTGCGGACGGTGGCAGAGTAGTGTTAAAGAAGTTCAATGGAGAACCGTCCATCGAAGTAGGTGTGGTGGAGGATAAAAAAAATAGACGTAGAATTACCGACTTCGGAGTCGATAGAAGGAACGCGGACAAGACGGGCACTAGAATCCCGTGTCCAGCCGAGCATGCACTAAATGGTTTAGCACAAGTGGCAGCGTTGTAATAATTAAGGAAAAGATGAGATTGGTGTTTGTTTTGAAAAATACGGATTTTTGAAAAATCAAGACACAAACAATGCACAAGCAACCCTAAATCTAGTGGTCACCTAGGTCAAATCTCTAGACCGCTCCTAGACTTCCAGAATACAAATCGCAAGATAAATCCTCTACTACCTCTTTGCCTCTCCTGTGGCCAGGTAAGTGCCAGGTAAGTGGGAGGTTCTCCAATACGTAAGTAGTGGGCCTAATTAAGTAACCACTTGCCTTAGACACACTTGCCTTAGACACCACAAAAGAAACGCGGATAAACAATAGATTACCCACGACCTCCTTCTGTCCTAAGTGAGCGCGACGGTCCTTAGAGTCATGTCTAGATATTTTTTAGTTAATGAGGGTGATGCGGATGCAGTTTTGTGATTTTTGGGGCTTAGGAAGGGTAATGAACTCCCCACCTAATCTGAATTTGGTCTTTGCCCCTTAATTTCCGTATTAAAAATGCAAACAACCAAGATCAAACATGCACAATTTTTCTTTTTGCGGCGTTGCGAATTTTTGCAAAGAATCCTGCAGAAATTGGTTATTTGGACAGAGCAGGGAGGAGATAAGAAAGTCAGAAATATACCTGAAAATTTTCGTGCATTGAAACCCTAAGTTTGCCGCGCTTCTGCCGCAATAAGGCTCTAATGCCGCGGTTCCGCGGTCCTCTAGTTTGATCACGGCACAAAAATTTCAGGAACTGTTCCAATTGCCTCACTGAGCTATCTGAGATGCGCTGAAAATTTTTCCTCTCGCTCCACAGATTCCAGATTTTCTCGCAACAAATCACAACAAATCGTTAAGCGCTTGTGCGAATTTTGATCAAAAAATTCTGATGGAGTAATAAATCTTTCAACTCAAATTTCAAAAATGAACAAATTTGCACACTATCCCCGGCAACTTCTACAACTGATTGATCGTTTCCGTGTCGTGTTTAGAATGTTTCACAACCAAAGAAATTTATACCGCAATCAATTGACGGTGTCTATTGTAGTTTCGTCAATGAGAACGGATCGTCCACTGAGAAAGTGTGATTTGCTCGGTCTTGTTTTGGTTGAGTTGAAAATTAAAGGATAAAAGAAAATTGATTCAAGATTTATGAAATTTAGTTTCAAGAATCATTGGGAACTAGATCTAAAATCAAGAATTAATAAAGTTCAAGAAAATATCCAAATCGAATGAATTATCAAGATTTGTAAAGAAGCTTGTAGGAATCAATCCAATCGATAGTGATGATGAAGAATTATGATTACAAATTCTTATCTATTGATGATTTGTTGCTAGACCGATGACGATCAATTAGAATTAGGGATCTATTGAAGAAACTAGGGTTTCTCCATCATCATCCCTTGTCCTTTCATTGATTATCATTCAAATTCTAGCCTCTAGGAAATTCAATCATCGATCGTTGATCTCTAATTTGGAGCGAAAACATGCTAGAAAGTATCTCGCTCGAAACTAGATTGTCGATGATTCAATTTCCTAAAGTTTACAAAACTCATAAGACTTAAGAATTGTTCAAGAATTTAATCATCATCAACTATCTATTTTCTCGATTCCTCCACAAGCGGAGTTTTCACTCAAACATCATGAAAAAGATAACAATCAAGAATCGATAACTCTTCATAATACTCAAATGTAAAGAAAAGCAAGATCAAGAATTTTCACCTTTTATTATTCGATGTTTCGTTACAATTCACTCAAAGACTACAAGAATTGAAGAGAGAACTCGATCGTCGAACTAGCTTCGTATCGTCTTCGTGAGTCGCGGATCGTCGTGGATCACTTGCTCAGATGAAGATCGGCATTGCTTCAAAAAGGCTTGCGAATGCTTGCTTGAATTAGTACTCGATGATCTTGATTTGGATCAAATTGTGTCACTCAATTTGCTTTAGAATTGATTTGGATCTCACTAGAATTTTACCCTCAAATGATGAACAACGAACAACTACTCAACAACCTCTTTAATGAAGCCATGGGTCCCTTTCTATAGCTTTCCCTTTAGCTTCCCCTAGAAGCTAGGTTTAGCTTCCTTTAGAAGCTAAGCTAGGTTTAGCTTCCCTTATAAGCTTGGTAGTTTGAGGAGAAGCTTCTAGATTAAGGTAGTTAGCTAGCTTGCTTGAGAAGCTTGGTTGTTATGAAGCTTGCATAGGAAGCTAGGTAGTTGTTAAGCTTGCACAAGAAGCTTGGGTGTTAGAAGAGAAGCTTCTGGAGATCTCTGGAGACTGAAGTGTCTTGAAGAAGTTTGCCTCTTGAAAGGAGACCTCGGGAGAAATGACCAACCCTCGATGAGTGTACGTGGCCGCGGATCCGCGGCAGATCGGCCCATTCGGCCGCGGATCCGCGGCCGTTTAGTGGATTTGCTGCATGGAAATTCTGTGTTGGCCTCATGGTATTTTTCTGATGTCTGGAATATTTTTATACTTTCTTGTTCACTGCTAGATCATAAGTCTTAGACTTAGCGTATTTTATCAGCACTTTTAGCAGTTCCGGCTCTTTTATCTGGAGAATTTCCTGCACACAACCTCGAGACAAGTGTTGATTCACAAAAGATCATGCGTGCAATAATAAACATTCAATTTCCCTCAAAATGCTGGTTATAATGTATAACACATGTTATTTGATATTTTACAGACAAATTGCTAATATGTGCTATATTTATACTAAACACCTTTAGATGATTGCAAAGAGTAGGGAAATTGATGTGTTAAAAATGCAATATTTTCGACTGATCAACAACCATTCTTCACTATTCATTATTCTTCCTTCTTTCCTAATTAACACGCCTAAAGTAAGATTAAAAGATTCAACGTTTGCCTGAGGACGACCCATACTCATCTCGGTCTAGCTACACGCGACACTGTTATTGATTGCGGTTATTTTACAAACACAACATTTTCACGATCAATCAGTTCCCATCAAGCCGGGCCAAAGATGAAACTGAAGATCAAAAGATGGGTTATTATTGGCCCATGATGATTCAGGACTGCCTCGAATATGCGAAGCGGTGTCACTCGTGCCAAATCCATGGGGACTTCATCCACCAGTATCCGAATCCGCTACACCCAATATTGGCTAGCTGGCCGTTCGAAATGTGGGGAACCGATATAATCGGGCCTATCGAACCAGCATCATCCAAGGGACATTGGTTCATATTGGCGACAACTGATTACTTCTATAAGTGGACAGAGGCAGTACCACTAAGGGAGGTTAAGACGGAGAACATCCTCCATTTCTTCAGAACTCACGTCATTTATCAGTTCGGTACTCCGCGACGCATCATCTCGGATAATGGACCGGCCTACAGATACCATAAGACCAGCCGCTTCGCACAGCAGCATAATATAGATTGGAGATACTCTTCGGTCTATAATCCCCGAGCTAACGGTCTAGCTGAGGCTTTCAACAAGACATTGAGAAAGATCATAAAGAAAACAGTGTCCAGAAACAAAAAGGACTGACACGAGAGACAGCATGAAGCTCTCTGGGCTTATCGAACCACGTTCAAAACGGCCACGAATACGACGCTATTCGCGTTGATATTCAGCACAGAGGCGGTACTTTCCGTGGAGATAGAGCTACCCTCTCTACGAGTGGCAGTTCGATACGAGCTGACGGATGAAGAAAATGCCCATCTTCGGCTTGAGGAGCTCGATGCCATCGATGAAACTCGTATCATGGCGCAGAAAAACCTAGAAGCTTATAAAGCAAGCTTGATGCGCTCATACGAAAGACTAACCAGATCGAGAACGTTTCGCCAAGACGAACTTGTGCTAGTCGTAAAAAGACCTATGATCCCAAATCGTGCAAAGCGAGGGAAATTCGAGTCGAACTATGAGGGTCCATACATCATTGCCAAGGTCTACCAAGGTGGGGCCAACTTGTTCATGGATATGCATGGCGAAAGATCCTTCCAGCCAATAAACGATCGGTTCGTTAAAAAATACTACGCTTGACAAGTCATAACTGGGGTTAATGATAGATGACGACGCTCGTGTCCGCTCGCTGTCTTCCTGAGTCAAGACTCCATAAGTAGCATCCGGCAGAAACTTTGCCTCGAAGCTGGCCCTGGAACGAGATGTCCCTAAACTAACAATGGACCGAGATGTCCCTAAACTAACAATGGACCGTAATGTCCTTAAACTAAGTACATCGCCTCTAACACGGCGACAACGGAATTCAAGTCCACAGGCCTTAGCGGCGAGGACTGCAAATCAAATCCCACCGGCAAACAGATGGGTCACCTGCGGCGAAACTATTTTCGAGAGTTTCATCGCTAAAAAAAAATGGTATGCTCACAAGCGAAATGGGCACGGATGAAAACCCGAATGGGCTCCGTGAGTGAAAACAGCAGGACTATCGGCGAGTTTGTGAAAACCCGAAAGGGCGCAGACTCGTAAAAAAAACGGTACGTCCACAAGCGAAATGGGCATGGATGAAAACCCGAGGGGCTACGTGAGTAAAAACAGTAGGGCTACCGGCGAGTTTGTGAAAACCCGTAAGAGCGCAGTCTCGTAAATTTTTTTTATGTGCACTTGCAATGTCCTCTCGACCTTGTGAGGAAAAAATACCCGCGTGAGATCCTTACGGCTCACAAGAGAGCAACACACTTAGGGGTCCCCACGATTCCTAAGGAGAAATTACACTTAAGAGATCCTCACGACTCATAAGGAGAATTCCCCCAATGAGACCCTCACGGCTCATAGGATTCAAAAGTCTTAAGCTACAGGGATCTGAACCTGTTCTTAAGCCGTCATATCCCCCAAATTGCCCTACAAGCGGTCAATATAGATCCTTGTATACAATCCACGGGCATAAATAAACGTTCCCTCACCTAGTTCCACCAATAGCGTGAAATTTCCCCATTTGGTGAACAATACTTGCAGGTCCTCTCGACTTGCAAGGAGAAAATACTCTTGTGAGATCCTTACGACTTACAAGAGAAGATATCACTTAGGAATCCTCATGACTCCTAAGGAGAAAATACACATACGAGATCCTCAAGACTCGTAGGGAAAAATACCTTTATGAGATCCTTATGGCCCATGAAGTCAAAAAGTCTTAGTCGGCAGGATCCTAACCCTATTTGCTAAGCCATCTTTGTTCAAATCAGCAAAATCAAATGATGATTCGCTCCTGGAAACATTCCACGTGCAGCGATGCTGATACCAAAATTGACATCAAATCTCAAATCTCATACTCGCAACAAAGATTAGCGAGCCAAAAATGTATATGAAATAGCCGAAATGATGGGGGTAACTCGCAATAAAAATCAGTGAGTAAAGTGTATGCATATAAAAACAGACGAAATGATTGAGAAATTCGCAATAAAAAGCAGTGAGTAAAAAGAAAAATAGCCGAGATGATTGGGCACCGCGAAAAATAGCCGAAATGATTGGGCAATCGTGACTTTCGCGATATAGAAACTGAAATGATAGAGCGTCGTGGAAAGAAACAGAAAAAAGAAGAGAAACTTTTGCCCTGCAGGTGAGTCCACATTGATCTCTGTATACAATCCATGGGCACAAACGAAAAGGGAACCATATTGTCCCACCATGCTTCGTCAAAGGGAAATCCAGGTCTCGACTGCAACATCGACAGCCTAGAGATCAACACCGGCGTTTCTCTTCACTCCAGCAAGATGCGGATGTGACGTCAACAACCGACCCCAGGGTCAAAACAACGGAGCTATAATAAAGTCCCTAGTTCCCAGTCTCGGCGGCAACATCGACAGCCTAGAGATCACACCGGCGTTTATTCTCACTCCAACAGGATGCAGACGCGATGTCAACAAAACGGAGCCATGGCAAAGTCCCTAGTTCCAAATCTTGACAGTTCACAGACAGCCTAGAGATCAACAACGGCATTTCTTCTCACTCCAGCAGGATGCAGACGCGACGTCAACAAAACGGAGCCATGGCAAAGTCCTTAGTTCCAAATTTCGACGGTTCACAGACAACCTAGAGATCAACAACAGCGTTTCTTCTCACTCCAACAGGATGCAGACGCGACGTCAACAAAACGGAGCCATGGCAAAGTCCCTAGTTCCAAATCTCGACGTTTCACGGATAACCTAAAGATCAACAACGGCGTTTCTTCTCACTCTAGCAGGATGCAGACACAATGTCAACAATCGGAGCCATAGTAAAGTCCCTAGTTCCAAGCCTCGACGGTTCACAGACAATCTAGAGACAACCTCGACATTCGACGCAATATTGAAGACACAATGTCAACAAATGAAGCAAAGGAAGATCCCTAGCTTCAAGGTCTTGACGGCAACTCAAATAAAACCTGAAAGACTATCGGAGATCATCCCACACCAGCGCGGAGTGGTCATGACTCATCGGGGCTCCCTAAATTGAGCCTAACCTCAAGTAAAAAGCGGCATGGATGATCCTTAACGCTTGCTCTTCTGACAGTAATATCACCTGGAAGATTACTTGAAGACGTCTTGTCCATCCCCCGAAGGGATCAAAGACACGACAGTCGCGGGGCTACTCAAACAGCAAGATTGCGTATCGAGGAATGCATCTGCCCACGCGACGGTACGACGCACAAAAACCCTAGTACCACAGACCCTAACGGACCTCTGTCGTAAAGAGCAGGGGTTAACTGTGATGTTAGGACATTCTTGCGAGAACTTCTCAATTCGTCTCGACTCATAGGGAAAACAATGTTCCTGCGAGAACTTCTCGACTTGTCTCGACTCGTAGGGAAAAAGCCTTAGGCAACGGGGAAATTAACCTGTGTTCTAAGCACTGGGGCCCTGCAAGTAGGTCCAAGATGAACTATTGTATACTATCCACAAGCCACACTCTCCAAAGTCAAATATCGACAAGGAGGGAAAAACCACTTATGAGTTCTCTCGACTTGTAAGAGGGAAAATTCTCTTATGAGATCCTTACGACTCTCAAGAGAAAACGCACTTAGGAGTCCTCACGACTTCTAAGGAGAAAATACACCTACGGGATCCTCTCGACTCATAGGGAGAAAATTATTTATGAGACCCTCATGGCTCATAAAGTTGAAAAGTCTTAGGCGGCAGATCCGAATCTGTTTCCTAAGCCATTGCTGCCCTACAAGGAGGTCAAGATGGACTATCTACGGGCTACATTTACCAGAGTTACATGCCAATTTGAAATAAAATATGTTTTTTATTCATGAATTCAAGTGAATAGAAGATACATTTCATAAAGGAATCAGAATGAATGCACGTTATTCATGAATCACAAGTTTACAGTTTGTACAAGAAAAGGGACAATGACAGTTTTTAAAGAGGAGGTGTCTTCAACAAATTGACAAGCCGCTCCCGCGCTACTCTCAATCCTTTCTCATGGTCAGCTACTGTGGCTAACTCCGCTTCAATTTGAGCCCGTTATTGCAAGCAGGGTGAAAGCTTCTCAGTGACTTCCTGCTTGTCAGTTTCGCAATCCTGTGTGACCCGCTCGGTGAAGTCAAGCTTCTGCCTTAGCGCCAATCCTTCATAGAATTAGGACCAGTGATAGCGTCTCATGCGTATAACATGTGGGCGCCGGCGCCAATCGCAGTGCCTCGCACATATAATGCGGGGCCCCCGGCATTATATATATATATATATATATATATATATGAGTAATTACTACTTCACAAGAGGCACCTATGAGAAAGAGTATAAAAGAAAGGGAAATTTTGCCATTCATACTTGGAAAAAATTTATACATCGGTGATAACAACAAAACAAAAATATCATCAAAATATTTACAATGGCAAGACACTGAATCCCGGACATGGATTTAGGAATTCAGAAGCAAGTCCGAGTAAAATGCTTCTGGCCTCTCTGACCATTTTCTTATGAATTTTCTCATGAATGCAAGCGTCGGGATCCCCGCTGAGTAGGCGGAGATTATCTCCGTCTGTTGGAAGACCTGATGCAAAATATCGACAAAATCATCTCGCCGTCTCTTCGAGATCAGGCCCATCAGATATACTGAGTGCACCTTGTTTTCGGCATCATCAAGTGCCTCAAGCGGCACAGCCTCGCTAAATCCAAGAAGTGATTCCCAAATTTCCCCCACGATAATTTTCAAAAGAGCGGAACGACGGGGGAGTAGTCGACCGTTGTATTCATCGAAGTGACGTATCACCTCAGCGCATTGGGCATCCGTAAACTCCTGGCATTGACAGCGGCCTTGGACGCGAATGTCTTCATAGGAGATAATCTCGTCAAGATCATACAGATGGGCAGCCATAGTATCTGGAATGAAAATCCAATAAAAGGTTAGCAATTAAATATCAAGATTCTTAGAATCTAAAATAAAAACAGTGGTAACGCCTCATCATTGATGGGGCATTCACTCATTAAGGATAGAATCCTAAAAGAATTCTCATTTAATGAGAAACCTCATTTGGCTAAGGAGTTAAACTCCCTCGAGAGCTGTGCTCTGCAAACAGATTTCACATCTGTCAACTTTAATTCCCAAAAATTTCTAAAGAGCTATGCTCTGTAAAAATAATGGAGTACTCTACCAGAACCCTCAAAATCAAAGCTTTTTAACAGGGTAAAATCCCAAGATCTTTAAGTTTTGCGTAAGAAACTCTAAGAGTTTTTCATGGGAAATGAACAGTGTTCTAATTAATGGGTTAAGCAACCCTAGAATACATCTTAAAATCTACGATCTAAGAAGAGTAAAGCTCTGTTAATGTGTTCGATTATGATCCTTACCAAATTTTTGGGTAGAGTTCTAACTCTAGAAGGGATTTCTTTGGGTAGAGATCTAAGCAATGAAAGGAGAATTAAATTCTCAGAAGAAAGAAGAACAAGAGAAGATGAACAACAGTCATCTTAAGGGCCAATGGCCCTACTTATAGACACAGGAAGACAATTCAACTTCCAAGAAGATCCAACGGTGGAAAAGCTGCCACCGCTGCACTCACATGTGAGCCACGCGAGCGCAACGGTGGAGGGGGGCATTTTTCCCCCTAATAAAAGAGTAAGGCTCTGTTCAAAATTTGAAAAAAGGGCAGCGCCTCACGTGGCTTGCACGCCAGCGCTAGCGCCAAGAGTTAAAAAACTCTGATGCAGCGCCTCACGTACCTTGCACGAGGGCGCCAGCGCCTCACGTGCCTTGCACGAGGGCGCCAGCGCCAAGAGTTAAAAACTCTGAGGCAGCGCCTCACGTGCCTTACACGAGAGCGCCAGCGCCAAGAGTTAAAAACTCTTAGGCAGCGCCTCACGTGCTTCGCACGAGGGCGCCGACGCCAGAACTAAAATCTATCTGTTAAACAGAGCCATTGGATCAAAAATCCAACGGAGATGATAAATCATCAAAATACAGAATTAAATTCTGTCGAGGATATATTGCTCAAATCTTTCTAAATAAGAAAGATTACTCTCTATAAAACAGAGTACCGTTGGATTAAAAAATCCAATGGTGATTAAAAATCACCTATATACAGAAAAATTCTGTATGGGAAAATATTTCCCTAATCTTGTTAAAAACAAGAAAAATATTTTTTGTAAAGCAGAAGTTCTTGGATCAAAGATCCAACAGTAGATAAAATCCCCAAATCAATCAGGATCTCTCAACGAGAGATTTTTTTAACTAAATCAACAGACCGGCCTCTACTATAAAAAGGACCCAAGACTTCAAGTCTTGGACAGAGGGACCCCCCATAAGCTTCAAACTTAAAAAAAAGAGCAAGTAAGAAGAAAGCTTTAAGAGGGATGAAAGAAGAATACCTCTTTTCGAGGTAGATAAAAATAATAGAGATCGGAGCATCTCCTCTGCATATCCAAGGGTTTAACCCTTATAAAAGAACTTAGTTCTTTCTCTGGATCTGAGACCCATGAGACAAGTCTCCCACAAATGAGAATTTAATTCTTATAGGGATGAACTTGTTCTTGGGGATCAAAGATCCAGAAAAGAACAGAGAATTGAACTCTTCAGAACAGAATATACGAAGAAAACCCAGCGCCGAGCACCTCACGTGCCCCTCACGTGGGCGCTGTTCAATAAAGAGTGCTTAGCACTCAATGGTTGGCGCTCAGTGCCAAGCGCCTCACGTGGGCGCTGTTCAATAAAGAGTGTTTAGCACTTAATGGTTGGCGCTCAGCGCCAAGCACCTCATGAGTTCCTCACATGGGCGTTGCTCAATAAAGAGTGCTTAGCACTCAATGGTTGGCGTTCAGTACTGAGTGCCTCACATGGGCGCTGCCCAACAAAGAGTGCTTTGCACTTAATGTTCGGCGCTCAGCGCCAAGCGCCTCACGTGCTCCGCACGTAGGCTCCATAAAGAGTGTTTAACGCTCCATAAAAAAAAGAAGGGAAAGTAAAGTAAAGTATGAGCGTCAGAACCCATATAAATTCTCAGCATTGTTTGCACAGAAAAGGGACTGACCTCAAGCAAGTGTTCAATACTTTATTCAAATGAAATGGCAAAGACTGAGTGGGCTGAGCCCAAGTTGACCAAATCCCTAATTCAGATCGACCGAGCTCATGTGCTCATCATTTTCCAAATTGGTCTTAGTCCCAAACATGACTAATGACCTTCCGACGGATATTCATCCCACATCTCTCTTCAACCTGGAAATTGGTTTAAGGGTACATCTCCTCACACCTCTGATATATGTCGTTGTAATTCTTCAACGTCTTTAGAGAGGTGGCGAGTTCCGACAACCAACAACTCTTTGGTGCACTCCCAAACTGATGGGCACATCTTAATACGAACCGAAACGTCCTTAAACTAAACCCTCATCCCAAAAAAATGGTGATCTACGGACCGCAACGTCCTTAAAATAACAACGGACCGTAATGTCCTTAAACTAAAACAATCGAGCCCAAATGCTGTTTTGTCGGATCTGAATGATCCTAAAATCCCGTTAAGTAGATCTTAGTCTAAAATTGGACTAATATATCCTTAACAAACATTTAAATTGATCTTAATCCCGAACGAGATTAACGATTCTTAAATCAAACCAAACCCGAATCTAAGAATATGCTGATTTGGACTAATCCACGCCCTACGGGCGATAACACAAATTAGTCTCCGTATACAATCCACGGGCAACCAAAAATAAAACAAACACACACGACACGAAGTGAACTTCTGGAGCCGAAGAAAGTGGTTACCGAGATGCGGTAATATAATTAACTGCAGGGGCCTGCGCCTGCAGGAAAGAGCAACCCCACAATCAAAAACCCCTCGCAAACGAGGGGGAATCTGACGAAATCTGCTACAACAGTAGCATCCGTCCAAACCTCCGATACACGGTTCCATAAATCAGCTTGGAATCTTCGGAGAGGTGGATGGATAAACCCAAATAGTATCTGCCCCAAAATTCAGGCAAGACGATCCATCCCGGATCCGTCTCCCGTTTTCGGCGGTGAACAAATGCGTGTCCACCCAATCATGGAAGACCCCTCCAAGCTCCGTGTATGCCCGTCCTGATCGAGCTTGGGTGGAGATTTTGCTTTTGATCCGTGTTTGCTACATGATTACAGGTTACAGATTCCTAGTCCAAAATAACGCAAATCATGCAAAATCTCCACAGTTATACCAAAATCCAGAACATCTGCCAAAAACAGATAAAATCCGAGTTCCGGTCACCTGCACCCGTCCAGTGCCGCTTACCAGTTCAAGAGAAAATACAAATAACAGTGGTCATTCGTGTCTCGGACAAGCACATAATACGATAGGGGCAGCACAAAGATCTAGAGGTGCGTGGAGCTCGAGAGAGATAAAAGTCAAAGAGATTAAAAATATAGCCATTTTGGACTGTTGAAAATCTGAACATAATTTAGAACCATTTTGCAATTTTAGACCTGTCAAACAGAAGAACAAAGTAACATGAAAAAACCCAAGAAATACGATACATTGATCCCTCCAAAGGACCGCGGAACTGCGGCCAATAGGCCCTTTGGGCCGCGGTTCCGCGGCCACATCATATCGTCTCCAGATCATCTTTTAGGGGTAGTTTGGTAATTGTATAGGGGCTCAGAATATGGCCTTAGGGTTTCAGTTCTCTGCCTATAAATACTCCAGGTTTGACCTATGTTAGAGAATGCCTTTATTTAGTAGGATTTCTTATAGTGTAGTTTGTATCTTTTTCTTCTTCTTCATCTATTCTCCATGAAAATTGTAGTGAGAGATTTTTGAGTGGAAGATTAATGAAGATGAGGGTTTTTATTATCTTGTATTTTTAAATTCTTGTATTGCATTTTAAATTCCTAGTGTAACTTTTATTTGTTGTTGTTAAGAAGTTGTTGTTATTTCTTATTTTATTTTCCTTCTCTTCTAAACCGTATTTTCAATCTATTATACTCAATGGAGTCTCTTGCTTAGGTGATGGCCCAAGTAGTTAGCTTGCCACCATTTGTTAAAACCGTATTTTCCTTTCTTTCTTTTCTTCCTTCTTGTTTTAT